>OW240913.1:200662465-200715229 GCA_933207985.1 Pelobates cultripes | reverse complement strand
ACGCCATTGTGGAGCTGCAAACTCAGAGACCCATTGCCCTGGAACTATATAAAGACTTCAAAGAGCTCGGCAGGTTCATGCTGCGTTATAGTGGATCTTCAATAGCTGCTGGAGTTGTCACAGAGGTAACTGTCTGCTGCTTCCACCATCATCATATCACTAGAGGACTCTTAGGCTTTTCACTTAACCTGGAGTGGAATGAATCAATTAAATCCACATTTGCCAAATCAGAGAATTTTCTGGTGTTCCTCCCTTTCCCTACCAATGCTTTCAGAGAATCACCAGTATCCTCTGTTACTGATGGAGTGGCCAAGCCAGAAACTAGTACTGCCTTCTCTAGACCACAAGTGAATGCAACTCATTTATTATATAATCCTCACTGCACAAAGGTAGAAAATCTGAGCTTAGCTATATCTCTATATATGTCTATATCTCTCTCTCTCAGGAAGGTCTGGTTGAACATGATTCTTTCCTTAGATTTTTGTCTCTATCATGATTTTTTTTCTTTTTTCCTCTCTCTCCAGATAAAAGAATGACACTAATAACCAAGAGGACTTTCACAGCATAACTAAATAAATTCAGATTGGACATCTGATTTTTTTTTTTAAATTTTTTTTTTTGACTTCCAGAAGGCCTGGCTTAAGACATAAAGTGCAATTAAAAGACATACAAAAGGTTTATGAAAACCTCAACTAACTACCAAATGGAGACAGACTACCATCAGATGCATGCCGTGGAACAAAGAACACAGGCTCCTCCTGTGCTCAGACTGTCTCATTATCCCTGCTGAAGTGCTTCTACATGTCTTGTTACCGTCCAAAAGCAGATAATGAATGCAGCTGCTTCTGACAATTTAATTTATTGAAAAAATATTCTGGATCAAACAATGGACCCAACATATCATGACCAGCTGACATGTTTACAACTCTCCTTTCTAATATGTCTACAACTTTAATTTCCCTACTTTTAAATTTGGTCTTTCTCCTTAATGGCTCTCTGTGAAATGGAATTGAAGATTGAAAAGACCTTTCTTGATTTTTTTTCTTTTTCTTAAGCAGACCTGTAACATAAAAATGCTTACATTTCTTTTTAAGTTCTTAAAAACAAAGAAATTGTTCATGTTTTGTTGAAGTTTAAAAACTTTCTTTTTTAAATCAAATAATCTGTAGACTATAAGTTGTGTATACTTATAACATTGGCATTTTAAGGTCTCATCAGAACCATATTATGGTTCCACTACCACCTATAAAACGTTATAAGTATTTTAAAAGATAGCAGATGAACAACCAGTCTGCAATTGGATGTCAGTGGCATGCTGGGAAACACATTACGTAGGCAAAAGTGATGCAGCAAGCACAAATGGGATTTTTAAAATCATCTTAGCTGATGACTTTGTTCAAAAGCAAAACATGAACCTTTTTTTTTATAGTCTCATGAAGTTTTCTTTTTTGTTTGTTTGTTTTTGTTCTTTGTAACAGGTCTGCTTTACTATTTAAAAGCATGGTAAAAGGCAAAATGTAATTAATAAAACTAAAAATTGCTGTGTATAGCGTTGTAGTGGAGAATGTGCCAAGATTTGACTAGTTTCATAAAGCAAGCAAAACAAATCTTGAGTATGGAGTAATAAAAAAGAAAAAAAAATGGTTTGAGCATCATTCATGCCTTGGGTCTGGATTATTGCCTGAGTGAATGTTTTTGTATATAGTTTTTAGTGTGGTAATCAGTTTCAAATCATTGTACTTTAGTGTGGGATAGCATAGACACATTGCCACTTTGACAGGAAAACTCCCACGCTGAAAAAACATCACTGATTGTTTGCAGTAAGTGTGGAATATTTTGCTTGAGTCACGAATCATAAAATTGGTTCACTACTATATGCCTTGTCGTCAAAATTGAACTTCTGAGTGACCAAAGATATGTAAAGACTGCTGCTGTAACAAAGGAAATGCCTAATCTGCCAAGTTATATTTGATAATCGAAGGAGCACTCTAACATGAAATATAAATATATTTATCTTTAACGTTAGTATTACTGTTTTTGTTTACATTACTGAGTCCATATTGTTAAAAAAAAAAAAAAAAGGTTAAAAATTGCCTAAAAGTTACATGTAAAGGCCAGGACCAGACCAGGCCAGGCCATGCCTCTCTTACCCACCCATCTCTGTTTCAGACCATTCCACTAATGACAGAAGCTGGGCATCATTGTGCAGCATCAGGAGAGAGAAACCTGACACCGGAGTCTGCACTGCATGATCACACTGATCAGACTCCCTCTCTTTCCCCCTGTCAGGATGTTGCAAGGTGAATATTTCTTCCAACTGCACAAGTGTAAATCTGTATTACAGCATTCCTAGGGATAGGACACTGATTAGTTAGATCAGTGTCACCCTTAGGGAGTGTGACAATTATAAGAAAAAAGCAGGTAAATCTAAAAAAAATACATATTTACCAACATTTTTTTCTGCCTGCACAGTGAGTCAAGTCTCATTCAAAGCTTTGGAATGAGACAGTTGTCTCAAATGGATTCAAATTACTATGTTGAATGTAGTGCACTTGGAATATTATGTTGCCTCTTCAGTCTCCAGCTGATATTTTATTTGCCAAGACACCAACAGTCCTCAATGTAGCACTACTTGAGAGTGGACTATATTATGAAATGTATAATGCAAAACATGTCAAACTTAAGACATTAAAAATGTGAAAATGATTACTTGTAATTGTGTAAAATATGAATCATACAGTTACGTATGTGTTTTTCTACTTTAGGCATCTCGTGACTAACCCTTGCGCTATGGGAGTTCTCTTCTTTAAATCTTCTTTGACCAGAAGCACCATAGATCCAACTGAAGAACATTGTTAATTTAAACTATGGAAACTGCCTCATGTTTTAATTTTTTGATGCCTAGTGTGATTAACACAATCTAGCTCTCCATTACCTGCGTGCCACTGCACAGCCCATCCACTGGACCACCAGGGAATGTTACAGCCCCCCTCACTGGCCAGGCAACAAGCAGGGAGGGGGGACAAATTTTTTTTATTAAAATAATTAAAATAATATTTAAAAAAAATAATTATATTAAAATAATATTTTAAAAATTAAATAAAAATGCACTCCCCCTACCCAGTTTGCACAAACACACTACACACACACTCTGCATTCACACACATACTCTGCATTATATACACAGACAGTATGTGTGTATATAATGCACACACTGCATTCATTATATTCACACACTACACAAACACACAATCTGCATTCATTATATATACACACACTACATACACACACTGCAAATATTCGATTAATGTAATTTTATTGGGATCTAATTTTATTTAGAAATTTACCAGTAGCTGCTGCATTTCCCACCCTAGCCTTATACTCGAGTCAATAAGTTTTCCCAGTTTTGTGTGCTAAAATTAGGGGCCTCGGCTTAAAATTTTTTTTTTATTTTTTTTTATGTTTGCCTTAAATTTGAACCTCAATTTGAATTCACAACAATCCTCACTTTTACAACATGTCCCACCAGGCATTTGCCTAGTTTGCACAATGACCTGTCCAAGCATTATCTAAGACCCATGAACCCCTACTCTTTACCTTTGTTTTTTTATTGGCTACCATTGACTGAACTATTTTCCAACAAATCTCACTGAGGGGGGAAAAGGGAGCAGAACTTCAGGCACTATAACAAGTAAAATTAAGTTAAGTGCCTACAGTGTTCCTTTACTCTGTTTCATAACCACTACAGCTCTCTGTTGTGGTTATAGTGCCAAGAGTCTGCTGGCATAGTCCAACAGAACACTGTCCAACTGTTTCAGAACAATTTGACAGTTTACCATATCTGCTGGGTGCCCACAGACTTTCCAGTCTGAACTGGTAGGGTAAAGTGGAATACTTGGGTACATTCATTGGCTGAGAGAGTCCTTAAATTTTGTCCATGTTGGAATTTATTGATATTATAATGCAAAACTGGGAACTTCTGCTTTACCCTACCAGTTCAAATCAAACAAATAGAGGCTGCGCAAAATGTTGCTATGTGCACAAAGTGCTACCAACATTTATTGGAGGAAAGAGTATTAAACAAATGTTTTGGGTATAACCCTTTTTCAATGCACCATGTCCCTCAACCACATATGATTCACTCACCCTTTAAATACAGAAAATACAATAAACAAACGTCCACAGCCATCCCCCTCTGTAATCAGTGCTGAATAGGAGTCCTCCTGGGTCCAGCCGCCAGATTTCCCAGCATGCCATGTTGCTAGGCAACAGTAAACAAAACATATCAGGAAATGCTATAGCCAGGTCTCCTGGCTGTAAGGGAAATCAGCCAGCCAGTCAGTGGTGTATCCTGGTTTTGTGCTCCCCCCGCCCCGCCTTCTAAATACACATTCACTGACAGATACGCATACACTAGCTAACAGACACACACAAACACATTTTTTTTATTTACCTCCCCCACCCAGCCTCCTTACCTTTGGGAACACTGGGGGGATTCCCTCTCTTCCTGGGGGTGCAGTGGCTGCTGGGCGGGCGGCTGGCGAGGGAGCACTTCCTCTGAGTTGTCTGCCCAGCTCATATTCCGGCTCCCAGCCTTACTCTGCAGCGCGCGAGGGAGCTGAGCAGAGAGCTCAGAGGAAGTGCTCCCTCGCCAGCCGACCGGCATGTCAGTTAGCCGCAAGGCTAACAAGACATTTGCCCTGGGCATTTGGGGGCGTCTTTTTTTTGCCGTCCCCTGGAAAATGCCGCCCAAGGCAAATGCCTTGTTTGCCTCGCGGCTAAAACGTCCCTGCAGCCAGTGATCGAGATCTATACACCAGACATAAGAGCAAATATAACAACAGCAGGAAAATACCCTACCAGTTCAGACCAGAAGCATTTCAGTGTGTCCAGGAGAAATAACAAATCTCTAAACTATTTGTAAATGAACACTATTGTGTTAGGAATACAAAAGTGTATTCCTAACACTACAGTGTCCCTCTGCGCTGTCCCTTCCCCTGGCCATGAAAGGGTTTAAAACAAACCACCTTTTTTATACTTAGCCAATTCCAGCACAAAGGTCCCTCATTGCTGGATCGGGCTCCTCCTCCTGCAAAATCTGTATGATCCAGGAATCTAATGTGCATGCAGGGCAAGTGCCATGGGAGTATTGAGCCTTCCCCATAGGGTCTTTTTTTCTTTGGGATTTGGCAGACCCTGAACGTCTTCATGAACAGCGGGAGAACGTCCAGCATCATTTCAAAGAGTTAAAGTACATGAAACTGCAGAAGGTGCCTCACCCAAACAGTCACTAGAGCAATGGTTCCCAACCCAGTCCTCCAGTACCCCCTAACAGTTTAGCATTTAAGGATTACCCTGTTGTGTCTAAAGTGTTTTTTTTCCCCTCTTTTTCCTAAAAACACCTTACACACAACCTGGTAATCCCTAAATCCTGGGCTGTTTGGGTATTTGAGGACTAGGTTGTGAACCATTACGCTAGTGGCTGTCTGGGAGAGGCAGTCTTAACCCTGCAATGTAAACATTGCAGTTTCTCTACATGTTTTCAGTTTAAATTTAAATTTAGGTCCATCGTAAACACTGCAGTGCACTCTAGTGATTATTTTGATTAGAGTGTCCCTTTAATTCTTTAAAGTAAGACTGTCACTACTCTTGAAATCCCAGTCCTTCATTCCTTATATATATGTGTACACTGGGGTGAAAAATGCTGTAGAGGTAAGTGTTCAGACCAACATTGTGACACCATGATATGCTGCTACTGAGAATTTTAACCCCTTAAGGACACATGACATGTGTGACATGTCATGATTCCATTTTATTCCAGAAGTTTGGTCCTTAAGGGGTTAAAGAAATAAAAGCACAACCCATAGCTAACTTACATTTACTATTGAATTGTGCCAAACATCTCAGTAGTAACAGGTCTACCCTAAAGGAACACAAACTGGAAAAACATATTGTGTTCAGAAATGTTGCGTTGTTTGAAAATAGCGTTGAAAAAAGTTGGATTTCACTTGATTTTAAGTCAACACAAATGTTTGAAAATTACTTAAGATTGAATGGACAAGAAGTACTGAGCAACTATTGAACAAATTTACCATCAAAGATGATCCTTAAACACATTTACATTTTGTTGTTTTTCTTTAACCACTTCAGGACCGAGAACGGTTCAGGACCGTCATCGGCATTTTTGCGTTGCCGACCGCTGACGGTCCTGAACCATCCTAATGGTCAGAGGTACTTACCCGAACGCCGTCGTTCCCCCGGTGTTGATCGGCGGTGCTCCCAGTGTGAGGAGACTGCCTGCAGCCCAGACAGTCTCCCCGCGGCGGATTAGGACCCCAGGGGCCATGTGATCGCTCAGTAGACAAGCAGTCTCCCTGCTAGTGTAAAAAAAAAAATAATAATTGTTAATAAATAAAATTATATATGTGTGTGTATATATATATATATATATATATATATATATGATATATAGACATATATCTATATAATATGTCTATCATATATCTAATGTCATACTAAGTGTATTTTTATATTAATAGGTACATATAATATAAAAATACACTTATAATTAAATTACACACGTATACACATGTATATATAGATTATTATAAAATACAAATAAGTAATTTAAATTAAATAAAAACGTAAAAATAATAAAAAAAATCTATATGAAATTTTATTCTAACTGTATTTTGATAGTAATATATATTTATATCAAAATACACTTAGAATGAAATTGTATAAATATCTACGTATATATAAATAAAAATACGAAATATACATATGTCCATATACAAAATTACATAATTAAATATACACGTAGACTTAAAATATATAAATATGCATATATATTTAAATTCTACGTGCATATTTATGTAATATTTTTACATAATTAAGTAATTTTATTGATTGCAATTTGAGGGACCTGCCTGCCAACCCAGGCCGAAAGTCCAGAGAATTTAATTTGCTAGCACTATATTTTACCCTGTATTATTAGTAATTCAAAACAGTAAAACATATCACAGCAATGATATTGTCAGTGACTTTTTTTTTTTGCATTTTTCACACACAAACCGCACTTTTACTGATATTGTTGTGATACATTTTACTGTTTTGAAATACTAATATTTGTGTTCAGCAAAGTCTCCCAAGTATAACAGTACCCTCCCCCCCCCACCATGTACAGGTTTTATAGCGTTTTTGAAAGTTACAGGGTCAAATATATTGTTCAATTATTTTTGCCTTTGAGAGCGTATGGTAGCCCAGGAATAAGAATTACCCCCATGATGGCATACCATTTGCAAAAGAAGACAACCCAAAGTATTGCAAATGGGGTATGTCCAGTCTTTTTTAGTAGCCACTTAGTCACAAACACTGGTCAAAATTAGCGTTCAATTTTGTATCTTACTTTTTTCACACACAAAGAAATATGAACGCTAACTTTGGCCAGTGTTTTCGACTAAGTGGCTACTAAAAAAGACTGGACATACCCCATATTGAATACCCTGGGTTGCCTACTTTAAAAAAATATGTACATGTGGGGTGTTATTCAGAGATTTATGACAGATAATAGTGTTACAATGTCACTATTGATACCTATAGCCCTATAACTTGCAAAAAAAAACGCATTTAAACACTGGGACAAAATTTTTAATCTATTTAGCAGTTTTTTTCCATTCCCTTTTGTAGATGAGTAAAAGTAAAAAAACATGTCTTTTTTTTCAATTTTTCATCTTTTTTTAAAAAAATAAATTACATGAGATTATATAAATAATGGTATGTAAAGAAAGCCCTATTTGTTCTGAAAAAAAAACCAATATATAATTTGTATAGGAACAGTAAATGAGAGCGCGGAAAATTACAGCTAAAAACAAACACCACAAAAGTGTAAAAAGAGGCCTGGTCGCAAATGTACAACATCGCAAAAACAGTCCGGTCCTGAAGGGGTTAAATCTTTTTTCACCAGGAATTTTTTTTTTTTTTTTTTAAAAGCACGTGCAACTTGAAAAGAAAGCAATTGAGTTTAAATACTGTGAAATCCTCCTATTGTGCCACTGGATTATTTTCCAATACTTTAGCTTGCCCTTTTTGAATATAACATTTTTGTGCCAGTATCTGTTTAATGAATTCATGTTTAAATAACACTTTTCCCAAGTTCAAGCTCTTAATCATTTACTACCACTGGTGAATGTGCAGAAAGTCATTCCAAGTCTTTTATATTTGTAGAGGTAGGAGGTGTAGCCTCGAATATTTTTTTTTTTTTTTTTTAAGTCCAAACTCCAGTCTGCAATTTTAGCAATTCACTCTGGACATGGCGGAACAAGGGACTTTTCTAGTGCTGCAAAATTATATTGGTGGTAAATTTGTTCCTAGTACTAAGTTCATTGATTCCTATGATCCTTCAACGGGAAACACCTACTGCAAAGTGCCAGACAGTGGAAAAGAAGAGGTGAGAAAAAACTGCATTTATAGCTTTCCTTTAGTTGGAATCTGCAGTATCTATAGACTGTAAGCTCATTTGAGCAGGGTCCATTTCAACCTATTGTTCCTGTAGGTTTTCTTGTAATTGTCCTATTTATAGTTAAATCCTCTCTCTTATAATATTGTAAAGCGCTTTGGAATCTGTTGGCGCTATATAAATGGCAATAATAATATCAACAGTTCTATGGAGTTCTGCAGTCATATGTTGGTTGGGTTAGTGTATATCCTTAAGGGGTTGTTGAGCTATGATGTAAACAATTTCAACTAATGTAGATATTTAGTGTGCCACTATAGATCATGCAGCACACTAAAATCAACACTTGTGGCAACCACAGAATTTCATTAGCTAGAGCTTCAAACAATGTATAGAAAGAAAATATTTGTCCTAGTCATTTAAGTTGCTTGTAGTAACCCTCAGATGACACTCTACATCAGGACCAATAGAATAAAATAAAGTTGCTGGTTTGGCTGTTCTGTACCATGCAGTTTAATCACTGACTGACAAGTCAGCTCATGTGAATGTTTGGCTAAATCTGGAAGCAATGTCTTCTATCTGAGTTTTTAAAATTATTACTATAATTTATATCGCACCAGCAAATTCTGTAGCACTGTACAATGGAAATAAATTTGTTTCCTACATTATGCTTTACAGACCTGCTGCTATCTCTGAACAACTTGTGCAATAAGTGGCCCTCCCTTAAATTCATTTAAAGATTCTGCATGCTCATTAGGAAGAAACTATTGAGACGAACTGAACCTCATCACGTGCTCTTGGAGGGGCCTGCCAGCCAGCCTCTTGCCAAAAGACTACGGGCCAAGTCAACCAGGGCCGGATTAACATAGGGGCTGATGGAGCTGCAGCTCCAGGCCCAGGCCCATGGAATAGGCCCATTTAAAAAAATTTTTTTTTTTTTTTTTACACACTACTCTTAGGTTTGCCATCTGACTGGTATTTTAATGGCACAGATGGTATTTGAGGCTGCCTGGCCATGCCGGTATTGCAGTAATACCGGCAATACAAATGCAGGTAATTTTCTCAGAATAAATGGAAATTACTCTGCAATACCAGCACCGGCCAGTAGGGGTCACTGTGTGTGAAGAGAGGCATAGATAGGTAGTTACAGAATATCCCTGCCTCACTCTACTACTCACTGAACTGCAGGGGAGCAGCTACACAGCACAGAGAGTCCAGACAGCAGCTCTACAGCTCAGGTAAGTGATGGATGGGGGTAAAGGCAGCAGGGACACATGGGGACACTGATACACTAGGGGACATATGGGGACACTGAGAAACTAGGGGCACAGACACTAGGGGACACTGAGACACCTGGGGACACTGGAAAACATGGAGACACAGACACTTGGGGACACAGACGCTAGGGGACACAGACACTAGGGGACACTGAGACACTAGGACACATGGGGACACAGACACTGGGAGACCTGGGGACACTGAGACACTTGGGGACACTGAGACACATGGGGATGTTGAGACACATCGGGACGCTGTGAGATATAGGGACATTGAGACACGGAGACACCATGTCCCCCAGCCAGTGTCCCTAGTGTCTGTGCCCCCAAGTCTCCCAGTGTCTGTATCCCATGTCTCTCAGTGTGCCTAGTGTCCCCATGTCTATGTCCACAACTGTTCCCATGTCTCCCCAAGTGTCTGTCTCCCAGCCAGTGTCCCCTAGTCTCCCAGTATCCCCTAGTCTCACAGTTTCCCCTAGTCTCCCAGTGTCTGTGTCCCTAGTGTCCCCAAATGTTTGTGTCTCCATGTCTCCCAGTGTCTGTGTGCCTGGTGTCCCCATGTCTCCCAGTGTCCCTATATGTCCCAGTATCCACATGTCTATGTCCACAACTGTCCCCATGTCTCCCAGTGTCCCCAAGTGTCTGTCCCCCAGCCAGTGTCCCCTAGTCTCCCAGTGTCTGTGTTCCCATGTCTGTGTCCCTAGTGTCTTAGTGTCCCCAAATGTTTCAGTGTCCCCATGTCTCCCAGTGTCTGTGTCCCTAGTGTCTCAGTGTCCCCATTTCTCCCAGTTTCCCTAAATGTCTGTGTCCCCATGTTTCTGTGTCCCCGGGTCTCTCAGTGTCCCCATGTCTCTGTGTCCCCAGTATCCTAGTGACATGGGGACACACTGAGACATTGGGACACTGGGAGAAATGGGGACACAGACACTGGGAGACTAGGGGACTGGGCAACATGGGGACACTGAGACACTGGGTGACTTGCGAGACTGAGACACTGGGAGACAGGGAGACACTGGGAGCAATCCATCTATACAGCAGAATCAAACTGTGAGTAGCTTGTTGGTGATTTTATGGAATTTTCTCTGATGTCACTTCTTGTGATTTACATCATGTGATGTCACGCATAACTAATTAATTATACAAATGATTAAGGCTGGTATTTTTTTCAAAGAAAGGTGGCAACCTTAACTACTCTTCACATACTCTTGCTTAAAGGAGCACTATAGGGTCAGGAATCAACGCATGTATTGAATCAACGCATCTCTATGAGGAAAGTTCAGTGTCTGTATGCAAAGGGTGGAGACACTGAATGGCAGTGCTGCACACTAGGCAGTACTGCCCCAGGAAGCACCTCTAGCAGCCATCTAAGGAGCGGCCAGTGGAGTTATTTTCTCTGAAAATACAGTGTTTACTGCAAAAAGCCTGAATGGAATGATTCTACTTACCAGAATAAATACAATAAGCTGTAGTTGTTCTGGTGACTATAGTGTCCCTTTAAGTTTGGAAGCTTAAGAGGGATGTATGGGACCAAAACTTGTGTGCACTGGCTGACATTAAAGTTAGTTTAGGTAATGCAGACGTTGGTCTCTCTAACACTGTGGCATGTCCCCTTTCTTCTACACTCACTACAGACACCTTTTCTCTGTCTCAGACTATATACCAGGAACTTCTACCTGCTAGTAAGAAGGTAAGGAGACAAGTGGACCAGCGAGTGCTAGGGGACAGTCCTTAGAAAGAATGGAGTGAGCACATCATTAGACGCATTTATGTCAAGCTCAAGGTGCTGCCTGCATAGTATGCCCTTAGTTGGACAGCCTGCAGGATTGGCAGGCAGCCTGACATGCATTCATGCCAGGCTGACCTTCCAATTCGTTGGACAAACATGCCCCCTTTTTGGGCATGTTCACCCCTTTTGGCAGGTCTTGTCACATGATTTGCGCCAGTGGCACACCCTTTTACCCTGCCCATTGACTTCCTGCTTCACTGGACACTGCTGTTAGGGGTTATGGATTTACTTGAAAGATGAAAGCATAAATTAGAGAGAGATTAGCATAGAGTACCGTATTTTTCGTTCCATAAGACGCATCTCACCATAAGACGCACCTAGTTTTTAGAGGAGGAAATCCGGAAAAAAAATATTCTGAACTGTTCCATAGTGTTTCTTACTATGGGACAGTTTGTTCAGAATATTATTTTTTTAAGGAATTTTTTGTACCTTACCATCCACTCCCCTCTCCTGTCCCATAATGATCATTAACCCCCCCTCCCCTGTCCCATAGTTATTTTAACCACCCTTTCCTCTGCCCCATAGTGATTGTTAACCCCTCCTCCCTGTCCCATAGTGTTCTTTAACCCCTCCTACCCTTGTCCATTAGTGTTCTGATCCCATAGTGTCCCCCCTCCCATTGTTCCATAGTGCACTTTCCCTCCCATAGTGTCCCCCTCCCCTTCTCCCATAGTGTCTCCCCCTCCCTTTCTCCCATAGTGTCTCCCCCTCCCTTTCTCCCATAGTGTCTCCCCCTCCCTTGATCCATAGTGTCCTCCTCCCCTTCTCCCATAGTGTCCTCCTCCCCTTCTCCCATAGTGTCTCCCCCTCCCTTTCTCCCATAGTGTCTCCCCCTCCCTTTCTCCCACAGTGTCTCCCCCTCATCCCATAGTGTCTCCCCTCCCATTGTCCCATAATTACTTACCTGTCTTGGAGCGTGGGCTGGCTTCACAGCGCGCTCCGCGGTCCAGGAACTTCTATTTCAGGTTCCGGTTTCCGGCGGGACTGAAAGGAAGTGTGCACACTGAGTGTGCACTTCCTTTCAGTCCCACCGGAAACCGGAACCTGAAATTGAAGTTCCTGTACCGCGGAGTGCACTGTGAAGCCGGCCCACGCTACAAGACAGGTAAGTAAAGCTTCACATTCGCTCCATAAGACGCACAGACATTTCCCCTCACTTTTGAAGTGTGCGAAAAATATGGTATGTGTTTTCTTATAGCTGCATCCTATGAGTTTCCCTCCAGCACCATCTCCATCAGATACATGACGCTTGGGAGGTATGATTGTTTTAGTGTTTTTGGTCGATAAGATTCCGTAATTAGGACAAACATAATTGTCAGCACCAGGCCCACTGTGCTCTTAATCCGGCTCTGAAGTCAACGACTGTAAAGACCCATATTTTATTCCCCCTGGATTCCCTGGTTCGGCAGCTTTCCATAGAACCGATCGCTAGCCCCCTGGAGCCGTTCGCATGGACCAAACCCGCGATTAGACTTCAGGGGGACTTAGCCATGAATGTCCTGTAACTATTTTCGGCATGAAGAGTTTGCGGTTCTGGTTGGTCCCCCAGCAGCATTTAGCCGCGATTCTATGGAACCGGTTTGGGCATGGGGCCGTGCGCTCGGTCGGTAAAAACTGACTTCCAGGAAGTTGCATGCTTTGGCCCTGTCTTCCATATTTGCTAATTGTGCTGTCAGGGAGCTGCAGCGCTTCTGCAGCGAACTTAGGGCTGCATCTGTGGCCGTTTGCGCCATCCTGGTACCTTGGAGTCCTGGACAGTTTCTTCAACTGTAGCCACCCTACTGGTGAGCGTGGAGACTTCCTCTCGTACCTGCGCCATGTTGGCATGGAACATAGCTTAGATGTCCTTCATCAGAGCCTTCGTGGAAGGAGCAGCGTCCCCCAGCTCCAAGGGTGTTGCAGGTAAGTTGGTCAGCAGGCCGTCGTTGTCCGACGAGGGAGATGTGCAGGCCTCAGCCCGTGAGAATCTGAGGGATACCTGAATCGATCACTAATACTGAGCTACCTCACTATTGCCGACGGCTCATAGCAACCCTTCTTCAGCCTAAACAAGTGAAGCAGCTAGGAGTTGATTCCGGCTTTCGCCTCCCCAGGACTAACAAAGCACCCAAGGAAGCCCCTGGTGATGTGCTCATAAAGTTTGTTCGGGACTCTGACCAGGGAGTACTCATTGGGGCCTCTAAAGGCTCTCCCAGGGGCACACCTAGCATTCTCCAGGGACTACTCCAGACACATCCTGACATGGAGGAGGTCTTTTAAACAAGTCACGCAACAGCTCTGAGATAATTCTATCCCCCCTACAAATGGGGCCCACATCGCTTGCTGGTGGAAAAGGAAGGCCATCTCTGAGGGGTCAGGCTGCATGGCCGTGTGCATAAAAGCATTGATATCTTGGGAACCTGGGCTGGGATCTGCTCGAGACTTTTTCGTCTTCTTCCCCATATCATAGGGTACATGTGGAGCTGCTTAGAACTTGGTTAGTGCGCCTCTTTTTGTCTGATATCGGCCGTTAGCAGATTAAGCAGACGGAGCTACGGTAATGTGTGTCTTGCTCTCGGAGAGAGAGTAATCTTTTAAATCTGATATGTTGAATTGTTTCTGCATTTTGTGCAGAAATAAAAAATCAGTTTCAAGTCTGCATACAGAAGTTGATTTAAAATGGTAATATTTGGAGCGCTTATTTAGTAGGTGAAAAAAGTCTAATTAGAGCTAATAACTTAAATTACTGCTTCAAACACACCATACACAATGCAGTGAACAAGGAAAAAGAGGAATAAGAGTGGAGCTATTTGTTGACAAGTGACAATTTAGGCAATCTCCCCCTAAATCTCTACAGGTGTAGAAAGGTTTAAGTAAAACAAAAAGCAATACTTAATCTCCAGGGAAGAGTCTACCATACATAGATCTCTCAAAGCATGTAGGAAAAAAAACATAAAAAGAGCAAATAATAGTGCAGATTGTATTAAATGTATTCCCAGATATTATACCCAAACATAGAGAGCTAAGGAAATACCATAAGACAGTGTCTTGATTTTAACAAGCTGTTAGGAAAGGAGCAAATAGTAATACAGATTGTACTTAAATGTATTCCCAGATATTGTACCCCAAACAAAGAGGGCTAAGGAAATACCTTGAAGCGGTGTCTTAATTCTAACAAACTTTAGGTAAAGGATTTATTATCACAGATAATTAAAATATGCAATAAAAATACATAGAAGCAAGTTTACAAAAACACATAGCTAAAACTACTAACAAACTGACTCTTACACAAAAGAGTTGTGAGTAAAGCACGGCTTTCGCCGTTACTCACTGCGAGGCTCGTAAAGGCTATTTTAGCGGTTGTCCATTCTCAGAATACTCTTGCGACCCATTTTTTGCTCTCCATTAGTTTAAAGGGTAATCCAGACGTGGACCCCTTTCTCACGGTGCCTAGAGAGATATCAGCTATGCCTCACTGATGATGCCTAACCAGGCTGAAACGATCGTCTGGGGTTGCTGTATTTCTCGCGCAGAGAGAACTTGCTGGCATTTCGGATCTGGACTGCCCGTATCGGTGGGACCAGTCTGATATGCTTCATATATGTTCTCTTTGTAATGGCACAAGATGAGCTAAAACCAGCTTGAGTTCTGAGCGGGGACCCACCGAAGGGCAGGCTATTTTAGCTGCTTTCCTTTCTCAGAATACTCTTGCGACCCATTTTTTGCTCTCCATTAGTTTAAAGGGTAATCCAGACGTGGACCCCTTGCTCACGGTGCCTAGAGAGATATCAGCTATGCCTCACTGATGATGCCTAACGAGGCTGAAACGATCGTCTGGGGTTGCTGTATTTCTCGTGCAGAGAGAACTTGCTGGCATTTCGGATCTGGACTGCCCGTATGGGTGGGACCAGTCTGATATGCTTCAGATATGTTCTCTCTGTAATGGCACAAGATGAGCTAAAACCAGCTTGAGTTCTGAGCGGGGACCCACCGAAGGGCAGGCTATTTTAGCTGCTGTCCGTTCTCAGAATACTCTTGCGACCCATTTTTTGCTCTCCATTAGTTTAAAGGGTAATCCAGACGTGGACCCCTTGCTCACGGTGCCTAGAGAGATATCAGCTATGCCTCACTGATGATGCCTAACAAGGCTGAAACGATCGTCTGGGGTTGCTGTATTTCTCGTGCAGAGAGAACTTGCTGGCATTTCGGATCTGGACTGCCCGTATCGGTGGGACCAGTCTGAAATGCTTCAGATATGTTCTCTTTGTAATGGCACAAGATGAGCTAAAACCAGCTTGAGTTCTGAGCGGGGACCCACCAAAGGGCAGGCTATTTTAGCTGCTGTCCGTTCTCAGAATACTCTTGCGACTCATTTTTTGCTCTATATAGCTAGGAATACAAAGCTGTATTTGTAGCTCTATACTTCCCTCTGCCCCCTCTTCCCTTACATGATTCCCGATCTCCCTCGGTGCTGGATCAGCGCTCCGCCCCCTCCAATGTTACTCGAGTGTGAGGATGTCCAGTGTCATATGACCAATAGTCGCCTAACAAGCAGGAAGTGCCTCTAGGGGCTGTCTAATTAACAGCCACTAGAGGCCGTCTTAGTCCTGCAATGTAATTATTGCAATTTCTCAGAAACTGCAATAATTAACATTGCAGGGTTAACGGGACAGGGTCACGAAAGTGGTGTGGGTGCCTATAGTGCCATATAGCATCAGAGTGCTACTAGCAGCGATTGAGTTTTCTTGAGCACATTAAAATGATATCCATTTTAGTTATTACTGAGTTCAGATGTAAATAAGTATAGGTTCTGAGAAATGTTTAATTATAAAACCCATTTCCCTGAGTGAGCAGACTTGGTGTTCAAATATTCATACTAATTATGTGCTATGGTGAACAAAGGGTATCCTTATATTAACAATTATTTTCACTATGACTGCTAATGCAGTAAGCTGTGTTTCTGGTTTGCGTCATCATACTAAATACAATAGAACCTGATTCATGTATCCTAAATATAACAACCACGCACTGTCATTTCAATGGCAGGGAAATGCTGAGCATTTAACTGAATATTGTCAAAATAGTAGAAACGCAGAGTCTTGATGATTTGTAAATGAAATGGCAAAATTTTGACTCAAAATAGCCAAGTTTGAAAAATAACTAGAGAATGCTTTTTCAAAACCGCTATTGGCATAAATTTGGGCTGCAAATTCTCCACAATTCATATCTTGCTAGAAATACTCCAAAGTTTCTAACATTGCCCAAATGTATTGGGAAATGATGAACACAAGCAATTCATAACAAACTAGGTACATTGATTGAAGAAGTATTCTCCATGAGAAATTTCTTTATTTTTATTTTCTTATACGGATTTATTGATTTAGACATTGGCCTTACAGAGTAGGGTACAATTAGAACAACAACCCATTGAGTTTTGCGCAAACATTGTTAAGCAGGGATGATAACCCGTAGTTAATATTTAACAGAATTCTCTAGTGAAATATCCTCCAGTATAAACATGAATAATAATCAATTAATCGTCTTTAAATGTACAAAATTAAGCTTTGAAGGTGAACTATAGTCACCAAAAGAAATTTAGCTTAATAAATCAGTTATTGTATATAGACCATGCTTCAGAAGTTTCACTACTTAATTCACTTTCATTATGGAGAAAATCACTTTATTTTATGCAGCCCTAGTTGCACCTCCCCCACACGTGACTTACACAGCCATCCTAAACTCTTCCTGAAAAGAGTCATCTAATGTTTACACTTACTTTATTCTGCCATCTAAGAACCAACATCCAGCTATATTAGGATGTGCACACCCAATGCCTACAGATGTTTGGAAGATAAAAAGGCAAACACAATTTACACTACCTATGTTATTATTATCCTCTCTTCAAGGACCATGCTGCATTTCATGATGCAATGTGTAAGGCTTTAGCGTTTAAGATATATAGGTCCCTGCTGGCAATTCGGAGATCTAGTCATCTGTTAATACCTAGAACCCCCTTTTAGCAGCTGGGGGGAAATGTATTGTCAAGAGTAAACACTGTCACATTGCATTGAAGAAGTGGCAGCACACTATAGTGTCAACTGAACAGTACTTAGAGAAAGAATAGGCCGTTCACCCCAGTATATCCAAAGGAAAGAGAGTACTTCATATTTTAATTTAATTAGTTAAAAAGGAATTTTAACAATGTGCCCAATGGTACTTGGTAGTTTGCGTTACAAATTTTATGGGTTTATACAATTCTTCATTTTTATTTACTACGATTTCTAAATATTACATATATTTGGAAGTATGTAAAGCTTCTAAAATACTTATTTACAGTAAGTCAACAGGGCTTTAGTTACAAAATATTATTATACATTGTGTAAACCTTCCACATTGCAATGAGCACTTGTAAGTGTAGATGGGGGGATGCACAACAAAAATAATCTAGTAAGGAAACATGCACAGTGCAAAAAGAATGTGCATCTCTTGCTAACTCTATCATTGTAGAGTAATTTGGGCCTGATAGAAAAATTGTTACATTTTGTTTTTTAAATTTTGTCATGTAGGATATTCTTTTTGTTAATTTAGGTTGCAATGTATGTAACATGTACACACTAACCCTACCCCCCCAAAAATATGATATAATAGAAGACGTCCATATTGGCCCTACAGTCACTTAACTGCTGAGTCAGTCCTTTTGACCTATTTGCATCAAACAGGCTATTTGAGACATGAACATAGCCTGCCCAAGTGTAGGGCAAGTAGTGGATGTTTTCCCTTCCCTTGTAATTTTCCAGGAGCAATTCCTGAGCTTCGCCATTATTTCCAAAGCAGAAACTGCATTAACATTACATTCATCTCTGTACAAATGGAAGAACATTTTATACATTGTGATGTCATGGCAATAAAAAGTTCTGTGGTGTCTAATAAAGATTTTGATTTATGTAAAATATTGGCTAACACACTTCATCACTCTTCTCTCCAAAGGTGGATGCTGCCGTAACTGCCGCCAAAGATGCTTTTCCAGCCTGGTCTTCCAGAAGCTCCCAGGAGCGATCTGCGATCATGTTCAAGCTGGCAGACCTACTGGAGAGAAATCTGGAAGAGTTTGCCCAAGCAGAGTCTAGAGACCAAGGTTATTGGGATCATTTCTTTCAGGGGTTCCCAACCCAGTCCTCAGGACCCCCTACCAGTCCAGGATTTGGGGATTACCTGGGTGTGTCTCAGGTGTTTACAAAAAGGGAAAAAAAACACCTTAGACTCTAAGGTGTTCTTTTTTTCCTTTTCTAAACACCTTAGACACACCCAGGTAATCCCTAAACCCTGGACTGGTAGGGGGTCCTGAGGACTAACGTTGAGAACCCCTGATTTATTTAGTGATATATAGAAAGCTTCATTCATACAGTATATGCTAGTTGGGTATTTTAATAAATAAACCAGGAATTGATAGAAATCGAAAAGGGCATTTTTTAAATTCTAGATCAAGATGGATTGCAAAAAAACAAACAAAAAATACAAACAAACAGAAAAAAAAACCTTGGGTTTAGCTCAGCTATTTTGTCCTAAATTTTTTACTTACAATAGTCATTCATGACAATTTCATTTTAGTAAAAAACAAACCATTGTATATTATCTACATCTGGAGTTCTACAATGTGATATATTTGACCATGTTTCATTTGATATGTAACAAATCAATCAATCAATCAATCAATCACATCAGTAGGAAAACTAATAAAAATGAAAAAAGCCAAAACCCAGTCAATGAATGCTATACCCTTTAATTAAAGTAATACAATTAAGGTGTAAGCTCAGGAAGTCATATTGTAACTTTTACTATACTATTTTATTAGAAAATAGATAAAGTTAACCCCTCTTCTACAGAAAGGTTCATATTCAGGTGAGTACAGATATAATGCATACACTGCTTGAGATATTGCCAGCCAATGTATAAATGAAAAGATATAGTTACCTAATGTTTGCTATCTGCAGACTTCCTGTTCACATCACAGACAGCTGCACAGCCAAACTAGGCGATGTTGCATGCGACAGATGTGTACTTTCATATGTCATATCTGTATTACAAGTACTGTCACTGTCACTAAAAGGTGCCAAAACTACAAAGAACACACGCATTTCTATATTAAAATCTACACGCAACAATACTCTAATGCGTGCACTGAACTCACCTACCTTTTCAATCACACATGATATAATGCAGAATACATCTCAGGGCTCAATGCTATTATTCCCTGTAGAACCAAATGTTATACGTTATACAAAGCCATCCAAAAATATAATTACCTCTTATGTCATGTAAAATTAATTTAACATTAAACCGTTCAAAATATTTGGACACTTTATGAATGACATCTAGTCAGGCAACATCAAGAATTTGAGTGTAGAAAAATATTCTTCATAAAACAACTTGTTATTTTGACAAAACAACTGATGTCGAGAAAACACATTTATTATGTCGAGAATACAATTTGTTATGTCAAATAAACAATTTGTAATTTTCGAGAAAAAAAATTTATGTTAAGAAAGCAAGTTTGTTTTCTTAAGATAACAACTTGTTTTATCGCTATAAAGTCAAACAAATATTAAAAATATATGGCCTCTCTGGGTTTTTATAATAAATAGACATAAGCAAAGGATACCAAAACAGATCATATATGGCAAAAACTAAAGTAAACTTGAGCAGTCAACCATAAGTAATAATCAAATGACTAGATTGAAACAACACTGACATAAAACGACTACTATCATCATAGAATACCGTCAGCATTATTATAACTATAACTTTGTAGGTTGGAATCGTATTTTAAGTCAGTTAAAGCTTGAAAGGTGCTGTATGTATAATTCACTGAATGGTCTCTGAAGGTGATAATAATACCAACAAAAAGTAGCTGGGAAATGCTTGCCTAGATGCCCTGTATGAACGCACTGGGTTGTACACAAGCTGTGCTTATATTTGCAAAAGGTCAGATCCCAAAAGTAATTTTTGACATACATGAACAGTTGGCTATGAATGGCAACCTTAGGCAGTAAGAAATGTTTTTCTAATAATGGTATATAGATGTGGTCCAACAGCAACAGACTGAAGCACTCACAGATCGCACATGTATGCACTTGCATCTCATTATATCAACATAGGTATAATGTACAGTGGCATGGTATATATGTAAGGCTAAACTGGGCAGGAAGTCATCTTTAATCCCAGACATTTACAGTTGTGATCAAAATGATTCAACCCCAATTGATAATCATGTTTATTGTCAACATTTTTCTTTTTCTCCTCTCTTCTTTTTCTTTGTAATAAGTTCATATTGGGAGGGGTGTTTATGTGTGTGTATATGTCAGTGTGTATATCGGTGTGTGTGTGTGTGTGTGTATGTATCTGCATGTGTGTCTGTGTATCTGCATGTGTGTCAGGTTGTGTATCTGTGTGTCAGTCTGTGTGACTTTATCTGTGTGTCAGTGTGTGTATATGTGTCTGTATGGGGAGGTGTGTGTGTGTATGGGGGGGGGTGGAGGGTGGGAGTAGTGGGTTTAGAAGGAACCCTTCTCTTTATAGGTCTGCTGCCATAATATTTTATCTAAAAATCCTTGTGGCCTGTTAGATCCATCTCTGATTTATTGTCAAAATTTACACTTTCACCTGTTTGACAGAAATATATTTAACCCCTTAAGGACTGGACTGTTTTTGCGATGTTGTACATTTGCGACCAGGAATATTTTTACACTTTTGTGGTGTTTGTGTTTGGCTGTAATTTTCCGCTTTCTCATTTACTGTTCCCATACAAATTATATATTGTTTTTTTCAGGACAAAATGGGCTTTCTTTACATACCATTATTTATATAATCTCATGTATTTTAATTTTAAAAAAATACAAAAATCTGATGAAAAATTGAAAAAAATACATGTTTTTTGACTTTTACTTGAAAAATCTTTTACTCATCTACAAAAGCGAATGAAAAAAACTGCTAAATAGATTCAAAATTTTGTCCTGAGTTTAAAAATACCTAGTGTTTACATGCTTTTTTGCTTTTTTTTGCATGTTATAGGGCTATAGGTACAAGTAGGATATTGCGGTTTCAAAACATACATTTTTAAAATTTATCAATAGTGACATTGTAACACTATTATCTGTCATAAATCTCTGAATAACACCCACATGTACATATTTTTTTTAAAGTAGACAACCCACAATGTACTTTTTTATGTAGCCCTTAGGTCGAATGGGTGGGCGATCAGGCCCCCAGACCGTTTGTGACGGTTCAACCGTCATCAAAGCAAAAAAGCTCGATGACTTTTGTTTGTCCTTAAGGGGTTAAAAAATAAATAAAAATTGAAATAGCTCAACACAACAAATGTTTCAAGTGGTTTCCCGAAATTCAACTGAAAGTAAAGCCAGAATTTGTGGAGAATTGACAGGGAATTGCAAATTATAGGCTAATACAGCTAAATTATAAAACGTAAAAAGAACTTTAAGTAGGATCGCCAGGGCCATCTTTATTATTGATTGGACCCTGGGCAAAGCATTTGCTTGGGCCCCCTGGATCCTGCCCCCCTCCTCCCTTGTGTGCAATCATGCCCTCCTCCCTTGCATGCAACCACAACATCCACCCCAATGCAGTGGTGGAACTAAAGTAAAGAGGTGAAATAATTTTTTTGGGCCCCTCTATTGCAAGGGTGACAAAAAGGTAGATCACCATCTGTCGTGCAACTCCAACAATGCATTGACAGCTGGGGATCTTCCATTTACCTATGTTTGCAGGTTTGTATTTAGCACTGAGCAGTGTTTGTGTGTTTGAATGTAAGCATGTTTTTGTATGGAGTATGTTTGTGTAAATGTAGGGATGTGCTTGTATGTAGTGTTCGCGTTTCAATGCAAGCATTTATTTCTGTGTAGTGTTGGTTTTTGAATGCAGGGGTGTGTTTATATATAATTTTGATGTTTAACACAGATGTATGTTTGTATGTAGTGTTGGTGTTTGAATGCAGGGGTGTATTTGTGTTTTGTGTTGTCGTGTGACTGCTGAGATGTATGCACATACACACACACACACACACACACACACATTGAAACACATGTAGATACAAAGATATACACACTGACATACATGCAGTTATACAGACACATATACACACACTGACACACAGATAAAGTCACACAGACTGACACACAGATACACAACCTGACACACGTGCAGATACACAGACACACATGCAGATACATACACACACACCGATATACACATTGACATATACACACACATATACACATACAGCTACACAGAAATACACAATGACAACATACAGATACACATATACACACACTTGAAGATACACAGATACACACACACTACATACAGACACACACACACATATATACACACTGACACATACATACAGATACACTGACACATATAGCGACAGACATGCTGACACACTCAGATATACGCTGACAGACATACTTATACAGACACATACAGACAGACACATACTAAAACACACAGACATGAAAGACATGCTGACACATTCACTGACACAAACATACACTGACATACTGACACATACAGACATACGGATACAGACATGCACACACTCACACACATACACACTGACAGCCATACTGACACATACACTGACAGCCATACCGACACACACACACACATACTGACAAGCATATTGACACACATTAACAGGCATACTGGCACACACACACTGAGAGACACACATATGCTGACAGACATACATATTGGCACACTGACAGACATACTGACATACAGACATTCACAGACACTGACATACAGACATATACTGACAGACATTCACAGACATACTGACAGACACACACACACACACATATACTGACAGACATTGACATACATTCACAGACACACACAAACTGACAGACATACTAACACACACAGACACATATTGGCACACTGACAGACATACTGACATGTACTGACATACATTCACAGACACACACACAAACTGACAGACATACTGACATGTACTGACACACATTCACAGACACACACAAACTGACAGGCATACTGACATGTACTGACACACATTCACAGACACACACAAAACTCTCCAAGGTAGGATACAAGCCCACCCTCCAGTATCCTACCCTGGAGAGTTGTGGCTGAAGCTGTTGGGAGTTGGGGTTTGCTCTTCCGGCCTCAGGAGTCAGTGGTGCTAGTATCCAGGATTAAATCCCTAAACTCTTCCGGCCTGACCTCTGCCTCCTCCGTCTTTCCCGCGCAGCTCATCTCTTTGTGGGAGGAAGTGACTTGCGGCCCTCACTTCCTTCCATGTTGCCGAAAAGAAAGAGGGCCTGGCTGCGCTGTTAAAGCGCCACAGTGCACGACCGGGCCCCTGCTAACACAAGCTCACCGGGTGGCCCTTAGTGCATGGGCCTCCCGGTGGGTCTCCTTATCGTGCGCGTTCACTGGCGGGCCATGGAGGGGGAAAAGAAATGGTCGAGGGTAGCAGCGCCCCGTTTGCCCCGCGTTAAAGACAGCCCTGAGGATCGCACTCAGGAGTCAGTGGTGCTAGTATCCAGGATTAAATCCCTAAACTCGTAAAACATCCCCAAATTAATCATTCTTCAACCCATCTATTTTACTAATTGTCTATGATTCCTGGTTTTGATAAGCACATGCAAACAGTAGAGACTGATGCTTTTTACTGAATGCAAGGATGGAATAGTCACACTCCTTTGCATTCTCCATATAATACATGCAGACAACACTGAATGCCAGCTTACTGTTGTTAAAACATGTTCTTTCTGGCAAAAGCATGTTAAGGAGTCAGGTCAAGCACATTAATAGTTGCTTTTATTGATAAGTCACTTGTATTTATTTCTACAAGCAAAGGCCTAGAGTTATGCTGTTGTTTTGCATTCTCTTAAAAAAAATTTTTTTTGTTTTTTTATTTCTGGGAAATTTCATTATCACAAAAAGGCAAATTATAGAAAACCGTAAGCATGTGTTGCTCGGTATTTGGGGTATTTTCAGAGGAAATAGCAGCAGTACAAAGTGCAACAAGGTTTTGATGTTTGCAAAGTTTTGATCTACAAACATCAAGTGAAGATGGTTGAGCTGTAAAAATTGCTAGGAAATACCCAATTTCTTGTTATTTTGGGCAAAAAATCATAGGTTTATGCAAATCCATTTCCTTAAATATTATACATAACTTTCCTTGTTTGGGATGTATGGTAAATTAAGTTTGCTTCTGACTCAGATTCTGCACTTTTTGTAAAGTACCCTAGATTTTATAACATAATTTACTGTTATATAAACTAGCATGTCTCTGAGATTCTGCATTGAAGCTTTTTAGACTTGTTTAGCAATTTGTAAAGCACTTGCACTTTTCTTAAAGATTGTCTTCTATTTAAAAAATAGCATAGGGGTAACGGATAGCAAATATAACACCAAAAGGCAACTCTTAGTGCTCCCATGTGTCCCAAATAACATGTAGAGTCCTAGTTCAAGACACTGTGAGATGAAGCTTATTATTTAAAAAAGGAGCAGCTGTGCAGCCATCACGTTTTGCCATTTTCATTTTGGAGAGGAGGGAGCATGCTGCTTCCTATAATCTGCCCCCTAGAGCCGTGGATTATTTAGCCTATCCGTAAATATATTGCTAGTAAAAAGGCAAATAAAAATTCACAAAGAATAAGTGGTGCAAAAACTGTGCCAAAAATACGAGATATGGGCAAGTTGAAAATGAACAATAAAGGGTATGTGGAGAATAGAAAGGCAAGGTGAGCTAGGGGCAATAAAAGAAGAAGAGGAAGACAAGACTAAGAATATTTATGAAAATAGAAAAAGTGGGGAAATTCCTAAAGCGATAATAGAAAGACTGTTAGGTGCAGGGTTGATGGCACCAAATATGTGATTGATTTCCAAGTAATACATAAAACTATGGTCATAAATACCACATCTGCTGTATTTACCCTAAACCTAGTTGTATTAACCCATTACCCCATTTGATTAACACATTGATTTCACAGCAGTTCCTCCGCACTGTTCTGTAAAATTAACTCAGTATGGTGCGTTAAAGTGGTACTTTCACCAATTCTATCTTTGCAGGTGTTAGTTCTCTCTCTGTATTACAGGAGACTCTGGGCTAACAATGAAACAGTGACAACATTTGACCTGGGACTTTACAGTGCCCACTTGGGGGTTCCCTACCCTACCCTATTGCAAGACATCTAATTTGGTGCATGCATTTAATTTTTCTGTTTGCACAATGTTCATACAGCTCTTGTTGTCTTCCATCAGTAAGATTAACTTTGGCTCTGGCAGTCCCTAGAAGTTGGTTAAGCCTTTGTGCTTCCTTGAGTGCATCTACTGTGTAGATATTGTTTGCTTCTGCAGAGGAATGTGCAACTGATTCTCACTTAGACTAGTCCAGCTGATATGACCAATCCCATATAAAAACACAAGGCCACTTATAGATTTACTAACTGATTTGTCCCCAGCTCAGTCTGCATGTTATATCCTACTAGTCTGGGATGTCTGACAGCTGATAACATTTGTTCAAGGTGAACATATCATTTGAGATTTCGTATTGCTCTCTTTAATACAAACCAGCTTCTTTGACTGGGAGAGCTCACGTCTGCACAATATTCCCACTGCAACTGCAATATCAGATCTGCAAGTTGTAGTTAGGTACAAAACCTTACCCACTATTGTTCTTTACATATTGCTGGTTAAATTCTCACTTTTATCAGACCCTGTGAGGACATTTGTACAAAGGGCAGTGGTGTATCCTGGTTTTGTGTTGCCCTAGGCATGACAAAACTCAGGCACTCCCCCCTCCTGCCCCACCTTCTAAATAAACATACACACTCACTGACAGACAACATACACACTCACTAACAGACAACATACACACTCACTAACAGACACAAACACACTCTCACTAACAGACACACACTCTCTAACATACACACAGTCACTAACAGACACACATTCACTAACAGACACACATACACTCTCACTAACAGACATGCATACACACTCACTAACAGACACACACACACATACTCTCACTAACAAACACACACACTCACTAACAGGCACACAGTTACTAACAGACACACACACTCACTAACAGGCACACATAGTCACTAACAGACACACACACTCACTAACAGACACGCATACACTTTCACTAACAAACACTCATACACACTCACAAACAGACATGCATACACACTAACAGATACACACACACTAACACATTCAGTAACAGACACACACATACTAACACATTCACTGACAGACACACACACACACACTCTAACAGACACACACACACACACTAAGACACACACATAGTAACACACTCCATAACACACACACACACTAATAGACACACACTAACACACACTATCAGACACACACACATACTCATTAACAGACACACGCACACACAAACACACTCAAATTTTTAAAAAAATTCAATCCCCCTAGCCTCCCTACCTTTGGCAGTGCTGGGGTGGATTCTCACTTAAAGCAGCCATTGATTGGGTTGAATACTGTTTGCATACTAGAATTGTTGCTGGGATTAAGTCCAGTAAAATGGAAGTCAAATGAAAGTGCCCAGTCGCAGGATAAAAAGGCTTGCATTTCTAAACTTAAATAACATTTTTTCAATATCTTTAAAATTTGTATTTGTTAAATATAAGAATAAATAAACATAATATTGAAAACCTTTAACATTTTTGAGAAGGACCCAAACTCCATTCATGGCAATACATTGTGACTGCAATTTTATCAGTTATCAATTAATGTATAACAAACCCATTCTGAGACATACATAAATCAGACTCTTCCCAGTATCAGAGGGTTGTCAGTGGTGCTCTACAGTAAACAATTTATTGTTGTTAGGTAACATTGTGATACATCTGTGTCAATACAGTCCTAGTCAAAGCAATCCCATTCCAATATCTGTATCAATGCAGGACATTTATTACATTTCAGGGCTTGTGATCATAAAATGACGCATTCATGTCATTTTCAACATGACCCTTAGTTTCCCATTCTAACTTGGATACAGCTTTGTCAATTTCTAAAGCATGGCTGCATCATTCTGGTTGCAGCATTATTGTCCCTAGGTTGAGATCGTGTCATTCTGTGTTAATTGGTTGGCGTCCTACCTGGCACTTTGTGTTTGGGTCAATGACACAAAAGGGCATGGATTTATACATACTCTTGCATTTCTGTTATCCTGTGCCATTTTGTGGTTTCTTAAGCAAGTTTACTTACTTAACGTCTGTTCCTGAGTCAGCTACATTATTGACCATCACTTGTTCTTGTCTTGTGTTCCAACCCTGACTAGTTCCTGACCACAAGTTATTATTCCTGTCTCCTGTGTATCAGTCAAGGCTACATTACTGACCCTGTTTTCGCTTAACAATTTTGTACATTATCTTCCTCCTGATCTATAGAAACATAGAAACATAGAATGTGACGGCAGATAAGAACCATTCGGCCCATCTAGTCTGCCCAATTTTCTAAATACTTTCATTACTCCCTAGTCTTATTCTAAACCAGAAATGATTTAGTTGGTACTTCCTAATCCTTCCGCAGTATTAAGCTCGGTAATGAGGCTGTCTATTTTCTTTTTACTTTTTTGTTTCTTACTGTCTCCTATTCCAACTCCAGTAACCCAATAATTGCTTCTGACTCCATTCCACGACCCTGACTCTACAGAACTACTCTGATGCGTTTGGATTCGTTATGATCTAATCTCTAGTATGATCTGATCTCAGTGTTTTGTCTGCCTGGACATCTTTCTCTGTCTAATGTTTTGTATATTAACATTACCAATCTCTCAGGGAAAACAGTGACATTTGCTCGGACTATCGATATCCCTCGGGCAGTGTACAACTTCCGCTTCTTTGCATCTTCGGTACTGCATCACACTACAGAATGCACTCAGATGGACCATATGAACTGCATGCATTACACTGTGCGCACTCCAATTGGAGTAGGTAATGGCATTGAAAAACAGTAAAACTATCAAAGCCTGTTACAGTGTTGGTTATTATTATACTTACATCTTTATTCTTGTCAGCTGGCCTAATCAGTCCATGGAATTTGCCCCTGTATTTACTAACCTGGAAGATTGCACCTGCTATCGCATGTGGGAACACAGTTGTGGCAAAGCCCAGTGAGATGACCTCAGTCACTGCGTGGATGATGTGTAAACTTCTAAAAGAAGCAGGTAACTTTATTGAGCTTCTTTGTTCCAAGGAAATACCTATTATCATCACTGGAAAATGTTGTTTGACTGACTGAAAATGTTAAGCTACTATTTTTAGGGTTTTCAGGGATCAGGCCACTGAAAAAGTTGGCCATTACATTTATTTACTAAATGGTGAACTGTGTTGAAAATAAGACAAATATAGAAGACATAATCCAAACTAGATATACCAAAAGGGTACAAAGCTGAGCCAAAAAGTGTAATGCAAAATATATACATCATATAAAAATGCTGTTTGGTTCATAGATCATGTAAAAAAGAAGAATTGTATATTAAAGGGACACTATAGTCACCAGAACAACTACAGCCTAATGCAGTGATTCTGGTGTCTATAGCCAGTCCCTGCAGGCTTTACATTACAGCCTAGTAACACCTCTAGTCACTCAGACGGCCACTAGAGGAGCTTTCTGTGTCAGTGCTGCACAGTGTGCAGAGGTGGCATTCAGCGTCTCCACACTATGCATGGAGGGGCTGAATGTTCCCAATCAAGATGAATTGATTCACACACATACAGACTCACAAGTTATTATTATTATTATTTTAACCTTTCCACCCAACCTCACTACCTTTGGGAGAGCTGACATGGACCTGTCGTTGGGGTCCAGTGGGGCTGCTGTGAGGCACATGGCGTTTTGCTGCTCATGTGTAATAGTCTCCCACTGGTTTCATATGGAAAAGCATTGAATTGGCTTAGCTAAGATCTTGAAGATTGATGATCTCTGCCATGGAGGTAGAGCCTGGCAGGATCAACTGTGGCAAGATCGGTAAGGAGTGGGAGAAAAGGTGAGTAAAAAACCTTTTCACTACACAGAGGGGCTAGATACCTAAATAGCCACTCAAGCACTATATTGTCAGAAAAAAACAATTAGGGGTTCAATCATAACATATTGAAATGAGGGAGGAAGCAGGTTTTTATAATGAGAGAATCAACAGAAATGTGATGAGTAGCCTGTCATTCTCTTTACTGCTCAATATATATAACTCTAATTTTTACCAATTTCTTCAAGGTGTCCCACCTGGTGTAGTGAATATAGTTTTTGGAACAGGTCCCAGAGCTGGTGAAGCACTAGTGTGTCATCCTGATGTTCCCATCATCTCTTTTACTGGGAGCACAGCAACAGCACAGCGAATCATCGAAAAAAGTGCTCCATATTGCAAAAAAATGTCTTTGGAGCTCGGAGGCAAGAACCCAGCTATAATATTCGGAGATGCTGACCTAGAAGAGTGCATCAACACTACGGTCAGGTCAAGCTTCTCTAATCAAGTGAGTGTTAGTGTTCTAATAGAAAACTTGCCACACGATAATGAAAATATATTACATCATTAATCTAATTAATGAGCATTCACACCTCACTTCACATAATGCAGAATACCCAACATCAGTCAGAGCTGCTGAATGCACCATGTGTATCAAATTGCAAGCAAAAGATTGACATCCCATATTGCTAGATGTGAGCACTCTGCTTCTAAAGGAGTTATTTTTGGACCAATATCATTTTGTGGTTAATAGTGTAAGAATTTTGCAATGTGTATGATGGGTGTGCATCTTAGTGTAACATTCTAAGCTCACAACATGTTGTGGTGATTGTGGTGTGTTTAATCACCATTGCATAGAGTAGACTTGTGAAAAAATGTAATTGAAATTATTCATCAGAATAAAATTCTTGCTAATCAAAACTGGAACTAAATTATTCTTAATCAATCTCAACTGTAGATTCCACAGGTAAAACTACACGTAAAACATTTATTCGACAATTTACAGAAATTTAATTAGAAAGAAACGGCTCAAATATTTTTTGCTCACATTTAGTATAGAGATAGTTGTCAACCGTTAATATTGTGTGCCAATAATATAGTCCTTTGGTATTGTAAGGTTATAGATGACATGAGGACTTCAAATATTGTATGGCACTTGGCTTGGGTCCTCAGCAGAACAGGATATATATTAATTTGTACTGTAAATCAAAGGTGTGATATGATCGTGTCTGATGGATAGCCTGTGGGGAATGCCTGCGAACAAAACACTGAGATGGTAGTTATATGTGGCAAACTGTAGTTCGTACTGAGCAAGGTATTGAAAGGGTTTTGTAAACACTAAAATAATATAAAAAAACATGCTGTCAGACCATTTGCTAATGGTGTCCTTAATCTGTTTTCCACACATTCTGTTTTAAAGGTACACTCAAGCCTCAAAAATAATTTCACAGAAAATATAAAAAGAATATTCATCCATTAACAGTTTGATCCAATTAAATATAATTAACTTTTTTTTTGTACATAGTTACATAGGCTGAAAAGAGACATGTATACATCAAGTTCAGCCTTCCTCATATTTGTTTTTTGCTGTTGATCCAAAAGAAGGCAAAAATAAAAAAAACAATCTGACTTCTAATTTTACAACACACTAGTGAAAAAAAAATCTCTCTTGACCCAAGAATGACAGACAGATTAATCCTTGGATCAAGAAGCATTTACCCTACATTGAAAAATTATATGAATATTCTGTTTTTGCAGATATGCATCTAGTTGCTGTTTGAACATCTGTACGTACTCTGATAAAACCACTTCTTCAGGCAGAGAATTCCATATCCTTATTTTTCATATGGTAAAAACCCTTTCCTTTGTCTTAGACTAAATCTTCTTTCTTCCTGTCTAAATTCATGACCTCGTGTCCTATGTAAAGTCCTGTTTGTGAATAGATTTCCACACAATGGTTTGTATTGGCCACGAATATATTTGTATAATGTTATCATATACCCTCAGACCTGCCTGACAACCCAGGCAGAAAGGTAATTTTATTTACAATCCCTGTATTTAACCCTGTAATTCTCCATAACACCATAAAACCTGTACCTGTGGGGTACTGTGGTACTTTCATTGTTGTACTGTATTCGCTGAACACAAATATGAGGGTTTTAAAACACTAAAACTTGTAATGTTGATAATATCATCATCAGTGAAAGTGCAGTTTTTATTAAAAAATTATTATTTTTTAAATTCTTTATTTATACTCATCCCACCGGCATGAGTAAGCAACGAGAAAGCAGGTACACATTAGCATAAAATGTTTTTTGGTAATTATGTAGTGGTCTATTTGTAAGCCGGCTGGTCACTTTGTTTTCAGGCCCTGCCAAGGGTGTGAGGTGAGCTATCTGTTGTGCGTTTCCCTGTCAGTTGTAGACATCCATAGATTGCTGACTTAGTACTAATATGGAGGGGTAGAGTGGGAAGTATAGTGTTGAAAGCGCTACAGCTAAGTAATATTGCATTTACACATGACATATACCTATAGTTAGGTAGTTTGTATGTATGCGGCGGACTATTGTGGCTATCCAAATAAATATGAATCATACAGAGTTTACAGTAAAGGTTGTATCCATGCGCAAAGTCAGCCCAGTGCTCTAAAAACCTCTAACCCTCCTTCCTACATACATTTGGTTTGTAAATACAAATAACCAGACACTAGTTTGTTTAAATAGTTATCCTGGATTTGGCAGACTGGTTTGAAGTCTTTGCATCCCAATGCTCCCACCACTCACTTTTTCAAATTTTGCATTCTTCATCATCTTGATCAGCCCTTCATCTGTGTCTTTCTCACTATAAGGCGTCTGTTTTTTTTTATTTTCTTTACTTCTTATCACTGACAGAAGTAAAGAAATCACTGACATCTTATCATTGACAGCGATTGCTCCTTCAGCAAAATTGTAAAGTGGTTCATAAATGCAAAACATTTTTTACAGATCACTTGTTTAACAGTAAAAGTATTAATTTAGAAATTAAATAACTATGAGTTAAGAGGAAAATGTACAGGACATTTGAGACAGGAAAAAATGAATACCATCTCTAGATACCTCTGCTTCTTCATGTCCTTATTGTGACAATCACTGGAATGTAGCAAACTGTGGTATAGTAATTACTCTTACCACCACTAGATGGCAATATTATACACAGGATCATTAACAGGAGAGCCAACATACCAAACAAATATACCAAGCTTGGTGTGTTTTGTGTGTATATGAAGCAGTGGAGGTGGATGAAATGCAAGAAAATTAAGTTAGGCTGCAAAATATTTTATGGACTTGAGTTTGCAGAGTTGTCAGGGATAAAATCAGAATTAGGTTGTAGTAGTTAAGATGGGAGATGACGAGGAAGAGAATTAAAGATTAAAATGTAATATTGTGAAAAATAAGATGGATTTAAGAAGACCTTGTTGAAATAAATATGAGTCATACAGAGTTTACTTTGACTACAACATTACTAACTAGCTTATAAGTAATTTTTGGAAATTCATTAATTGGCGTTATCCTTTTATAGGGAGAGATCTGCCTCTGCACAAGCAGAATTTATGTCCAGAAGACAATATATGATGAATTTCTGAAGAGATTTGTAGAAGCTGTCAAGAAATGGAAAGTCGGATTGCCTTCTGACCCAACAGCTTGCATGGGAGCTTTGATTAGTGAAAATCACCTTGCAAAGGTATTGCCATAGACAATCTATATAACCATTTAAATATTATTTTTGTATATCAAATGTTCATACTTGTTAATTTCATTACACACAGCTAGGCCACAAAATTATATAAACCTATTTGTTTTAGACTCTAGACATTCTCTAGAATATATATATATATATATATATTTTTTTTTTAAAACCAAACAATTATTAAAGTAAAAATTGTAAAGCCCTTCCCTATCCCAGTCTCTCCCTCACACACTTCATCCCAAATATCATCTCTTCACCCACATACACACTTCTTACCCACATACTTTCACTCCCACACACTTACATACATACTTCACCCCATTACATACCAAATCATATATATATTTATATGCATACATACACACACTACAGCTTGTTGATAAGCACACAATGCACCCCCAATACACATACACTCACACTGCAGCCCCTAGATGCACACGCACAGACTTTACAGGCCCTCTCAGCACACATACAATCTCAAAAGCTCTTATACATGAGCTCACACTACAGCCCTTAGTTACACATAGTACACCATAAACAGACTCCTCTATACAGACACTAAACACCACAGCCCCTTCTAAACACCACAGAAAATGATCTTGCATCTCCTGAAAAGGCTTTCCAGTTTCCTTGAAAAGGTGTCTTGCCTGTAATAAGGAAGGCACAGCAGTGGGACTATAGGCAGTGCTGGTGTTGTGGTTACACCAGGGCACATCGAGTGGCCCGTGCTTTTAGGGCCACCCGATGGGCATGTGTCTTCAGTTTTTGCACCAGGGCCCACTCTATGTTAGTTCCGCCACTGTGCAGCAGCTTCCCCGGCACACAAGCTCTGCCCCTGCATGGAAGATCGCCTCACCGTACACAAGCTCCACCCCAATCTCTGACTGAGACACACCCTGACAGACACAGACATACAGTGACAGGCACACACTCTCTGACTGAGACACACACTGACTGAGACACACATTTTCTCACACATTCACAAATTGCTTATTTTAATTTAAATCCACACAGCCTCCCTACCTTTGGGAGAGCTGAGTGGATCTTTCCCTGGCGTCTAGTGTGTATCCTCTCTAATCTTCCTGCAGTTTCTCTCTGCTCCCCTGCGAGCTCCCTATAGTGATGCCGGGGTCGGAGTGACGTCATGTCACTAAACAGCGCGCAAGGGAGCAGAAAGGAACTGCATCAAGGTTACTGCTCCCTCGCGCGTCGCCTCCCTGCTCCCCCTGGTGGCAGGCTTTAGTGTTTCCTGTGCCGCTTAGTTAAGGGATGACAAATGCCAGGCACCAGGGCAAAATGTCTAGTTGCCATGGCGACCTGGCGCCTGGGATTTGTCGAGCCCTGTATATGTATGTGTGTATATATGTATATACACACACACACATATATACACATATTATAACATATTATACACATATTATAACTTTTTTATAATTATTACTTTTGTCCCTGACCCCTTATGTGCCCCCCCAAATATGAATCCTGGAGATGCCACTGATGCCAAGCCAATTCAGGTGTAATGTTCCCATATATTCTGGGATAACCATTCCATAGGAAATTTCTCAAATGAAAAAAAATAAACAATATAATAGTATAATAGTATATACAATAGAACTACGGAACCATGCACACTCAGAATTTTTTTACAGAAGCAAATATACATTTCATCAAGTATTTATTTGACAAAACTTATTTTCTGGATGTATGCATACAAAAACCCTGTTACACATTATGGACTAAGGTACATAGAAAACATATGCAAAAATGTTGGGGGGGAAAGGAAAAGAAAAAGCAGACTCAATAAAAAAAAAAAAAAAAGGAGTATACCCATAAAGGACACTCTAAAAAAAAAAGCAGAAAATCCTGGGGTACAAAATTTAACTAAAAATTACAACGTGTGCTGGCACTCAATTACATATAGGTGCCGGTATTCGAGGTTAACCCCAAAGACAACCTCCAAACAACAATCCTAAAAACTATATAATGAATACCGCACTCAAATAGTAATAATTGATACTAGAAGTTATTGCTGTGAAAAATTCATGATATTTATTCTAAATAAAGTTATATGAAGTATGATAATAGAAATGTTCATTTCATCCTGAGTACACCAATTATATACATTGAATATATACAATATATACAGTATATACAGAATATTCTATATATTGGATAGAGTTCATCTAATGTGTATACACTTGGTGAAAATTCATTGAAAAGTTTGTTGAAAATACTGAAAAAATAAAAAAATGAAAAATATGAAAAAATGAAACCGATAGGAAAATGAAAAAAATATATAAATAAAAAATAATGAAAATAATGAAAAAATCCCCAATCCAAACCAGAAAAAAGGAAAGGGGAAATAAAAAGAAAAAGAAAATAAGGAATGAAAAGAAAAAATATATAGAAAAACAAGCAAAATAATCTGAAAGTCCTGGTAGTCCAATATAGTGCACTATATTTAGCTGTATCTGGATAGATCTCACCAATTGTAGAAATCTTGTTCTTGGTGTACCAAATCAAAGTTGTAATCAGATGATGATCTAAACGAAGGTGAAGGTAATAGTAGTTGTAGCAAACGGAAAGTCACTTCATCAGCTCCCAGTTGTTGTGTGGTCAGAAGCAGCTCCCAGTGGGTATGTGGTCTGAACGAACGGCAATGAACTAATGCAGGCAATCCAGTCTAGGGACGGGCTGCGCGCTCGGGACTTAACTGTCCCTTCGACGGCCCCTGTGTTCTGTCAAGCAAGGTAGAAAATTGTTTAAATACCTGTTTTTGGCGGCAAAACATAGCCGCATCCACTCCATAGTATTCGCCCACTTCCGCATTGTGACGTCAGCAAACGTTGCTGCGTCATGCGTTCTCTATATAACTTTATTAATCACTTAACATAGTGTGACAAACAAACTCAGTAAAGATACATAATAGAAAAATTGTTCACCAAATAGTATAATACATATAATAGAAGGGAAAACAATGAAGTGAATGCCTATTTATACAAACGGTTGTGGTTACAGATGAACTGCCATAAGCTTCATATAGTACACATTGAAAATTATTAATTTTAATTATTAAACAAACCCAAAATTTAACTAGTTTAATTGTAGCAATACCACAATGTAAATGTGACTAAGTGGTTCTTCCTGTATGTTCAAATTGCAAGTGAAGTCCATCACATCAGTTGTAGAAAATAATACATAATGTAATGGGTATTCTCCCTTTAGTGAATACACTGACCTCCAGTGTTTAGCAGCAATATTATTTTTATTAAACAGCTAAAGAAAACAAGAATAGCACAAAGAGGTACATTGAGCAAAAATTATGCAGAAGCCCGTCTGGCACAAAAATAAGAAAAATACGAAAGGTCCTCTTAAAGGAATATACTTGCAGTGGGAAATAGCGTCAAATATGGTTTATATAGTTCGAGATATGGAAGTGCTGGAATGTTCTTACCCAAATCGTTGGTGGTAAGTGGTAAAATAATTTGGAGCTATTCCAGCTGTAGTTATATGAGTACTTGAATGCGGTATCTGATGGTCAACAGCATGGAGTGTAATTGACGTAACGGGGAGTTACCAAGAGGACTAATTGGGCTGTGCAGTCGGGAGATCTATGCAATAGGAAAAATTTAAATATATGTATATATATATATATATATATATATATATATTCTCTATAGGTAATGTCAACTCATATTCTATAGAGCCCGTTAAAGAATGTCTCTTTCATATAACAAACTGGACGCTATCAGAGTTGAATCCTGCCCTCCTTTCTTCTTTCCTCTCTGCCCTAATATTGAATTATTGAGATAGGGAGAAGGGAGATATAGTGCAATATGTTTTGTACCCAATTATAAAGAAAAGATGAAAGGTTATCAACCTCACACATTTAGGAGCCACACCAGATAAAAATACTAAAAGAAATCTAGAGAGTTAAAACCTGAAACCCATTTCATCTTTGTATGACATCTTGAGTCAATGCCATTTCCTCTTTTCTCCTCCTTTAATTCCCTTTCAATCTCCCAGTGGTTAATTCATTGGCATGTGATTCATGCCTCATTCCCACCTCTATATATAGTTCAGTATTGCTTCAGACCTGAGGAAGAGAGCAAAAACTCCAGAAAGCTTGTCTTTGAAATATTATGTTATGCTATTATGATATCATTGCATACTGCAATCCACTGGTTTTTTGGCATTGTGTATATATATATATATATATATATATATATATATATATATAAAACATTTGCGTGCCAAATCTCTCTGCTACCCAGAACTACCAATTTCCTGTTTGTGCATGACTTTTAATGTTCCACTCCAATATGCGTTCCTCATGGTCATCTCAAGTTTTGGTATCCATTTCATTACCGCTTTCATCCATTTTGACTATGGCCATGTGTTCCACATGGTGATATCATCCTGATGCTGGCGCATGTATAATTTCCATCTTGCTCTCCACTTGTGAAACTCCAAGCCTCGCTTTGGCTCCTTTATACAAGTTCTACAGTCTTATCATCATATTCAATAAAAATGTATTCTATATATCTATGAGGAGCCTAAAAATCACCATTAGTATGTATATAAACTTTTGTTTACTGAATATGATGAAAAGACTCAGTCCTGCACCGCCTCCCTGGCTGAGATTGTCAAAATTGCTAATCTCGGTCAATCCCATAGGGAAGCATTGGGAGGCTACTGTGCGTGTGGGGCAAAACGCTATGCTGCCACAAATAAATGTTCTCTAAGAGTAGCATTTGATAGAGAACACAGTCAAACTCAATTCTCACAGAAAAGTGCCTACAATGGCTGTCAGGAAGACAGTCACTAGAGGTGTGCTTAACCCTCCAATGGAAACATTTCAGTTATTGTTATTATTACTATTGGTATTTATATAGCGCTAGTTTTTCCGCAGTGCTTTACATTAAAACTAAAGGACCACTACAACCAGACCACTTGAGTTGTCTGGGTGCCTTTAGTGGTCATTTAACAACAAACTATGGCCTCAATTTAATTTTGTTGGACAAGTAATCATTCTATTTAAAAACACCTCACCTAGGCACCAATAATGGTGGTTTATTTATAGTATAGGATCATACATTACATAAGTCTGCAGTATTCAATGTATATATATTTTTTAATATATAATATATTTGTTATATGTTGAAAAAAAATCATTTTAAAAGTTTATCCAAAAATATTAAATCTTTTGGAAAGCTTATCCAACAATATTAAATCAAGGCCTACATCAGCAAAACATGGGCTCAATGACAGGACATGCTGAGCCCAGAAGTATGCCAATTCGTGTGTAGAATAGTGAGAAAACACAAATTTTTCAATTTACTTAAACAATTGGATGTGAAAAAATAAATCATGGAATGTTATGTATTTAAATGTAACCAAAATTTTAGATTCCTCAAAGTAGCCAGATTTGCAGATATACCACAGTTGGTCACCATTGTTATATTCAAATATTGTTCAGAAAGTTCTTTCAATACTGTTGTAGAGGTTCCCACAAATGTCAAACTTGAAGATGGGTTTCCTTCTATGCTTCAGTCCAGTTGATCCCAAAGCAGTTTGATGAGGTTTAAATGGTACTAAACATCCACATTTTAAAAAAAAATTGAAGTTCACTACGTTTAATGAATTTCCCTTTCTTGTCTGAGCAGTAACACAAATAGAGCTAGCTGAAAGAATTGCTAGCATCAACCTTTTAGTCTAAATGTACTACCATGCCTTCAAAACAGCAGTAAGTTGTCCACCATTAATTGTTCCTTTGCCTATAACTTTGATGCACTCAGCCTCTCAATAGGTGTCCATTTATTGGCTGAAAGGCAGCTTATGTTCTCAGCATATCACCAACTACTCAGCTTTCTCTTCCTCATACTACAGTGCAGAGCGAAATGGAAGGAGGGTGGCAAAAGTGCCAGGCACCAGAGCCCCAATTTTGCCCAATGTTTAAACATCTGAAGATAAGAAGTAAGCTTAAGTTGTTATGGGGTGGGTGTGGTCTAACAGCTAAAATTGGACATATTGGTGTGACAAAAGCATGTCCATCTAACAGGTGTACACGTGTACCCAATAAAGTAACCTATGAATGTATGTTATTCATAAGCTATATTGTATATTATTTAAATTGAATAAACAATCTCTTTACCAGGTTAGGGGCTATGTGAAGAAGGCACTGGCTGAAGGAGCTGTTGTCCTTTGTGGAGAAGATGTGGATACCATGCACATTCCACTTGGAAATCAAGGTGGATATTTCATGTTGCCAACTATTATCACTGCATTGAAGGAAGACTCCCCATGCATGCAGGAAGAGATATTTGGACCAGTGGCGTGTGTAGTACCTTTTGATACGGAAGAAGAAGTGATTTGCAAAGCTAATGGTGTCAAATACGGCTTGGCTGCCACTGTGTGGACAAGAGATGTAGGTCGTGTTCACCGGGTTGCAAAAAGATTGCAATCAGGGCTAGTGTGGACCAACTGTTGGCTCATTCGAGATCTTAATTTACCATTTGGTGGTATGAAAGCATCAGGTATAGGAAGAGAAGGTGCCAAGGATTCATATGAATTCTTCACTGAAGTTAAAACAGTTACCATAAAACACTGAGGTGTTAGAATTACTGTGATCATAGTAAATGAAATATAAAAAGCCCTGGATTATATGATGCATGTATATGTTAAGAAATGGGAGAGGTCATGATCAGATCTAAGTGTATAGTTGCTCATAGTTGCTCTCAGTCTGGGTTTAAATCCTTCTGGATTACATTAGCAGCTAATGCAGTGAATCATATAGCTCATTTCAAAACATCCTGGATGGCCCAGTTTTGATTCATTAAGATTGAAAGGGTGAGTTTTATTAAATGTACCGAGAATTATGAAGAATTAACAAAACTGTACAAAGTAAGCGAAAATAACTGAACTTGAGATTTTCTTTTTTTTTTCAAGTTTAACAAATTTGGCCTAAATGTTTCATATTGCTTACCAATTTACCAAAATGTGTGGCTTAGTGAATGAATCAAATTTTTCTGTTCCTAAATATTGCTCCTGTACTCTCAATCAAACAAAGTATGGTTTAAGTCTAAATGACTTACTGGCCTGTAATAATATTTTTCCCAAAACCAACATGTGTAGTAAATGTGTCTCCTTTCATTGGACATATTTGAATTACTTGAAACAACATTGCATTCTTTCAATCTTAAATTATCTATCGATCTATCTAGATATTTTTAAAATATAAATAGGTAGGATGTTTTTGTAATATAGAGCGAGTGGTATGCTATTGTTATTGGAGCATTGATTATTGATATTTTCTGCACCTAGCATTACCATTGAATTCCTTCAGGATCCGTAAACTGTGTAGAATGCTGGAACAAATATGGCTAATTATAATGATACAGACATTACAGGAGATGTATTTGCTCGTTAAGCCTTTTCTACTTTTTGTTAGCAGTACCATTTCTTGCCACTAGATGGAAACAAAGTATTTCAAAATAAATAAAACAGGTGGATACCATAGTCCAGTTCTGTGTTAGAATCAACTCTTTAATTAAACAACAAAAAATATTAACCATGGTACAAATAAATGGTATAAATAAAAAGACTTGTAAAACCATTCTCAGCTAATGTGACTGTCTATTTGTTTACTTAGAATGCTGTTTCCAGAGATTAACTATCCACTGGCTGTTCTCTAATACGCATAATTTCAATATTATCCTTTCATATATAATTGAAGATTATGCTTTAGTGTTTTAGTGTACTTATAATCTTAATTTTAAAAATGACAGGAGGCAAGTATTTTGCATAAACTCTCTTTACTAACTCCACCGCAGCAAAGAAAAAAATATAAGAACCAATCAAAATGCAGTAGGAGGTGTAGTGTCCACAGTGAATAGGCTTCTCCTCTTTCAGCTAGTGACATCACAGATGGGAAAATCCCAACAGAATGAACAAACGATCTTCCTTGGCCTCACAGACGGAAATAATCAACAAAACGAACAAAGATAATCCTTTTGAAACGTAGGGTAAACTTTGTATGACACCTCCAGAAGAATTCAGAATCCCGCCTTGAATTAAACTGAAAAAAGAATGTGAAAATAGGTTAGGCACTAGTCGCGAGACCATGAAAACAAGGAATTTACCCCACTATAAAATGACGAATAACTAACCACGTATAGTTAAACCAATAAGTACAATAATTTATCTAGAATTACACACTGTATTAAGCACTAAATCCCCTACTATATCCAAATCCAGACATGCATGACCTTGTACCTGACCTGAGCAGTGATATACAAATACATCAGAGACCGGATGATGAAGAAATACAAGTGGAGACAGGGGATAGGTGGGGTAGGTGCAGATTTACGTCTCTTAGCGGGTGCCTTTCCCTTGTGTGGGTTGTGTTGTACCTTCTCACCCTTCCAATGGCATTTGCCAGGTTGGGGTTCCTCTTTAGTGTGGGAGTCCGAGGCCTCAGAGTCTGACTCGTAACGTGTATGTTGAGGTTTGGAGGATTTGGTCTGATCGGCCTTCACCGTCATCATGTGTGACAGGGCCTTCCATGGACGCGGCCACAGCTGCATTTACCATGGCCTGGAAGTCCACAGGGGTATTCTGGGAATCTTCCATCATGAGTCGGGGAGGGTCCTTGGCACTGAGATGGTACAGGGCTTAGGTAGGCCAGGGGTCAAACTTGTAGGGTAGTGGTGATAGTACCAGCAGTACTAGTGAAAAAAACCCCAGGAGGGTATGATAACTTCAAGTTATAGTACCAGCAGTGCTATAAGTAAACCCCAGCAGGGTCAGATGAAAACTCGGATAGAGGAAGTAGCAGCAGTACTAAAAGCAGTACTAAATATAAATATAAACCTCCAGCAGTAGGTCTGATTGGGATTTTATCTGGGCCTGACCCAGGTATACAGAGAGTGCCAAAGCAGAGTATTGATCAGCAGCACAGAATAAGGGACCTCACCCCATAATGCACAAGGAGTTGAGCCCTGTAGTGCTTACCACAGCAGCAAGTTATAACTGACCTTTGGAGACCCCTGCCTGGTTGATCAAAGGATCCAGAGACAATTTCTGCAGAGTAAGGGAGAAAAAAACTTGCGAAACACCTAAAATGGCGGCCGCGAGACACGAGATCCAAGATGGCCACTGTCACTGATAGATTGTAACGAACCGATCCGGCCGTAGCCAGGCTCATGGATGCGCACAGTTGGGAGGCTGTGAGGGAGCAGTTCCAGGTAGGAACTATCTCCCCTGGCGTTAAGGGGTTACTGCCGGGTTTGGGGTGGCGCAAGACCCGCGATGGTCGGGGAAAGAAAAAGGTGGGGGGTGCAATAAAAAATAATACACCAATACAAAATAAGGCTAAAGAACAGCAAATTGTAGTAAATAAAGTGTTAGACAGATATAGGAACAAATAGAAAAAAAACTTGTAGAAGTAGAAGATATGGATAAAAGACTATATGTAATCAAAACACAGAGAAGAGCCAAAAACTCTGACCTGTCTGCTGAAGGAGCAGCAAAGAAAGAGGAGGAGGAGCCTATTCACTGTGGATACTATACCTCCTACTGCATTTTGATTGGTTCTTGCTATACCTTTTTCTTTGTTGCTGTGGAGTTAGTAAAGAGAGTTTATGCAAAATAGGAAGCCTCCTGTAATGTAATATAATTACTACAGCACATCAACTGGCCAGTAAAAGTGGAAGGTGCTATTTAACGAAGGTAAATGCCAAGTTCTGCATTTCAGAGTGAGAAATGTACAAGCAACATATACTCTAAATCAGGGGTAGGCAACCTTTGACATTTCAGATGTTTTGAACTACATCTCCCATAATGCTCTTACTGCCATATTGCTGGCAAAGCATCAAAGTAAATCTAATCTACAACACCTGGAATGCCGAAAGTTGCCTACTCCTGCTCTAAATGATACTTAGTTATGAAAAACAATAAATGAGAAGGACTAGGGAATAATCATAAATAGACTATACTACAATGTCAGGTAGAAGCTGCTAAGGCCAATGGGTTAGTTCATAGGACAGTATTAAAATATCTCTTTAGAAATCAATGGTAAGATCTCACCTTCAATACACAGTGTAGTTTTGGGCATCTGTTTTAAAGGAACACTCCAATCAAAATAAACAAAGGGAATGGATGGTTTAGTTATGACGAAAGTATAGAAACCTGAAACATTTTACTTTGGAAAAAAAAGGCAGCTCAGCTAAGATATGATGAGACATAATATACACTGAGCAAGTGCAAGCAGCACTTTCATAATCTTTTCATGAAAAAGACTGTACAAGGACAGGATGTCTCCCATTTAGATTTGAAGACAGGAGATTTTGCCTAGAGCAGAGCAAAGGAGCATTTATTTTAGTGAAAATTAATCCCCCCCCCCCAATTTGTAGCAAGGTTGAAAATTGGTTCAACTTGTGTTTTTTTGCCCTTTTGGATCAACAGCCATAATAAAGATGTATGAAAGATTGGTAGGAGGAGAGACACCTGAAATAGAATAGAACAAAAGCCTCCGATTGGGCAATTCTCTGTGAAGTGACTAAAGTCACTTACTGTGAAAAAGGGGAGGGTTTACAAAGGATGCAGTCATAAGAACTGTAGCTTGTGCAAGCTATTTTAGATTGTACCCCCATTGAATACATACATAAAAATATACATGCATTTATTCATTGGGAGTATAGCTACTAAACAGTGAGTATTTTTCTTTTTTTTTTCAAGTGTGGTCCTTTAAGAGAGATGTAGTTGACTACATCTGGAGTACCGAAGACTGCCTGACATAGCTATTTAACAGCATTTTGAATAGCTTATTAGATTGGTGCAATGCTGTGACTTGCTGCGCATGTGCACAAGCTTTCCAATGCTTCCCTACAGGAAAGCACTGAATTTGCTGAAATCATAAAAATTGATGATCTTAGCCATGAGAGAGATTGGCCACTGAGAGAACAGCATGGCAATGGAGAAAATGTAATTAAAACTACCCTTTTCTTGTGCCTACTGCCACAGGACACTATCGTATTAAAATTTGTTTGTGTTTGTTTAAGCACACTGCACAATTCAGATGAAGAGGTAAGAATAGAGTAAGGATGCTTACTATTTGAAATAACATATTTAAGTTTATTCACAAAAAACATGAATTGGAGTGAATTAAGCAGGAAATATGTGACAACAGAATTAAAAAACAAAAACAATCACCAACAAAGCATGTTTTCCAGCAATTTTGGCCACTTGTATCAAAAGCTTTTCATTAATTTATTTTAAGGCTAATCATAGTAGATTTGATTTCATTCATCTCTCTCATTTATTTATTAGAACTAGCCACTAGAAGAAAGTATGTTGTGGTATTGACAAGCTGTGTTTCTGTGTATATGCTTGCTTTCTAATTTCAGTGAACAAAGCTTTTAAACCAATGCTTTGTTGTAGAAAATCCATGCTTTTAATAAATCAAATTGAGTTTTCTTTTCTTTTGAAGTGTGACAGCTTGTGACCGTAGGATACAACTGATCATCTAAATTATAATATCTCAAAAGCCTTCCATTCTTGGCTTCCCACGGATCTCATTTTAATCATCACTTTTCACTATTATTGATGGTGTATACCAGGAAATTGAGTTAGGAAATGATTTGGTTTTTCCTTTTTTCCTCCCAAAAGGATTCCTAAAATAGAGCTAGATTATTGACAGAGAAAGAGAGAACCGTGCTGTATAATCATGGTCTTACCCTTGTGTCTTCTGAGTCACAAGGTCATCTCGTGATTCCCAATTTTATCTTTGTATCATAATGTGTAGCTTTTTTCTGTAGAAGATATAATGCAGAGACAACAGTCCGCACCCTTATGCCTTTCATCAGAACATTTTCAGAAAGTTCGTCATTAATTTATGTAACCTCTCACCTTGCTCCATCCTGCCTCTAAAATCCTCAATTCATTGCCAAACCACAGTGCTTTTTAAGTGCAATTTCTCATCATATCAGTTCCAAGTATAATTCAAATCCAAATCTCAGGTGCTAGAAAAAAAAAAAAGGCACAAACTAAGTTTTGTGATATAGTTTTGTTGATGTTATTTATTAATTTGTATGATAAGATCTGTTTCTAGATGTTATATGTTGTATGATTATAACTTTTTAGTCTTTCATAAAGATAGAAGTTATATATAAAATTCAATCTTTAAAAGACGGTGTTCAATCTACGTTGTTATGCAACTAAAATATGTAATGGGAGAAAATAAGGAAAACTTGGTCTTATAGTCAACCTGATTTTTAGCAAATTGTGGAAATGAGCAAACCTTCTGCTGGAACATTTTACCAATTCCCATCAGCTGTCACTGGAAGCTAATGGAGAAAATGATCTTCTTGTGTAATGCACCGTTGTACAGATGCCAATGGCATCTCAATGTAAATCCAAAAAGAAAAAGTCCGGGCACTCCAGAGCTCAATATGAGGCAGTTCCTACTTATCTATTTGTTCATCTATGGCATCTTAATGAGCATGGACACAGTCTTCGATGGATTATCTTGTGATTTCACTGTCTCTTCCACAGAGCCACATTTTGTACTCTTGTGTATGTGCCACAGTGTAAGAGTGACGTGGCTTCTAGCAGATAAAAAAACTCCAGGAGCTAAAATTGGAACCAAGAAGAAAATGGTGACACCAAGGAAGGAGCAATGCAATAAGTATATTTATGACACCCTCACCCCTTGGTGCTACCATAAAAACATGTTTCTTTGGGGGATATTTGTCAGAAATGCAAAGACTCCAAATGTTCCACTTAAAATACTTTATCGCCAATAATTGATAACAACTTGTATTCCATAGGCTCTAAATTACAGCTTGCTTGATGCAGGCAACTTTGTTACAAAAAAAATCTAACTTACCCTACTGCTAACTCAGTTATAATAATATTTACTATGTCCATTGTCCAGTCCATTTTGCATATTTATTTGTGATGAATGCTATGATTAAACACACACCCGAAAAGACAGTGTAACCCACATAGATGCAGGTATTTTAATGATATTATTCACCCTTTTATACTGTTGTTTAGTAGATATGTCCAGGACTCCTCTATGTCCTCAAAATACAGTACAAACACAAACTATATCAACGGGTATAAAAAAAATAAAACACACATAGGGCAATATAGTATGCACACCAGAATATATTGGGTAAATGGTTACACTCACTAAAGTGATTTGATAACATGCACTTCACTTTTTTTAGAGGTATCAATTTCCCAGGTGTCTCCAGTTGGTTCAGTATATAAAAAGAGAGAACAGATCCATAGTCGAAAACTTTCAAATGTTAAAATACTGATTTAATATAAATTAAACTTACAAAATGAAAATAAGAGCTTAACCCTGGGAGTATGGAGCACTAGTCAATGTGGTCAAAATGTTGGTGCAGGACAAAGGTGCTTGATTCTTCTCAGGTAACGTGCATAAACAGATCATCAGACATAAAATTAAACTAACAATTAAAATTAAAATTTATAAAATAAACAAATATATTCAAAACTCACAGCCCTTCGCATTTCCTCTGAGTGCTCAGATTTCATCAGGGTAATGAGAGTACGTTATTTGTGAAGAATGCTGATTATACAACCTTGCATGGTTTTCATTTGAAGGAAGAAATCGAAGAAGTTTGTGAAAAGCAATGTGTAATCTTAAGTAGTAAGTAGTGAGGAGTTTGTATTTGTAATAAGTTCTAGTATTGTTGAGCTATGTTAGTAGACCCCAGATTTACGGTAGGTAAGAACAAAATATAATAGCAAATCTTGTACAAATAAGGTATTTTCATAATCCTGATGTGTAAATCCTAATGTGGAGAAAAAGTTTAAAGGGGGCAAAACAGTCAAGCAAGGTAAGACTGAACCCCAAAATAAGCATTGGATTGTGTGTGAGTTAAGAAATGATCCATGGCCAAATGATGTTTGTACAATATTTGATAGATTTTGGCAAAATTTCGTAATGAATATGGAACTATTTTTTTCACTAGAACGATCTCCTTAAGGACGGAGACAATTGTCCAACATCTGAACAAAAACAAAACCAGGAATTTGTGCTATATGTCTCTTCAACCACAATTTACCTCTTTCAGATGAAGTGCACCTACACTTATTATATATCATTGTGTCCAGGAGAAACAGGGCTTTCATTTCACATCAAATATTTATATGTGAAACATAATTTTTTTATCATATTTGTGTTTATTGTTTTTGTCACGAAAAACAGGGGAACAGAAGTAAAAGGGAGAAGGGATAGGGGGTTCCACAATAAAATATACATATATACAGTGATTATACATTAATCATACACATTGCATGGTAGATTGCGTAATCAACAGCTTTCTCTCGGGGCAGTATGCGTTACAGTCCTGTTTGACGCCTACATTTCTTATTCGGTTGTGCATATCGGTGCATGTCTACAGATAGTACTGTTATGCAATATACATTACATTGTATACATTACATTGTATTTGCAGGGTCGCCTCCTAGGGTTATTACCATAAAGTAACTCTGTTCTGGTGCCTATATATGTTTGACTCTTAACATGTTTATTGCTTGGCCCACATTGGTCAACGTGTGTGGAGTATGGGGGGACTTAGGGTAGGGAGTGAACTCAACTTAACAGAAACTTGTACTGGAACTTGAGCTTGATCTCGAGCTAGGACCATTGAGAAATGCATTGGGAACTACAGTGGCTATGCTCTCCTCGGTTTTGTGTCGTTATTTTTATTATTGCTGTCATCATTGTTATCGGGCCTGGCCCGTTATGTAGTGCTCGTCCTTCGGTATGTGAGCCAGTCCTGCCACACCACCTCATGTTGTTGTGCTTTCCCCTTCAGACCCATAGCCATGTTTTCGTATAGACAGACTTTATCTAATCTCTTTGAGATCTCTTCTATCGAGGGGATAGCTTTGTCCTACCAATGATATGCTATAGCCATTTTAGTGACTGTGAGAAGGTTTACAATTAGTGGGGTGTGGTGCTTCTGATGTAACATTGGCAACATATGTAGTAAGTAACTTTCAGGCGTCAATGGTATGGTAAATAGGGTTAGTTTGTTTACCAGTGTTTGTACACTTAGCCACAGAGGCTGAATGTCTTGGCATTCCCAGAAGACATGGATCAGTGTACCCTGGGCTTTTTCGCACCTCCAGCATAAAGAGGAGACTGTACTGTACATTTTGGCTAATCTATGTGGCACCATGTACCATCTCATTGTGATTTTGCTGTATGCTTCCCACATGGAGATGCTACTAGATGCCTTCTTGGTGTTAGCTATGGCCTTGTGCCATTGTTGTATCGCGAATTCCCTACCGATATCTCTTTCCCATTGAGTCATGTAATGAAGTTTAAGTGGGGTAGCCGCTTCCCAGAGGGCATTGTAGCATAGTGCCAGGGGCTTGATGTGGCGAGCAGTCAACAGGTGTTGTGTGTTGTGAGCTGTAAGCCTCTGTGTGGGCTCTGTGGCTTGTAAGTTGGTCTGTAAGATGTTCTTGACCCTTAAGTATAGGAACAAGTCTCGGGGGGGAGGGAGAATTCTGCCTGTAGAGTTGGGAACGGTTTTACTGCGGTCTTGTCAAGAATGTTTTCCACCCTCAGGACACCTTTTGCCAGCCACTTATGGACTTCTAGGTTCAGGGAGTGGATTTGTTGCGCTGTGATAGGGGACAACCTTAACAGTTCCCTTGGGTCTAGTATATTCGAGGCCCAATTTCTCCAGGCCTGTAGAAGTGTCCTTGTGCATTGTAAGGTCGGTTTTTTGGTAAGGGTTGGGGCGCCTACCCACAGAGCTTGGGTTATTCATGCCGGGTGGATACAGGCGTCCTCAAAGGAGAGCCAGATTGGGGTTGGTGTTTCCTCGGAAGCTCTGAGAAGTCTTAAGCCTTGGGCTAATAGGGAGGCTTGATAATAGAACTGTACATCAGGGAGGCCCAGCCCTCCTCTAGTGAAGTGGAGGCCCAAAGTTTTATTTCTAATTCGTGGGGGTTTCCGTTTCCAGACGTGCGCGTTTATAACAGATTGGAGTCTTTTAAGGAGGCGGACTGGCAGGGATATTGGGATAGTTCTGAACAGGTAGAGTATGTGCAGAAGAACCATCATCTTAACCGTGTTGATGCGTCCTAGCCAGGAAATCTCTAGGTCTTCCCATTTTGTTACCTGTGTTACAAGTTTGTGTATCAGGGGAATGTGGTTTTCTTTTATCAGTGTATGTGTTGATTTAGTAAGTTTGATCCCTAGATAGGAGAGTGACTTTTTCCTCCAGTCGAACGTGTATGTGCGCTCAAGTTTTGTCGTAAGGGTGTGTGGTAGTAGTATTGGGATAGCTTGTGTTTTTGCGGTATTGTTTTTGTAGAAGGATACTGCGCTGTATGTGTCAAGAATTTTTTGCAACTGTGGTATAGAGTGCTCCGGCTTTGTGAGGTACAGGAGGATATCGTCGGCAAACAATGCCAGTTTCTGTTCGCCTCGCGGAGTAGCTATGCCCTGGATTCCTCTTGATTGTTTTATATGCCTTATGAGGGGCTCTAGGCAAAGGATAAATATGAGCGGGGAAAGAGGGCAGCCCTGTCGTGTGCCGTTTCGGATGTCTAGTGGGGTCGATAGAAAGCCGGTGCTAAAAATTTTAGCTGAGGGTTCTTGGTACAGAGCTAAAATGCTGGCCAAGAACACTTGGGGGATGCCCATTCGGGCGAGTGTTAATGTCATATACTTCCAGTTCAGACGATCGAACGCTTTTTCAGCGTCGAGCGCTAAAAGGATTCCCCCTTGCTGTGTGGAGTGGGCCCATTCTATGAGGTTGATGAAGTGTCTAGTATTGTCTCCTACTTGCTTGCCTGGGACAAATCCTGCCTGTTCCTCGGAGATCAGAGTCGGGAACAAGGGTTTAAGTCTGTTTGCAAGCAGTTTAGCATACAGCTTGATATCTGCATTGAGTAAGGAAATAGGCCTTAGGTTCGCGCAGATCGTCGGGGATTTGTTTGGTTTGGGTAGGGTGACTATAAACGCTTCCAGCATTTCCCTAGGGATTTGCCCAGTTTGTTTGATATAATTGAAGAGTTTGGTGATGTGCGGAAGTAGTGTGGTGCCTAGTTTGTGATAGTAGTAGTTGGATAGCCCATCCGGGCCAGGCGATTTGTGTTTAGATAAGCTGGCTATCGTGTTGGCCACTTCTTCGCAAGTGAACGGGGCTTCTAATAGCTCCTGTTGTGGTCTGGTTATGGATGGGATGTGTGTAGTGTTCAGAAAGCGGGTGATTTCTTCTTCAGACGGTTGGTGAGTTTGGGGGTCCCTGTCAAGCTGGTATAGGGAGGCATAGAAGGAGGCCAATTCCTCCACAATATGGTGTGGGTTGTATAGTTTGTCCCCCGTTTTGGAAAGTATGTACGGTATTTTCGTGTGTAAGTATTGCTGCTTCAGTTTCCTAGCAAGTGCTTTGCCTGCCTTGTTTCCCGTAGTGTAGTGGTATTGTTTTAGGTAGCGCAAATGCTTCTCTGTTGTGGCGATTTCAAGGTTATGTAAGTCAGTTCTGAGTCGTTGTATCTGCTTGTGTGTCGTTTTATGAGGTGAGGTTTTGTGTTGGGACTCTAATGCGGCGAGTTTTGCGAGGATTTCATCCTTCGCTGTGTTGTGTTGTTTTTTCGCCCTGGCTCCCGCCTGTATCAGAGCTCCTCGCATAACTGCCTTGTGTGCTAGCCATTGAATTGTGATGGGCGTGGTGCAGGATTCGTGTAGTGAAAAGAAGTCAGTTAGTTGGGTTAGGATGGATGAGTAGGTGTTGGGGCGGTCCAGAAGAACCTCATTGAGGCGCCAGGATCCTGTGCCACGGGCCGGGTACGGAACCCGAAGGGTCACCGTGAGCGGCGCGTGGTCGGACCATGTGATAGGGCCTATTGCGACTGCCATGATGTGTGTCAGTGTGGTTTTATCCGTGATGCATAGATCTATCCTGGAGTGTGTCCTGTGCACCGGGGAGTAATATGTGTAATCTTTGGTTCTCGGATAGAGACAGCGCCATGAGTTGTATAGGTCTTGTGTAAATAGTAGTCGACTTAGGTGTCGCCCCAGTGTAAGTGATGCCCCTTTTGGACCTCTGTTCTGTGTGCGTTGAATGTCTAGGTGGGGATCCGGAGTACAATTGAAGTCTCCACATATAATGACATGTCCTTTCTTATGTTTCGCTACCTGTTTTAATGCTTTTGTGAGAAATGCTGTTTGGTTTTCGTTGGGGGCGTATAGTGAAGCAATCGTTATTAGTATGCCATTTAGTGTGCCAACTAAAATAAGTAGCCGGCCGTCTCGTCCTGTATGTTGGTGGTTTGGTGTGAACGCCCAGTCGTCGTGAAAGTATATGGAAACCCCTTTTGATTTTGTTGGGGAGTGTGCATGATATGCTTGGGAATAGTGCCGGACTACAAATCTTGGGGGGTTGCGAGTGCAGAAGTGTGTCTCTTGCAGACAGGCTATGGCTGCCCCAGAGGTTTGGATGTCGCGTGCCGCCAACCTCCTTTTATGGGGGCTATTAAGGCCTTTCACGTTCAGGGAGAAAAAGGTCATAGTATTAGGTGTCCCCATGGCTAGATTTGTGTGTGTCCACTGTATTGGAGGTCCCTAGTGGGATTCGCTTTGACATTAGGGGTGAATAGGTGTCCTGCAGTAGTGTGCTAGTGCTCTGGGGTCTCCCTCCCCTCTCTAACTCTGCTCCCTCCTGACGGGTAGTGTGGTCCTGTGGATCATAGTTCAGTACAGTGATTCCAGATAACATAATAAACATATACATAAACATAGAAAACAAATAAAGTATATACATAATTTCCCTACTAGATAGGGATGTCAGTGTGATTGGGGCGACCTCCCTGCGAAATGCTTGGGAGGCAAGCCCAACAGGGGGATTAAAGATAACCTTCGTGGTTCGGCCAGAACCGGGACCCCTTAAGTGTGCGATCGTACATAGCTTACATTATACAGACAGCCTTGTATACGTTACTGTTATATGAGAGCATCCCGCCCTCTCAATTAAGTAGTTATGTGTACTTTTTTTTTGTTTGTTTTATTTATTTATTTATTTTTTTTATTTTTTTTTTTTCTGTTTTGTTTTTGTGTGCCCTTTGTGAGCCCTCCCTCCCATCAGCTGTGAGACTCACTAAACATAAGTGCCTTGAAACAATTATGAATTGGAGCCATATACATTACGCAGCGTTATGGTCTTCTTCAGCGTCCATTTTCTTTCCGTCTTGGCAGGCGGTCAGTTTCGTGGAGGGGCAGAGGGTTGTGTGAGGAGAGTTCATTTGTCTCTTCTTGGCGATCCCGCCATGTGCCACTCGGTTGTGATTTTCCTTTGCGGTTTCGGAGCTTGCGCTTGCTGGTCCGGCGACTGGAAAAGTCCCCATTCTCTCAGGAGGCGCATTCCGTCCTCTGGTTCCTCGACAACGTGGTTTTTGTTGTTCCTCCAAATGATAATTTTAGTGGGAT
>OW240913.1:200646318-200662365 GCA_933207985.1 Pelobates cultripes | reverse complement strand
CTCTGGCTCGACGGACTGAATGCCCTCCAAGGCCGGGACATGACCAGTGAACGTAAAAGAAGTGATTTGGATATATTGCTAAATGCAGAACTCAAGCTGAGGCTATTGGATTTGGAAAATGTCCCCATTCCTGAACACCCACCAGCGATCCCGGCACGGCCACTTAACTATGACTATTGCTACCAATTTGCTTCCACCGAGGCTTAACACTCACACACTACTTGATATACACTCTGCCACTATCCCAGAACCACGGCTCTGCCATGGGCATAATCCTAAAGCCACTGCCCTGCCATGAGCCACCATCCCAAAACCATGGCCCTGCCATGGGCCACCATCCCAGAACCATGGCCCTGCCATGGGCCACCATCCCAGAACCATGGCCCTGCCATGGGCCACCATCCCAGAACCATGGCCCTGCCATGGGCCACCATCCCAGAACCATGGCCCTGCCATGGACCACCATCCCAGAACCATGGCCCTGCCATGGACCACCATCCCAGAACTATGGCTCTGCCATAGGCCACCATTACTAACCCACGACTCTGCCATTGACCCCCACAGATTCACAGCCATGTCATCTGCCACTACAGACACACCACCTTATCATTGACTAGAGATCTTCAGCCTACACCACAGATCCACAGCTCTGCCAATTGTCAGCGTGGCAGATCCATAGCACTTACATTTGCCACCAACACAGATGTTCAGCCTTTTTTACCTACCACAACATCACCATGGTCCTGGCTTTGGCCCACAACACAGATACCTGGCTCCACCATCTAACACCACAGCATCTTGTATAACTTAACTGTATGTATACGTATGTTTAAGAAATGTACAAAGCATTATGTGCATCATTTGCAAATGAAATAAATATATAAAAAAGTGGAGCAGAACGCACCCTGAGTAGTGGTATTAGTGGGATCATCCATCTATGAAAAGTTATTGCTAATGAGAGTATTTGATTAATGTATACATTCTGTATGGTATTGGTGTGAATTTAAACCTCTAAAGGATAGAAAGATAGAATAAGTGGAATCTTCTAATCTGGATCAATAAACAGAACAGACATTGAACCCATGAAAATGTACACAACTCAGACCAGTTTGGAGGTTTGCATCAAAATGTAACCATCACTGAGGACTACCAGGAAAACAGCTGTGATATCATTAAGAAAATCAATTTCATACAGGATTCAACTGCTTAAAACTGCAATGTATAGCCCCCCCATATTGAGAATTTTAACAAAAGATTATTCCATTTGTTAGATCTTTGTTAGATCAGGTTTGATCAACAATTTTTTTCGTTAGATCTACTCTAAAATATGCGATATTAACAATCATTGTCAGGGGGGGCTAACCCGTAGCCAGCCCCCCCTCACCAAAAATTTGGAGAAAATGTTGTTGATTATGATAGCTCTACGTTAGATCAGGTTTGATCAGGCAAAATTTTTGTTTGATCTAGTCTAATTACTGAGATATTGCATATATAATTAGGGGGGGCTGGCCCCCCCTCAACTGAAATTTGGACAAAATGTTACTGATTTTGGTAGCTATTCGTTAGATCAGGTTTGATCAACTATTTTTTTCGTTAGATCTATCACGCAAGAGGCGGTATTCCCTACTAAACTTTGTGGGCGTGACTACGGGTTAGCCCCCCCCTCAAGTGAAATTTGAATTTTTTTTTATTGATTTTGGTAGCTATTCGTTAGATCAGGTTTGATCAACTATTTTTTTCGTTAGCTCTATCACGCAAGAGGCGGTATTCACTACCTAACTTTGTGGGCGTGACCACGGGTTAGCCCCCCCTCAAGTGAAATTTGAATTTTTTTAAATTGATTTTGGTAGCTATTCGTTAGATCAGGTTTGATCAACTATTTTTTTAGTTAGATCTCTCACGCAAGAGGCGGTATTCACTACTTAACTTTGTGGGCGTGACTACGGGTTAGCCCCCCCTCAAGTGAAATTTGAATTTTTTTTTATTGATTTTGGTAGATATTCATTAGGTCAGGTTTGATCAACTGTTTTTTTCGTTAGATCTATCACGCAAGAGGCAGTATTCACTACTTAACTTTGTGGGCGTGACTACGGGTTAGCCCCCCCTCAAGTGAAATGTGATTTTTTTTTTTATTGATTTTGGTAGATATTCATTAGATCAGGCTTGATCAACTGTTTTTTTCGTTAGATCTATCACGCAAGAGGCGGTATTCACTACCTAACTTTGTGGGCGTGACTACGGGTTAGCCCCCCCTCAAGTGAAATTTGAATTTTTTTTTATTGATTTTGGTAGATATTCCTTAGATCAGGTTTGATCAACTGTTTTTTTCGTTAGATCTATCATGCAAGAGGCAGTATTCACTACTTAACTTTGTGGGCGTGACTACGGGTTAGCCCCCCCTCAAGTGAAATTTGAATTTTTTTTTATTGATTTTGGTAGATATTCATTAGGTCAGGTTTGATCAACTGTTTTTTTCGTTAGATCTATCACGCAAGAGGCGGTATTCACTACCTAACTTTGTGGGCGTGACTACAGGTTAGCCCCCTCTCAAGTGAAATTTAAATATTTTTTCATTGATTTTGGTAGATATTCGTTAGATCAGGTTTGATCAACTGTTTTTTTCGTTAGATCTATCACGCAAGAGGCAGTATTCACTACTTAACTTTGTGGGCGTGACTACGGGTTAGCCCCCCCTCAAGTGAAATTAGATTTTTTTTTTTTATTGATTTTGGTAGATATTCATTAGAACAGGTTTGAACAACTGTTTTTTTCATTAGATCTATCACGCAAGAGGCGGTATTCACTACCTAACTTTGTGGGCGTGACTACGGGTTAGCCCCCTCTCAAGTGAAATTTGAATATTTTTTCATTGATTTTGGTAGATATTCGTTAGATCAGGTTTGATCAACTGTTTTTTTCGTTAGATCTATCACGCAAGAGGCGGTATTTACTACTTAACTTTGTGGGCGTGACTACGGGTTTGCCCCCCCTCAAGTGAAATTTGAATTTTTTTTTATTGATTTTGGTAGATATTTGTTAGATTAAGTAAGATCAACTGTTTTTTTCCGTAAGATCTATCACGCAAAAGGCGGTATTCACAATCTTATTTTAATTTTGCACATAAATACCAGTAAATTTTCATATCAAGCCACAGGTGACATCATAATTTAAGAATTTGCTTGGATTTGCTAACACAATGTGTAGATCATTTTCAATATTTTTTTTTTTTTCTCTACATGCACAGTATTGAGGTGATAAAGTCCAGCATATGCCCAGCCTGAACTTATTAGTGATATTTGAATACAGTTGCAAGAAAAAGTATGTGAGCCCTTTGGAATGATATGGATTTCTGCACAAATTGGTCATAAAATGTGATCTGATCATCATCTAAGTCACAACAATAGACAATCAGTCTGCTTAAACTAATAACACACAAAGAATGAAATGTTGCCATGTTTTTATTGAACACACCATGTAAACATCCACAGTGCAGGTGGAAAAAGTATGTGAACCCCTAGACTAATGACATCTCCAAGAGCTAATTGGAGTGAGATGTCAGTGTAAGGAAGTGAAATGGTTAACTCTTTTTGCTTTATATGCTTTAAAATAATGTTTGAAATAATTATGCTGACTTTGGCAGATGTATTTTGTACCAAGGTCTTTCCTCTACAGGATGTATGACCTTCCTTGACCTTAGGATGTTCCTGTCTCGTCTTCATCCAAATGCTTATCTTTTTCATGTCCAACAAGTATGTACTATTAACCACAAGGACACTATAGACTTCACTGCTTGCATGAGAAATTGTGTATAAATGCTAGCCCTGAAAATATACTCATTGAGAACTTGTTATGCACTCTTTCGTGTCTGTGTGTCTTATTTGCTAAACAAGATCTCCCATCAATTGATGTGGTGATCGAAGGAGCGAGAATCGAGGGGAGTTGAGTCCAGAACAGCATTTATCCTTTCAGCTTGGTGTCAGAAGTGGGATCAGCAAAACCATTGGGTGAGTAGCCTTTTTGTGTCTTATTGACGCTAATTGTCTATGACCCCCTTTGGTTTAGTAAGTCTGTATCCAGTAGAAAGGAAAGGTGTAAGGACTTTAGTTATATTGAGACTGTAAATAGGTCTCCGGTTTATTAGACATTTGGTCTAAATATATATAGGGTTTTGGTAACCCAGGTTAGTATCTAAGATAGATACAGGGTATCTCAGGTAGATACAGGTTTTGAGACTATAAAGGAGTCTCCGGTTTATTAATACTATAAGTGTTCTAGGGAACACTGTTCATAGATCTAGAATAACCAAAACTTCTCGTTCCTTTGGTCACCCTGTGTCTGCTTTGTGTTTATTTTGCTTGTTAAGTAGAGACACACTATTGGTAAGTAGGTAGTGTCTCTACCCTGAGCCAGAAATATGGGAAATAATCAGTCTATTTCTTACCCTTTACCCCACCCAGGGGAGTCATGTCTAAATTATGTTACTAGAGTAGGAGCACAAGGAGGATATCTTACAATCCCCTTTGTGTCAAATTTAGCAGGATGGACAGAGACTATGAAGTCATCTGATCCTTTTCCCAGGTCTGGGGCTAATGATGATTTCCATATGAATATGATTCGAGGATTGTGTTTGGGAGATAGGAAGTCATGGCCGTGGTATGGTCCTGATCCAGATTGGGATAAGGAATATATGAAAGCAGGAGGTGAAAATTGGTTGCTGATAGCCCCTCATTGGTTTCCTTGTAGTGTAACAGGAAAGGTTTTAAAGGGAGCTAAGAAACACCTGGCTAAGAGAGAGGGAACTGTTGACAGTAATACTATTTGCTTTTCTATAGAAGCCCCTCCTGATAATCTATATCCACCACCAACTGTGCCCCCTACCCAGTTAGCCCCAGGCCATGCCCAACCACAACCCCCACCTCCCTATAAAGCAATGTATCCTGCTGTACCTAATGCCCCCTCAGAGGATGATATAGAGGATATTTCTGTTGCTGCAGCTGTTAATTCACAATCACAGCAATTACAGGAATCATCATCTACACCAGATTCTGATATAGAATACCCACCGCCACCTCCTGGTACAGTTAAATTAACAGTACAAACAGGAGTTAAACTTAAAAGTGGCAAGGTGTTAAAATCATATGTACATAAGCAAGATGATGATGATGTAGAGATGCCAGAATTAGAAGGTGCTGATCTTACTGCCCCGTTTACGACTGTTGGTAATCAGTTAATAATGAAACCCATTAATCCCGGAGTACTCAAGGATATTATTCAAGGTGCCCCAAACCCCCGTACTAATCCCTCTGCATGCCTAATGTATCTGAAAAGAATGTGTTTAGGACAGAACATGACACAGATAGACATACAGTTATTTATAAATGGAATATTAGGGTATGATTCAGATTCTGGTTGGAATTGGTCTAATGTACCCTCTATCAGTGAGACAGATAACGGTACTGGAGTTGGAGTGGCTGGCAGTGATGGTGTTTATGAGCTTAGTACTTCAGCAGGATGTGCTAAAATGTGGGATGAGGTGGAAGCTGAAATGTTGAGATTATGGAAGAATAAGCAGTCTATATCCACTGCTTTGGCATGTAAGCAAGGTGCAAAGGAAGAGATTGGTGTTTTTGTAAAGAGATTTTACAAGTGTTGGAAGGATGAGGCAGGTTTGAAGTCTGGAGATGATATGGATCTCCTTAAAATACAGCCATGCCTTGGTAATATGTTGCCACAGTATTCTTTGCTTGTGAAACAGTTGATTTCAGACTGGGCCAATTTGGGTGGCTCAGATTTTCTTACCAAGGTTATTGAGAAGGAAAATGCAGGTTGTTTTGATTTAAGAAAAGATTCAGGAAGTAAGGTTGCTTATTATGCTCAGGGATTGCAACACTGTCCACCTACACAGGCCCGAGAGAGAGGATGGGATGGAGCACATAGAGCCTGTGGAAGGGGTGGTCAAAGAGGGGCAAGGGGATGGAGACAGGGAAATCAGGGTTATAGGGGCAGGGGTAACCAAGGAGGAATAGACAGGAACACTTGTTTCAACTGTGGCCAGCATGGCCACTGGAGGAATGAGTGTCCACACCCCAGGAAACCCCAGCAGCCCCAACAACCCCACAATTATCAAAATACGCCCGGTAGGCAAGAACAACACCAGGCCCACTCCCAACACCACTGGCCAGCACTTCCCTCTCCCCCCTCCCCCCCGCTCCAGCAAACCCAAACTGCATTAGGGCCATTCACAGGTACCACTGACCAGCACACCCATCACATCCCATGGCCCCAATAGGGCTGCCTTGAAGGTGACACTCCAACTTTTCCACTTTTGTCCTCTACTAATGATGATCAGCCTTTTTGTATTCTGGTCATAGAAGGTAGATCCTTGCCATTTTTGGTAGATACTGGAGCTACGTGTTCCAGTCTCTGTGATACCTATTATCAGGGGACAAGGGAAAAGTCTACACCTTCATTGGGTATTAATGGAGTGTCAACCCCCACTTTTGTCACACCACCACTGTCTGTTTTTTGTCCTCTTAATGGTTCTTCTACCGTGCACCCTTTTCGTTTAATACCTAAATGTCCTGTCAATTTGCTGGGAAGGGATCTTCTTGGTATTCTGGGAGCTACTATTACTTGCACGCCCTCTGGTGGTATTGATGTGTCTATGTTGTGTTCTGAAACTATTGATTTGTCTGATGTTCCTTCTTCTGTGTGGGCTTCATCTAAGTTAGATGTAGGATTTGTCAACTGCACCCCTTACAAAGCCAAACTAAAACCAGCTGTAACTCCTATCTACCTTAAACAGTACCCCCTGTCAGAAGCCAAGGTTGAGGGAGTTCGCCCCATGATCCAATCTTTTCTAGAGCAGGGAATACTAAAGCCAGTAGTTTCTCCATATAACACACCTATTAATCCAGTTCCTAAAGGTAATGGTTATCGCTTAGTTCAGGATTTTAGAGCCCTGAATAGTTTAATTGTGCCCATTGCACCCATTGTCCCTGATGTGACATCCCTCATTACAGCCATTCCACATGATGCCACTTGCTTCACTGTCATTGATTTAAGTAATGCATTTTTTTCTATACCTATTGATCAAGAGACACAGCTACTTATGGCTTTTACTTTTGAAGGCTGTCAGTATACCTGGACACGTTTACCCCAAGGCTATGTGGATTCCCCAGCCGTTTATTCGCTGGTACTCCAACATACTCTAAAAACATGGACCCCCGGTCATGGTTCCGTCCTTTTGCAATATGTTGATGACTTATTGTTATGTAGCCCTAGCTATGAGGCAAGCACTGTGGATACTGTCAATTTGCTCAAACACTTAGCAACTGTGGGTCACAAGGTTGCAAAACACAAAATGCAATTGTGTAAATCAAAGGTTGATTACTTAGGTTTTGTTCTGGCTTCAGGCACCAGACAATTGAGTCCAAAACGTATTGAGGTCATTCAGAGGATTCCTAAACCCACTACTCGGAAGGAGTTGCTCACCTTTCTCGGCATGATTAATTACTGCCGCCAATGGATCCCTGAATGCTCCCATTATGACTCAATCCTAAGGGAGGCTGTACGTTCTGACAGCCCTGAAAATGTCTGCTGGTCACCAGACATGCTAGCTGCGTATATTGCTCTCAAAGTTGCTATTGTACAAGCCCCGGCTTTAGGACTACTTGTGTATTGTAAACCATTTCATTTGTATGCTCGGGACAACTGTAAAACCATGGCCGCGGTCTGTGCACAAGAGCACGGAGGCGGTATGCGTCCCATAGCATTCTTTTCCAAAGTAGTTCCAGCTCCGGTACAGGGTATGCCGGCGTGTCTCAGAGCATTGGCAGCATGTGCAATGGCTGTTGAGACTGCAACTACTATCACACTAGGGCATCCTACAATACTCCATACCAGTCACCAGGTTACTCAGCTTATAAAAAATCTCACCACACAACACATGACAGCCCAGCGCTTAAGTGGTTATGAGATTATTCTTCTTAATACCCAGAATCTGTCTATTGTTTATAGTCCTGTTAATTCTGGTCCTATGTCTGTTTTGCATGCTATTCTCACTTCTGCATCTGACTCTGTGTCTATACCATCTGAGCCTCATAATTGCATTGAACAAATACATATTGCCACATCTCCCAGAGCAGACCTCTCCTCCACAGCACTCAGTGGCCCGGATGTGACCACTGTCTTTGTGGATGGCTCTTGCTCCAGACCAAATGATGGTACATACCTCACAGGCTATGCTGTGGTACAGCTACCTGATAAAATCATTGAAGCTGACACTATTTTCCAGCCGTCTGCACAAGCTGCAGAACTCATTGCTCTCACACGTGCCTGTCAGCTTTTCTCAGGACAGCGAGTGAACATTTACACAGACTCACGATATGCTCATGGGGTAGTGCATGATTTTGGTGTGATTTGGAAACAAAGAGGCTTTGTAGGAGCCGATGGAAAAGCCATTTCACACACAAATCTCATCCAATCACTCCTAGATGCTATCCTACTCCCATCTGAAGTAGCTGTTATCCACTGCAAGGCACACACTCTGGGTAGTGACGACATTTCCAGAGGTAATGCCTTGGCTGACAAAGTGGCAAAAGAAGTTGCAGCCAAGACTCTTTATTATGAAATGTTTCCTGCTATGCTCACACCTCCCACATGCCCGACTGACAGTTTGCTTTTGCAGCTCCAAGCCTTTGCAACGCAATCTGACTTTGATTTTTGGATTAAACAAGGTTTAGAAAAAGACCAGAATGATCTTTTTTCAAAAGAGGGGAAGATTGGCATACCTGAAGCCAGCTGTTTTATCTTTATCAGTCAGGCCCATGGTCCTGGCCACAAGAGCATAGCAAGTACCATCCAATTCCTCATGAATTCATTTTATATTAGGAATCTCAGGCAGCATGTACAGTCTTTTGTTAAATTGTGTGAACCATGTATGAGAACACATCCGAATATTCCACACAAATCACAGCACGAACATTTGCCCCCTCCAGCTGCTCCTTTTACACACTTACAGATTGATTTTACTCATGTACCCAAAATTGGTAAGAAACAGCAATACTTACTGGTCATAGTTGATCAGTTTAGTAGATGGCCTGAGGCCTTTGTGACATCTAGGGAGGATGCTAGGACGGTAGTGAAGATTCTTGCTACTGAAATTATTCCCAGGTATGGCTGCCCTCTGCAGATTAACTCTGATAATGGCCCGGCTTTTGCTAGTAAGGTTACCCAGGAACTTGCTAAATTCTTGCAAGTTACCTGGAAGTTTCATATACCCTATCATCCACAGAGTTCAGGGGTAGTTGAAAGGATGAATAGGACCATTAAGGAGAAGCTTATGAAAGCTACTGCAGGAACATGGGTAAATTGGACAAAATATCTTCCAGCTATTTTAGCTGAGATAAGAATGACTCCTCACAAGGTGACTAAATTATCTCCATTTGAGATTCTGATGGGACGACCTTTTCCCACACCCTGGGCCAGGGAACCGCTTGTTATAATGTCTGGGGATTTACAGCTAATACAAGAACAATATGTACAGGAATTGTTGATAAAACTGAATGGTATATATGGCAATGTTTCTTCGCAGTTTCCCTTACCTTCACAGGAACCTACTCATCCATACCAGCCTGGTGACAAGGTGTATATCCGTCAGCTGAATAGGACCAAGAAAGGAGGATACCCTTTCAGACCACCTGCTACTGTGATTGCTGTAACCAGAACCGCTGTCCTCACAGATTCCCACAACATCTGGATTCACGCATCCCGAGTGAATCTGTGTCCAAAGAGGGGAACCAAGGAAGACAACACCACTCCTCACTCGGAAAGAGAAGAATTTCCCCTTAGCGAAGCATCATGGCTTTCACACCATATCGTAGATTGAGAGGATCATACGAACCTGAGACCAAGATTATGTTGTGCGCTATGCTTTCTGGAGTTGTCATACTCCCTCTGATATTATTCCTTGAATGCCATTATGAGTACAAGTCAATGGGAAGTTTGAAACCTGTTTGTTTCTGGAGAAATGACTCTGACATGATGAACAATTCTTCAATACCCCCAGCCCAATTAGGCCTTAGCCCCTCATCTAGCACTCGTCACACGCTCCCTCAAGAACCTTTCTCCACCACCTATCTATCAGCATGTAATATGCAAGCACTCATTGACTGAACACATATGGATGAACTGGATAAATAATAACCCTTATAAGTACCAGTTACCCATATGGAATGTGTCCACAGCTAATGAAACCGATGCATTATGTTTGTTTGAAGGTTCACGGAAAATTGTTAGATCTTATAACACAGAAATGTGCACAGTTAAGGTTGCTAATTACACCAGCATCTGTGCCACCTTATTTAATATAAGTTCTGATGGTAAAAAAAAAAAACCACCTAAACAGGTTTGGGATATATATTATAAGAAAATTAGTAAGGTTGCATATCAATGTAAACAGACAGGCCTTATTACTTTTAATAATGATTATACAACTGGTATCATTAATTGGAAAAGGGGACAAATGTTAGTCATTATGAACGACACTGCAATTGAGAACTATACACTATCTTATATTTTTACACCTTATTACTGTCCTTCATCCACTATCATAGAACCAAAAGTCAACCACGACACACACACACCTATTCCGTCCACATGTGTTAATACAACTGCCTTCTTACAAGCTGTACATGTGTCATTAAAAATCACTACTCCTGTTGTAACAATATGTAACAAAAGGCAGAAAAGGCAGAAAAGGGAATGGTATGACACACTGTTAGGAGGTGCTGGAACCACTATGGGTATACTAAATAGTATAGACATGGAGACCTTCAAGAATAAGTTAAACACGGCCAGCATGCATATAGGGACTGGTTTCCATGCTACTGCAAACTGGGCTCCAATTGTTGTTAAATCACAGGTTACAGGATTGGATTTAGATACATCAATGTATAACTATTTAGGTAATTTAACTGTTGCAACTATGAAATTCACTACAGATCTTGGTAACTGGAGTACTTGTGCCATCAGGTATTTATGGATGCAACAACAAAGACTGGCACTAATGATTCCTAAACTAGAGAAGATTAGAGGGATGCTTGACCTCACAGATAATGAATGGTTACTTCTAAAACCCCAATCCACTAAATGCAATGAATGGTTAACTGGTAATGTTTCACATTTTTCATGCTCATGCTATTTTACACTATATCATACATCATCAAAGGATGTTAAATTAGCTTGTCAATTTAACACATTACCAGTACCAGTTTATGATCTCTTTACCAGGAATTTAACCTGGTGGGCACCCACATACACAGGGGACTATATTTTCCCCAAAGATAATATGACCTATTCCCTTAAACACTGTGTTCTCACTGACAAAGGATATGCATGTTGACACTCGTCCCCTATTTATGAACCATGCTTACTCCAAAATGAACTTAACAAGTGCATATGGCACATATATCCTGAAAATTATTTTACCATGACTGAAATAAGCACACGACATATCTGTTTGGCAACTAACCTCCCTACAAAGATAATTACTAGTAATACAAGTATTAATCTACCTCTCCCCTTTTCAGGATGTTTGACTAATGTTACCTGGTTAGATCTTAATGACACCCAATATTATTTCAGCGACACAATCACTTTAGACAAACATATTAATGCCCTATTAGGCTCTCTGCCTTTTAAAGATTACCATCTACCTCTTGAGACTATTGTCTCCTTAATGAAAGGAAAACAAAATATGTTTAAACATCTTGTTACACATAATGATGCTATAGTACACACACAGGTAGCCACACATATCCTAAAAGGAGAACTCCTTAAGGTGAGTTCACAAATTCAGAATGATTTAGCCCATCATTGATACGATGCTTTTACAGGTTGGTCCCCTACTGGATCCCAGATAATGAAATCATTCTTCTATCCTCTTGTTATTATAGTCCTGATTGTATTGGGTATGATTTTATATAACTGCCATCTTACTTGTACATTGAGGAAGAGAATACAGAAATTAATCCATAATGCAGAACAGAAACAATTGGAAATTCTCCTCTCTGCCACTGGAGGCTATCAACCCATCTTTAAAACTGGGCCTTAGGAATTACCACATGGGAATCGAGGTGAAGAAATTAATGAAAGTCCCGCAAGGAGTGACTAGCACCCCTGAAAATACCATGTGGAAGTTTCTCTGACCTGGGAAGATCTTATCAATGATATGAGCAAATTAATTGCTCAAAGAGGGGGATGTAAGGAAGTGAAAAGGTTAACTCTTTTTGCTTTATATGCTTTAAAATAATGTTTGAAATAATTATGCTGACTTTGGCAGATGTATTTTGTACCAAGGTCTTTCCTCTACAGGATGTATGACCTTCCTTGACCTTAGGATGTTCCTGTCTCGTCTTCATCCAAATGCTTATCTTTTTCATGTCCAACAAGTATGTACTATTAACCACAAGGACACTATAGACTTCACTGCTTGCATGAGAAATTGTGTATAAATGCTAGCCCTGAAAATATACTCATTGAGAACTTGTTATGCACTCTTTCGTGTCTGTGTGTCTTATTTGCTAAACAAGATCTCCCATCAATTGATGTGGTGATCGAAGGAGCGAGAATCGAGGGGAGTTGAGTCCAGAACAGCATTTATCCTTTCAGTCAGCCAACTGGAGTCCAATCAATGAGATGAGATTGGAGGTGTTGGTTACAGCTGCCCTGACCTATAAAAAACACACACCAGTTCTGGGTTTGCTTTTCACAAGAAGCATAGCCTGATGTGAATGATGCTTCGCACAAAAGAGCTCTCAGAAGAACTACGATTAAGAACTGTTGACTTGCATTAAGCTGGAAAGGGTTATAAAAGTATCTCCAAAAGCCTTGCTGTTCATCAGTCCGCGGTAAGACAAATTGTCTATAAATGGAGAAAGTTCAGCACTGCTGCTACTCTCCCTAGGAGTGGCTGTCCTGTAAAGATGACTGCAAGAGCACAGCGCAGACTGCTCAATGAGGTGAAGAAGAATCCTAGAGTGTCAGCTAAAGACTTACAAAAGTCACTGGCAAATGCTAACATCCCTGTTAGCGAATCTACAATACGTAAAACACTAAACAAGAATGGATTTCATGGGAGGATACCACAGAGGAAGCCACTGCAGTCCAAACAAAACATTGCTGCACGTTTACAGTTTGCACAAGAGCAGTACTGGCAAAATATTCTGTGGACAGATGAAACCAAAGTTGAGTTGTTTGGAAGAAACACACAACACTATATGTGGCGAAAAAGAGGCACAGCACACCAACATCAAAACCTCTTCCCAACTGTGAAGTATGGTGGTGGGGGCATCATGGTTTGGGGCTACTTTGCTGCGTCAGGGCCTGGACGGATTGCTATCATCGAAGGAAAAATGAATTCCCAAATTCCAAAGACATTTTGCTGGAGAACTTAAGGCCATCTGTCTACCAGCTGAAGCTCAACAGAAGATGGATGTTGCAACAGGACAATGACCCAAAGCATAGAAGTAAATCAACAACAGAATGGCTTAAACAGAAGAAAATACACCTTCTGAAGTGGCCCAGTCAGAGTCCTGACCTCAACCCGATTGAGATGCTGTGGCATGACCTCAAGAAAGCGATTCACACCAGACATCCCAAGAATATTGCTGAACTGAAACAGTTCTGTAAAGAGGAATGGTCAAGAATTACTCCTGACCTGGGCAGCTGTAACCAACACCTCCAATCTCATCTCATTGATTGGACTCCAGTTGGCTGACATCTCACTCCAATTAGCTCTTGGAGATGTCATTAGTCTAGGGGTTCACATACTTTTTCCACCTGCACTGTGGATGTTTACATGGTGTGTTCAATAAAAACATGGCAACATTTCATTCTTTGTGTGTTATTAGTTTAAGCAGACTGATTGTCTATTGTTGTGACTTAGATGATGATCAGATCACATTTTATGACCAATTTGTGCAGAAATCCATATCATTCCAAAGGGTTCACATACTTTTTCTTGCAACTGTATTCAAATATCACTAATAAGTTCAGGCTGGGCATATGCTGGACTTTATCACCTCAATACTGTGCATGTAGAGAATAAAAAAAAAATATTGAAAATGATCTACACATTGTGTTAGCAAATCCAAGCAAATTTCTAAATTATGATGTCACCTGTGGCTTGATATGAAAATTTACTGGTATTTATGTGCAAAATTAAAATAAGATTGTGAATACCGCCTTTTGCGTGATAGATCTTACGGAAAAAAACAGTTGATCTTACTTAATCTAACAAATAGCTACCAAAATCAATGGAAAAAAATTCAAATTTCACTTGAGGGGGGGCTAACCCGTAGTCACGCCCACAAAGTTAAGTAGTAAATACCGCCTCTTGCGTGATAGATCTATCGAAAAAAACAGTTGATCAAACCTGATCTAACGAATATCTACCAAAATCAATAAAAAAAAAATTCAAATTTCACTTGAGGGGGGGCAAACCCATAGTCACGCCCACAAAGTAGTGAATACCGCCTCTTGCGTGATAGATCTAACGAAAAAAACAGTTGATCAAACCTGATCTAATGAATATCTACCAAAATCAATGAAAAAATATTCAAATTTCACTTGAGAGGGGGCTAACCCGTAGTCACGCCCACAAAGTTAGGTAGTGAATACCGCCTCTTGCGTGATAGATCTAACGAAAAAAACAGTTGATCAAACCTGATCTAATGAATATCTACCAAAATCAATAAAAAAAAATTCAAATTTCACTTGAGGGGGGGCTAACCCGTAGTCACGCCCACAAAGTTAAGTAGTGAATACCGCCTCTTGCGTGATAGATCTAACGAAAAAAACAGTTGATCAAACCTGATCTAACGAATATCTACCAAAATCAATTAAAAAAAATTCAAATTTCACTTGAGGGGGGGCTAACCCGTAGTCACGCCCACAAAGTTAAGTAGTGAATACCGCCTCTTGCGTGATAGATCTAACGAAAAAAACAGTTGATCAAACCTGATCTAACGAATATCTACCAAAATCAATAAAAAAAATATTCAAATTTCACTTGAGGGGGGGCTAACCCGTAGTTACGCCCACAAAGTTAAGTAGTAAATACCGCCTCTTGCGTGATAGATCTATCGAAAAAAACAGTTGATTAAACCTGATCTAACGAATATCTACCAAAATCAATAAAAAAAAATTCAAATTTCACCTGAGGGGGGGCAAACCCATAGTCACGCCCACAAAGTTAAGTAGTGACTACCGCCTCTTGCGTGATAGATCTAACGAAAAAAACAGTTGATCAAACCTGATCTAACGAATATCTACCAAAATCAATAAAAAAAAATTCAAATTTCACTTGAGGGGGGGCTAACCTGTAGTCACGCCCACAAAGTTAGGTAGTGAATACCGCCTATTGCGTGATAGATCTAACGAAAAAAATAGTTGATCAAACCTGATCTAACGAATAGCTACCAAAATCAGTAACATTTTGTCCAAATTTCAGTTGAGGGGGGGCCAGCCCCCCCTAATTATATATGCAATATCTCAGTAATTAGACTAGATCAAACAACAATTTTGCCTGATCAAACCTGATCTAACGTAGAGCTATCATAATCAACAACATTTTCTCCAAATTTTTGTTGAGGGGGGGCTGGCTACGGGTTAGCCCCCCCTGACAATGATTGTTAATATCGCATATTTTAGAGTAGATCTAACGAAAAAAATTGTTGATCAAACCTGATCTAACAAAGATCTAACAAATGGAATAATAATAATAGATCCTCTATACCCCCATATCAGTAACCCCCCATTGCTGTAATTACCCATCATGCACTGCGCGCTGTATAAAGAAGCCATTATAATATAATACAGTGTTAATAATATATAAGGAGGTACAGATCCTCTATACCCCCATATCAGTAACCCCCCATTGCTGTAATTACCCATCATGCACTGCGTGCTGTATAAAGAAGCCATAATATAATACAGTGTTATTAATATATAAGGAGGTACAGATCCTCTATACCCCCCATATCA
>OW240913.1:200316094-200642049 GCA_933207985.1 Pelobates cultripes | reverse complement strand
CAACTAAATATGTAATGGGAGAAAATAAGGAAAACTTGGTCTTATAGTCAACCTGATTTTTAGCAAATTGTGGAAATGAGCAAACCTTCTGCTGGAACATTTTACCAATTCCCATCAGCTGTCACTGGAAGCTAATGGAGAAAATGATCTTCTTGTGTAATGCACCGTTGTACAGATGCCAATGGCATCTCAATGTAAATCCAAAAAGAAAAAGTCCGGGCACTCCAGAGCTCAATATGAGGCAGTTCCTACTTATCTATTTGTTCATCTATGGCATCTTAATGAGCATGGACACAGTCTTCGATGGATTATCTTGTGATTTCACTGTCTCTTCCACAGAGCCACATTTTGTACTCTTGTGTATGTGCCACAGTGTAAGAGTGACGTGGCTTCTAGCAGATAAAAAAACTCCAGGAGCTAAAATTGGAACCAAGAAGAAAATGGTGACACCAAGGAAGGAGCAATGCAATAAGTATATTTATGACACCCTCACCCCTTGGTGCTACCATAAAAACATGTTTCTTTGGGGGATATTTGTCAGAAATGCAAAGACTCCAAATGTTCCACTTAAAATACTTTATCGCCAATAATTGATAACAACTTGTATTCCATAGGCTCTAAATTACAGCTTGCTTGATGCAGGCAACTTTGTTACAAAAAAAATCTAACTTACCCTACTGCTAACTCAGTTATAATAATATTTACTATGTCCATTGTCCAGTCCATTTTGCATATTTATTTGTGATGAATGCTATGATTAAACACACACCCGAAAAGACAGTGTAACCCACATAGATGCAGGTATTTTAATGATATTATTCACCCTTTTATACTGTTGTTTAGTAGATATGTCCAGGACTCCTCTATGTCCTCAAAATACAGTACAAACACAAACTATATCAACGGGTATAAAAAAAATAAAACACACATAGGGCAATATAGTATGCACACCAGAATATATTGGGTAAATGGTTACACTCACTAAAGTGATTTGATAACATGCACTTCACTTTTTTTAGAGGTATCAATTTCCCAGGTGTCTCCAGTTGGTTCAGTATATAAAAAGAGAGAACAGATCCATAGTCGAAAACTTTCAAATGTTAAAATACTGATTTAATATAAATTAAACTTACAAAATGAAAATAAGAGCTTAACCCTGGGAGTATGGAGCACTAGTCAATGTGGTCAAAATGTTGGTGCAGGACAAAGGTGCTTGATTCTTCTCAGGTAACGTGCATAAACAGATCATCAGACATAAAATTAAACTAACAATTAAAATTAAAATTTATAAAATAAACAAATATATTCAAAACTCACAGCCCTTCGCATTTCCTCTGAGTGCTCAGATTTCATCAGGGTAATGAGAGTACGTTATTTGTGAAGAATGCTGATTATACAACCTTGCATGGTTTTCATTTGAAGGAAGAAATCGAAGAAGTTTGTGAAAAGCAATGTGTAATCTTAAGTAGTAAGTAGTGAGGAGTTTGTATTTGTAATAAGTTCTAGTATTGTTGAGCTATGTTAGTAGACCCCAGATTTACGGTAGGTAAGAACAAAATATAATAGCAAATCTTGTACAAATAAGGTATTTTCATAATCCTGATGTGTAAATCCTAATGTGGAGAAAAAGTTTAAAGGGGGCAAAACAGTCAAGCAAGGTAAGACTGAACCCCAAAATAAGCATTGGATTGTGTGTGAGTTAAGAAATGATCCATGGCCAAATGATGTTTGTACAATATTTGATAGATTTTGGCAAAATTTCGTAATGAATATGGAACTATTTTTTTCACTAGAACGATCTCCTTAAGGACGGAGACAATTGTCCAACATCTGAACAAAAACAAAACCAGGAATTTGTGCTATATGTCTCTTCAACCACAATTTACCTCTTTCAGATGAAGTGCACCTACACTTATTATATATCATTGTGTCCAGGAGAAACAGGGCTTTCATTTCACATCAAATATTTATATGTGAAACATAATTTTTTTATCATATTTGTGTTTATTGTTTTTGTCACGAAAAACAGGGGAACAGAAGTAAAAGGGAGAAGGGATAGGGGGTTCCACAATAAAATATACATATATACAGTGATTATACATTAATCATACACATTGCATGGTAGATTGCGTAATCAACAGCTTTCTCTCGGGGCAGTATGCGTTACAGTCCTGTTTGACGCCTACATTTCTTATTCGGTTGTGCATATCGGTGCATGTCTACAGATAGTACTGTTATGCAATATACATTACATCGTATACATTACATTGTATTTGCAGGGTCGCCTCCTAGGGTTATTACCATAAAGTAACTCTGTTCTGGTGCCTATATATGTTTGACTCTTAACATGTTTATTGCTTGGCCCACATTGGTCAACGTGTGTGGAGTATGGGGGAACTCAGGGTAGGGAGTGAACTCAACTTAACAGAAACTTGTACTGGAACTTGAGCTTGATCTCGAGCTAGGACCATTGAGAAATGCTTAGGGAACTACAGTGGCTATGCTCTCCTCGGTTTTGTGTCGTTATTTTTATTATTGCTGTCATCATTGTTATCGGGCCTGGCCCGCTATGTAGTGCTCGTCCTTCGGTATGTGAGCCAGTCCTGCCACACCACCTCATGTTGTTGTGCTTTCCCCTTCAGACCCATAGCCATGTTTTCGTATAGACAGACTTTATCTAATCTCTTTGAGATCTCTTCTATCGAGGGGATAGCTTTGTCCTTCCAATGATATGCTATAGCCATTTTAGTGACTGTGAGAAGGTTTACAATTAGTGGGGTGTGGTGCTTCTGATGTAACATTGGCAACATATGTAGTAAGTAACTTTCAGGCGTCAATGGTATGGTAAATAGGGTTAGTTTGTTTACCAGTGTTTGTACACTTAGCCACAGAGGCTGAATGTCTTGGCATTCCCAGAAGACATGGATCAGTGTACCCTGGGCTTTTTCGCACCTCCAGCATAAAGAGGAGACTGTACTGTACATTTTGTCTAATCTATGTGGCACCATGTACCATCTCATTGTGATTTTGCTGTATGCTTCCCACATGGAGATGCTACTAGATGCCTTCTTGGTGTTAGCTATGGCCTTGTGCCATTGTTGTATCGCGAATTCCCTACCGATATCTCTTTCCCATTGAGTCATGTAATGAAGTTTAAGTGGGGTAGCCGCTTCCCAGAGGGCATTGTAGCATAGTGCCAGGGGCTTGATGTGGCGAGCAGTCAACAGGTGTTGTGTGTTGTGAGCTGTAAGCCTCTGTGTGGGCTCTGTGGCTTGTAAGTTGGTCTGTAAGATGTTCTTGACCCTTAAGTATAGGAACAAGTCTCGGGGGGGAGGGAGAATTCTGCCTGTAGAGTTGGGAACGGTTTTACTGCGGTCTTGTCAAGAATGTTTTCCACCCTCAGGACACCTTTTGCCAGCCACTTATGGACTTCTAGGTTCAGGGAGTGGATTTGTAGCGCTGTGATAGGGGACAACCTTAACAGTTCCCTTGGGTCTAGTATATTCGAGGCCCAATTTCTCCAGGCCTGTAGAAGTGTCCTTGTGCATTGTAAGGTCGGTTTTTTGGTAAGGGTTGGGGCGCCTACCCACAGAGCTTGGGTTATTCATGCCGGGTGGATACAGGCGTCCTCAAAGGAGAGCCAGATTGGGGTTGGTGTTTCCTCGGAAGCTCTGAGAAGTCTTAAGCCTTGGGCTAATAGGGAGGCTTGATAATAGAACTGTACATCAGGGAGGCCCAGCCCTCCTCTAGTGAAGTGGAGGCCCAAAGTTTTATTTCTAATTCGTGGGGGTTTCCGTTTCCAGACGTGCGCGTTTATAACAGATTGGAGTCTTTTAAGGAGGCGGACTGGCAGGGATATTGGGATAGTTCTGAACAGGTAGAGTATGTGCGGAAGAACCATCATCTTAACCGTGTTGATGCGTCCTAGCCAGGAAATCTCTAGGTCTTCCCATTTTGTTACCTGTGTTACAAGTTTGTGTATCAGGGGAATGTGGTTTTCTTTTATCAGTGTATGTGTTGATTTAGTAAGTTTGATCCCTAGATAGGAGAGTGACTTTTTCCTCCAGTCGAACGTGTATGCGCGCTCAAGTTTTGTCGTAAGGGTGTGTGGTAGTAGTATTGGGAGAGCTTGTGTTTTTGCGGTATTGTTTTTGTAGAAGGATACTGCGCTGTATGTGTCAAGAATTTTTTGCAACTGTGGTATAGAGTGCTCCGGCTTTGTGAGGTACAGGAGGATATCGTCGGCAAACAATGCCAGTTTCTGTTCGCCTCGCGGAGTAGCTATGCCCTGGATTCCTCTTGATTGTTTTATATGCCTTATGAGGGGCTCTAGGCAAAGGATAAATATGAGCGGGGAAAGAGGGCAGCCCTGTCGTGTGCCGTTTCGGATGTCTAGTGGGGTCGATAGAAAGCCGGTGCTAAAAATTTTAGCTGAGGGTTCTTGGTACAGAGCTAAAATGCTGGCCAAGAACCCTTGGGGGATGCCCATTCGGGCGAGTGTTAATGTCATATACTTCCAGTTCAGACGATCGAACGCTTTTTCAGCGTCGAGCGCTAAAAGGATTCCCCCTTGCTGTGTGGAGTGGGCCCATTCTATGAGGTTGATGAAGTGTCTAGTATTGTCTCCTACTTGCTTGCCTGGGACAAATCCTGCCTGTTCCTCGGAGATCAGAGTCGGGAACAAGGGTTTAAGTCTGTTTGCAAGCAGTTTAGCATACAGCTTGATATCTGCATTGAGTAAGGAAATAGGCCTTAGGTTCGCGCAGATCGTCGGGGATTTGTTTGGTTTGGGTAGGGTGACTATAAACGCTTCCAGCATTTCCCTAGGGATTTGCCCAGTTTGTTTGATATAATTGAAGAGTTTGGTGATGTGCGGAAGTAGTGTGGTGCCTAGTTTGTGATAGTAGTAGTTGGATAGCCCATCCGGGCCAGGCGATTTGTGTTTAGGTAAGCTGGCTATCGTGTTGGCCACTTCTTCGCAAGTGAACGGGGCTTCTAATAGCTCCTGTTGTGGTCTGGTTATGGATGGGATGTGTGTAGTGTTCAGAAAGCGGGTGATTTCTTCTTCAGACGGTTGGTGAGTTTGGGGGTCCCTGTCAAGCTGGTATAGGGAGGCATAGAAGGAGGCCAATTCCTCCACAATATGGTGTGGGTTGTATAGTTTGTCCCCCGTTTTGGAAAGTATGTACGGTATTTTCGTGTGTAAGTATTGCTGCTTCAGTTTCCTAGCAAGTGCTTTGCCTGCCTTGTTTCCCGTAGTGTAGTGGTATTGTTTTAGGTAGCGCAAATGCTTCTCTGTTGTGGCGATTTCAAGGTTATGTAAGTCAGTTCTGAGTCGTTGTATCTGCTTGTGTGTCGTTTTATGAGGTGAGGTTTTGTGTTGGGACTCTAATGCGGCGAGTTTTGCGAGGATTTCATCCTTCGCTGTGTTGTGTTGTTTTTTCGCCCTGGCTCCCGCCTGTATCAGAGCTCCTCGCATAACTGCCTTGTGTGCTAGCCATTGAATTGTGATGGGCGTGGTGCAGGATTCGTGTAGTGAAAAGAAGTCAGTTAGTTGGGTTAGGATGGATGAGTAGGTGTTGGGGCGGTCCAGAAGAGCCTCATTGAGGCGCCAGGATCCTGTGCCACGGGCCGGGTACGGAACCCGAAGGGTCACCGTGAGCGGCGCGTGGTCGGACCATGTGATAGGGCCTATTGCGACTGCCATGATGTGTGTCAGTGTGGTTTTATCCGTGATGCATAGATCTATCCTGGAGTGTGTCCTGTGCACCGGGGAGTAATATGTGTAATCTTTGGTTCTCGGATAGAGACAGCGCCATGAGTCGTATAGGTCTTGTGTAAATAGTAGTCGACTTAGGTGTCGCCCCAGTGTAAGTGATGCCCCTTTTGGACCTCTGTTCTGTGTGCGTTGAATGTCTAGGTGGGGATCCGGAGTACAATTGAAGTCTCCACATATAATGACATGTCCTTTCTTATGTTTCGCTACCTGTTTTAATGCTTTTGTGAGAAATGCTGTTTGGTTCTCGTTGGGGGCGTATAGTGAAGCAATCGTTATTAGTATGCCATTTAGTGTGCCAACTAAAATAAGTAGCCGGCCGTCTCGTCCTGTATGTTGGTGGTTTGGTGTGAACGCCCAGTCGTCGTGAAAGTATATGGAAACCCCTTTTGATTTTGTTGGGGAGTGTGCATGATATGCTTGGGAATAGTGCCGGACTACAAATCTTGGGGGGTTGCGAGTACAGAAGTGTGTCTCTTGCAGACAGGCTATGGCCGCCCCAGAGGTTTGGATGTCGCGTGCCGCCAACCTCCTTTTATGGGGGCTATTAAGGCCTTTCACGTTCAGGGAGAAAAGGGTCATAGTATTAGGTGTCCCCATGGCTAGATTTGTGTGTGTCCACTGTATTGGAGGTCCCTAGTGGGATTCGCTTTGACATTAGGGGTGAATAGGTGTCCTGCAGTAGTGTGCTGGTGCTCTGGGGTCTCCCTCCCCTCTCTAACTCTGCTCCCTCCTGACGGGTAGTGTGGTCCTGTGGAGCATAGTTCAGTACAGTGATTCCAGATAACATAATAAACATATACATAAACATAGAAAACAAATAAAGTATATACATAATTTCCCTACTAGATAGGGATGTCAGTGTGATTGGGGCGACCTCCCTGCGAAATGCTTGGGAGGCAAGCCCAACAGGGGGATTAAAGATAACCTTCGTGGTTCGGCCAGAACCGGGACCCCTTAAGTGTGCGATCGTACATAGCTTACATTATACAGACAGCCTTGTATACGTTACTGTTATATGAGAGCATCCCGCCCTCTCAATTAAGTAGTTATGTGTACTTTTTTTTTGTTTGTTTTATTTATTTATTTATTTTTTTTATTTTTTTTTTTTCTGTTTTGTTTTTGTGTGCCCTTTGTGAGCCCTCCCTCCCATCAGCTGTGAGACTCACTAAACATAAGTGCCTTGAAACAATTATGAATTGGAGCCATATACATTACGCAGCGTTATGGTCTTCTTCAGCGTCCATTTTCTTTCCGTCTTGGCAGGCGGTCAGTTTCGTGGAGGGGCAGAGGGTTGTGTGAGGAGAGTTCATTTGTCTCTTCTTGGCGATCCCGCCATGTGCCATTCGGTTGTGATTTTCCTTTGCGGTTTCGGAGCTTGCGCTTGCTGGTCCGGCGACTGGAAAAGTCCCCATTCTCTCAGGAGGCGCATTCCGTCCTCTGGTTCCTCGACAACGTGGTTTTTGTTGTTCCTCCAAATGATAATTTTAGTGGGATAGCCCCAGCGGTATGAGACATCGTGGTTACGGAGAGTTTTTGTGACCGAGATGAATTCCTTCCGACGGCTCATTGTGAGAGCGGATAGGTCTGCGTACAGTTGCACCCCCTGGAACGGTTCAGGTAGCGATGGGAGTTTGCGCGCGGCAGTCAGCAGTGAATCTTTTGCTGTGTAATAGTGGAACCTGACCACTACATCGCGTGGGGTGTCTGCTGTGAAGCGTTGTGGTCTAGGCAGTCGGTGTGCTCGGTCCAGCTGCCACTCCGTAGTGACCCTCTCTGGCAGCACGGCTTGGCATAAGCCTTTAATGTAGTCGGGCAGAGCCTCATGTGTGACGTTGTCAGGGATGCCTCTAAACCTGACATTATTGCGCCTAGAGCGATCCTCTATGTCCGCCATTTTCCTCTTTAGCTGCTTGTGTTCCTCACTGAGAGCTTGTAATTTAGCCTCCATGTCAGTGTGAGCTGAACATATTTCGTCTGTGCGGACTTCCAGTCTGTCTGTTCTGTCTCCTAACTCAGACAAGTCCTGTTTAAAATCTGTCACCATTGTCTGGAAGTCTGCATGCAAGGTAGCCCTGAGCTCTTGTAGCATGGTATAGAGACTTCTCTCACTCACCGGGTTGTCTGTGTAGCGACCTGTGGGGTCTCCTGTGTCTGGCTGATCTTCAGCACTGGAGGCCGTCGCCATGCTGCCGTCGCCATCTTGGCTGGAGCGGAGGTGGTCTTTTTTAGCGGACCTGATCGGGTCCGTAATTTTCAGCTGCTTGGAGGGCGCCATGTGATCTCCCGTTGCTCGATGGGGTGCTGCAGGGCCGGGATTCGTGAGTCAGTCACGGCTGTCTATGCTGTTGGGGTCCGTCGGCCTGGGAGCTCTCACTCCATGCGCCTTTCCCGGTCGGCCGTTAGCCACGCCCCCATGTGAAACATAATTTAATAAGCATTATTAAATCTTAAAAAAGGGTGAGAAATTAAGAAATTATGTCTGGGGAGAGGTCTGGGGAGGAGAGATATGCCATCAGTGTACAGGTGGAAGGGGAATCCAAAAGAGGCAATAAGTTTGCCAAGTGAGGCAGTAGTTGTTTCAATATTGTATGGGGCCCAGGATCTGCTTAGGTCAAGTCCTGCAGGGTTGGGTGCTGTGAGTACTGGGTATAGCGCTTTCAATATTGTATGGAGCCCAGGCTCTGCTTAGGGCAAGTTCATATTTTTTTTTGTTTTCATTTTTCAAACAAAAACTGCAATTTCACTGATAACACCATTATATTCTTTACTGCTCTAAAATAGTCAGATATGTGCAGCAAAGTCTCATGAGTACAACAATACCCACCATGTACAGGTTTCATGGGGTTTTGGAAAGTTAGAGGGTCAAATATAGGGCTTGCATTTTAAATTCTCTGGAATTTCTGCTAGGCTGTCAGGCAGGTGCAATTCATAAAATAATATAATTATATATAAATAATCTGTACATGCACTTAGAATTAAATTATATATATATATATATATATATATATATATATATATATATATATACATTTATTAATTATATATTGGGGACGTGCCTAACAACCCAGGCAACCAATCCTGCCATTCAAGTCATGTGATAGTTCAGTCACCACAATCTCATTACTCGGATCAGCTGGATTGGTGGCAGGAAGACTGCCTGGGTTGTCAGGCAGGTCCACGATCGCGATTGGCGTGGAGGGAGGCCCAGATCGTTAAGCCCTCCTTTTGTAGGGTGGTACAGCATGCCGTAATGGCAAGAAGGGGTTAATGACAATTGTGTCTAAAATAGTCATTGCCAATTCGCTAAAATTCTCAGCAAAGAGAACAAACTCCAATATGTCATATAAGTGAGAAATCACAGGGCTGACTCTGGTACCAGTCCATGATGAATAATATAATTGAAATAAAGTCTGCTCTAGGAATTTTGTAAGTAGCTATAGTTACAATAAATAAAAAACAAAGCAAGCCAGAAAAAGGAAGAGTGACTAAACTCATCCAGGAGTGAAGATGAAAGTTTATTAGTCTGGGTTTCAGAATGTTACATAAATAGCGAATCTATTACACAATATATAATGGTACGACAGATGCAACCCGGTTGAAGTATTTGATTATTTTATATGATGACTTCAATAAAATTGTAACCACAAAGTACTGTACATTCTGCTCACAGGTAAAACTATAATTAAAAAAAAATAGACCATTAAATACGGTTTATTGCGCCACTTTAACAGAACTGATTCCGTTGTGTTGGGTAAATGCAGGAGCACATTGAGATCTGTATGCTAGAAGGAACAAGGAGTGGCTGACACATTTGGACAGGAACTAAAAGCGATTGTGACGTGTGGGAAGATTGTCATATATGAATACTGATATGATATTCAACATAACTTGTAAAACGTTGATTGCAGATATTAAAAACAATATTTTAAAAAGGGCAAGGAAAGGTAAAAAATTATAACAAATGGTGAAATAACGTGAATATTTAACACCAATAATATGCTTTTCAAAAGCACAGTGCATTTATTATTATTATTATTATTATTATTATTATTATGATATTTATAGAGTGCCGTCAAATTCTGCAGCGCTTTACAATGGGTGGACAAACAGACATGTAGTTGTAACCAGACAAGTTGGACACACAGGTACAGAGGGGTGGAGGGCCCTGCTCAATGAGCTTACATGCTAGAGGGAGTGGGGTAAAATGACACAAAAAGGTAAGGATAGTATTAGACTAGTGACAGTTGCAGAAGAGGAATCAGTCAGGAGCTATTAACAGTTTAATTGATATGCTTTTATGAAGAAGTGGGTTTTTAACGATTTTTTGAAGGAGTGGAGACTGGGTGAGCATTCAATGAGCTAAAGTGGTCTGGGTGTCTAAAGTGTCCCTTTAAGATGTACTATTATTACAAGGAAGAAACAAAGACTGCAGAATTGCAAATTGATGTTACAAAACTGCTATTCCCAACACAAAACAAAAGCCCTACTCTTAAACCCCCACTACTCTTGGATAGCAGCAATGCCTATAGTATTCACCAGCCCAAATACACAGAACAGAAACCAAAAAGATCTCAAATCATTGTGCACGTTTAAATAACTGGAGGTTTTTAGTAACACTCCGATGTCTTAAACAAAACTCCCATCACTCTTAACCCTGCAAGTGTAATTATTGCAGTTTTTATAAACAGCAATAATTACCTTGCAGGGTTAAGTCCTCCTCCAGGTGCTCAGACGGCTTTTGGTTGTCTAAACGATGCTGGACGTCCTCACGCTATGCACGAGGACCTGCAGTGTCACCGGAATCCCCATAGGAAAGCATTAAATAATTGCTGCGCATGCGTATTAGTTCTCCCTCATCGGTGGGGGAGGAGCGTGGGCGGAGCCTGACCCAGCGCAGAGGGACATCGGTTTTAACCCTTTCAGCTACGTGTGATGGGGGGCACTCCAGGACTCTCTAGTGCCAGGAAAACGGGTTTGTTTTATTGGCACTGGAGAATCCCTTAAAAGTTTTAAAGTTCTTCTCTTCTCTTGATGCTCGACAACCAACGTATCCTGCATTGTGGTTAGTGGTAATCATGTTTTGAGCTTCTGATTCATTGTGTTTTTCATTTCCATAAATCACTAACACCTGATGCCTCTAGAAAATCAAGGTTTTATTATCCTAATGCTATATCCAAATGCCTTGTTTAATGAAGTGGATAAGTCTGCACAGCATCTATTCATTCCTTTCTGAAACTAAATATAGAACAGTTAATAAATTATGACTTAGCCACAATCTTGTTAAGGCTGAAATCCAAACATAATAAACTGTGAAGGACAATAGGTGTATAGAAAGTATTTTCTCTGCTTCTATAAAGTAATCATTGTTTGTTTATAAAAGTACTACTTGTATTCAGAGTTGGGCAAAAAAGTGTAATTTAGACAGATTTTGTTGTAACACTTTTTTTATGGCACTATTTAAGCTCATTGTATCTTTGTGTATTAAGTGTACAGAACATGTTGTATAAACTTTTGTTGAAGCCAACATAGAAATAATGAAGATGATCTATTTAGCTAGATGCACAATCATACAATATATAATAACATATCTATATTTACGACAATGATCCTATTGAAATATATCAAATACTGAAATTTCGCAACAATAGAATATATTTACTATCAGTCCAAATCATCTGATCCAATGACTTGTATTCAGTATTCCCCACCAATGTATCACTGCCCAAGGCTGAACATTTAAACTTTGCTACTAGCCAATTGCATGGTGAAATGTAGTTTTGCCTAGTGTTCCATGGACCCACAATGTCAGTGAGAATCCTCAGTGCTGTTTTAAACCTGCATTTTATAGGGACACTCAAAACACGTAAAGCACTTTAATTTGCTAATAAGCTTTATGCGTGAAGAGTATGTGCCGTTTTTTTCATTTTACAAAAAGTGCAGATTTCAATAGAAATTGACACTTTATTAAGTTAACCTGGTTACAACCCCTGGCTGTCAATCTAACAACTGGTCCTGTTACTTCCTGGTTTGGTTAGCTCAGTGGAACTAATTTCAAGTGACAGACAATTGCTCAGAGCACCTACCTTGCAGAGGCTTCTAATTTTTCCACATGACAGGAGGCTTCATATTTTGCATTAACTATCTTTACTACTCCATTAGCAGCAAAGTACATAGAAAAACAAATTACTAATAAGAGAAAAGCATAGTACATACCAAGCCCCTCCCACTGAGGCATTTCCTCTTTCTTTGCTGCTCCATCACAAGTCAGATCAGAATATTATGTGGTCTCACATTGTCATTGGCGTGTTATTATTGTACTTTATTGCTGTGTTTCAGCTATATGGTTTTAAGTATTACTTCTGTGGGGGCTGGGGGATATCCTGCATCCTACTTCTGGCTGCTTGAGGGACTAGGCTTTCTTTTTCCTACCCTTCCCTCCCTCCCCTCTAGTTTTCTCCATTGGTTTTGGTATTTTCTGGCTTATACTGAATATATATATTTCCGCACCTCTGTGACTATGCTCGGCACTTTGGAAAGTCCTTGAGGCACAGCACACCCACAACGGTGAGCATAAAGTGCCTGTGAGGCTTTCCTTCCCATTAGGCGTTTGCATGCCATACACGTTCGTGTGGCAACGTTAGCCTGTTCGGGCCGTTTCAACCTCCGTACATTTCGTTATACGTTCGGTGAATTTCCCTCCTTCGTGTTCGCTGCTTGTTCGAGGGCACCAGCGTTCACCTATCACTCACGCTCTACTTATCTAATGCGAACAGTCATATGTGTTCGGTGGATTTTTCCCATTGGGTTTGTATCTTCACCACGAAGGTTGTTCATGAACTACGGCATTCGTGGCTTTACGCTGTTCATGGGTTTTTTCTGGGGTTTTTTACGGCAGATTCGCAGGCTTTTCAATGGCCATCTTGGATTTCCCATCGCAAGAGTCCCAGCGCCCATTTTAAGCCATGAGGGTGTATAGGAGTTTTCTATTGTGTGGACGTACTCACCCAGTGCTGTCATAAAAATTGTAGAATTTCTTCAGCAATCTGCCTATCATTTAATGCCTGTCTCAGGAATCATTATTTTTAGGGTGAGGGGGATAGGTAGGGGGATAAAAAAATTTTTTTGGGGGGAGGGGTGACTAGGGTCCCCACCCACCGCTCAGGGGTGGGGGCCAGGGGGGACAATAGGTCCCCCCCTTATTGTTAATTTTAGGGCCCCCACCCACCGCTCAGGGGTGGGGGCCGGGGGGGGACAATAGGTCCCCCTTATTGTTAATTTTAGGGCCCCACCCACCGCCAGGGTAGGGCTGGGGGACAGGTCCCCTTATTAGCACATTTTAGGGGCCCCTCACCCACCGCCTAGGGCCGGGGACAGTCTCCTTATTGTTAATTTTAGCCTCACCCACCGCCAGGGTAATGGGGGGACACAGTCCCCCTGATTGTTAATTTTAGGCCCCCACCCACCGGCCAGGGTAATGGGGACAATAGGTCCCCCCCTTATTGTTAATTTTAGGGCCCCCACCCACCGCTCAGGGGTGGGGGCTGGGGGGGACAATAGGTCCCCCCCTTATTGTTATTAGGGCCCCCACCCACCGCTCAGGGGTGGGGGCCAGGGGGGGACAGTAGGTCCCCCTTATTGTTAATTTTAGGGCCCCCACCCACCGCTCAGGGGTGGGGGCCGGGGGGAGGACAATAGGTCCCCCCCCTATTAGTATTTAGGGCCCCCACCGGGGGGGTCCCTTTTTTTTAAAACAGTGAGCAGCCACAGGCTGCTCACTGTTTAATAGACATTCCCCTACTCGCGGTATTGCGAGTAGGGGCACAATTTACTGATACTAAGTAATTTTTACTTAGTATTAGTAAATTAATAGGGGGCGGACTGAACATCACATATGTGCGCCGTCCGTAGCGAATGCGAACACGCTATGTTCGCCGGGAACTATTCGCCAGCGAACCGTTCGGGACATCACTAGTGCTAACCTTAAGAGGGGTCAACCAGTTAAGTTTATTACCTAGTACTCCAGCTTGGGATGAGCTCCCCTTTTTACTGGCGCTGCTGAGTGGAGCTGTTTACACAGTCTCCTTTATTTCTGGGTGAGCTCCATAACTTGACTGCCTATATGTGGGCCATATATATTATTGGCCATTATAACCCCCTGGTGGTCCCTACTGACTATTTACCGCAATGTGCCTATCCACCTCACAGTTTACTGTTAATTTGGGTAAACCCCAAGTGTGTCATATTACTGTGGAAGAGTCCCAAATGCCATCAGACCTGCAGGCCCTTATTAATGCTGCAGTGGCCGCTTCGGTTGAGAAGGCATTAGCCAAGACATAGGGTCACAACTCCTTCGTTAAGGAGACATTTCCGGGTGAGCTCCAGCAACAAGAGGATGTAGATGAGGCGGAGGCCACAGAACAGCCAGATAATGAGCATTTCTATGACGTTTCGACCCGAGGAACATTAGCCATCAGCGTTCAGTAGGTTGGACACTGCCACCTCATATATTCCCGCCCCTCTGTGACTATGCTCGGCACTTTGGAAAGTCCTCGAGGCACAGCACACCCACAACGGTGAGCATAAAGTGCCTGTGAGGCTTTCATGCCCGTTAGGCGTTTGCATGTCACACGCGTTCATGTGGCAACATTAGCCTGTTCGGGCCGTTTCAACCGCAGTACATTTCGTTATACGTTCGGTGAATTTCCCTCCTTCGTGTTTGCTGGTTTTCCCGCTAACACACGGTTGTTCGAGGGCACCAGCGTTCGCCTATCACTCACGCTTTACTTACCGAATGCGAAGTCATATGCGTTTGGTGGATTTTTCCCATTGGGTTTGTATCTTCAACACGAAGGTTGTTAATGAACTACGGCATTCGTGGCTTCACGCTGTTCACGTTTTTTTTCTGGGGTTTTTTTACGGCAGATTCGCAGGCTTTTCAATGGCCATCTTGGATTTCCCATCGCAAGAGTCCCAGCGCCCATTTTAAACCATGAGTGTGTATAGGAGTTTTCTATTGTGTGGACGTATTCACCCAGTGCTGTCATAAAAATTTCTTCAGCAATCTGCCTATCATTTAATGCCTGTCTCAGGAATCTGCTACAGGTTAGTGCTAACCTTAAGAGGGGTCAGCCAGTCAGGTTTATTACCTAGTACTCCAGCTTGGGATGAGCCCCCCTTTTTACTGGCGCTGCCGAGTGGAGCTGTTTAAACAGTCTCCTTTATTTCTGGGTGAATTTTTCTGCCTATATGTGGGCCATATATATGATTGGCCATTATAACCCCCTGGTGGTCCCTACTGACTATTTACCGCAATGTGCCTATCCACCTCACAGTTTACTGTTAATTTGGGTAAACCCCAAGTGTGTCATATTATTGTGGAAGAGTCCCAAATGCCATCAGACCTGCAGGCCCTTATTAACGCAGCAGTGGCCGCTTCGGTTGAGAGGCATTAGCTAAGACATGGGGTCAAAACTCCTTCGTTAAGGAGACATTTCCGGGTGAGCCCCAGCAACAAGAGGACGTAGATGAGGTGGAGGCCACAGAAAAGCCAGATAATGAGCATTTCTATGACGTTTTGGCCTGAGGAACATCCACCATCTGTGTTCAGTAGGTTGGACACTGCCACCTCACCTCACAAAGTTTATGCACTTTTGGTTGAGAAAGACCTTGGACAAATATGTCTGCAAGAGATTGCGCCCGACCTTCGTTGCCGGATCAAGTTGCACTCACCGCTGAGTTCGACCAACTCATGCTGGCCTTTGTGGCGAAAGGGGGCAGAGACCCCAAGAAGGGGGTCAAAAAAGTCTTTAACCCCTTAAGGACCAAACTTCTGGAATAAAAGGGAATCAAGACATGTCACACATGTCATGTGTCCTTAAGGGGTTAAAGGAGCCCAAGATAAGCTGCTAGATGCTTTTGGGGCCACTGGCTCACGTGTTGACGCTTGCCGATCAAGCCTATGCACAGGCAGACACCTTCATGGCAGACATGGTACACGACTGTGCACATGATGTCAGTGAGTGGGCCCAAAGATGTTTCTACTTCTTGGGCAACACCAACGTGGCCCTCTCATCAGAGAGATGCCAAGCAGCACTCTTTAGAATCGATAGTAAACTGGTGGATCTTGGGGCCAAAGAATTGGGCCCACAGGCATGCGAGAAATTGTTTGGCGAACCTTTAATTAAGGAGCTGAACAAACAAGTGAAAGTGTTCACGTCAATAAACAAGGCACAAGCATCAATTCGCAGAGTATTTAGAGGCTGTACCCCACAAGGGGTTTTTGGCAGGGCTGGTCGGCAGAGGGGTCATGACACCAGCCAATTTTAGCCATCAGGCCCCCGATATCCACGGACACAACAATTCTACCCGGAAGTTGGCAGACATCAACAGTTCCACTACTCAAACAGGGGCCACGGAGGCCGTGGACGTGCTCATGGACACTTCATGACAGGTAAGACACCATTACTTAACCATAATACCTTCTGTCTTAACTATGGCACCCCCAGCGGGTCGCCTTTTGTATTTTTTCCAGAACTGGGTAGAACTATGAACGATGCATGGGTTCTACAAACAGTGTGATGCTATTGCATAGAGTTCGAAGTCACTCCGACTCAAGCCTCTACTTCACAAGGCAGGACGCCAGGCTTATAGACCTCAAACTAATGGATCTATGTGAAAAAGGGGCCATACAACCGGCTACGCGGGAGGTTTCTTCAGCAATATGTTCCTTGAGCGGAAAAAGACGGGAGAGTACCGTCCGGTAATCAATCTGTGGGGGTTAAAATGTACACATCACTTACCATCATTTCGATTTGAAAGGCATACACCTTTTACAAGATCTCCTCCAAGAAGGAGATTGGTTCACCCACCTGGATCTCAAGGACGCATACTTGTCCGTCCCAGTACACGACGAAAGTCGTCCGTTTCTGAGCTTCCTCTGGAAAGGAACACCTTGGCAATTCATATGCCTTCCATTTGGACTAAGCTCAGCACCGTGCTTTACAAAGATTGTGAAACCAGTGATGGCCCACCTTCAGGGATTGGGCATCCAATGCATAATGGATCTAGATGGTATACTTCTGTTCGGTCAGATATGACAACAACTAATGTCCCAGACGGCATATACTGTCAAAGTGTTCGAATCCCTGGGTTTCATCATAAACTGCACAAAATCAGCAATGACTCCGGCTCAATGTGTACAATTCCTGGGCTTTGACATCAACTCAAGGTCCTGTAAACTTCCACTTCCAACAATGAAGGTCTCAGCAATCGGAAAGGAGATTTGCATGGATTGTGGGTTTCCTATCTTCCTCCATTCAGGTAATTTTACCGGGCCCACTGCATTATCACGCCATGCAATGCCAGTAAGCACATTTCTTCAGATGAAATCCCACCTGTGATTAACCCATCCCCATGATGGAAGAAGTCCGACAGGAACTTCGATGGTGGCTCGATTGCATGCAAGCCTGGAATGGACGGGCCATCTTTGGCACACGTCCGGATTTCGGACTGGAAATGGCCGATGGGGTTGGGGCGCCACCGATGGACAATTAGCCACAGATGGAGTATGGATGATGGAGGAATTCGCTCTCCATATCATTTCCCTGGAATTGTTGTCAGGCACGTTCGCAATTTGGAGTCTAATGAAAGGCAAAACCGATTGCTGCATCCTACTGCACATGGGCAACATCCCTGTAGTTCGATATATCAACCATCTAAGAGGCACCCGCTCCAAACATTGGCAGATCTCATGAAGGAAATACTTCCGCGCAACATAACATTGATTGTGGAACATCTACTTGGATATTAACCTGACTGCAGATTGGTTCTCCCGGCATTGGTGGGACAGCAGCGACTGGCAATTGGATCTATGCATATTTGCAGAGCTAAACGAATGGAGAGGTCCATTCGAGGTAGACCTTATTGCGTCTCGCACTAACCACCAACTGCCAACTTTCTGCAGTTAGTTAGCGGATCCAGAGAGTTCAGCGGTGGACGCATTCCTGCAGAATTGGCCAGCCAGAGGGGTGTACGCCTTCCCGCCCCTTGCTATGATTGCAAGAGTACTCCACCACATCAAGATTCAAGAAGTGACGGTTCTCCTGTTGACACCTCTATGGCCGAGTCAACCATGGTTCCCGAACCTTCTCGCACTGTCATGCAAGGCCCCTCTCCTCCTGCCAGATGAATGGATGCTGCTCAGAGATCCCTTGGGGAACCCACATCTGATGCTCCAAGATGGATGCCTATCTTTGGTAGCCTGGACTCTTTCAGATGTTCATGGTGCACCGAGGACTTATCGGCAGAGGCTAGAGACATCTTCTGGGAGTCGTGGGCTCCAGGAACTAGGAAATGTTACCTCTCGGCCTGGCTCTCATGCTCTAATTGGTGTGTGGGATGGAATCTCGATCCCTTTATGGTCTCTGTCTCCTCTATGTTGAATTTTCTGGTATAATGGTTTTTGGAAGGTAAGTCTTACCACTTTATTAAAGTTGTTCGCTCAGCGATATCAGCAACTCATACACCAGTCCAAGGGAAACATATAGGTCAAGGCCCTCTGATTTGTCGCCTACTTCGGGGCATACGGCTGCGAAGACCACCAGCCCCGAAGTACTCCACCCTTTAGGATGTAGTCCAAGTCCTACAATAGTCCTACAATAACCTGTCACTGAGACAACTGTCAGCCAAATTGACTCTCCTTCTTTGTCTAGTTTCCTTCAGTCGGGTTTCGGATGTTTGGGCTTTTGATGCGGATGCCTTTTCTTTTTCTCTGGAGGGCATCAGATTCCGGTATCGACATGTCCGAAATCAAACTCGACGTTGGTTTTCTAGCCCTTTTTTCCATCGGAACCCCAGATCTGTGTGGTACAAACTCTACGTGCTTATTTAGGGGCTACAACCATGATATGGCCTAGAACCTCTCATCAACTGTTAATCTCTTATGTTAAGCCACATGGTCAGGTTTCAGTTACCACCTTATCACAATGGGTGAGGTGGCTTTTATCTTTATCTGGTATTGAACACATTCAGTTCGGGGTGCGGCGGCGGCGCCATCCGCCTTTGCCATGAGTCCTCCTTGTCGGACATTTTAGCAGCAGCAGATTGGTCGCAGAAATCCACTTTCAAACCTTTTACTTTCGTCATCCTCCCCCTGTTACAGTTGCGTTAAATTTTCTAAATATAAAGCCTCCTGTCATGTGGTAAAAGTGAAGAATATGCTAGCTTTAGTGTACTAATAATCTTATTTTTAATAATGACAGCAGGACTATCCTTACTCGTTAGAAATTGTTGGACGTTTCCTGGTTCGGATTTATGATTAATTTGCCTCAGTGGGAGGGGCTTGTTATATATTATGCTTATCTCTTATTGGTCATTTGTTTTCTATGTTCTTTGCTGCTATTGGAGTAGTAGAGGAAGTTAATGCAAAATATTCACCTCCTGTCATTATTAAAATTAAGATTATTAGTACACTAAAGCTATCATAATCTTCAATTGAGCTGCATTGGAAAGTCTGGGATTGGACAGCCACAGAAGGTTAGGGGAGTAAGAAAGAGAGGTCTTGCAAAGACTGCAGACAAGAGATCTGCAGCTTTTGCAAGTTGGATTTAAATATAGCACCAATGAAAAAATGCATAATTAACCAATGCATTAGTTAATTGGAGAATATTTACTAAACAATGTTCTTTTATTTATGATCAATGAAGACTTATTTTAAAAGTGGCTTCATAGTAGATATCTGTGACAGCTCTCGCTATCAAAAATGGCATTATACAACAGAGCAGCCTTGCCCTTCTTCAAGTTTCTAATAGTATGATTTTTCCTGATTCTAAATTCGTAAATGTGCCCTTTAATATCTATATAATTAATAAGCGTATTGTTGTGTAATTACTAAACTGCGTAATGTGCCCTGGATAATAGCTCTAAATGAAACACATGAAATTAATTGTCTATTCAAACTTTATTTTGTGCTAGTATTGCCAAGAGTAGGCAGGCTGAATCAGGGTTTATGCTTATATTTGTTAGTTATTAAACTAATCTGCAGTTTTATGGTTCTATATTTATTAATACGCAACAAGATTTTAAATAGTATTAACATAGAAAAAACAAAAAAAATAATTTATACAAAAGACAGACTTGCGAATTGTGTGACTGATTTGATGTCATGTCACATAGTATCTATTCTCCATACAGAAGAAATAAGACACCTTTATCCAAAGATCAGGGTAACCTACATTTATTCCAATGAAAAGGACATGTGGCTAGGACATATAGAGGGGATGTGTTTTGTGTCTACCAGCACTTCATCACAGAGAAAGGCAAGTAGGGGTGGCAACATATATGTCAGTAAGGGTGGCACCACCCCTTGTATTTTTGGACCACGTTTAAAAGAGTATTGCAAGGACTTTGAAATTAAAATAAATGTATTGATAATTAAAAGGATATATTAATCCAAACAGCAAAATAAAAATGATAAAGTAATTAGGCTGAAAAAGCTGCTGGATGGTATAACATATTTCAGAACATACCTTGAGTCAAGCCTTTTGGGTTCTATAAGGTCTGCTTTATATGTATTTGTATGTATTGCTAACATTGTTTATGATACTGCACCACTAATTATATTCTGCTTTGTTTTTGCTGAGATACCATCTTCTGAGGAAGAGGTAGAATGTCAGCTTAAGACACATAAGGCATTGTGATTTAAACTTATTCATATAAGACTCTATCCCATGCGAGTATGTCAATTTTAATTGAACACATTATTTTCACATATCCACAGTGTTACACTATATTTTATTTTTCTCTTTCTATAAGTATACCTTATTTGGAATACCCCATATTGTGGATGGGTGAGCATCTCTTGTGTTAGCTGTTGTCATCTTGTCACTCACTTATATTTTTCTTTAGATTTTTAACTTACTTACCAGACCTAGAGAATTCTACAGGTTCTCACTCTGGGTCAAAGCTACCAAAATGCGTCACGATAGGGTTCACCAGCTTAGGGAGTACAATATTAAAAGGCACGGCAGGAATGCGGCTCACAGAGCTCCTCTGAGGCTCTAGATGCAATCTGACCATCTGGACCATGATCAAGAATCTTCCTACTACTCAGTCTGACCGGAAGTTCTCAAGAGGACATAGTCTTAAAGGGACAAAGTTTTAAAAATAATTTCAGGAAGTATTACTTTACAGAGAGGCTAGCGGACGCATGGAATAGCCTTCCAGCTGAAGTGGAACACAGTGAGGGAGTTTAAGCATGTGTGGGATAGGCATAAGGCTATCCTAATAAAAGAGCCAATATTCCTTTATTAATAATAACAGAATAAATATATCAATAACAAATATTAAAACAGCCAAAACGCGTTTTGCCTCACAGGGCTTTCTCAACTGGCAATAGAAACTATTTATTTTTTAACCTTTCTATTGCCAGTTGAGAAAGCCCTGTGAGGCGAAACGCGTTTTGGCTGTTTTTCTATTTGTTATAGATATATTTATTCTGTTATTATTAATAAAGGAATATTGGCTCTTTTATCAGCCTTTATATACCTTTTCATTATATTATTTTACTTTTTATTTGATACCTGGTACCTGCTACATCGGCGCACGCATTTGCCCAAGAATCCTAGGTGGGGATAATACCACCTATGCCATTATATTGAGCAGTATATCCTGCTTATATATGTGCGAGTATTTTACCGCTTTTACTTTTTTACCTTTTCATTAATTCAGTGAGCACTATATTGTTTTTTCATCTCTCTATATACCGAGGAGCTCATCATATCTTCACCACCTATATCCTACCAGTGGAGGATCAACGCCACTGGATGCTATTATCACTTGAGCTAGTTTATGCTCAGAAATAGGTGAGTGGATCATTTGCTGTGAGAATTTTTTATCTACCAATTTGTCGATTTGCAATCTGCACTATTGGAGTTTCTCTGTTTCTCTTACATGTTCATACACCCTCTATCGAACTGAGATACCTTCAACATAAGAATACCCAGCTACCTACTCGACTCTTTCTATACTCAAGCACTTTTACAGGTTTTATTAAAGATTTTTTAGCACTGGGATTATTTTTCCTGTTTATTTATATATTTGTCTCACTCCATTTACTTTTTCGTTTATTATCATATAGCGTAACCTATATATTCCTTTTTTTGGTCCGTCCATTTATTTGAGGATACGAGAGGGAACCTCAATACTATAGGTTGCTGCTTCCCCATTTGTTCTTAGCTTCTACTGACTTTTTAGCGCTGACCCATTATTTTTCTGTTATAAGGCTATCCTAGCTAAAGGATAAGGCCAGGGACTAATTAAAAGTATTTTGAAAATTGGGCAGACTTGATGGGCCGAATGGTTCTTATCTGCTGTCACGTTCTATGTTTCTATGTCAGACTACATCTTCCATAATGCTAAATGCGTCTTCACCAGTGTAGTGAAAAATCCTTGCACCAGCCTTGACCCCACTATGGACATTCAGAAGTACCGTATGTATCATTAAAGTCTGTACACATGAGACTTGAAGCTTCCCCTATTGTGTCAATGCTCGTCTTTTTCATTTCTGTATCCCATCTCTATACTTAAACATTTATTAAAAAAATAGTTAATAAAAATATTTTTTAAGACTCCTAAATTATAATATGCATTTTCAAAAGGAAATAATTATATAGTAAAATAACTCATACTGAATATAAATGTAGCAGTTGAATACATTTAGACTGGTAAAGAGGCAAGCGTAACATCTGTGAACATTTTTTTAAAACTATAAAATACAGGGATCTATTGGAATTGTGTTTCAGCTACTCTGGCCCAAATGTTGAAATTCAGAGGTAAGCTTATGAAAACTTGCTGTTAAAGGAATGGATAGATTTATGGAATTGACTGCAAGACTTATTAAACAAAGTGCATACGGAAACTTTAAACAGCTAATAAGATTCAAAAGTACCAGAATTTTCATTTTAAAGTGTATGATCAATGACCTTGATTTAATTTGTTTGAATCAGAATCAGAAATTATTCCATTCTTTTCTAAAAAATAAATTATGTAAGATAAATAATGTAGATTATGTAATCTACAGGAGTCACCATTAAAGTCTTTCCACAACATACATCACATTTGTTAACCATATTTTAAAAATGACTACACACCTCATTCATTGACAATATATATATATTTTCAATTCTTTATTGAGATTATTATTACAAAGAATATAAGAAAAAAAGCTTACATCAATGTTATTAAATTAACATTAAGACATCATTTTTTATTTTCTAATCTTAACTACAAACAATCTATTCATTGACAATGTTTTTACAAGGAACAATCAGTTATGCCCACTGGACATGACAACTCTCAAAAATAGGTGTTTCAGCAAAAAAATGGTAAGCAGTAGCTGTGGCAAGAGAAACATATTTTTCTTTAGCTTTTTACTGAAAAACACACTGCCCAAAAAAGGATTATTTCTGCAAACATTTAACAAAAAAAAGAAGCAAAATAACTTTTAGAAACTCTAAATTGGTAGCTGTGACAGATCCCCCTGTCCCTGAATTATTGTCTTACATTGAATGATCCGTTATACGAACACCACCGAACAGATTGCCCCATTTGGTTCGTATACCAAAGTACCCAAAGGACAGACCACCCAAAACAGTTGAGTGCCGCTTATTGACTTAGTTGACCTCATTCACACCTTCACAAAATGCAATTAACCTAACTAATTCTAAGCAGTCGGCTGGGTGTCTGCAGTTCGTATGGACGAACACGAGGTGGTGGCAATCTTGGTTTTGCAAACGCCTACAGTACTGTTTGGTCATCGAGTGTATAGAACTATTATCAGGCACTCAATGGTGTGAGCACAGCTGGGTCTTCCACCTCCGTGGATGTTCGGTTCCATTCTACTGAGAAGAGCGGCGTTCGGTGGGAACAAACTCACGAACGAGGGGCACTCGACTAACTTACACATGAACGTTACCTTCTGTATTTAACTGTGCTTTTTACTCTCAAAAGAGACTGACCGCTCCACCTGAATTCATGTAACTCTTTTGGGCAGGTGCCTCGTGTGTGGTCTGTCTAAACTATATCCCGGGTGCGTTTTGGCTGTGTTCATGGGATCTGAGTGCTTTCTGGATATGTTGGGAGCTGAGATCCAGACTATCCGGGGATATAGAACTTGAGGGGTACTTTTTTGTTAAATATGTATTTTGGGGTGTTTTTGGTTATGTATATCCTGGACCTGAGAGTTAATGTAATTATGTGTGCACTTTGACTTAGGTCCACTGGGGAATGCCCCTGGGATATGTAATAAGAAACCCCTTGTATGGGGACCTGCATATAAGGCCAGTTGTGGCTGCCATTAAAGCAGTTCAACTTCACCCTCAACATAGAGCCTCGTCTCGTGATTGTAGGGAACAGCTATACCTGCTTTATTACTGCTTGGATTACTGCTTGGGAATACTACAGCATTACTTGTACTGGGGGAAAGGACATCTCTGGTGGCGGAAACCCCTCCTCTCTCAGGGTGGCCGCCACAGTAACATACAGGGTTATTTACTAAAGACTGAATTGTGTCCAGATAGAAAAAATCCGGTGAAAATGACGAGTTCCAACCCAAGTGGCAATACTCATATTTACTAAAGCAAAATGCAGTCATAATTCGGTCAGCCCGAGAGAATTTGAAGAAATCAACTGAATGCATGTGGTGTCCGGATTAAAATCAGCCCACATTAAGCAGATGTTTGTCTATTATGGAAAACTAAACTTGTTATTTGCATCCACCCTCTAAAAATTCACTTCTCCATTTCATCCCCCTTTTTTTATGGAATGGCAGTTCAAATCATGAATCAAAATGAACATGTTTGTGCAAGTTGTTCGTTCTGGGATCCTGGCATGTTGTTTGGAAATCAGAATTTTAGCTGATCACCCGATTGGCACATTGAATTGCAGTTTGGTACATAGCAAATCTCCAAGTCTAAAACCTGTATCACACTGTGATAACCATATTGGGATCATACCACCTACTAGATCACACATGAGTAGATATTAAATGGATACAGTTGGCACCAATATTGCTTTAATGCATATGATAAGATTTAAACTTATTATTATGCCATAGTTTTTGTACGCTCAACTTTTGTAGTTTTTGAAAAATTTAAAAGCTTTGCAGAATGCTGTAGTATTAAAATACCTCCTAAGCCAAGCAACCTCGCGCCAAAAAGACTTCCTTATCATTGTATGCACAAAGCTCACCCCCTAACAGCACTGAGTGAGCTGCTTTAAATTCCGCTTAAGCGGAAGGTATGCATGGATTTGAAAATTATTCGTTATGGGGCTGAGCTATAAAAATAGGCAGCCATCTTAGATTAATCATGTTTAATCTATCTACCTGGCTGAGTTTGTCCCTCCCATCCCTACCTGGGTTATCCCATTTTGTCACCGCGGCAGGAGAGTGAGCTGAAGGTTAGAAAAATAGGCTCTTCTTAATGTTGGTTAAGAAGCGGTTAACATGGTTCCTGGTAAGTTTGCTAGGTTTTGAGCATGTCGGTGGCTCAGAACCTGATGGGCATAGGGGTATCCAGTTATACCCCTACCATGGTTATTAAAGACATTGTCACTTTACTTATCTATGTTCATGTTGGTAAAATTGTGGTATATGTCTATGTTTTACAGATATGGCCCACTGCCTTTATAAGTTTGGGGGATACGAATGTGGTATGGCGGGGAGGAGGGCAATGACAACATTCAATGTTAATGTATTATTATTATTATTATTATTAAAAGCTGTGGACAAATTGACCCATATACCTTTAGTGTCAGAGTCTTATTGGGTAAGGTAAGTGGGGTTAATTCCGCCCGCCCATATGGCGACGATGCACCTGTCATGCTTACTGATTCTTGTACTATACTGGGATAGATATTCATTTATATATGTTTAGAAATTAGTGTTATAAATTTGCTAGTTTATAAGACTCATCAGATTTTTTTTTTACTTTTCCATGAAAGATGGATAATTAGAACGTTAATGACATGATTATTTTTCTGACCAAAAATATTTACGTAACAGATGAGAAGTTACTTTGCACAAAAGTTTTGAACTGTATTCAAAATGTATTTGGGTAGGTTTGTTACTATATAAAAATGGACAGCAGGTATTTTTTTTATTGTTCTTTAACAAGATTTATTCTTGTCATTCTCTCTCCCCTTTCTAACCCTTTAAAACTTTCCTTTCCGTTCCCACCCATTCCATGAATAGACTGAGAGGAGGCTCTTCCTGCCAGGGTCATGTGTCCATGTTAATAGATAAGAGTTTTACTGTCATGTAGAATATTGTGTACTGTCAGTCCTGGAAATGATCTGTTGCTGTAATATACCATGTGAGCAGGGAATGTGCCAAACCAATTTATATGAATTGAACAAATATTAATGTTTGCTTCTCGAAATGCTGTGTGTGTCGTTACAGGAATCGGGATGAGATTACTAATGATTAGGAACTGGAAAATAAGCTTTTCTTGAATTATATTTCATGTTGAATGAAAACCCTAAAACAATGGGTGAGTGATATTCAAAGTGCAGAAAATTGTGCAGGCAGTCCTCTGAAACAGGGAGCACTCCAAAACCCCCTTAAAAATTACACATAAAGAAAACTGTATAAAAACCCCAAAAGGTTAAAATGCAGTGCAGGGCGCCACAGTCACAAATAGCAAAATTAAAGTGATATCAAATAGTTACCACTCTGAAGGCAGAAATATATTCTCTCATGAAACATAAAAATATAAAAAGAATCATAGTGCAACCTTTAATAACAATAATTAATTCAAAATTAATACAATGTAACACTCACAAACAAGTTGGCACAACTGAAAACATCAATTGTGCAAAAGCGCTTCTTGCCTATAAATTAGGCTATGTCCCCAGGCATTCCAGCTCTCAGTCTGTACCTCTGGACATAACACCGGAATCCTCCGCAATATACAGGTGATGAGGGGGTTTATCCAAGAGGTCACATAGCTTCCTCATTGTATCGCCAAAAACCTTTGTCGGGGTTGAATGTAGCTCAATGTGTTTCGTCGTTCACGACTTCCTCAAGAGCTTGCTTGTTCAGTCCCTCGAGTTTTGAGTTTAACTAAGTCAGCCGGCATCCTGATCTGGAATCTGTGCATGCGCTGGATTAGAACGTATTGTGACGCGCATGTGCGCACCACCCTGGAACGCATGGCAACTTTATTGATGCTTTTGCAAATAGACAACAGTCTCGAGGTTATTGAAGAACCGGAGAACTGTGTTTTTATGTGTTAATGAAAACCCTGCATTAAGAGTTAGTGGGAAAGTGGTTACGCACTTACACATGTATTTTTATTGTAGGCCTGTAAAAACTGATCTGTCAACATTGATTCATATATTTATGAACATTCCAGTCATACAATAGTTCGAAAAAATGTTAAAACAAAGTACAAACAAAGTGATCATCATGAAATAATTCAAAGTAATATTTTCAGATTTCACCAATGATTCACACTACATATTTTGTAGAAAAAATAGATAATACTGGAAACCTCCGATGATAAATAGCACTGTAACACAGTCAAAGAACTAATGGAGAGAGGTGCCTCGGGCAAGAAATTTCCCCCTCCTCCCCAGTGGAGGCACAAAAGGTAGATCCATAGGTTACCGCGGCAACGCTCAGATCTCGCGAGAGTGATCTCTAGCCCCACATGGGGCTAGAGTTCACTCTCCACTGGACCACCATGGAAGGCAGGAGCACGGTCCCCCCTCCCTACATAAGGTAAGAAGGGAGGGGGGATATTAACTAAACAGCCCCCACACATTACACACAAACATACAGCACACACACATACATCACCCTTACACACACACACACACACTAACAGCACCCTCACACTAACAACACCCTTACACACACAGCACCCTCACACATACACACAGCACACACTAACAGCACCCTTACACACAGCACCCTCACACACAGTGTGTGCTGTGTGTGTAAGGGTGCTCTGTGTGTGAGGGTGCTGTGTGTAAGGGTGCTGTTAGTGTGTGCTGTGTGTGTGTAAGGGTGTTGTTAGTGTGAGGGTGCTGAGTGTGTGTGTAAGGGTGCTGTGTGTGTGAGGGTGATGTTAGTGTGTGTATGTGTAAGGGTGCTGTGTGTGTAAGGGTGCTGTTAGTGTGTGATGTGTGTGTGTAAGGGTGCTCTGACAACACCCTTACACACACAGCATCTTTACACATACACACACTAACAGCACCCTTACATACACACAACACCCTCACCCACACATACAAAGCACATACTAACAGCACCCTTACACACACAGCACCCTCACACACACACTAACAGCACCCTTACACACTCACACACACACACACAGCACACACTAACAGCACCCTTACACACACAGCACCTTATCACACACACATCGCTTTCACACACACAGCACGCCCACACACACAGTGCCCGCACATACACACAGCGCTTTCACACACAGCACCTACACACACACAGCACCCTCACACACACAGCAGTGTGTGTGTGTGTATGTATGTGTATATATGTATATACACGGTGTGTGTGTGTGTGTGTGTAAGGGTGATGTATGTGTGTGTGCTGTATGTTTGTGTGTAATGTGTGGGGTGTGGGGGCTGTTTAGTTTATGTATATATGTATATATATATATATATATATATATATATATATATACGCGGCGTGTGTGTTTCTGCTTTAGGGTGCACACCCTTATACAATAGGCTGCGCACGCCTATGGGTATATCCTAAATAGCCATACAACTTCCATGTAGCCTTGCCAATCATGGATCTACCATTTTCCCAGCCTGTATTTGTGAGTAGTCTATGTGTGTGTGAATGTAGATCCTTTTTTTGAAATGAGTGTACTGTTGTGTAAAATACCCCATCTAAGGCTAAACTTAACCTCATATTCTTGCTCAGGGATATTGTGATTAAATGCTTAAAGGGTTCCTCCAACCATTTTTATTTTAGTTTTTTCCCATTATTTTGTTTTTGTCACATTGGCATTATTCTTTAGCCCCCATAAAAAAGCGGGAAAAAAACCCTTAAAACAATAAGTATTTGCCTTAAATACAGATGGAGGTCCAATCAGAGGGATCTCATAGAGAAGCCTTTTATTGGACTGTTTAACCATCTCAGAGCACAGTCAGTGAAGGGGGAGGAGGGTGTAGGGGAAAATGGGAGTGAGTGGGGATAGGACCAGTGACAAAAAAAAAATAGCAGAGGACATAAGGAGGAGCGAGGGCTGCAGTTAAGGAGAGTTGGATGGTGGGAGGGAAGACTCAATCGTCCATTACATCTGTCGACATCAGACATAAACAGTGGAGTAGACACAATCCATGGGGCCCCGGTGCGAAAACTGATCCGTGGGCCCACCCCCGCGCGCACAATTACTCTGCGCGGGCTGGGGCCTCAACACATGGCGGCGGGCACCTGGTCGCAGGGCTGCAGCCCCTGCGACCGTGGTATGTATGCCAGTGCATGCAGATACACATACACTTAAAGGACCACTACAGACACCCAGATCACATCAGCTCAATGAAGTGGTCTGGGTGCCAGGTCCCTCTAGGTTTAACCCTGCAGCTGAAAACTGCTATGTTTCACTGAGGGTTAATCCAGCCTCTAGTGGCTGTCTCATTGACAGCCGCTAGAGGAGCTTCTGCGATTCTCACTGTGAAAATCAGACGCTGAACGTCCATAGGAAAGCATTGAGTAATTGCCACGCATTCGCATACGGAGCTAAGAGGCGGATCAGGGCGGAGAGATCCCCAGCGCCAAGGGAGTCCGGTGCTGGAGAAAGGTAAGTGCTTAAGACACACACACTCTCACGAACAGATGCATACACACTAGCTAACAGACACACTCAGTGACAGACATACATACATACTCACTGACAGACACACACTCACTTACAAAACACACACAAACTAACACACACACTCACTGACACACTCTAACCACACACACACTCTAACACTAACGCACATACACAATCTCACACTAACACACACACACTGACACGGTTCTCACCACATCAAACAGACGGCTAGACGTGGTCACCCGTGGAGATCCCAACAAGGGACTTGAACCGGGGAACTTTGCAGTCCTGGTCCTGCTTCCTACCTCTGAGCCACAGCAGCTTTTGTAGTCTGCAAGTCATTCCGGTCCTGTTCATCCTGGCTTGTCTATCACTCTGGGGGCTGTACCTTGAATTTGGCTGTGCTGCACCTGAACCTGATCAGACATTAGCAGGGTATTTAAACTCAGCCTCGCCCTGTGATCAGGATCAAGTCTTTGATCCTGTTGTGTGCTTTGTACCAGTGTTCCTGTTGTTTGAACTGCTACTTGTTATTGACCCCGGCTTCTGACTACGTTTACTCTGACCTCTGGCATCCCTTGACTTCGGCTACTCCTCGTTGTTCCTGTCTTCTGGCATCCTTTGACCTCGGCTATCCTTTGACGATCCTGCTGTTTGAGTCCTTGCCTGTCCTGCGACTTGGTACTTCATCCTGCACAGCCCCCGTGCACAGACCCACAGGCCGGGTGAATTCTTACCTGACCACCTTGGCCTGTGGCTATCTGCAAGGGTGAGCAACATATCTGCGCTACAGACTCCCAACCCAGGTAAGACCCTGACATAAGACTTGATCAATATGGAGTCCGCAGAGATGTGCTCACCCCTGTCCCAACCAGTGTCCAGCCTGGCCCAGACTGTTTTGGAGTTGCAGCAAGAAATTTTATTTCTTAAAGGCGCAGTACGTCCAGCCCCGGAACCAGCTTATGCTGAACCGTTTGTGATCATGCCCGACCGTTTTGATGGTAGCCGCACATCCTTTCAGTCCTTTAAGATGGATTGTGAGGTGTTGTTTTCTTTAAAGCCTCGAACATATGCCACAGATTTCATCAAGGTCCGAGCGGCTATCAACCTGTTGTCTGGACGCATCAAAGTATGGGCTCACCAAATGTTGCAGACAAAGAGTCCTGTCCTTGTCAGCTGGGAATCCTTCAGTACCACTATGGACTCACAATGCAAGACTACTGTGACCAAGCCAGCTCCACGTACCAAAAAATACCAGATTCTTCGTAACCAAGAAACCCAGTACCACCACTACACCCCAGTGATGTCTCCTTCTGATCCTGTTCCTAGGAAAACTCCTGAGGTATCCTGTGTTCCACTCGACCCTGAGGAACCTATGCAATTAGGACTTGTTCACTGCAAAGTGACACCTGAGGAAAGAGACCGAAGGAGAAGTCATGGCCTATGTTACTACTGTGGAGAAAGAGGGCATTTCATCACACTTTGCCCTGTTCGTCCTCCTAGACCTCCAGCTCTCCGACTGGGTACTTCTTTCCTCCACCCTGTATACACTGCATGCCAGCCTAAAAAGCTACATAGAAGCCATTATTCTTGCCCATGCTTGGCTTCCACAAGAAAACCCCCTGCTCCAGTGCCACCTGTATCTACTCCCGAAGTTACTTCCTGTGATACCATCACTACTTCCTGCCCGCCTGAAGAAGATGTACCTTTGGATTGTGCCATTGTTTCTAATGGCACTATAGTCCGTACAGAAGATCTTGAAATGTTCGAAAAAGCATTGTTAGCCACGAACATTGCTCCTGCCGAAGTAACGGAAGTACTTACCACCTGCACCCAGATCCTGAAAGATTGTTCTCCAGCCGTACCAGAAGCTGGTACTAAGGAATCCCATGCTGTAAAGGGATTCCACACTGAGGACTTTGACTATGGGGACTCGCTCGATTCTGACAGTGAACCTGAAGAAGTGTTCTGTTATGACTTCAAACCTAATCACACCCGGAGGGTGTTCTTGAAGGGGGGGTACTGTCACGGTTCTCGCCACATCAAACAGACGGCTAGACGTGGTCACCCGTGGAGATCCCAACAAGGGACTTGAACCAGGGAACTTCGCAGTCCTGGTCCTGCTTCCTACCTCTGAGCCACAGCAGCTTTTGTATTCTGCAAGTCATTCCGGTCCTGTTCATCCTGGCTTGTCTATCACTCTGGGGGCTGTACCTTGAATTTGGCTGTGCTGCACCTGACCCTGATCAGACATTAGCAGGGTATTTAAACTCAGCCTCGCCCTGTGATCAGGATCAAGTCTTTGATCCTGTTGTGTGCTTGTACCAGTGTTCCTGTTGTTTGAACTGCTACTTGTTATTGACCCCGGCTTCTGACTACGTTTACTCTGACCTCTGGCATCCCTTGACTTCGGCTACTCCTCGTTGTTCCTGTCTTCTGGCATCCTTTGACCTCGGCTATCCTTTGACAATCCTGCTGTTTGAGTCCTTGCCTGTCCTGCGACTTGGTACTTCATCCTGCACAGCCCCCGTGCACAGACCCACAGGCCGGGTGAATTCTTACCTGACCACCTTGGCCTGTGGCTATCTGCAAGGGTGAGCAACATATCTGCGCTACAGACTCCCAACCCAGGTAAGACCCTGACACACACACACTCTAACAAAGGACCATCCTGGGTACCAAAGATTAGGGAGTTACTGGCTGCCCTAACTTAAAGCCAATCTTTAAGCTGCAACTAACTGCTGTTATTATTTTACATGAGAGACACTGTCTGCCACTTGTTGACTGGTTGACTGGTTTCTAACTGGATTCCATCTCTGTCACTACTACAACAGCTTCCTCTCACACAAAAAACCTAAATACTAGCCTCTGGCCTATTCTACAGAGGTTTACAGCAGTAAAGTCCCTATGCATCCTATAAGACATTGCACTGAAACCCTAAAGGCACATGTCAGAGCATATTAAACTACAGGGAGTGCATAATTATTAGGCAAGTTGTATTTTTGAGGATTAATTTTATTATTGAACAACAACCATGTTCTCAATGAACCCAAAAAACTCATTAATATCAAAGCTGAATATTTTTGGAAGTAGTTTTTAGTTTGTTTTTAGTTTTAGCTATGTTAGGGGATATCTGTGTGGGGGATATCTGTGTGTGCAGGTGACTATTACTGTGCATAATTATTAGGCAACTTAACAAAAAACAAATATATACCCATTTCAATTATTTATTATTACCAGTGAAACCAATATAACATCTCAACATTCACAAATATACATTTCTGACATTCAAAAACAAAACAAAAACAAATCAGTGACCAATATAGCCACCTTTCTTTGCAAGGACACTCAAAAGCCTGCCATCCATGGATTCTGTCAGTGTTTTGATCTGTTCACCATCAACATTGCGTGCAGCAGCAACCACAGCCTCCCAGACACTGTTCAGAGAGGTGTACTGTTTTCCCTCCTTGTAAATCTCACATTTGATGATGGACCACAGGTTCTCAATGGGGTTCAGATCAGGTGAACAAGGAGGCCATGTCATTAGATTTTCTTCTTTTATACCCTTTCTTGCCAGCCACGCTGTGGAGTACTTGGACGCGTGTGATGGAGCATTGTCCTGCATGAAAATCATGTTTTTCTTGAAGGATGCAGACTTCTTCCTGTACCACTGCTTGAAGAAGGTGTCTTCCAGGAACTGGCAGTAGGACTGGGAGTTGAGCTTGACTCCATCCTCAACCCGAAAAGGCCCCACAAGCTCATCTTTGATGATACCAGCCCAAACCAGTACTCCACCTCCACCTTGCTGGCGTCTGAGTCGGACTGGAGCTCTCTGCCCTTTACCAATCCAGCCACGGGCCCATCCATCTGGCCCATCAAGACTCACTCTCATTTCATCAGTCCATAAAACCTTAGAAAAATCAGTCTTGAGATATTTCTTGGCCCAGTCTTGACGTTTCAGCTTGTGTGTCTTGTTCAGTGGTGGTCGTCTTTCAGCCTTTCTTACCTTGGCCATGTCTCTGAGTATTGCACACCTTGTGCTTTTGGGCACTCCAGTGATGTTGCAGCTCTGAAATATGGCCAAACTGGTGGCAAGTGGCATCGTGGCAGCTGCACGCTTGACTTTTCTCAGTTCCTGGGCAGTTATTTTGCGCCTTGGTTTTTCCACACGCTTCTTGCGACCCTGTTGACTATTTTGAATGAAACGCTTGATTGTTCGATGATCACGCTTCAGAAGCTTTGCAATTTTAAGAGTGCTGCATCCCTCTGCAAGATATCTCACTATTTTTGACTTTTCTGAGCCTGTCAAGTCCTTCTTTTGACCCATTTTGCCAAAGGAAAGGAAGTTGCCTAATAATTATGCACACCTGATATAGGGTGTTGATGTCATTAGACCACACCCCTTCTCATTACAGAGATGCACATCACCTAATATGCTTAATTGGTAGTAGGCTTTCGAGCCTATACAGCTTGGAGTAAGACAACATGCATAAAGAGGATGATGTGGTCAAAATACTCATTTGCCTAATAATTCTGCACTCCCTGTATATCAGAGGACTAAGACAAAAAAAAAGCCAGACACGTGATGTAAAAAATGTGTCACCAGACACTACCCTAGTCTTCAATCATTTAAGAAATCCTTCCCATCTGTTTAGAAATGCTTATGGTCTCACAGCGTAACCTCTGTCACTAATCTGTCTCTGGCTCTCTCCTTAAGAGCCACATCCACTCTCTCCTCCAGTTCTCTTACTTTGTTTGTTTGTTGTCCCCCTTGATGCCCTCACTATTGTTTCCTTTTACTCCGCTCCTCCACACTGTAAGGTCGTCTGAGCAGGGTCTTCATCTACCTATTGTTCCTGAATAATTTAGTAATTTCCCTCTTATTGTTAAATTTTCCACTTCCATAATATTGTAAAGCATTGCTGAATAAGTTGGCGATATATAAATACCAATAATAATATTAACTTACACCGCGTTTGTTTCTGTACTTTACCAGCAAGTGACTTATCTGTGACTGATTGGTGTCTTTAGACATTATTGGTAACCAGCTAATAAAAATAGTGATGAGGTTGGAAACCCTTCAGTAAAAGCAGTTGCTACTAATACTGGATGTTGTAAATAGACCTTAGTGTTTTCTCATCTTAAAAAAATGCCATAATTGTGTATGTTTTTCATTTAGTACAGAATGCAGAAACTTGATTGATGTTAATTTAGCAACTCACTCACCTATAATACACTGATCAGCCACAACACTAAAACCACTGATGGGTGAAGTGAATAACATTGACAATATTGTTGCAATAGTATCTGTCAAGGGGTTGGATATATTAGGTAACAAGTGAGTTCTTGCAAGCAAAAAGACGTGAGTGACTTTGACAAATAGTAATGGCAAGACAACTGGTTAAGAGCATCTCCAAAGGGAAAAAGTATTGCACGGAAGGACAACCAGTGAACTTGCGTCAGCGTCATGGATGCCCAAGGCTCATTGATACAAGTGGGTAACAAACATTTTGTTTTAGATCATGTGGATGGCTTGGTAAGTGTGTTCTGTTTACCTGAGGAAGAGATGGCAGAAGGATACATTATAGGAAGAAGGCAGACTGGTGGAGGCAGTGTTTTGCTCTGGGCAATGTTTTGCCAGTGTTTTGCTCTGGGTCCTGGCATTCATTTGGATGTTACTTTGACACGTGCCACCTCCCTAGAGATTGTTACACACCATATACACCCCTTTTTGGAATGGTGTTGCCTGATAGCTGTGACCTCTTTCCGCAGGAATGGTTTGAAGAAATATGTTTTGTGGGACAATACCAATGTGTGTGGTTGAGAGGGGTCACATGTTCAGTAGCCCCACCAACTAAACATTGGTCAGGGCAGTATGTCTCCCCCATGTTTTTTTATTTAATAACCCCACCCTCTGGCAATGGGTGGGGCATGATGATGGACAGAGATCTCTGCCAGCTGATGTCCATGGATGACAGCACATTATTTTACCCCAAAAAACGGCAAACCCTGCACACAGGTTCCGCATTATGATCCGGCCATCTGCCATGGACGGACACCTCTGAATCCACCAAAGTAGTAGAAGAACAGATGAACACAGGCAGCACTCCAGGATCAAGATGGTGAGTTTAAAGGCTCTTTCAAGCCAAAACACTGATCTTTGCACTTTTTATGGGGTGGTTCACCCTCAAATATACTCACCATCTTGATCCTGGAGTGTTGCCTGTGTTCATCTGTTCTTGTAGCACATTATTTTACATGACCCATTCTCATGGGATGGAGCAATTCTTGTGACTTGGCAGCAATGACTGCCCAGTCAATAGTTTTAAATGATAAGTAGATATGGTGGGGACATAAGGGATGTTAAAAGCCTGCTTTATAATAATATGGGTGTCATACTGAATCCCATAGACTATGTAAAAATTATTTTTCTCAAAAACTATTTTAATGTGGCACTGTCAAGGTTTTTTTAAGGGTGAGTAACTGCCCGCATAAAACAAGTGAATGATATTTGTGTACATGCATCTAGTCAGATGCATTCAGTCGCAAATTCTGTATATTGTTCAAATGTGAAAGCACTGATTTTAATCCAGACCCTAAATTGCTGCAGATCTGGTTGGACTAACCTATTGCCATAACAGCTGGAATTCAGCTATTTTAACTGACTTTTGTTCAAAATTGTTTAGTGAATTAGTCTATTTGTGTTGGGTTTTTTTTTTTGTAAGAAAAACGTAGACTTGATTTAGTGTGTTTTAGGGTTAGGCTATAGATTTGTAGGATTTCCTTAGCACTCCTTTTGAAAATAATGAGATGCCTATGTTCCCAAGAATTTGCGTAAACTACAGGAAATTCAAAGCTATGCATCTTTTATTTTAATGCAGTTTTGCACAATATGTTAAAATTAAAGTTTAAATTAATACTTTCAGCCCCTTTTAATTATAGGATTGCACTGGTCAGGAAGAATTGTATGTTCCTGCACTAGGAAATGGCCCCTGAATTTGAGCATCACCTTTGCATTTACCTTTGTATGATATTCACTGATAATGAAACATGTGCAATGTGAACTAGGTACAGTACAAAACATTACAAGCATAACATTTAGACAACATGAACTTTATCCTAGCATTTAAAAAAACGTGACTCACATGGACTACAACCTGCAAGAGATTGTAAGAATGTGATAATATATCAGATAAGCAAAGGCCTGTTTCCTAAATAACCCCAAGTTTAAAAAATGTATTTATCTTTTACGTGGCAGTCATTGTGTATATCAGCTTAATAGATTGTCTAGGTTCTGAAAGTGTGACACTGTAACTAGCATTTCACAGAAATCACCTTTTGATAAATGTATAACTGAGGAGAATACAGCAAATTTAGCAGTTTTAAATGACTCTCAAAACTGCAGTCTGCTATGATTGTATCAGATATGTGTTTAATGAAGCTCAGAGAGGCAAATGACTGAGTGACATGACTTTGCCTCAAGGTTTCTGAGACCATTTTTCACCCTTTTAATCCCACCCAATCTATTGTTTTGTAAATTAAGCGCAATACAGTAGGTATGTGGAATACAGCTGCCTCATGGATTATGTTGTCATTTTTAGTGGTGCTGTTCGTTGCTTTTCTACTGGGGACAAAGCCCACATGGTCAGAGTGGAACAGTCCATGTAAGAGGCACCTGAGGTGAAATGCTAGCATTTTAGCAAATAGTTTCATATTGGTGTTCATAAGTGAAATGGGTTTATAACTCAGAGGTATCCTTAATATATGGAGAAACAAGACGTTTGGGATACGGCTGTATAAATCTAAATAAGGACAAAAACAATATCTAGTGTAATACAATAAAAAAAAGTGCACTCTAAATGAATACACTCACAAGAGGAAGACGTATAATGCACTCAAGGGTGCCTCCCCCGATGTTTTGGGGGGCTGTTAATCCCTCCTTCTGGACCGTACAGGTAGATATGAAACAGGACACCAAGCTTTAATATAAAAAAGGTGAGCAATCACCCACAAGTGATAAAACAAAAAAATAGGTCATACGCGTTTCGTTCCAAGTTTGGACCTTCCTCAGGGACCATTACAGAAGCAATTGTTATGACAAAGCAGCCTAATACCCCCACGCACAAGTCCCTTTAAATAGGGCTAGTCCCTATGTCCATTGGTGGATCCATGGGTGTTTTCATCTATGTTCGGTCCTATTGGTGCGGTTGTATTCCTTATTTAGATTTATACAGTAGTATCCCAAATGTCTCAATTTTCTATTTATTCTGGTCAACATAAGATCATTTCTTGGGTAATGTTCTTTGGAGGCTGTCCAATTTGACTTATTAGATAAGTATACTTAGTATTTACTACACACACATTTACACTGTGGTGACATATTATTTGTAGATCAGTGGGATCCTTGCCTGATTTGGGTATAACAGTAATAGACGCATAGGAGGTGCTAAAGGAGCTGAGGGTGATAGAGAGTTAAAAGTGCTTAGGAAATAATGGCCCAATATAGGTATAAACATCTTATAGTAGCGGGTGGTGATTTATAGTCCGGTCCTGGACTTTTGCTTACAGGAATAGACTTTATTGTTATTGAGAGGTCCTCTGCAGTAAAGTGTTCCTCTGGCGTGAAAGTGGTTTCATGAGGAATTACCTCACTTGATTGAACTTGATATAATCTAACACTTCATCTCTTTATATTTGTGGGCTGGGTAAGTGGTAGAACTGCTTATAAAATGTGCAGAAAGCATCTGCTATACAGTCTGTAGTTGGTATTTGCATTCAGAGTCCACAATTCTATAAATAAAAGAGGCTTAATGCCATGGTTTTAAGGCCCTAACCAAAAGTTTTCCACACATATTTTTATTAGAGTAGAAGGTTCTTCTTTGCATGGCTAGTTGTAGTGCTGAGTGCAATCATGCACAAAACTGGGCTTCAGTTTGCCAAGCATGGAGGCAATGTCCACCGTGGAAGGTACATTTATTAGAACAGCCCTGATATCCGGCTTGTCGGTCAAGGCCTCCAAAGGGACTTTGAGAGTTGAAGTTGCCAGGTGCCATCTTGGTTAATTCATAGGCTCCAAAGGGACTTTGAGAGTTGAAGTTGCCAGGTGCCATCTTGGTTAATTCATAGGCTCTGGCTGAGTCCTTGGAAAAGTGCTCCAAAGAGGATTTCTGGGACCTGGGGCATTGGAGGGGGTCACCCTAATTGAGACATTACCCTTTTTTGTTAGACAGAAGAGACAGGGTGTGATCTGCCAATTCACCCACCTCACATGTCTATTCAGATGCTCCTCCAGGTCTATACATTTTCGCATCACAATGAGTTGATATTGCTCATGTTGCTAATAAAGATACAAAGTATGAAACCTGACTATATTTTGTTGGATTATTAAACATGTAATTTCTAATAAAGTAATTAATATTAATAAGTGTTTTATAAAAATATATTACCAGGTGCAAAATAAAATCACATAAACATCTACTGTATGCTTGCGATACATACTATGTATTGTTTAACCCCTTAAGGACATGTGTGACATGTCATGATTCCCTTTTATTCCAGAAGTTTGGTCCTTAAGGGGTTAAGGGACCTTTTAAGGACATTTTACAGTTTGATTTTGATGTCAACAACACAGTGACTTTTAAAGGTTTATGCTAAAAATCAGTCTGTTTGTTTTTTCCAAGTGGATGGGAAGGCATGCCAGCCAACCATTGTAAACATTTGGCATGGCAGTGGCTCATTTAATAGGTATGAAATAAAAGACGTGAGGTAAAACAATGATTTTGGTGTTCTATGCAGCTATAATATGGTTACTGCAAGACTGAAAACAGAAAGTGTGTGTCAAATATAAAATGAATATTGAAAGCATGGCAAAGGTGAACAGCGTTATTTTGCTGGTCAGGGCAATGGCCGCAAGGTTCCCGATTTGAAAGTAAATACACCTAAGGGTCTACATGTCTGAACCCATCATTGAGGTTATGATTAAATAAGATAATGAGTTTTAACATTAACCATTTAAGGAATACATTAACCCTTTAAGGATCACAATCTGGTTACCAAAGACCCCATGCCATTGTGATATATCATACATTTTCCTGATATTTAGCATTTTCAACTTTATTCCGTCCTGTGTTCTAAAGTGCATGGGACATTCCATTTTGATATGACGTTTTTAAAAACTGGTTCGTTATGGCCTGTATTTACGCCATTGGATTTTAAACGAGCATGACTAGTTTGGTCATATTTATCTTTTTATCCTCCCATTTGGGATTTTTTACAGTACAGAGAATGCCAGATTCAGAGCAATGGGTCAATATAGCTTAATTAAGTGATGTAAAATGGTATACATTTTAAATTATTCAATTAAATAACTATATCTATGTAACTTATTTATTTTGGTGCTTTTGGAATACTCCATGTCTGTGAAAATAATTACACTGTGCAAAAATGCATTATTATTACTACTAGCATTTTATATAGCACCAACATATTTTACAGCGCTTTACAATTAGAGAAAGGTGATATTTATCAAATAAATGACATACAAACATTCACAGAGGCAAGAGGTGAAGAAGGCCCTGCTAAAACAAGCTTACAACCTATGTCATAGGGGTTAAAGACACTCAAGAGTTATAATAGAATGTCAGAGGGGAGGAGGGATTGATGAATAAGCTGACTGTGAAATAAGCTAGTAAAAACTCAGTAGTGGAAGGAGAGAGAGTAACCTGGGCTATGGAGGTGAGGGAGAAGAGGGGAAATGTAACGTAACCCATGAAGATGGTAAGCTTCCTAAAGAGGTGTTTTTAGCAAATTGAAGGACTGGAAGCTAGGCAACAGTTTTATGTTAAGCGGTAGGGAATTCCAAAGGAACAGGGGAGCCTTTGAAAAATCCTACTAATGGGAGTTGGCAGTGTGGCAATGAGCAGATGGCGGGATAAGGTTGTTTGAAGAGCAAAAGGAATGAGACGGGTGTATTTGAGTAAAGAGGGCATTTGGGGAGGAGTGGAGTTAATGAGGGCTTTGTAGGTAAGTGTTAGAGTTTGAATTAGATCCTAAAGGGTACAGGAAGCCAATGTAATGATTGGCAAAGAGGTGGGGTGTGGGAATAACAGTCAGTCAGAAAGATGTTCGGATACTGTATGACGCAACACACAGAATTAGGTAAAATAAAGAGTAAATACCAAAACTAGATAAATGTATTACCAGGCTTTAGAATGGCTGGAATTAACGTAAAAGAGAATAGTTAGGAATAAGCCAAGGTCAGGGACACAGAAAGAGACAAGAACGAGAAGAGAAGCCAAAATGTCAAGGATACCAGAATGCTGGATAGTCAAGAATAAGCCAAAGTCAAAATACCAGTAGGTAAAAATGTGCTCTCTGATAACCACAAGTGGAAACCATGGCAGGGCACTAAAGAAATGGTCATAGGTGAAATACTCTCAGGATGGCTGTGATTAGTTAATTCTAGTCATATGACGTTGGAATGTACATGCGTGATGTGAACATGATGATGCACGCACGTCCACGTCATAGTCCTGATCAGACCAGCTCTTCCTCTAAATACAACTGGAGCACGCCGAGGCACCAAAAGTAAGAATGATCCTCAGGCTGTGTTTAAAAGATGAGCCTGGCTGCAACATTTATTACAGACTGAAGAGGTGCAATGTGGATAATTGGAAGCACGACGAGAAGTTAATTGCAATAATCAAGTCAGGAAATAATGAGTACAGGATCAAGTGCTTTAGTTGTATCTTGAGTTGGAAAAGGGCACATGTGGCCAATATCTTTGCAATGAAAATCACATGATTTGAAGACAGATTAGAGTTATCAAAATAATCTGAACTAAAAAGTGGTCTAAAGTACTAGAAATGGTGAAATCACTATAGAAACCAGTGGATCCAGCAGGCACATTCCATGCATGTGTCCTCTCCTTTTTGTAGTTCGCACTACTTTTTAGGACAGAGCATCTCCTCTATATGTCTGACTTTATTAAGCTTTCCAATTGATTCAATACTGTCATAAAAAACATTCTAAATTATTTATCTGCAGAAGTAACCATTAAAATATATGGATATTTCTGTAGATAAACCATTTGTTTTTCTAATAGTATTGAATCATTTGGAAAGCTTATTAAATCAAGGCCAATGTGTCTTAGCTGGACCATTTATTTTCAAATTAGTTAAAAAGAACACAAAAATTGAAGACATGGATGTTCCCCTTCAGTACTAGTTGCTTCCTTTTTCTAAAAACCACTCAGATAGCCAAGTGCTAAAAGAGAATTGGTAGGATGAATAGGACAGCAAAATAACTCCGCTATAGATCTCTCTTTCCAGGCAAAAATCTTGAGAGTTGTGGCTAGGGTCAAATGTTCGGGGTATGTCAATATATGGAAGAAAAACAAAGCCCCAAAATGGAAAGCTAACTGTATAGTACATAAAATTATAAGTGTGAGAGAAAATATATGGAAATGGACTTACACAGGTTAGAACTATAGCATCTTCTTGATGTGCCTGAGTGTTGTAATCCTTGCTTGCCGTTATGTATATGATCCTTCTTGGCATTTCCAATTAAAAAATGCTGTATCGCCTATTATTTAATTTTTTGTATTTTTATTATTTGTTGTACGTGTTATTATAGTGTTTGTTGTATTTGTATTTGTTGTATGTGTTATCATAGTGTTTTTCAAAATTATTTTCATTGCATGGATCTGGACGAGAAAGTCCACTGTTGGCTTCTCCTTTTGGGTCTTGTTTTCTCTTTCATATAATGGCACGACATGCCTTTAATCTGAGGCACATCTCAATTTGTAACCCTTTTCTTCTCTCTGCCGTTCCCAGGATTTGTCTTTTTTTTTTTCTCACAGGTTCTGAGCACATAGAAGGTAAGCTTTTCCAAAAAGTATCCAATATATACAATTATTGATGGAGAGAATATATTTGGAAATTAAATGAAGTTTCCATTAAGCAAAGAAAACTAGATAAACATAGACAATACTTACAGAGTTATTCACTAAAGTGAACTGCTGGGAATTTAAATTAACTTAAATCAAGGGAATTTCAAATCTATGGCCAAAATAGCTGACCTGAAAAAATAGCTGACTTGCAGAATTCTCCCAGTTCGGCTCTGTAGAAGCTTTTTTTATGTATATTTTTAACCTTGTGATATATTTTGGTTTTACAATATTTCTCTTCACATATACTTTGTTTTGAAATACAGTGCATATGGCTAAAGTTTCTTCTAATGTTAGGAAACAAAAGATATACCTGTCAACATACTCTAATAATTATGCTACATAGTATTTCTATATAATTTGTATGTCTTTCTAAAACACAGTATCTTTAAATACATACAATTTTCTCCAGCTGTTGGTTCCAATAAACACCTCCTGCTGTTCTGAAAAGTCATGTCTTGCATAATATAAATAAGTAGTACGTCTAAAAGCATAAAAACAATAAAAAAAAAAAAGTAAATTAAATCTCATTATGTGACCAAGTTTTTTTTTTTTTAAAAGTGATGGTATTCTGGAGATAGGGCAAAGGGGGTACCTATTAGATACTGTCCAGCAACTTTCCCTGCCCGACCAGATGTAGATGAAGGTCAGTGAGGCACCATATATGTTTGTGTATAAACAACCTTGAAGTAGTAATACATACACCCATAAGAACATGTCCTTTTTTCCCTTCAATGTCTGTAAGTAAATCCAGTAAAATGGAGTGAAATTCAAGCTAATCATAAAAATTTGGTCGGCGCAATTTGGTCACTGTAGTGAGCAGGCATGCCACAACTTACCATTCATACTGTGGCAGAACCGGGGGGGAGGGAGGGGGACTCGAGAAAACAGAGCAGGATGAGGCTCTCCCCTGCCAGCACATGCTATGTGCCTTCAGTGATCTCCCTTCCTGGCCCGCAGGCACTCTGCTGCCAGCCGGCAGGGGAAGGAGAGGGAGAGAGGACCCGAAGGAGCTCTTACCTGCAGCTTCACCAGGTTCTCCTCTTGCGAGCACGAAGCGCTGCTACAGTTACCACGGCAATGCTCCAAATCTCACGAGAGTGAACTCTAGCCTGAGCTGTAGGCTCTCACCACTAGGACCACCAGGGATTAAAAGCAATGTCTCCCCCTCCCAGGCCACAGGTACGGAGGGAGGGGGGATATACAATATATTTATTTAATTAAAAAAAACATGAAAAAGTTAAGATCTGCTTCCCTCCCCACCACACACACAGTCACTAATTTCCTCCCATACACACATTGCCCCCTCACACAAACACTGCCCCTCGCAAAACACTGCGCCCATACACACATTGCCCCACACACACATAACCTCACCCCATACACACATACTGCACCCTTCATACCATCACACTGCCCCCCCATACACACATTGCCACACACACATAAACTGCCCCTATACACACATACTGCACCCCTCACACAAACACTGCCCCTCATATACACACTGCCCCCCATACACACATACTGCACCCCTCACACAAACAATGCCCCTGATACACACACACTGCCCCCCATACACACATACTGCACCCCTCACACAAACAATGCCCCTCATACCCACACACTGCCCCCATACACAAACACTGCACACCTCACACAAACACTGCCCCCATACACACATTGCCCCACACACACATAAAGTGCCCCCTCATATATACATTGCCCCACACACACACAAACTGCCCCCATACACACAGACTACACCCCTCACACACTGCCCCTCCCTCCCCCCAACACACACATACTGCACCCTCACACAAAAAATTCCCTCATACACACAAACTGCACTCATCACACACACACGGCACCCCTTACCAACACACACTGCCCCCCCTCACTCACACTGCCCCCATACACACAAACTGCACCCCATACACACATTGCCCCCCACACAAACACACTACACCCCTCAAACACACACACACTACACCCCAATGCCTCCCTACACACACATTCCCTCACACACACACACACACACACACACTTACACTGCACTGCTCAAAAACACTGCCCCACACTCACACTGCCCTCCTGACATACACTGCCTCCTGACATACACTGTCCCCTGACAAACACACACTGCACCGCTCACACACTGTCCTCCTCACACACACACTGCAACCCTCACCCACTACAGCCCACACTGCACTCTTCACACATACAAACACATTCACACATACAAACACACTCACACTGCAACACTCACACTGCACCCTTCACACACATTGCACCACTCTCTCACACACACACACACACACACACACACACACACACACATGCCACTGCTCCTATGCACAACTACAGACCCAGATCTCAGGTAAGTTGTCAAACACTACACCCCCACTGCCTCCCTACACACATTGTCCCCCTCACACACACACATATACTGCAAGCCTCACACACACACTGCACCTCTCACACACACTGCAACTCTCACACATACACTGCCCCACACATACACTGCACCCCTGACATACACTACCCCATCACAAACACACACTGCAAACTTCACACACACACACACACACACACACTGCACTATACCCCACACACAACTGCACTCTTCACATGTACACACACACTCACACTACAACACTCACACTGCACCCTTCACACACACTGCATGCCTCACACATTGCACGACTGCTCCTATGCCCTACTACAGATCCCAGCAGGTCCCAGGTAAGTAGTCAAACTGTTCTTAAAGGGTTTGACTACTTACTCTTGGAGGGGGTCTCGGCACTCCTGGCACGATAACTACTACACAGAGCTGTGCCTGGATTAATTCTTTAAATAATCTACAAGTGCCCCTCCCGTGATCAGGCTCTGGATCCACCCCGGTGACATGCCACCACTCACGTTCATGGCACATGTTTGCCGGCTTGTAAGTCAATTAAGAGCTCTGATTTTACCACTACACAAACTCAGTATGCATGGGGTGATTCATTTGGATTAATTTTATTGCTTCAGTTTTTTTTTTTCCATCTGGTGTTTTACAAATCATGTTTATTTTTGAATTTTTAAGGGTTGCATTTGTTATGGGTTTTAATGTGGCCTTTTTTGGGGTCTGAAGATAAGATTTACAAGACTTCTGATGGCAAGTATAATTTGTTTTTACAGGTATTAGATTAAGGACCTCCCTCATTATTATTAGCATGAGAACATATTGGCAGGTTTAATTTAATGTAAGGGGATGGCAAGGAACTTGGAGAGCCCTAGTCACTCATAGGTGTGGACAATGGATATATATAATTACTTTTAGAGCCCCAACCCGCTGTCAATGGTTTAGGTGGTGGTGGGGAATCTAGGTTCCTCCTTGTATAATTATTAGAGCTCCCACCCTCCATCAATGGGGGAAGGGGTGGCTGTGCTGTTGGAGGTCTTTAACCTCTATTATACTACTATAGTGGTCACATTGACCAAGACAAGCGTTTTTTTTTGTTTTTTTTGCATTAATGTGGTGGCTGGCACTTGCCAGATGCCACATTGTTAACCCTTGCACCACCCTGGGTTAATCTAACTTTTTGCCTGCTAACTGCATAGGGAGTTGGCAAAAATGTATTGTTAATTAACATTTTCACCAAATTTCAGCTGAGTAGATAGGTTTGTGACTGAACTTTGGTCAGACCAAAACAAATGACTTTTGGTAAAAAGTTAGGATATTTGTATACCATAAATGAAATTACTTTGATATAGTAGATATGATTCATACACAGCTGTGCACATTTATCACTATGCCATGCCCACTAACAATTTAAAAACTGGTATTAAATACATTTGGCAAAATACCATGTACTTCTTTGTAAATAACATTGTGACTTATAAAACTGGAAACCAACTGTTTCCAGATCTTGCACACATTTCTGATTACTATAAAGTGTGTACTTAGAACATGGTTCTATTTTTGTTGTTTCTAAGTTATATAGTTGCATCAAAAGGACACGAAAACTGAGATTAATGTGTAAGCAAATAATTTTATTAAAGTCATTGAACTAGAAGGAATTTAATCTTTAAAGAACATTTTAATCATGAGTAATGTTTCGAACATAGGGACAGATCTAAATGGAAACACAGTGTTCTGCCAGACTATAAAATTCTCTTATAAAATTGGTTTGATGTTTCATGTGTAGTTCAATATTTTTTTATAAGCAGGAAGCACGCAGGTTATATTTCTGGCTGATTGAAAGAAGTCAAAACATACATAAAATGTCTGACCTTTACTATGCAAAAGATTTTTTATATTCCAAGTAAAAATAATTCTTTCTAGTTTTTAAATGAAAATAACATGCATACCTTTCAAGTTTTTTTATTAACATAAATTAATATAATCAGTTAAAAATTATTGAATTTTAAAAGAATACTTAATCAACCACAACATGCAAGACGGTTCCTTTCCTTATATCCCTGCTTTATTATTGCTGCAGAGAATAGAAACTGTATGCTTTATTAGGTTTGCCTCAGCAGATACTGGTTAAATAGCTTAGAATAAGGAGACAGGTAAGTGCCACTCAGTGTCTGTTGCCTGTGCTGTAGGAAAAGACCTTGTTCATCGGACCAGTATATATAAGAATACTACCAGAATAACAAGGTGTGGCAATGTTTTGATACAAGCTTAACAAAGAGACACTTTGCGTCAAAAACTTTGCCATACTTTGTTTGATGGCTGAATAAACCACCATTATACCACATTTCCATGTGCTGAGGGCTCTATCTTCTGTATATCTGGGGAAAATTATTGAGCATGTGCAAGTGAAATTATAGATGGGTTCATTGTAACAGAAGCTCCCATACCACAGTCTTTTGGAAAAGTGTGAAGGCTAGCCTCCTGCCCACATACTATGGGCCTGGTACCAAGAGCCACAAAACGAGGGGAAGGGGGTTAGGAATGGAGACCTCATTGGATGCCTAATATGCATCTCAGCCGAAATTGATGACTTCTGGGAATCACCTGGACCAGTCCTGCACATCAAGCGCCTGACCAGGAGATACACTGAAATGCTCTGGAACTGTTTGCCGGATCGAAACTGTGCCATAATCCAGTGAATCTTTGTTTTGTATCTCATGGTCCCCTGACCACCAATTGGGATGCTTTTTGGATAACAAGGGCCTCGTTTTGAGAGACCTGAACAAACCAGCTGCACAACTGGAACTCTGAGCTGAATTGGAGAATAGCTGCGACCCAGTAAAACATTTTAACTCGGCCATGGGTTTTCCAATCAGAATTCTATTTAGACAGTAAGGGCACTCAGTGATGAGCTATTCAGGGACAAATAATGTGGGAGGATGCTGTCCTCCTCAGAGCCCCAGGAATCCCATTTTGTGAGATCGGGACAAACCGGAACTCTGATCCGGATTGGAGAATAACTGCGACCTGATAGAACTTTAACATGCTCTAACTTAGGCGCAGAGCAACCGCGGCCAGCTGGGGTGGGACTATTGGTAGGGCCATTGCATTTCATGGAGGACTTTCCTCATAGGATCTCACTATTATCAGTCACCTTACTGACTCACTAGATCTATTTTTTATTTTTACTGACTTATTACATAGCAAAGTAAAGTCGCTAGATCCATTTGTATTTTATTTAGCTTGTTGCTTTTAGCTCGGCTTTTGTGCCATTCCCGATCTTGGTAGTCACGTTAGCCAGCACTTTTAGTTTCAGTTAGAATCATAAGGATTACTTGAGCATTCCCCCCTTTTATTTATTTATTTATTTATTTATTTTTAAATACCCTTTTATTCCAAATAAATTACTACTGCCCCTGCTGGACCACTGTAGAGTGGTCAGTGAAGATGCAGACTGGATGAGTGGAAAAGCTTTGTTCTTGCTAGGCTGGAAGGGGTGAGTGGGTGGTCAATTGTCCACTGAATTTTCCTTCAATTTGTGGATGAATCCACTCTTTTCAACTTAAGATGACTTCTGCTTCCCATTCATCAATAGCAAAAGGAAAAAGACTACGATCAAACATTATAAAAGTAAGTTGTCTTGTTTCCTATTTTTGTGAAGTCCAGATATATGATAATATAATATTGGCAACTGAACTGACATTGCAAAAAATAGCAAATATTGAATAGCCATTAGGCCAAGCAATATTGTAAGTATTTTTTCATTGCAGCACAGTAATAGGCACTATTCTGACTCCCTAACAAAGCTGTGAGAGATGGGTTCCTGAGACCATTTGCTAAGTCTGCATTGACCAGTACTAACACGATGAAAGTTCAGCAGACAGTGTCAACTTCGCAAAACTGACGCGTAGAAGGGTATTTCAGGTGATGTTTTACTCTGCAGGCTGACAATCATTGTAAATATTTACAGAAATGCAGGTGAAAAGACACTAGTTCTTGCTAGCATATTACAGAAGATGGCTGCTACATGACAGTATAATAAACAGCACTAAAATATACAGGAAGGGAGGAGTTTTTCAGAATATAACCTAACTAAGGGACAAAATAACCAGGATACAAACCGTAGGTTCAACACAGAACACAAACAAATACAAAATAAACCCTGGGTCATGGAACATGACAGCCACCATTTTGTTTCAGTTCTGGCTGGCTGACTGACCTTCTCGAATTTATTTTGGTACCAAAATGCAGCTGAACCAAACAGCAGCATGAACTAGATTTTGCTGCCCCGAAACAAATTCTGGCAAAGTTGTTTTAAAGAACAAACATTTTACACCCTGCTCAAATCTACTAAATATGTGGATTTAGAAGGGTTTAACATTTAAAGTATTTAAGATTTGTGAAAATAATTTTGCATATGTCTGATCTTGCCAGGGTTATTATTCTAGCATTTAAATTTGCTTAAAAGTTAATTGTGGTGAAAACACAGCTCTCTTACAAAACCCAGGCAGAAAGAGGTCAGCTGAAAAAAAAAAGTCGTTAGTTCAGTTGAGTTTTCCTAATTTAGCTGTTAAAGTGGAGCAAAAGCAAACAATCCTTTTCTGAGCGAACTCATCTCCTTGTTACAATAATACATGTTTCTAAAAATAGATTAGCTGATTTGCAAGATACTGAAAAATAATCAGTTAACAGGTTCAAAATGTTTATAGATGAATGAGATAAAATCAGAATGCAGAAAAAAATACATGTTTTCTAAAAATAGATTTAAAGACTAACAAACTCCATTCTATTAAATCCGTTTATCACTTGTAACGTAATAACTTAATTTCACGTGGTTGTCAACGAGAGAACTGCAACTTAGTTACCAGAATTAAAGTCCAGTTACCAAAACCACTACATGCGATCCCTAATCTGCGACAAATGTAAGCATTGTGGCAATGTTTACATTTGTTGAAAGTTAGTTTGCCTCTAGTGGCTGTCAATCAACAAATGCAAACATTGCGGTAATTACTAGTGAATTTGATGCTGAATGCATTTAGATCTCCACATATAGAAGCTCTGTAGTCCTATAGGCACAGTGTGAAAATTGAAGCATGTACAGTACAGCCCTCAATGGTTCTCTATGAAAAAGGGTTTGATCCTCTGCCCAGATGATCTCATATGAAAGAGTGAAACCGGGATGCTGCTGGATTAAAGGTGAGTTTAGCTTCATTATTTTAATTTGTAAAGGGGGAGTGGCGGATCCATAAAGAAATAATGCATGCACAATAAGCACTACAGCTCTGTGTAGTGGTTATTGTGTCAGGAGTGCCGGGACCCCCTTTAAGAACAGTTTGACAACTTATCTGGGGTCTGCTGGGATATGTGGTGTAGTAGGGCTTAGGAGCAGTGGTGTGTGTGAGTGGTGCAATGTATGAGGGGTGCAGTGTGTGTGAAAGGTTCAGTGTGTGTGTGTGTGTGGGGGGTGTAGTGTATAATTGTGTTTATGGGGGGGCAGTGTGGGTGTGGGGCAATGTGTGAATGGGGGATGTGTGTGTGTGGGGCAATGGGTGTATGGGGGGTTATGTGTGTGTGGGGGGCAGTGTGTGTATGCAGGGCCGGTGCTTCCTATAATGCGAACTAGGCAGCCGCCTAGGGCGCCATATAGGAAGGGGCACCCTGCACTCTTATCGCCGGTCCTTTAAATGCTGCAGCCACCTGAGCGCTCTATAGAGAGCCTCAGGCGGCTGCAGCACTACCTCTCTGCTTCCCTTCCCTTCCCTGTGTGTAGCGTGGGTGGCTGAGCTCCTCTACGGTCCGTGGTACCCGGCCGGACTGACAGGAAGGAAGAGGAGAACAAAGGGAGGAGGGGGGGGAGGAAGAGGAGAACACAGGGAGGGACGGGGGGAAGAAGAGGAGAACACAGGGAGGGGGAGATGAGAACACAGGGATATGGGGTTGAGGAGAACGTGGGGGAGTGAGAGACCACTAAAGGAGGGAGAGGGTGGTGGAGAGACCACTGGGGGAGTGTGGGGGGAGAGCAGAGACCACTAAGGGAGGCAGGAGGGGTGGAGGAGAGACCACTAGGGAAGAGTGAGGGGGGAGGAGAGACCACTAATGGAAAGGGGAAGTGAGAAGAGACCACTAAGGGTGGGGGGACGAGAGACCACTAATGGAAAGTCGGAGAGAAAAGGAGACCACTAAGGGAGGTGGGGGGGGGTGGAGAGGAGAGACCACTAAGGGACATGGGAAATCTCTAAGGGACAGAAGGGAGAGCTCTATAGGACAGTAGGCAGGACAGGGAGCTCTTTCACACTACGCACACACACACACACACAATGCATCCCTATACATACTCAGAAACACACAATGCATCCCTACACACACAGAAACACAACATGCTTCCCTTACATACAGAGAAATACGCAATGCATCCCTTACACACACATGCAAACACACACTGCTTCTCTAATACACACAGAAAAATCCAATGCACCCTTTACAAACACACACACCCCATCCCTTACATACACAGAAACACACCTTGCATCCTTTATGCATACAAACACAGATTCACACAATGCATCCCTTACACACAACCAGAAACACACAATACATCCCTTATACTCTTATATAAGAATAAATTATAAACAAATAATCCAGGTGAATTAGTCATATGTGCATCATTTATAATTAGGCATAAATGGCATTGTTATATTTAAATAAACTGAAATCAAATCCAGATTATGTGACCAAAAATCTATATTAGCAAGGACAATCCAAGCTGAGGTTCACTTTACAGTGCAAGGGCAGGACCAAAAGGCAGCCATATGCTTTTCACACCAATAGGTGCTTTCTCATAGGCTCCCGATTCAATAATCATTGTAGTTTAAGGTCAAATATTTCAGCTGGATTTCTAAAATATAGCTCATCAAACCAATCCTGAGACAGCTACCTACTGAAGTTGTCATTGTGATTTTTAAGAAATCACGGTGCCTTCTTAAAACATTGGTATAATTAACATTAATGCAAATTTGGGGTGATATAGCCAACCATGCCCTGTATTAAAAAACAACAATGTGTCTCTCCATACCCCACCCTCATGATTATTCAGATATCTTCCTGCCCTGCAAATTGAAAATTTTGAAGTACAGAAACACAGGAACCTGATTGTACAATCTCCTTCAGTCGTGTTCTCTGTGTAATGTATGACACAAATAATGTAAAAACATTAGTCTTTTAATTTTAATTTGCACCTTTTGCCCACTTTTGAATGGCTACATTTAGTAATATTGATGCTGTTTTGGAGAAACCAAAAATTATAGAAAACAATATTTCAAAATGAAACCAATTCTCTGGATTTAAAATATTTTTGTTTGTGTATAAATACACACATTGGGCAAATTGTATTGAATGCCAAAGTGAATGAAAAAATAACTATGTCTGAATTGGTTTTACAAATGTGAGAAGGACATTTTCTCCCCTGAGAAATGTAATGTATAGAATGGTTTTAAATTACACTGAAATCCCCTGCTGTCATAAATGAGTATGTCATTCCCCTGAGAGTTTAAAGTGTACCTGTCATGGTAAACCTTACACTTGCACTTTTTACCTATCTTCAATTGAGAAACAGTCCCAGAGAAGGTCCCGGAGAGGGATGAAACGCGTAGGTCTTGATTTTATCTTGTGAATCTCTTGATGCCAGTTGTCTTTTACTTCTGTGTAAGTAAATAAATGTTGCATTGTGCACTTTTTTCAAATAGTTATCTTAATTGGCTGCACTTTATCTGTTTTACATGAATGAGACCTACATCAATAAAATCCAGGAATTGAGAAGATATATATCCAAAGATTTATGAAGGCTCTTTATTTGGCTCCAAAGTGTGAGTGGCCAATTGGCAACTAAATATACATCAAATTGGGTTATACAGTGTTGCACTATGTTGGATCATTATTGTCTCCTCTAGCTGGACAAACCCTATATATTGCATTTAGGGTAAACCTTACGTTCGATATAATTTATCACCAAATTATCAGAATCATGCATTGCACTAGCATAATTTCTTGGCTATGTGTATATATATATTGTGAAAAAGCCAGATATGGCATCTCCCATCTCCTGGCATTCATTTTTATCCTAGAGTTCAGCCTGTTACACCTATAGAGACACAGAGTGACAGATGTCCCCCCAGTCTAATGCCGATGCATTAAAAATGAAGCTAGCTTGTAGAGTTGATTGCAAAAGTGGGGCAGCAAATCTTCTGTCATTGTAGCTATGACAGTGCTGGATAGGAAATATTATTAGCATACCAGTTTCAAAAGTACTTAATCATGTAGTTAATCTTTATGATGAAGCACTGTTTAACCAGGCACATACCTAGGACATAGTAATAAATAAAGAATATACACTTACTCACACAGAGTTATTTACTAATGTTGGAATTCAAACTGAATTTCCAATTTAAGGCCAGTGAGTTTGAATTGGAAGGTTGAAATGGATATTTTCAGTTTGCCTATTTCGACCTTAAATTTGAAATTCATATTCTCTATTATGTATAGAAATATATAAGCAGTGAATTCACATCTCTAGCTCTGGTAACTTGACTTACACAGCAACCAATTCAACATGCACCAACAATAGTTATTAGAATCTTGCACTACCCTTTAGTAAACACTAGATGGCAACATTTCCCATGCAAACTTGGAACATCACATGACATTGTGAGCAGATCTATAAATTTGCTTTTGCAAGAGTGACAGAGTTATTCACTAAAGATAAAAGCAGTAACATTTCTGGATATTACACCAGTGAACCCATAATTCACCCACATTTGCAGTTCTTAGATTTACAAATGGCAAATCTGGGTGAAGTTCTGCCATTTTTTTCTATTGACTGTATCATAGTTAATTAATTATTTTCACACAAAACAAGACAAAAACAGGGATACAATGTGTCTAAACATGCGGCACGAAGATGAAATGGTTCTTTGCGCATGGGTTTACATCATATCAGATATACATATTTCCACATCGTTTAGTAACCCCATAGCACTGTTCTTACGTTGCATCCATAGAATAACAGAACATAAATTATAATAAGCAAAATAAAATTAAATAAAGCAAGGTAGTATCGAATACCATACTGAGATACAATAACGCAGCATAATATAAATTAGCACTCAATCATAGGGATGCTGTAACTGACTTGTTGGTGTCCAGCCTTCTAAGAGTGACCTCACGGAAAAAGTGCCAGAAGAAAAAAGGCTAGGCTGGGAGTGAGAGACGGAGGGAAAGGGGAGATAGAGGAAATATATGACTACAGATGTGAATTATCATTAACATTCTTCCCACTGTAGTTATATTATAAAAGCAATACAAAATAATAAAACAATAAGGAAGGGAGACAGGAGAAGGGACAGGATAAATGATAGAGTGTCCTGCAGAGTGGTAGTTGCCTCGTTATAGAGGGGTGACCTTAGGAGAGGTTGGGCTCGGGGAGATCACAAAAGAGGAAAGATAATTAAAACTTCACTTTTAATGTAAATAGTGAAAAGGGGGGTATACAAACAAATTTTAGCTCAAATAACTGTTGTAAAAAACCCTCAAGTGATACAGTTACACTTCATTCAAATGACTGTTGTAAGAAATCCTCAAGTGATGCAGTTACACTGCTTGTTAACAGAGTGAAATGCCACTGTGGGAACAACAGCTACAAATTAGTAGTGTCCATAATGTATCGACATACCAGTACCCGGGGTCAAGGAAAAATAGCCAAGTCCCAGTGAGCTGCACTGAAGCTGTTAACAAAGCTGATAACAATGTTTACCGAAACTGCAGTGTCTGGACTCCAAAACAAGCTTGAGAGTGACAGTGTACTGCAGAAAAGAGCATCTCAGAAATGATGACAGGGTCCTGTGTTAAAGACCGTGAGAAATAACCTCTAGAGGTATGTGCTGGCGGGAGTATCTGCAGTATGGGTAACTAGGAGGTACAAACTGCAAAATGTTGCCTGGTAGATTCACTGGCTTAATAACCAACAAGCTATGGGTAGAAAGGGGTTAACTACAAAAACACTGGAAATCCTAGTGTTATGTATGTGCTGGCAGGAGTATCTGCGGTATAGAAACTAGGAGGTGCAAACTGCAAAGATGTTGCCTGGTATATTTTGCAGTAAAACTACAAAAACACTGGAAATCCTAGTGTTATGGTATGTGCAGGCAGGAGTACCTGCAGTATAGTAACTAGGAGGTACAAACTGCAAGATGTTGCCTGGTAGATTCTGCAGGAACTGGCTAAATAACCAACACGCCATAGGTAGAGAGGGGTTTAACTACAAAAACACTAGGAATCCTCCTATGCTTTTGGTCCCTAAGTACTTGTGCCTTCGAGGGCACCCCCTTTGCCAAAAGCCTACAATCTCCTATGGAAATACAAATAGAAAATTTCCCACCAATACTGCTACAATGCTTCAAGTGCTGCTGGGTAACAGCTGAGCCGATGCCGATAGAAAGCTCTAATTGGTATGGTAAGTAAAGAGGTCACTCTTAGTGCAGTGACAGGTCACTCTTAGTAAAGTGACTGGTGGATAGCGCCAGTGATGTTTTCCCTGACGAGCGTTTCACCTCACAGGAACCTTTTGCAGATTGCACCTCCTACTTTCTATACTGCAGATACTCCTGCCAGCACATACATAACACTAGGATTTCCATTTTTTTGTAGTTAACCCCTGTCTTCCCTTAGCTTGTTGGTTATTAAGCCAGTTCCTGCAGAATCTACCAGGCAACATTTTGCAGTTTGCACCTCCTAGTTGCCATACTGCAGATACCCCCGCCAGCACATACCTCTAGATGCTATTTCTCATGGTCTTTAACACAGGACCCTGTCATCATTTCTGAGATGCTCATTTCTGCAGTATACTGGCACTCTCAAGCTTGTTTTGCAGTCCAGACACTGCAGTTTCGGTAAACATTGTTATCAGCTTTGTTAACAGCTACAGTGCAGCTCACTGGGACTTGGCTATTTTTCCTTGAGCCCGGGTACTGGTATATCGATACATTATTGACACTACTAATTTGGAGCTGTTATTCCCACAATGGCATTTCACTCTAACAGGCAGTGTAACTGCATCACTTGAGGATTTCTTACAACAGTTATTTGAACAAAAATTTGTTTGTATAACCCTCTATTAACTATTTCCATTAAAAGCGAAGTTTTAATTATCTTTCCTCTGGCAACTACCACTCTGCAGGACACTCTATCGTTTATCCTGTCCCTTCTCCTGTCTCCCTTCCTTATTGTTTAGTTTTATAGTGCATTTCGTTGCACTAGGGGTTAACCCCCGCTCAAGAGTAAGATTATTGTACTATCTTCCTTCCCCTTGTTTTTTGTATCAATACAAAATAATGTTTTATACAATTCCTCTAGGTGGCAGTGTAATCACATAACAAAGCGATTAAAGGCTAAAACAATGGTTTCTAAACTCAACGTATTCTTCCCACTTACTTTTCTTAGGGATATCGCTATATTTATATCTTACAAGACCTTCCACAGACCATAATATCATAATGTTTTTTAATGTCATTTCTTACTGAAAAACATCTTGTAAACATTTATAATATATGTTCAGTTGTGTGGTTGTGTGCACTGTGAGCTCCATTTAAATTAGTGGTGGGGTACATCAAATCTGAGGTTTTGTTTGGGGAAACTGTATGCGTATACCAAAAATAGCTGAAAACTATATCAATATAAGTTATTCCAAAAAATAGTACTCGTGAAAGAACGTATGCTTTTAGCTGCACTTGATAATTATCCTAAGCAAAAGTTGTTGTTTTCTTTATTAATATTACATTCATGCTAAATAATCATTATTTTTTATTAATATCGTATATAAAAAAAAATACAAATAGATACAAATTAAAAATTGTTCTCTTCCAAAACAACCTTTGTTATCGGGGATTAATAGCATTAATTCGACATGACGTGTGAATCACTGTTTGTTTCATGTTTCTGCACACCTGTGCTGTTGTTGTGTAAATGTACAGATGCATATAAGCAGTATGTGCAAGGTGCATACATTATACGGTAAACAGGATGAATTTATTTTTTTACCCCATTTTGAGTTGATATCCAAGGCATACAGAGACAGTTTCACATTCATCCTTAGTTAAAATTAAGAAATACATGTGCAATGTATCTCTATGGTGCTATTAATTATTCAATATATGAGCATTTGTAGAAACAATTTATAACTAACACAAGTGACTGCTGACAGATTTATATTCCATTAATAGAAGAATGGATCATTTAGCCATAAGAGATCATTTACCCAGTGAAATCATTCTGACAAAATGCAGCTGTTGGTTAAATTGATAAATATTATGCTGGCAGAGGTCTTATTGAACTAAAATACAGAATTTAAAGTAACACTTTAGTGTTAGGAATACAAAGATGTATTCCTAACACTGTGTCCCACTAAACATCAGCTGGGGGGGAATCTTGTGCACATGTGCGGCAAGGGCACTGACTCAATGCATTGACTCAATGCTTTCCTATGGGGATTTAGAAGACCCTGGGCGTCCTCATGTAAAGCATGAGGGTGTCTAGTATTGTTACTACAGGAAGCACTGCTAGTGCCTGCCTGGAACACAGCCTCTAGAGGCAGTCTTAGAACTGCAATGTAAACATTTCAGTTTCTCTAAAACTGCAATAATTTATATTGCAGGACTAAGGGGGACAGGGACACTGCACCTCAACCATTTCAATAAGATGAAGTGGTCTGGGTGCCTATAGTGACCCTTTTAATTATTGTCTCCTTATCTGCTCCATGGGAAAACATTTACTTACACACTTCTCCACTATTCTCTGCTAAGATTTGGGTTGGGATCTTGGGGTTAGGATGACTTAGGTTTAGGGGGAATTAAGGTGAAACCATAACTCACAGAACTTTTTAATATTACAATTATTTATTCCCTTTATTTTGTAAATATGTGTTTGTGAGGACTAACCTACATAAAATAATAAAATATAATATACAAATTCCCACTGCTGCCTTTACCTCTATTCTAGAACTGAGTGCATCTGTCTTGGATTCCTGACAAGTCATCATTAACACAAGAAATTCTCCAGGCACTCAAGGTGTTCAAGCCGCAGACAGTTTTAATAGAACAAAAAAAGGAGCTGCAACGTTTCGACGTACTATGAAGTATTTGACAAGTTATTTAAATTGCCTGCGGCTTGTACGCCTTGAGTGCCTGAAGAATTTCTTGTGTTGTCTTAGCGTTGTGTGATATCTGGTCCTGCTCCGGAGCACCAGGTGACTGCTGAGATCGAGTGAGGCTCCTATTATCATTTTTGGAACATAGTTGTCTGCAATGGCGGTCATCATTATTAAGTTGCTATTTTAATAGCAAATATTTCAAAGAGGATTAGTCCGATGGAAAAAAAAGAAATATCCAGGCACACCTGAGGTTTCTTCTAAAAGGCTTTTTATTTGAAACAAGAAAGGGGAGACAATGTTTCGGCTCCTCTCTGAGCCTTTATCAAGTCAGACTTGCCTGGATATTTCTTTTTTTTTCCATTTGATGTATTCAGGGATTGGCCCTCCCTTTCTGGAGCACCCTGCAGGAAGTATTCCCCCTTTTTAAATGTATACTCTTATACTCTTTTTGTGTGTGCAAACAGCAGAGGATTAGTAAAAGACACACAGAGAAGTACTCTAAGATAGAGGTAAATGCAGCAGTGGGAATTTGTATATTATATTTTATTATTTTATATAGGTTAGTCCTCACAAACACATATTTGCAAACTAAAGGGAATAAATAATTGTAATATTAAAAAGTTCTGTGAGTTATGGTTTCACCTTAAGTCCCACTATACCTAGGTCATCCTAACCCCAAGTTCCCCAGTCAGCGTCTGTTTCCATGACTGTTGGAAGCTCACTGTTTAGAGAGCGGGCTCCTGATCGTTTCACCTATTTATCTGACTCTTTTAGAAGGTAAAGGTTATGTAATTTTAGTGAAAGATTTAAAAGTGGATGTTATAAAAATGACAATAATTGAGAATCTGTATTTTTTTTTATTTTTTATTCTTTATTTTGGTTGTGCATTTGTGAAAGTTACAGGTAAGCTTTCTGTAAGTCACATCATCATGAACAAACATCAATGCAACATGTTTAACACTTGAAGTAATATATGAGGAACATGCACATGTTTTATATTTTATGTTTAAACAAGCTTTAACCGTTTAAGAGCATCTGAAGAAGGTTGCAATTTAGGGGAGTTTGTTACATAAGGAGAGACTCCTAGGCATTTGGTTTTTAGCATTTTAAGGTTAGTTCCCACTGTCCAAAACAAACGAGTACCCCAGATTATTAATGTTAGCAGGGCTTTTTAGGTTTACACGTTAACTACATAGGAGTTAACACTTGAGAGCCTGATTAATTGTGCAATGTAGGTACATTAAGATTGGCCTGTAGTCAGATTTAGTGATTATTTACAATACCACAATGTTCTGGGAGCGAGACCAGGTTTAGAGGCTCAGGTGATATTGTGAGCACAAGCGGTGGGCTAACAACAAGAAAGTGGGACACATGAAAGAGGGGTGAACTTTAGATGATTTAGCGGGTAATCAGTTACAGGCCTCTCAGGTTAAGTCTGCCTCTGTATACTGCGGGGAAATATACTGCACACAGTCATCACTAGATTGACATATACATTAAAACATAAAAAAAATAAAAACAATAAGTAAATAAAGGCAGACAACTGTGGGTTGTCGATGAGGGTGTCACTGGTGGGTGGTCTACTGTCCCGCTTTACTGAAACTAACTGTAAGATTTGCGTCCAACAAAAGTGTGACTTAAGTGAGACTTCGCTCATCATCCTGTACCGTGACATGGATCATCTGATTCCCACGCTCGCCATTTGCGTCTCCCTGCATATTGACAGGTGAGTGTCAGTGAGGCTGGCTTTGCATATGATGTGTACTTAGCAACAGATAGAGAACATATATGAAACACTTTGTTCTTTCGCCATGGGTTGAGTCTACAGCTGTCAGGGTTTAGACATGTCCATAGTGTAGGCATGGCCTATAAGTGTCCCAGTGGAACCCAGAGTGTGTGTGTTGGGCTCCTGTAACTGGTTTAAGGTAGTCTTCTAGCCGATTCCGGATCTCAGCGCGTGGAGCCTGGTCGCGGGTATTAACAGTGGCCTCTTGTTCCGACCTGGGTGGTTACTGTGTGTTTGGAAGGTTACCGGCTCTCCCCATCTTTGCGCAGATGCAGAGCTCCTGCTTGTGTGGTTGTCTGTGGGTGGGGGATGGTTCCCTCTGCAGTGCCATTTCTGTGCTCTCTGCGGTCGTAGGGTACTGTGACAATTTTCAGGCGCCTTAAAAGCCCTTGCCTTGATTCGGGATATGTCCTGTTTGCATGTCGCCCGCTGTCGGAGGGATAGGAGCCTCCTGTTTTGCCGCCATCTTGGGACCTTCTTCCATGCCGGAGCGGTGATTGTCCACCTTGGTGGTGCGATCAGCCGTTGAGGTGAGTGTGCATGTGGTTGTGCTGGGACGGTCTGATGCCTCCTGTCCTCCAGCTTCTTCCAGAATTCGCTGAGTACTTTGTCAAGCCTGTATTCCAGGTCTGTCCGTTCAGCTGTGAAGCCAGGATGCCTCGTGGCTGCCGAGATGTTTAGTGAGGCTCTTGCTGTCTCCGTGGGTTCAACATTTACTCTCCGTGTTTCCCTCAGGTAGCCAGAGCTTCTCAGAGGTGGGCCGGGATGACCCCCGCCGGCCCGGGGGGGGTAAGCAGGGCCCTTCGGTAGTATGTAGGGTAGTCGGCTCCCGCCGGGCAGGAAGATCGGCCGCCTCTTCCATCTCCGGTTTACACCAGGCCACCCTCAGAAATCTGCGTCTGGAGTGCTCCATGCGTCTGCTGTCAGCAGTCCCGAACCGTATAGTCAGTGCTGGGTGCCTGTTCCGCTCGATTTGTCTCAGATTAAACCCTGATAATGCATGTTTTTAGGGTTAAATTGAATTTTGCTCGAGGAGCTTGCTGAAAACGCGTCCAGGCGCCGTGACAGTCAGGCCCCGCTCCCGAAAATCTGTATTTTAACAAGCCAGGTACCATAACCAATAGAGTCTGCTGTAGTGGTTACAGTGCCCTAAGTGCCTGTTTGCCCCTCCAATGTAAGTAGTCAAACCATTGTCTAACCTGGGTTCCACCCTAAACTCTCCCTGCATTCTCACAGCAGGAAGCTCTCTTCACTGAGCTAAGCCCTGCACCACTCTCATCCAATAAGCAGGCTCTGCACAGCAGGACTTAGCTCACAGGAGTTATCGGAAGCTCCTAGCAGGCTCTGACTACCAGATGGGAGGAGTCTGGGAGAGGCTACCAGCAGATCCCAGGTAGATAAAAATCATTAGTAAATGGTTTGTTTACTTACATTGGAGAAGTGGCAGGCCCTCCTGGCACCTTAACCACTACAGTGCGGTTTGAAGGTTATGGTGCTTTGAGTTTCATTTAACTTATTCGCTAGCTGCTAAACTGTCCACGTTTGCAATATTTGCCCCTGATTAGTAAACTCCTTCACATATGTGATATGATGTAGGGCTAATGGGGAGAAATGGTATTATATATTGAGTGTTTCTGGAAAGAGAAGGATCTATTCCAATCATTGATATAGTGAAAGATGCGTTTTTAATAGCTATTCTCAGATAGATATCCTTTCCTGGCTTAAAAGGTAAAACGGCTTTTACTTGGTGCAATGGTGTCTTTCTCTGTATTTTGCTGTAATTGTGTCTTAACGTTTGATCTGATATTCAGCAGTGGAGAAGCATTGCACCAAAGAGATCTGTCTGTTAAAGTTGCATGAACTCCTTTCCCAAAGGCAATAGAATGAGACTGAAATGCCTGTTACCTGACTTGTTCTTTAATGATATGTTGCGAGTGCGAAAAAAAACCTCTGCACAGTGTCTGTTAAAACTTAAAAAGAAAAAAAAAAGAAAAAAGATGAGCACTCACACTATAAAAGTCTAAATTCTTCCATTATATCCGGTCTTACTGTTTGAGTATTTCTGTTTTTCTTAATAAGAATTAAATTTAAAGGGACACAGTAGGCAATATTACAATTTAATCTCTCATTGCATTAATTATATTATGTATATTATATATATTATTGCCACTCTCCCTTTATTAATTATCACTGTTACAACACTAACAATAAGTGTTTTTGGCACCCACTGCTCAGCCTCTACCAGAGGTGTGCCAAAGGCAAATATTACACACTTCCTTCTCTCAATACCAACTCATACCAGTAATGGGTAATCTGACAGGCTGTAATTGATCAGCTGAAATTCTCAGACAATTATAGCCGCAACTTGTTGCTCAGACTAGAACTACTTCATTAGCCAGGAAGCACAGTGGGGATTAAATTCTTAAAATCAGTTTAACACCAAAATGAAGGAAGGTACCAGGGAACTCCAGAACTATAAACACTTCAGTTACACGCAGTTACGGTGCCTATAGTGTTTTTTTTCAAAAACATGGTACCTGAATGAACAGATAAACTATGGTCACTACACTTTCATGTAATGCAGTCAATAAAAACTGTCAGTGCCAATATTAATCAGCACTGCTCTAAGCTACACTTTGTACTCGGACAGCTATGAGTTCCTGCTTGCTTTGGAGGTACATGAAGAAAGCTATCGATCAGTACATAGAGATTGCATAATGTCAATGTAAAGTATCCCCAGATTTGAGATTGGTAATTCACTTACGGTTTAATTTTAATTCATGAAAAGTGAAACCCATTTAAAAGCAAACTACCCTCTCGGTAAGCCTCTTTACTGGTCTTCGCTCAATAAATGTTTTCAATATTTGATTTCCAATAATTTCTTAAGTAAAAGGAACAATTTACTGATTACAAGGGGTTTTCAGTTTACTGTTTATGATATCATTGTTACTGAGAAACGGTAATATGTTATAGGCACTTGGAACTACTGAATGTTAAAATACTTGGTATACCTTTAATAAAGAGAGTCTCCCTCCTCCTAGGTAGGAAAAACGATTCTTATCTAAAATGCACATTTATTTATAGATTACTAAGAATTAATCTGCCTTAATCTGTAAATCATTTGATTTAACTGTTAATAGCTTACCTCTCAGATGGAGGATTTATCACCAAGGGCATAACTGAGTCCCATATGTTGTCTAAAGATTTTTTAAAACCCCTACAGGAACCCCTTCATTTAAATTAAATTATTTATTTCTCTCACACATATCCATTCCAATTGACAATAGGGATGCCTTAACTGGAGAATAGATAATTCAAAACAGGTTGGAACAATCCAGTAATGCAAAATGGCTCTTCTGTTAGTATCGTGCAGTATTGAACCTAAATAATTTTATTAACACAGCTGCAAACGGTAAAGATTTGTGATTTATTTTAGTGACCTTTTTAATATTTTAAAAGTCCCTCCTCATACTCCTTTATATTGTATTTTAATATAGCTGACACAATGAATAGAGCTACTAGGAAGCTGATCGCAGCTGTTCAATGGCTGCTGCCAGTTTGAGAGGCAATTTCATTAAAGCTGCATTGTTATGGCTGCATCTGCCTTTTCTTAACCCCCCTCCCGAATCCTCTATACTTTATTGCCCCCCCCCCGCCACCACTAAATGCTTCTAGATCCCCATCTCCTGCTTTCCACTTGTAGACCTGCACATTCGCTTTTGCCCATATTTCAGCTATTTGTTCATTCGTCCAAAAGATGATTGTACGAACAGTAATTACATTACAAAGAGTGGAATGCCATTCATTCTTCATTCATTCGTTTAGTTTACTACAAGGAGGGAGCTACCAGCTTCCAGCTCCCTGCTTGTAATATTTAAAAATAGAATTGGCTGGGAGCTGTGCCACTTCCTAAATCCCCATGCAGCACTCTATTACAATATTAGTATAAGGGAGGTTAAATTCTCCCTCCTGGCCTTACTCACCGTTTTACGAATATGCTGTTATAAAAAAGACTAGCAACTGGGCAGCTATTGCTGCCCAATCACAGAAACAATAAAGTGGGACCTGGCACAAATCCCCAATTCCTTCATGGTGGGGCACCATTAAAATAATTACCCCCCCTTTGACCCCCTCCGCCCTGTAAGCTCAGTCTGTGCGGAGTCCTCCCCAGGCGAAGATGCAATATTTTTTTCCATCTGGATTTTTCTGCGTTTGTTTTTGTGATCAGGTTTTTTTATTTTATTTTAATAGTGCAACACAACTTTATGGATTTGTGTTTGGCATTTTTTGGAGTTGAAAAAAAAAAAGATTAAATAAACAACCCCTAGTCACTGGGGGTGGCGGGGTGAGGGGTAGAAGAACGGGGGCACTAGGGGTTAGGGGACCTTTAGTAAATGGGGGAAGTGTTTTATTTTTACAATAACAATGGGTGGGGGCTGGAAAGGACAATAGGTCCCCCATTATTATTTAGGGGCCCCACCCGCCGCTAATGGATAGGGACTGGGGGGACCCCCATTATATTTTAGGGCTCCAACCCACCCCCTATGGGTGCAGGCTTTGGGGGACAATACATCCCCCATTTAATTGATTAGGCATGGAGGACCTGTGCTAGGTCCCACTTTAATGGATTGAGGAGGGTGTTTTTTTTTTTACAACAGTGAGCAGCCACTGACTGCTCACTGTTTAGTTAACATGCAACTACACGCAGCAAGTAGGTGCAGGAGGGAGAATTGAACCTCCCTTATTTACTAATACTATGTATTTTTTTTTTACTTAGCATTAGTAAAGTTTCCTGAAAGAACAAAATTTAAAAAAAGGAAGGGCTTTTTTGTATTTTTGATCTTTCAGCTTTTTTAGTAGATAGCTTCCTAATATTTGTGGTCTTGCCATTATGTAGCAACCCCACCAAATAAGAGAGCTATCAACTACACGGCCGCAACCACGGCCCGGATTGTAATTTTATTCTTCCAAATGAAATTCCTAAACAAACATAACGATACATGATTATTAATTTAATGTCTCCTCACTGCGCAGCGTTGTCAACAATGGTGTCTCAAGTAATAATAATCATAATAATAATAATAATAAAATATGAATAATATTTTAATTGACCATACTAGAAATGGTTACAGAAAAGCTATAATCACTGTTATATTTCAGTGCTGTCATTTTCTGTTTACTTGTCACAGAAGTTGACATTGAGGTCACATTTTCCTAGAAAACTAGGTAGCTGCTCGTTTATTTTTGTCCATGGTATGTTGTTAAAATATGTTGTTAGAGAAACCAATGCGTGTTTTTTAAAAGCTAATCTCCATTTTCTCCATCTGTAATAGGATTTGTGTTTCTAAGTAGTTTGCCCTTCTTACCTTACCTCTTTCTGCCAGAAAAGTCTGGAATGTAATAAAAACAGTAAAGTAAGCGCTGGAAGGTCTAATGAACTCAAGGATAAATGTCAGCACACAGTGAACACTTTTTTTGGGAGGGGGACGAGGGTGGAGGAAGAGGGATACATTTATTATAAATATTATTTTTATTGACATCTATTTTCAATAATAGTCACTAAAGTGTACAGTTATGAAAAGTCAAAAACGGAATAACTAAAATTATTAAGTTAATTTAAAAATGAATTAGCGAATATACTGCAAAATGTAATTCATTTAAAATAATGGTAAAGGTGAATATTATTATAGAGTATTCACTTGTGTCAGTTGGATTTATTGGTAGTTCTAATTAATGTATTATTCATATTACTATCTGAATATGTTGCATCTTGCCAACTACTTTAAAAAATAGGAGGTCAGATGTAAGACAAACATATATTCTAGAGGCTCCCTAGTGGCTTTTCCTCTCAGTTCCCCTATTAAATTCTAGATTTTCTCTGAAATATTATGGCTTGTCCTCAGGAGGATCCATCAACAGGCCAGGATCTGAAGATATCTCGTCGGGTGTACATGTAAGGTACTGAAAATGAGTGAGTCATTTATTAAATTACATATGCTGAAGCAGGGGTTTCATAAAATCATGGCCTGTGTACATATATGAATGTGATTTGGATGAGTATGACTAGCTTGGTGTATGTAAATTGATGGTTAAATATAACTAATTTGGGGTATGTGATTTTATGGATGAATGGGACTAATTTGGGATATGACTGTATGGTAATTATGACCAGGTGGGTGACTGGATGAGTGTAAGGTGGGTAGGGTTAGGTGACCTATTATGTGGCAAAGTGTGTGTGAAAATGTGACAGGGTGAATGGGTATGATGGGACTCTCTGACTAGGTGGATAGGGTAATTTCAGTTTGTAGTATGTGGCTGCTTGGGTGACTGAATGGCAATGTGTATGTAGGAGCATATTTTTGTGTAATGTTAGTGAGTGCATGTCAGGTGTATTTTTGTAGAGTGGTAGTGTATGAATTTAGTGGTGTGTTTTTATGGAGTACCAGTGTGCATAAAGAGAATATTTGTGTGAAGTTTTAATGTGCATGTGTAGCGATTTAGTGTGTATGTGTATAGATGTGTTCATACACTGTGCTTCCAATTCCCATCTGCCCCTTTTTAACTTTCTCCAGACATGTCCATTCATTTATCTCTCACTCGCAAGTGTTCCTTTACCCTTGTTCTTAATTTTTTAACCCCCCCTTTCTCCAATTATTCCCCTCTTCTTGATCTCCCTTTCCTCACTTGCTCCACTCTTCTTTTCCCCCTTCCCTTTTTTTCTCCCCTTTTCATTATAATTTTCTCTCACTTGTCCTGTTCTTCTTAAAGATCCTGTTCCATGTTTCTGCCCCCATGCTCAGTGCATCTCTTTTCTCCCCCACAGGCAGCTGGTAGTACAGGAGATCACACGGGGTTATGAGATTGACATCATATCTGTGCCTTCTCCTGTAGTACCTTCAGCTGCCTGCTGGTGGAGAGGACCTGCCGGCACAGGTGCCCAGCGAGAAGGGGAAAGAGCTATTCCCCGTCTCACCATTATACTCCTGCTGTTCACCAACAATACAGGGTCCAGCAGTTCTGCCCCATTCTTGTGTGCAGGACCATAGCCTTTGTGACGGTGACAAACTCCCCTTTTTACATGAGTTTGCCACAAGCTCCTGGAGGAGCCTGCTTGTCAGCCTCCTGCCCACAGACTATGGACCCTGTGAAATATAATGTTAAAGTCTCAGTTTGTGCAATTGGGATTATATGGTTCAGATACCGAACAACCGCATGAACCAGAGACCACCCTGGAGCTTGTTAACACCTACTAAAAACGTTTCTCACCACAGTGTTGTTTGTCTGGGTGGCCGCAATTCCTATGGACAACCACGAGGTGGCGCCCATCTTGTTCGCATGAAGTCAGACACAGAAACTGACGAACACCGCCGGACTTCCATCATTGCCTGCGTTCATTTCTATACAACTTAGAAGGGCACTGTTCAGTGAAATAATGCGTCTGGATGAGGGGAACAAGCTCCAGGGTAAGACCATTGACTCTGTTAGGTAGTTTGTTCATTTTCAAACTCTGGAACTGTTTTGGGCATGGGAGCATGCCTGTGGTCGGATAAATAAATGACTTCCAGGAAATTCCTGAACCCCTGAACTGATCTGGGTGATATGTAGGTTACCCAACTCAGGGCTATCAGGGGATGTAACATTTGTGGGGTTTTATGCATGTTTATGGTACTTTTGGGGTGTTTTGAAAAAGTATGTTTTTTCTGTGCTTGGAGATATTTGGATTAGAATTGGTACAGTTACTTATCCAATTAGCTCCCATGCAGAATGGAGGGATTGTATGCTTGTATATGGGAGTGTCATGTATTTAAACACCTTTGTCATTGGTCTGTGACTTTGTGCTGCAGTTTTCCACAAGGTCCAGGGGGGAATGCCCCTTGCATGGGGACATACATATAAAGCCGGTTGTGGCTGCCATTAAAGCATTGCAGCTTGCACTCCAAAACTGTGTGTCGTCCTGTTATTGGAGGGAAGGAAGATTTACCCCTGTGTCTGCTGTTCCAGCTTGCAGGGGATTCAACTGGGAAAGTCCTTGTAAGGGCAGTAGCTCCCAGTACTGAGTGTCGTCCAGTGCCTGGGGGTGTCTAGAGTGAATTCCCCACTCTGCTCCAGGTGAGAGAGCGGTTCCAGGGACCCAGTCAAGCCACGGCGACTGTGGGCAGTAGTGCTGCGGTTTGTCCCCTGTTCCAGCTAGGAAGAGGTCCTTGGCGGAGGTACCCAGCCAGATTACAGGGAGCTCCGCTACAGTGACCTTTACAGAGTACATAATATATTGATGAAAACAGTTCAATTTTGGAAGTTACAGGTCACAAAACAGAGAGAAATACAATGTTTATCTGTAACAATTTTAGTATGTTTCTCTTCTAAATCTAATAGCCATCATATGAAACAAATTTGCTACACAAAAGTATATATTTATTTAAAGTAGGCTACACAGGACATTTACCTAAGTGTATTTTGGCACTTTTTACATAATGTACACAATTTAACTGAAAATTTTTTAAATTGAAAATTTTATTAGTATAACATTTACTTGAAGCAACGGATGCATAGCTAGCATATAAACATTACACAGCAAGTTTGTGTTTAGATTGCCTCGTAGACAGACTTAAAAACTAAAAATACACATTTCTATTTTTTCACTTATTCATTTATCCATTACACAACATATTTGAGAAATTAGATGTTTTAGACAATATACCGTGCCCTTTATCTTGCAATATTTCACACAGGGTCTGAAATGTTGGTATAAAAGCAAAAATTACATTTTTCTTATATACAGTACGTGTGACAAAATAAAAAAAATAAAAATATCAAGATACACTGCTTATAAGGATTTGTAAGGAGTATGAAGACATTACTAGCAGTACAGATTTCTAAAAATTGCAAAAGAATGTGACAAGAATATCTGCATTTGAGTATCATGCCCACATACAGTAAAAACAATTAAATCATATGTTTCTAAAATAAAGATATTTCAAACTGTTATATCAATCTCTGGAATGATAATGTAATGCTAACAGTGATATGGTTGAGTCTATTCACTCCACCCCCCTCCCTGACTCTAATAATGGTATCACTCAGTTAAACTGAGTGATACTGTTGAAAGTAGAAGGCGAGAAGACCTTTACAACTTTGCATTCATTATATCAGTGACTACTGGTTGTGACAGAGACATTTGTTCCTTTACAGGCTGGTAATTATAACTAGAGTAAAAATGAAAGTGAATGAGGTTTTATACTGCAAAATACATGAAAATAAAAAAGGCTTAGTTCTGAGACCCCTTGTTCTCCGTCCACCTTGGCACACTATGAAACTACTCCGTAGGTGGAGAACACCATAAGAGGGTAAATTTATCTTTTTGCTGCTAAATAATATTGTGACAACCTGTTACAAAATGATTTAAATCCCCTAACTAAATCGCCTGAACTAACAGGTTCAGCCAAGGATATTATTTTGCTAAATTATATAATTCAGTAGTTTTTAATTTAGTACAATTCAGAGTCTCAATTATTATTATTATTACTATTATAATAATATTGTAATTACTGAAAGCAGACGCTGTGTGACAAAGTGGTTTTAGTAGTTCTGCTGGAGAAATCCTCTGTGCACTCCAGTGAATACAAATACTAACGTGACTCAGATAAGATCTATTACCTCTTTTAATAAAACATTGATTGATTAAAGGGTTGATTAAAGTGCATTTTCACTTTAAGGGCTGCTTTGAAATGTATTTTGCATATGTATTATTTGCATTTTATTTTCTTGCTAAACTAATCAGTTACATCAAACAGAGCACACAAAATCAAAGGTTTTCATAAACTACCGAAGGCCAGGTGCTCTGTCACTGAAGACTTGTGATATGGTTTCCCTGTTGAGTCCCAACCTTTGATAATTCTAAAAAAAATAAAATTATGGTGTGATTGATATGAATTCTGTGTATATATGGGTTAGAGTAGTGTAGGCGTTAAGGGAAAAACGGTACTGTAACGGCAGCACAGGGACATACATGTATCTGGGCTGCCTGAGATTAATAGGAGTTACACTCTTGGGTAACAGCTATTTCAGATGCCATAAAAAAAAAAAATGGCAGCAAGTGCCACTCAGAGGTATAACTTACACTAATCCATGTATGTCCCAATTCTGCCCAATATTAGTGCCCCAGACTGCACAGAGGTGCATTATTATCTATTCTTTATGTAGAATAATTGCTCAAAAGATTCTAAAATAATGGGCAGGTCATGTGTTCCTGATCTTACGCAAAGATTTATAGCACCATAACCACTGCAGTGGTTATCCGATTTAGAATGCCTGTTAAACCTATACAACACCCAACTTATTGGATATCAAATCCAAACCTTTGTTTGGGAGCAAAATATTGTTGATACACATTTACAAAGAAAACCCCAGTGTTTAGTACAATGAAAATTAAGTGGATTTTAAATCTGGTTGTTACTGGATTTGGCTGACTTTATTCAGCATATTTTCTGAGGTGGATTTATTCTCCTATTGTTATTTCTGCACATCATCTGTTTCACTGCATTTCAACGGTGTGCGTTTGGCTTGCTCCAATGATTTTTTGCTATGTGTATACAGCACTGTGAAATGGAGGCTCTCAAGTCAACAGTCACATGGCAAAAACACCCACAAGCCATGCTGATTTGCAGGCTACAGGAGCATACACATAATATCACTTTATTAATCGAGGAGGACAGAGAAATGTCTTTGGATTTGTTAAGTCAAGTGTGAAGAACTGAAAAAGCACATGCCTGGAAAATGTTTACTTAGTTTAAGAGGATGAGAGGCGGTAGGCTTTTTGGGTGATAGCTATGATATTTGTAGAAAAATAATGTTTTTACTTCATAAAATCATTTAAAATAGATTCTACTTTTGTATATTAGTATTATTTTACTAACCATTGAAAGATACATTTACTTGTTATGGAAAAGTTTTAAAATGAATATTTGCTTATCACAATAATGAAAAAAATGCTTTAGTGAGTCTTAGTAACTTTCATAGTTCAACCACACAAGTCGATTTGACTTTATGATCAAATTGATCATTTCTATTGGTCCCACACTTTCCAAAGCATATCTGAGAACAATTATCTAGACTCTTGCTAGATAACACTAACCTTTTACAGTTTCACAGTAGTTTGAAGATTACTCTGGTCTAGAGGAACAGAAATCAAAGCAAAATGATATCTTTTTACTTTTGGTGGAACACAAAATAAAGAATCTGGCTGCAACCAAACAACCAATATATCTGTGAACTGAGACACTTAATAAAACCAATGTACACTTTTATAGAGTTGCTACTACTTTAGTGTGTTTATACTATATAATGCATTGATTAAGGCCGCTTTCAACAATATTGTCTTTTTTTTTTGGATCAAGACCTTAAACTGAGTCCCATTGCAATTTAATTTGGAGGAACTAAAGATTGAAACAGGCAAATTATGTTGATCAGACCAGAGGCAACTGTCGCAACACTGTCATTAAAGGGGAGACCCTTTAGAAACAGAAAAGCGTCTAATGAAATTAAAACGCATCATTTATTTTCATATATATTATCCCCTTCCTTACGGATGATGGAATTATTCCATCATGTTTGTCCTAACCTAAAGGTACCATGATAAAATAGTTCCGTCATCTGGTGTTTAACCAGCAGAGACTGTTTTCTTGCTGGTTACTGGGGAGCCCTAGGTATCTGTCAGCTGGGGCAAGAATTAGTGGTCCCACAGTGAGGACCATAGGGTGACTTCTTTATCCTACACTATATTGTGATTCTTATCCCTATATCTCCTAAATTAAAAGCACTTGCATCTTTCAACATTTCTTGTGCTATTACTTATTGCAAAGTTTTCCAATTATTTAACTATAAAGAGCTGTGGAAAAAGTTGGAGCTCTATAAATGCCAATAATAATAAAATATAAATGAAAATGTAAACTAAGTAAATACACCTGACCATGAGCCAAAGTCATCTTCAGTATAAGTCCAGCTTGATATATAGTATGAATGTAGTAAGCACTAGCAGGCATCTTCCTGACCTATTGATCAGAAAATAAATATTGCATTATAGTGCCAATATTTACACAAAGGAATATTACTTAGTTATCTTGAATGAAGGAAATTAGTCCATTCAATTTTCATTGGTAATGGTATTCAAAGGCTGGAGCTCATCAAGATCTGTACTAACACTTAGTTTTACTTTCCATTATAAAAGCATAACCGAAATCAACCAGTTTTCGCTGGGATCCTGGTATGCAAACACTACAAGGTACGAACCTCGTGAGATAAAATAATTTTACCAGTGCTAAATGGCTGATCTCGACAACACAAAGACAAAGTTAAACACCCAGGCAATCATACTTCAAAATCATCTCTCTATCAGTTTAAACACCATAAGCCTTCTCAATCTTTCCATAGACATAGATCAAAGACAAGTTCATATAATACAGCTTAACTGCTGAGCGGTTTATAGTTTGCATCCAGTTCCATCTAGATCCATTGTACGTCAACATTTTCACCACCTGTTTTATTTATGCATGGCAACCAACACAACAGAATAATAACACGAATCTTAGATATACAAGATAAAGTGGATGCTACAATAGCCCTGTTGCAGAATCCTCCATAGACCTCCTTTTTTGTGTTCTCTTTCATGCTCATGGTAGCTTCACATGCCAAGAAGAGTGGACTATGGTGCCATCAAGGAGGATGAGCTGCAGGTTGGTATTAACACCAACATCTCCAGAGACCCCATAAGGGATTGTGCCTCTTATAGGTAAAATATGAATTTACTAAGCTCAAGGAATGAGTTATTCAGTTTACTTGCAGGATTCATGTGTCAGCAAATGCAAAACTACTTACTGCTCTCTGTTTATCTTAATTTTTGGTGCTTTATTACTTCCTGTAACGGACCGTTTTGCACACAAGGGGTAAAAACCGTTTAGGCGATCGTCCCCTTTTCAGAGATGCAGGCACAGCTATTGTAAAACACCAAACTCACGAACCGCCCATAAGGGAATGCTCCGAACTCCCGAACGGCATCCAATATAGCACTCCAAACACATGAACTGGAACCATACAAATCGCTGCTAGCAGACGAATAGGAAAAGCATCCAAGCGGCTTACACTCCTAGCAATCAGTCTCTATCAGCGTTCAGTAAATCCCCCCAAAGACGAGACAAGGCTCCGTGTTGTGGATCAAGCATAGGTCTGTTTAATGAGGGCTACCTGCCTAGTATTTATGCAGGTCTCCCACCTGGTGGACACTTCACTAGGGGACCAAATGGGAGACTGTGACAAAAGACAGACAAGTGGACAAATAGGACACACAGTCACATTTTATTCCCACAATACATCCTGGCTTCCTCCCCTCTGCCTTGGAGATAATTGAGAAGTAATTCAATTATCTCCCAAGACAAAGGCAAATCGCCATTATGCACGTGGGGATACTAAACATGAATTACTATTAAAATACACTATGTAAGACACATTACATTAAAACTATACATTCAACATGTCCCCAGATAGCCCAGGTCTTTGGACACACAGCTCTGCTGCTGGAGACCGACTGTCTCCCCTTTGGCTAAACAGCCCTGTTGCTGGGGGGCAGAACCGACTGTCCCTACCCCCTGTGCTGGACGTGCAGAGACCACGGTCCCATCTGCACAGTTGTGGGCCTTACTGTCTCCCCCGGGTACATTAAGCTGCTGCTGGGGAGAGGGGGTAACACACTCCTCTCCCATACATACTTCCAGCCGCGGGGGAGGGAGACCGACTGTCTCTGCTCCCAATACAGAGTCCTGCTGCTGGGGAAAGAGACTGGGCTCTCTATTCCCGGTAGGACACTCTGCTGCTGGGGAATGGAGACTGGGCTCCCAATTCCCAATAAATCATCCTGTCGCTGGGGAATGGAGACTGGGCTCCCGATTCCCAAAAAATCATACTGCTGCTGGGGATCTGAGCCGACCGCCCAGCATCCCTGTAGCTCACCCTGCCGCTGGGGAGGGAGGACGCTGCTCTCCTCTCCCTGCAAGGTACACTGCTGCTGGGGGACAGGACCACTTGTCTCTGTCCCCTGTAACTCAGGATGCCACTGGGGAATGGGGCTCGGGCTCCCAATTCCCTGCAATATCTCCCGTGGGGAATGGAGACTGGGCTCCCAATTCGATTCAATAGCTCCCGCTGGGGAATGGAGCTCAGGCTCCCAATTCCCTGTAATTCACACTGCCGCTGGGGATCTGCGCCGACTGCCCAGCATCCCTGTAGCTCACCCTGCCACTGGGGAGGGAGGACGCTGCTCTCCTCTCCCTGCAAGGAACACTGCCGCTGGGGGACAGGACCACCTGTCTCTGCCCCCTGTAACTCAGCCTGCCGCTGGGGAATGGAGACTGGGCTCCCAATTCCCTGCATATCACACTGCCGCTGGGGAATGGAGACTGGGCTCCCAATTCCCTGCAGTACCTGTCGCTGGAGTTCCTCCCAACATTCCAGCTGACCTTCTCTTTCTGCCCGGTGTTGCAGATTCTTGAACACTAGGTTCCTCATGGACTGTACGTATTTCTCCGGTGGATTGGGTCCAAAGAACTTCAGCCACAATTCCATCATATTATCAAACTCTCTCAAAGAGTAGCTGTACGCCACTGCTGGTTCCATCCTGGTGCTGTCAGGGTCGCTGTACTGGGCCTTGCGTTGCCCTCAAATTGTAAAAATCCACGGAATGGTGTAGCCTGTAGCTGTCCTTTTGTCTGTGGGAACGATCCCGCCGCTTGCCACCAATTGTAACGGACCGTTTTGCACAGAAGGGGTAAAAACCGTTAGGGCGATCGTCCCCTTTTCAGAGATGCAGGCACAGCTATTGTAAAACACCAAACTCACGAACCGCCCATAAGGGAATGCTCCAAACTCCTGAATGGCATCCAATATAGCACTCCAAACACACAAACTGGAACCATACGAATCGCTGCTAGCAGACGAATAGGAAAAGCATCCAAGCGGCTTACACTCCTAGCAATCAGTCTCTATCAGCGTTCAGTAAATCCCCCCAAAGACGAGACAATTAATGTTTAATGTTTAATGAGGGCTACCTGCCCAGTATTTATGCAGGTCTCCCACCTGCTGGACACTCCCCTAGGGGACCAAATGGGAGACTGTGACAAAAGACAGACAAGTGGACAAATAGGACACACAGTCACATTTTATTCCCACAATGCTTCCTGGCTTCCTCCCCTCTGCCTTGGAGATAATTGAGAAGTAATTCAATTATCTCCCAAGACAAAGGCAAATCGCCATTATGCATGTGGGGATACTAAACATGAATTACTATTAAAATACACTATGTAAGACACATTACATTAAAACTATACATTCAACATGTCCCCAGATAGCCCAGGTCTAAGCGCACATTATTAAGCGAATTGCGCTCAGACCACATGAATACAGTGTAATCGCCATGGAGCCAAAGTCTTTACACAGTCAGTTTCTCATGCGAATGGGCTCCATGGGATTCCTATCTGGGGTATAATATATTCAAGTAAAACTACCGAACACCGGGCCGTTCGTGCACTTTCACCGAACAAGAAGGGAGGTCGGCGGCTTCAGCGGTGTTGTGCGTTCGCATGTTTAAAATGGCCGCGACCTCGTGTTCGTGATACGAATGTCGGCCACCCAGCATTTGTCAATTAAGCTGCGGTTAACCGCAGCTTCAGGGAGGCTAATTGCCGGCACACTCCAGCTCCCAGGTAGTCCAGTCATTCGTGCGGTTGTTCGGTAGATTGAATCTACCGAACACCAGGCAGAAAATCATGAATAAATCTTTTCTGCAGATAAAAAAGATGTCTTTTAACATGGGGCCATAGTCTAAAGGCAACAGGCGAGCACCCAGGCTTCTCCAATGCAATGTGGCGAGATTGCTCTCGTCACACTTCCTAATTAGGAACAAAAAGGTAATGGTTTCATGAACATAATAATGGCCTGTGCTGACTTTCTTTCCCAACTTGCCACAGCTCAGCACATGAACAGATCAGTTTAAAATGCTAATGTGTCTAGGTGGGTCCATTCACATGTGCTGTGGGCAATATTTACATGAGAACAAAGCCATGATGGTTGTTTCCCATCCCTTAAAAAATATTGATTTAATGAAACCTGCATTGTTCCCTTTCATCAGTGTCACCCATCTTCTGTGCCCTCCATGAAATGCATGATCCTTTTCCATTGTTGCATTTAAAGGAACAATATAATATTAGGAGCACCTGTGCCTGCCTTTAAAAAGGTGATTTTACTCCAAAAAATTTTAGCGCTGCACCAGTCTTGCCACAGCTGGCCCTGACCTGCCCTGCCTCTGTAGCATCAAATTTGAAGATCTCAGCCACTCCAATGCTTTCCCAGGGAAAGCATTGAGAGACTATTGCACATACAGGGCAAAATGTCACCCTGCGACAATCAGATCTCCTCATAGATATGCAGTGAAACAATGCATCTCTATGTGTTCAGCATTTCCATACAGAGCGTAGAGACACTGAATGTCAGTGCTGTACTAAAAAAGAAAGCACCTCTAATGGCTGTCTGATTGACAGCCACTAGAGGTGTTACTAGGCAATAATGTTGACACTGCCTTTTCTCTAAAATGCCTGCAGGAACAGGCTGTAGACACCAGAACAACTACGTTTTAGTTGTTCTGGTGACTATAGTGTCTAATTAAAGCTTCATGTGCATGGAGCTGAGTATTTGTAGGCCTAGTGTGAGAAGTTGACTTTTTATAACAGTTGTTACAGTAGCTGTTTTGAATGAAATGTGTGATATATGCCAAATCTAATTCCCGGCCTCCCAACAGTTCCATCGCATTGGGACACTTTAGGGAACTGGTGTTAGACTCTCTTGCCCTGTGCAGTGGGCACAAGGACCATGCAGGGATTGCTTCAGTAGCGCTCCCTACTCCTTTTCTGGGTAAAATACATGTTAGGGATATGTAAGGCTAATTCTACACTACTTACAGCCAGGAAACAAATGGTTTAGTTTAAGTCAAAAGCTGAGAAAACCTGTTTAGGTTACGTCAGCTAATTGGTGATTTGATTTTGAACTCCGGACACTAATCTATTCCATTCTCAGAATAGAAGCATTACGCATTGAATCTGCTGCACTGTATACCAGGATATGGCACGGGGAATTTCTATAATGTTCTTCAGTCTTCAGAAATGAGGGATCTTAAAGGATATTGAAAAGTGTAGCAATGGTTTTCAAAACTACAAAGCATTCTGAATAACTATAGCATATAAAATGTGGTTTTATGAAGCACAGATCATGTGGTACCATATCAATGTAGGGCTACTATTATATGCTCGTGTGTTACTTGTCAATCTACAGGTAAAAACAGTTCATCTCAGAAAGATTGTGCGTGTATATATTAAAATGTTCGATTTCCTGATTTTTGCTGCTATGATGTTCACCTGCTCGCAGGAAGTTTGTTAGGAATCAATATTTAAATTGACAATTTCTCCAAGTTCAGAAACATTTTAAGTACTGCAGTTTATAATTAGAATTTTCATTGGCTAAAATCTCTTTGATCTTTTACTGCTTAGTAAATTTTCTTTCTAATATTATTGGTCTCTTAGAGATGCTACTTATTAAAAAACGCACATTATAAATGCCAATTTCTGTGTTTTCATTCTTAAAGGAACACTCCAAGTATTGCAAACACTACGTGGTGCCCCCAGTGTATGAAATCAATCCATTTTTGAGTTGTCTAATCTGGGGTCTGCTGGATGGTCCCCACCTCCACTACTAATGCCAGAAAGCAGGATGTCCTAAGCAGGAACATCCGTCAGCTCATTGGCTAAGATCAATCAGCTGATGCTGTCAGTCAATGAGCTAAGTCCTGCACGGAACCCAATGAATGGTAGAGATGGAGAGCAGAACCTGGTGGAACATAGGTAAGAAGTCAAAATGTTTAGAAATAGTTTGACTACTTACATTGGAGGTGTACTAGGGCATTTCTGGCACTATAGCCAATACAGCGATCTGTAGTGGTTATGGTGCTTGTAGTTTGTAGTTTGTTGCATTGGATAAATAAAAGTATATATTTTATGTTGTGGTTCACTTTAAGTATTATACAACTGATAAGGGTGAAAATATCTTATGTGGAGCGTAAGTTTTCACAAACAGAACCTACATTTGCACAATGTTCCCGTCACCCTGTTTGTATCACTCTCTTGCACAATGCTGGAAAACATGTTTGGGTTTATTACTAACACTAATAATAAACCTTTGACTTTTATTCAGGAAAATTGAAAATGAGTTTATAAAAAAACATTGATGATAAGCAGCACAACTAAGCATTCCCAATACATATATATTATGGCCATCATAGTATAGCCCTACACTGAGGTTGCCTCCAGTCTGGCTTAAAGTTTAATCAATATTTATTTTACAAAAACTTTGAGGATTTTAGTTTCAGAACATATTAGTTAATTTGTTGCAATACATCAGTCACATGTAAGGTCACCGCATGTTTAGCTGTTACTGACTTGTGCCAAGATCAATACTAGGTTCACATGTTCCTGAACAATATGTTAACCCAATTATAAAAGATAACAGAACATGGTTCAACCACATCAATCAAAGCACTTTTCTGATTTTGTATTCCTTGTTTCTCGCAGTGTGATAATGCACATCTTACCATATCTCTTCAGCCGGGTACACAACAGTTCCACCCTGCTTGCACACTTTTAATGACAGATGTTGATAATATAAAAATTTGAAAGTGGACATTATATGGTAGAGTGCGAAGATGACATGCCAACAACTGGGCCTTTTCACAGCTTTAACCCATGCACTTTACAATACAACTCTATCAAACTTATATGAATTATGTAATTACTTTTCCATTTTTCCAATGCACACGAAGGATTAATTTCTAGGGTAGAATAAAATGATTTGATATGTTTGGATAAACTTTGAATATGTTTTTTTTTTTTTTTTATAAATTCTTTATTTATAATTTTCAACATTTGGTTTAGCAAGATCATGGTTTACAGAAAAAAGAAAGGGAAGTGGGTACACATTGGGGTAAATACAGTTTCATTGGTATTAAAAATGAGCAGTGTGACTCTTCAGTGTATATCAGATTACGTTGGTGCGGGTAGGTCAGACATCAAGGTACATGTGAGGCCTAGTACAAGAGGGTTCATTGAGTGCACTAAACGACAGTGTAGCTGCAGCTGTGGCGATACCATTAACGTAAAGGAATAAGTTAAATGAGTGAGTCAGAGGGCTGGGGGTACATAGGAAAGGGGAGGAGGAGGGTGCATATCTTCCTTGGGTAGGGGGAGGTGCAAGCCTAGAGGGGGTAGGGATAGGGCCGGCCTTAGGCCTTTAGACACCCTGTGCGAAAAATATTCACAGTGCCCTGCTCCACCCCTCCGTCATCCATGTATAGTGTGTGTGTATAGGAGTGAAGTGACTGAAACACACAGGTACAGGCAGTAACACACATACACAGTTACAAGCAGATAAACACACTCACTCACAATTACAGGAAGACAGCCACACACACACAGGCAGACAGCCCCACACACACAGCCACTCATATGGTCTGACTTACACACCCATACTTATATGCAGACAGCCACACACACACACACACAAGCAGACAACCACACACACAGGCAGACAGCCACACACACAGACAGCCACACACATACACACAGGCAGACAGCCACACACACAAACACACACACACAAACACACACACAGGCAGTCACACACAAACACACAGGCCGACAGCCACACGCACAAACACACACACACACACACTGGCAGACAGTCACACATAGGCAGTCACACACACACAGGCAGGCGGTCACACACAGACAGCCACACACAAACACACAGGCAGACAGTCACACACAAACACATAGGCAGACAGACACACACACACACACACACACATAGAGGCAGACACCCACACACACAGGCAGACACACACACACACACACACACACACACACAGGCAGACAGTCACACACCGATAGCCACACACAAACACACAGGCCAACAGCCACACACACACACAGGCAGACAGCCACACACAGGCAGTCACGCACACACAAACACACAGAGGCAGGTGGTTACACACAGACAGCCCCCCCCCACGCACACACACACACACACAGGCAGACAGCCACACACAGGCAGACAGTCACACCTAGGCCGTCACACACACACAAACACACACACACAGGCAGGCGGTCACACACAGACAGCCACACACAAACACACACATAGGCAGACAGTCACACACAAACACACAGGCAGAGAGCCACACACAAACAGAGAGGCAGACAGCCACACATAGGCAGTCACACACACACACACACACAGGTAGACAGTCACACTCAGATAGCCACACACAAACACACAGGCCGACAGCCACACACAGACAGCCACACACAAACACACAGGCCTACAGCCACACACACACACACAGGCAGACAGTCACACATAGGCAGTCACACACACACAAACACACACAGGCAGGCGGTTACACACAGACAGCCACACACACACACACACATACACACACACACACAGTGTCAGACAGCCACATACACACACACACACACAGGCAGACAGTCACACATAGGCAGTCACACACACATACACAGGCAGACAGTCACACATAGGCAGTCACACACACACACACAAATGCAGATGAGTCACACACACACACACACACACAGGCAGCCAGTCACACATAGGAAGTCCACACACACACACAAATGCAGATAGTCACACACAGACACACAGACACACACACGGGCAGACAGTCACACATGGGCTGTCGCACACACACACACACAGGCAGATAGTCACACACACACACACACACACACACGGACATACACATGTACAGGCAGATAGTCACACACACAAACACACACGGGAGCAGACGGTCACACACACACAGGAGGGCAGACAGCCACACACTTAGGCAGTCACACACACACAATGCAGATAGTCCACTTTACACACACACACACAGGCAGCCAGTCACACGCACTTAGGAAGCCAGTCACACAGACGAACAGTCACACATAGACGTCACACACACACACACACACACACACACACGGGCAGATGATCGCACACACACACACACACACACACACAGACATACACACATACCGGGCAGATAGTCACACACACAAACACACAGGCAGAGAGCCACACACACACAGAGAGGCAGACAGCCACACATAGGCAGTCACACACACACACACACACACACAGGTAGACAGTCAAACTCAGACAGCCACACACAAACACACAGGCCGACAGCCATACACAGACAGCCACACACAAACACACAGGCCTACAGCCACACACACACACACACACACACACACACACAGGCAGACAGTCACACATAGGCAGTCACACACACACAAACACACACAGGCGAAGCGGTTACACACAGACAGCCACACACACACCACACACACACGAGGCAATCCAGCCACACACACACATACACACACACACACACACAGGCAGACCTTGGTCACACATGAGGCAGTCCCGCACACACACGGGCAGACAGTCACACACATGAGCAGTCACCGCAGGAGAGACACACACACACACACACACACACACAGGCAGCCAGTCACACATAGGCGATCACACACACACACACACAAATGCAGATAGTCACACACAGACACACACACACACACACAGGCAGACAGTCACACATAGGCCGTCACACACACACACACAGGCAGATAGTCACACACACACACACACACACAGACATACACATACATACACACACATACAGGCAGATAGTCACACACACAGACACACACAAACAGGCAGATAGTCACACACACACACAGGCAGATAGTCAAAGACACACACACACAGACACACACAGGCAGACAGTCACACAGTGTCAGACAATCACACATAGTTACCTCTATTCCTTATGGAGGAGTGGAGGACTGGAGGCAGTGCAGCTTCTGGATTCTGGTTGTTGGGGAAAGCAGGGACTCCTTCCTGCTTCCCCTGCAGGAGTTCTCTGGCACTTTAAGCTCTGCACCTGCCGCACGGTAAGCTCTGCCCTGCCGCACTGTTAGCTCCGCCCCACCGCAAATTATAATTTTTTAAAAATTATTTATACCGGTGGCCATGTGTGAGCTGTGTCGACCGCAGGGCGCCCCCTGCTCCATGATGCCCCCTGCTCCATGACGCCCTGTGCGGCTGAACAGCTCGCACACACCCCTAAGGCCGGCCCTGGGTAGAGATATGTAGCAGGTAAGTCTTGTGGTGCTTTTATTGCATGTAGGGGTTAACAGCCCCCATGGTGGTACCTCTGAAAGGGCAATTAGTGGCACAAGGTAGTATAGACTGGTTGCCCATGGGGTCAGTTTTGCTGTGTGGAGGGGACACAAAGTCTATTTACCAGGTTCCTTATCCCGAAATAGGTGACGGGTATGAAGGGAGGAACTATGGGGGGTACTGGTGTGTGGGGAATGGTGGAGGGAGAGAAAGAGGGGCCTCACCGGTGCCGCACACCGCCCCCCCCTCCGCCCAAGAGTGTTTGGCCAAGTTTCTCAGGTGGGGATTACCTCCAATTATTGCAAATCTTTATTTTGAGTTTTCAGTGAAACAGCATGTTTCAGTGCTACATTCGATCATTGTATTTGCCCCAGGATGTGTCTGAACGTTACATATAAAAAATATATCATATATAAAAAATATCAAAATATTACAACATTTAATTATTTTTCATAATATTAAAAAGTTTACCCAAAAATATTAAATCATTTGAAAATCTTATCCAACAATTTTAAATTGAGGCCGAAATGAACAAAATAGCCTCAATCCACTTTATCCACAAGGATGAATGAAAATTAAACTGCAAAAACATAGACAATAGAAAATGTATTATTTTTTCCCCCCTGCGTTTTTAGCAAATTAAATAACTGTGCTAACATTGGGAAAGTATTTGACACACACACTCAGGTTTCAGTATATGGCATATGTAGCTATTATTTTATCAAAGTTAAATTAAAATACCTATGTAATTCTGGCTATAAATCATGCATCCTTGTGCCCTTCTCTGTTCTTTACTTTTTGTGGTCTATTTGTTTTTTCTGGGAAGACACCGAAAATATTATTAGCATTTTATCCACTGCTTTTGTGTTACATGATTACTTAGTAAGGTCAATGACTCCTGACTCTGTTATGTGACGGGATAAGCACTTGATCTGGGATTAGTACAGTTTGTGGACTTTATGTAAGTATGCCACCATGTGTCAATGATGGAATTGGGATTCAACAACATTACCTAATGTTATTATGTCCTGGGGCAATATGTGTTATAATCAGATCTGCTTGTTGTGGTTAAAAGTGGAAATTAGCTGATTTGTGAAACCAGATATTTAGTAACTAGGATATCGAGGAAATTAAAATGAACAAAAACAGTATGAAATGTAACAAAGTCAAAATAAGCAAACAAATATAAGCAAAAGTAAAGATTCATGAATATAGTATGGCTTTTTTGAGTTGGAGATGAGGAGTCCGCTGTATTCATGTGTTGCATGTCCCTCAAAATGTGACCAGAATTTAACTCTAACAGAGTTATTTACTAAAGTGAGAATTCAAAATGAATTCTAAGTGGATTTCAAATAGCCAAACTGGAAAAACCTCTAAGTCGGCTATGCTTTGATTCTGGCTACTTTGGCCTTAAAGGTATTAAAACTGTAATTCTAGCACTTCAGTGTCCCTATGCCTTCTCAACTTAAACCCCCTCACCTCGGTAATGAAAACCTAATTACAGCACCGAGGTCTCTCGATGCTGCATTTCTCTCTGCCTCCTCCAATATCACCGTGATCCGGTAATCTCATTTGCATTCCCTGGTGTGCTTTCCTGTCTCTGGGGATTTGCAAGACGCTGGACACACTTTGCATGAGCATGTCCAGCGTCACTTCACGGCATTAAACTCTGTGAAACTGCAGGAAGCTCCTCTAGTGGCTGTGTGAGAGACAGGTACTAGACACAGTCTTAACCCTGCAGTTTCTCTAAAACTACAGAGTTTTCACTTGCAGAACTAAAGGGACTGATTAAGATTAAGTGGTCTGAGTGCCTATAATGTCCCTTTAAATTTGAAATTTTGTTACAGTTCACTTTGAAATCTCACTTTAGTAAATAACCCTGTCAGTTTTAATATAGTTGCCTTCCTGTTTCAGAGGTAATTAAATTCAGTACATGCTAAACTGGAGATGTCTAAACTTTGGAGTGGCTGCTGTGTGGAATTATTGGTATTTCCCATAATGCTTAGGTAACTAAAACACCTGTAATCGCTGTTCTAAGTGTTAAAAAATACTTATTTTATGAATTGTAGACTTATATTGAAGAATAAATAACTGTGTACTATAGCCCTGATTATATTTTGATCTGAGCACAGTGTGCTTACTGTCTGTATTCTAAGGCTTAATAAGATCTCATGTCCATATAACATTATTCTGCCTTTGGAAAGCCATTGATATTTTACCCTTAGCCTAAGGCTGGGAGTCCTCTGACTCTGAAAGTCAACCATCATCTTTTCTTATTATTGTTTGAACTGTTTTGGTCCTCAGTGGTGTTTCTATTCAGTTTCAGCCAGTCAGTTAATGTTTGTGCTCTGTAGCCTAATTAACACGTGGGAATGGAATTCCGTTGTCTCTCTGCCAGCGACTAAGCCTTTTCACCTCCTCTTGTAAAAGCGTTTTGTGACCAAAATATTTGCTCATTCTGCTTTGCTGCTTTCAACTATATAATTAACTATTTAATGATATCTATGTAAACAGGTTGTTGATCCAAGGAGAAATCTGATTGCCATTACGGATTCAAGAAGGATTTTTTAACATAATTGGAAATGGCTACAATTGGGTTTTTTGACATCTTTTGGATCAACACCATAAAGGAACTGTATTCAAATTTGAACTTGATGGACTTTAGTCTTTTTCAACCTAGACTACTTTGAGAGATAAATGAAATGTCACTGGCACCCCAGAAACTGAAATTAATTTTCTAAGATATAACTAACAATGTTAGCTAACCCAAACTAATCCAAGGGTGGCATCATGGTGATTTAAATATGGCAAATAGATTAATTTCAAAAACTTTTAAATTCAGCTGTTTTTGCAGTCGTTGTAATGCGCATATATCAGAACTGTATTTCACTCAGTATATATTTCACTCCTTCTTCGTCTCTGGATTTACAAACAGGGGAGCTATGCGCTAAACTGAAAATGATAGGAAAGTTAGAATATTGTCAAATTGTACTCAACGATAGCAGAGCAGAAAAACACTCAAATTGGTGAATATTTCTTAAAATCTTCAGGGTACACATGAATCGTTAAAACTCATAGTTTATCAAATAATTCCATATTATAGAACTTCTTGCATAGCAATGAGTTCCACTTCTCGATCAAAACTGAACTTTTGAGCAGATAGGGAGGGAAACATTCCTTCCACTCATTGGAAGACTGGTTTGAACAGCCTATATTGCATTATTAGTCTAACCTGATAACAGGCATATAAACTCTGATAACACTTGCACAGTACATACAGCTGTGATGACTTTTATCTGTAGTGCTTACTAGGATTTTCAATGTCCACTTACATAGCTTATTTTTTTTTGTTTTAGTCTTTTGAAGTTAATATACCCCCAAAGTAAACATATTTTCTTCCTCTGCATGCGTATGCAGTAGGGCAGCCGTACAATGTTTCAATCATTATGACAAACTTGTTCTATTTTTTGATGTAGAGAGAAGTACAATCATGAAAATAGGGGCAAAGGTTTGGTTTGAATAATGTGTGCTTACATATACAACTGATATAAGTGATATGGAAATCCAAGGTAACACTACAGGTGTTATTGTCTGATGCTGGACTTGTTATCAGCATCTTTTGTGGAGGGCAGAGTCCCTTTAACTCACAAAATTAAATTAAAACTGCATTCACTGTAATAGTCATCAAATATAACAAATATAAACACTGTCATGCCAGCAAGTGTGCTTACCTGCAATGTTGTGTTGTGACGTTTAACATAAATGTTCAGACAGTTTTACATGTATGCAACCTATGGAATTAGCAATTAGAGATTATCATCTCCCATAGTGGATAATGAGAGCCATTAACTGTTAGTGACCATCCTTCAGTAGCGACAGCAGGTATCGCCATTTCAATACTAGTAAAACTTTGCAGTCAGTAAACAGCTATTACTTGCTAACAGTAATGACAGGCACTTTATTGAGTAGTGACTGGTCAGTAAAAAAGTAGTCACTACATTGGAAACAAGCCCGTAAAGGGGCTACAGCAAAGACATTTGGAACAAGGGAAATGCACACAGGTGAAACTGGGGCATAAGTAGCCTGGACTTGTATAGAGAGAGGCCAGAGAATGAAATGGCATACTGGCCCACTGCTTCATTTATCATGTATCAAATCACCATTCAACATTTAAAAGATAAAAACAACTTCTCACTGTCTGAAGAAAATTAAGAAATATATGGGTGTAAGAGCCAAAAATAACATTTAGACTGAAGTGCATGCCAATTTCAAGGTTGCAAATGGGGCATAAAGTAAGTTATCAATAGTGTGAAAGGACTTGTAAAATGTCAGTAAAAATAGATAAGAAATTATGAGCCAAAAGAACATACCAAAATGTCAAGTAGCCAATGGTATTTTAGTGTTTTAATTACAAAACAACACATTGAAAAGCTTTAAGTGTGCACAGAATGTCTATATTACAACTTGCTTACATTCGTTAAATGGATGGTAAAATATGTTGCAACATTTTGGCTTGTGAAAATGACTTGCATAATTATATACATACCAGTAAATGTTGATTGGTATGAGGTGCATTCGTGATAAAGACTAGAACTTGTCTAGTGGGGTATAGAGTATACTGGAGAAACAGATACATAAAACACACCAAAAAAATACTTAGGCTTGGGTACACAGAGTTACCTGTATATCCACAAGGAGAAACCTAGAGTACCTGTAACATTTGCAGAATAGGTATAAAAAATATGACTTTATCTTAGCCATAGTTTCAACGTATATTGGTACTGACATTTTTGAGTTAGTCATAATTTCAATAGCTGACAGGTCATACTGTTTTTCTGTGTCAATTAAACCTTTTACAGCTCTCAGATCCACAAAATAAAAACAAAACAAAATAAATGATGATTTCAAGTCTGAGCAGCATTTGTTGTGATTGCTTTTTGTGGGAGGGATAGAATAGTTATTTGTCTATTGATCTTGAAAATAAACATTCAGGTCCACTTACTTAGTGGTGAAAAAAATCAGTTATGCTTGGAAGTTAGTTTAAGGATCTGTGATATTTACAATCATGGATTTTATAACAAGACACGGAGGCCCATATTGCATATCCCTTTCCTTACTGTCCATCAATACCAGCAAAGAATACAAAAACAGTAAGAAAAATATGGTATGCATAGTAACATAAACCACTCCCAGACCAATTCCCAGTATAATAGTCAGCACCTCCCTTAGTTCCTTGTTTTTCTTTGCTGCTCCACAGTCAGTTAAGTACCTACATTTTTGTCTCTATAGATTTAAGTTGTACTTGTTATGTTAGACTGGTATTTTTATGTCTATGGGGACTTTGGTTAGACTTGTAATGTTAGATTGCTGGGTTTTGTCCTTTATTTTTTGTCTCTACTGTACTTGGGGTTCCAGACCAGCTAGGGGTCTTCCCCTTCCCTATTCTTTGGAGATCTCTCCACTAGTTTAATTCACTTTGCCTTGTTTCTTCCTTCCTCTTCTGTAGAACCTGAGTTTTTTCCTTTTTGTCTGTCTTTCCTACCTTTGTGTATCTTTACTGGGACTTTTTCCCAGGTCCCGGGTCCATTTAGGCACTCATTTGGCGGTTTTTGCAACACTGTTTGGCCCAATTTGTACCATTTCGGGACCTGCGTACGGCAGTTTTGCTGCGAATGTGAGTTTATTACCATTCATATTGATTTTTGCTCCCTGTTCAGGTCGCAAACGCTGTTTTCAGTGCTGCATTCGAGGGTTTGCCTTACTAGGCGAACGCAAGTTGTTTGTGAAATGAATTCACCCATTCGGTAGATTTTCATGTGAATTTGCGGTTTTTCCTACATTGATCTTGTGATTTTGAGAGTGTGTTTCCTTCCGGTTTTCTACAAGTCCCTGCCTCTTCCGGGCGCAGCGGTGGAAATGTGCGAGAGCACAAACTGAGGGCGACTCCAACTCGGAAATCGGGTCTAGCAAGGATGCTGGGATAGTGACTCAGAGAAAATGAGGAAATGAGTCTTGACCTCTTTACCTCCACCTCGACGGGGATGACAGGAGGCGGCCCAAATAGATCTGCTGGGCAAACCAGCTGACCACGTGGCCTGCAACCTGGAAACCTGGGTGCGGTGTGCACTTAGCAAGGCAGCCCGAAATAAGCTTAGGGCTGAGTGCCCTAGACCGGTGGTGCCTAACAGAGTGTGTGACATCCCAGAAGTTGACCCCAAGGTGACACTGTTCTTAGCCAAGCTAGGATGAAACCCACATAAGGGCCTAGATTTAGCAGTCAGGTAATGCGAAGACAAACACTTCGACATATTTGAACCCTGACCAAGCAGAGAATGCCAGGGTCGATAACAGGCATGTTGACCCTGAGGAAATCCAAAGGTTGGGTCCAAAGAGCCATCTGTATAGCAGCCATCTGTATATTGTGAAAGCTTCCCTCTCTATAGAGTGGCACAAAGCCATTTTATTTAAATTCGAACATAAGCTAACCAATCTCATCCTCACTGAGGCTTGTAAAGATGCCCAGGGCTTACTGTTTGGCGACTCCTTCATAAAGGACCCAAAGCATTTTGTGGGGACATTTATTACCCTGGACAAGGCCCAGTCATCCATGAGGGCGGGTCTCTACCATGGCCGGCAGATCCACGGGTCATCTTGCCGGCCACAGCTATTTCAACTCCTGTGGCTCGGGATGAGGCTCCTTCAACCAAAGCCCCAACTACCAGGAGGCGAGGACCGGATCTCCCTTGTTCCCATCTCGTGGACGACCATAGTGGTCAAGGGGCTTCAGAGAGAATTCCAGTGGAAGACGCCCATACAGTAAGCTTCATTCTACCTCATGCTTCTTCTCCTGTTAGTGTAGAGGGCAGAATCAGTCATTGTTTCCCAGCTTGGGCGTCCGTCACGTCCAATGCATGGTTTCTAGATACGTGAGGGGTTTCCACATAGAGCTGGTTGGGGCTCCTTGACACATCCCTACTCCTCGACCGATCTGTTTTTCCTTCGGGATCGCAGGTTGATCGACGAGGAGTTGACGGCCCTATGTACCAAGGACATCGAGAAAGGGGCGGCCAGTGGTACAGACATTTCAAGATAGAGGGCATTCACCTCCTCAGAGACCTACTCCTGCAAGGCGATTGGCTGGCAAAACTAGATTTGAAGGACGCATACCTGATGGTACCAGTGAACAAGGTTTCAATGGAGGAATTGCGTATGACGCAGTACCTGTCTTCTGTTTGGTCTCTATTCGGCGCCTTGGTGCTTCATCAAGCTGCTATGTCCAGCGATGACCTGGCTACGCAGTTGGGGTGTGCGCCTTATTGTGAAACCGCTCCGTCCTCCTTCGACACCTGCGATGGATGGTAGATCTCCTGACCCAGCTGGGCTTCCTCATAAATTGGGAAAAATCTCGTCTGGCACCCTCCAGATGTAGTTCTTGGGTTTCGTTGTGGATTCGGAAGAGGATTCACCGAGCCTACCTTTGTCCAAGATTCGGACAATCCGCAAGGAACTTCGCCAGTCGCTGCTCCGATCTCATATCACCATAAGGCACTTGGCGAGGCTCATCGGACTGTTGGCATCTTCGATCCAAGCGGTGTTTCCATCCCCTCTTCATTAACAAGCTCTTCAATGGTTGAAGATCGCACACCTCTGTGAGGACACATCATATGTGGATCTGATCTCCTTGGAAATGGAAACAAAGGCAAATTACATTGGTGGTGCCACAACTTATGTGTGTGCTATGGCAGGGCCATATTCGGATCTCCGCCGGAGTTCACCATAGACTCAGACGCGAGTTTCCACAGCTGGCGTGCCACTGCGAGGGTGTGTCAACAGAAGGTTGCTGGTCGGAGAATCCCGAATCCCAAATGCACATCAATGCCCTGGAACTTCTGGTGGGATCATTTGTGATTTGGAGTTTTGTGAAAGGGACTGCCAATGCCTGCATTCACCTGCATATGGACAACTTATTAGCGGTTCAGTATGTCAACCACATGGGCGGAACTCAACCAGCACTTCTGCCTGTCTGGCAGTGGACTTCTGGGAATTTTGTCTGATGCGGAGCTTGGTGGTCCAGACGGAGTATCTACCGGGCCAGCACAATGTTCAGGTGGACTGGCGTTCGCAATATCTATCAGCAGAGATTGGATGTAGAGGTGTCTTACGCTTTCTCGTCCCTTTTGGGTCCTTTTGTCATCGACCTGTTTGCTTCTCGGCTCAACGCACAGCTACCTTGTTTCTCCAGCTGGCATCCAGACCCGGCCACGGAGGCTGTGAACACTTCCATACAAGACTGGCATGGACTGCTTCTCTACCCATTCCCTCCATTTGCCTTGTTTTTCCGTGTACTCTTGCAGGTTTGCCGCCAATGGGCCGAGTTGGTCCTCTTGACCCCGTGTTGGGGGACACAATCATGGTTCCCTCAACTTCTGGAGATGGCGGTGGACCTTCCCATGTTGTTGGCAGCCCGTCCGGATTTGCTTCGGGACCTGTCCGAACGTTGCCATTCTCTCCTCCTAGATGGATCCCTCCTTCTGATGGCTTGGCAGATTTCAGGAGACACTGGCAGGTTATTGGAGTTTCGGATGCAACTCGACATCTCCTGGTGGATGCACGGGCTCCCGGAACTAGACAATCATATGGGTCAGCTTGGAGAGCTTGGGCTTTCTGGTGCCTGGTTAGGGATGTGGATCCCATTTCAGCTCCTGTAACTGTGATCCTCCAGTTCCTCACATCTATTTTTGAAGCTGGCTGGGCGTACTGGACGATGAATTTATATAGATCAGCCATTTCATCTGCCCATCAAAGCTTTGAGGCTTTTCCAGCGGGACACCCCTTTTGTGCTGCCTTCTGCGTGGCTCCCGTCTTTTTCATCTGCCAAGACCACAGTATTCCTCCACCTAGGATGTTTCAGGATCTTTCCTTACGCCAATTAATTAGTCACTCTTTTTCGCCTCATATCTTGTAAGAGTGTTTCGGACGTACGTGCCTTGGATTTCGAGGCACGTTCCTTCTCTACTGACAGAGTGACTTTTAATATATCCAGGCGCACGAAGACTTCAATTAGATTGGTGGGAATGTAGTAGTGCATTTGTGTGCAGTGTAGCATTGAAATGCTGGGATGTATGTATTACCACATGAAAGATACACACTTACACACACTGACACACACACTGCTAGACACACACACACAGCCAGATATACACACACACACACACACACACACAGCCAGATACACACATACACACATCCAGATACACACACACACAGTCAGATTCAAACACTGACACACACAACTATATACACACACATGCAGCCAGATAAACACACTGACACCAACACAGTCAGATACACACACATAGCCAGACTCACACACACAGCCAGACTCACACATAACTAGATACACACACACAGCCACAGCCAGATACACACACACACACACAGCCAGATACATACACACACACATAGCCATATGCACACACTGACACACACATAGCCAGATACACACACACAATCAAATACACACACACAGTCAGATACACACACACATAGCCAGATGCACACACTGACACACACATAGCCAGATATACACACTGACACACACACAGCAAGATACAGACACATACACAAATGTACATATTTTAGACACCCTCCTGTCTCCTTGCTTTTTGGGTACTGAAGGGTGGCTTCATACAAAATAAACGTTGTCACTTTAAACAGGTATTGTTCTACCGATATTGCTGACATGATTTTATTATAAGAATATATATCATAGTTATAACAGCATATAGTACCCACAGCATAGGTATACACAAAACCTGTCAGTTATTCAGATATTAAGAACAGACAAATTTAGTTTTGTGCGTATTGGCTATTTACATTTACCTTGATGCTTGATATATCTTCTATGTCTGTATCGTGTATAAGATTAGGTTACACTGAATTGGGCTTATAAATAAACACTTATTTCCCATGGCAGCAGTAAAAAAATAAGTTATCATCCTTAAAGACATTGGAATTGCTTTGAGTGAGAATACTTTTAGCCCATGCTAGAAAGTTAATCTCATTGACTACTGTAAGGAAACCAAGGTTGAGGCCAGTTTGCTATGGCCTCTACTTTGGCAGGCTCGGGCCGCTGTTTACCTGAACCTACCCTGTGGCCAAGGTACTGTACCTCGGCCATGCCGACATGACATTTGTCGGGCTTTAATGTGAGCCCTGCCTGGTGAATTCGCTCGAGCACCCTAGACACATGCCCCAGGTGATCCCCCATGTGCGGCTGTAGACAGCAATATCGTCCTAATACGCACATGCGAAGTCCTGGAGCCCCTCCAGGAGCCTGTCAGCCATCCGCTGAAAGGTAGCTGGAGCATTCTTCATCCCAAAGGGCATAACCTTGAATTGGTATAGCCCAAAAAGAGTGACGAATGCCGACTTGGGTATGGCTGCAGTCTCCAGGGGGATCTGCCAGTACTCCTTGCACAAGTCCAGGGTGGTCAAGTAATTCCCCCCAGCCATACGGTCTAGCAACTCGTCTATTCTGGGCATCGGGTAGGCATCCGTTATGGTGCGATCGTTGAGCCTCCGATAGTCTACACAGAAGCTCGTGGTGCCGTCGCGCTTCGGTACTAGTACTACCGGGGAAGCCCAAGGACTTTGAGAGGGTTCTATTACCCCTAACTTGAGCATATCTCTTATTTCAGCAAGCATACTTTCACAAACTGCCTCAGGAATACGATAGGGCTGCTGCCGTAGCGGCGTCTCTCCCTGGGTTTCTACCCCGTGTACTGCAGCAGAGGTATAGCCTGGGATGGCTGAAAACATGCCCTGGTATTCCTGGAGCAGTTGCGATGCTTCCCCTCGCTCTAGGGGGTTAAGGTTCTGACCCAAGCTTACTTGGTCAATGCTACAAGGCGAGGGGTCTAACAGATCAGGGAGGGGAAGTCCCTCACTATCTTCCGAGGAGGGGGCACATACTGCGCCCACATCTTCTGTTCTCTCGTAATAAGGTTTGAGCATGATTACATGAAAGGCTTTGGTCAGCCTTTCATCTGAACATTTACTCACAATGTAGGTGGTATCACTTATCCGCTCCACCACCTTAAAGGGCCCCTGCCAGGCCGCCTGCAGCTTATCTTTCTTTGCGGGTCTCAAGGCTAGCACTTTCTGGCCTATGTCTAAGACCCTATCTCAGGCACCCCTATCATACCACTTCTTCTGGTAGTCCTGAGCCGCCTGCAGATTCTCCCGAACAGATTCAGTGAGGGTCCGCAGTCGGTTTCGGAACTCCAGGACGTACTGAACGATAGGGAATCCCCCATCATCTGTGTTGCCCTCCCAGTGTTCCCGTACGAGATCCAGGGGTCCCCGAACTTTTCTCCCAAACAGGAGTTCGAATGGGGAAAACCCAGTGGATGCCTGGGGCACTTCACGGTAGGCGAACAGAAGATGGGGAAGATACTTTTCCCAATTCCTGCAGGACTCTGCGAACGTCTTCAGCATTTGATTGAGCGTGCCATTAAAACGTTCACAGAGTCCATTGGTCTGGGGGTGATAGGGAGCATTAAATCGGGCTTTCACTCCACAGCTCTGCCACAGTTGTTGCGTCAGGAGAGCTGTGAACTGAGTCCCCCGGTCGGATAGGATCTCCTGGGGAAAACCTACCCGGGAAAATATTTTGACCAGGGCCTCAGCCACGGTCTCTGCCTCTATATTGGGAAGGGCTATGGCTTCAGGGTACCTAGTGGCATAGTCCATTACGGTAAGGATGAACTTTTTGCCGGACTGACTGGGACGGCTGAGAGGTCCTTGTTACGGCTCCCCCGGTATGCGAGGGGTTACAGCCGTATGAGACGTTCCCTTGCCGAATGCGGAGGCAGCCACAGAGTGCTACAAAGCACCGAACAGTAGCCGTACGGATGAAGCAGTTTCCCAAGTAACCGAACAGCAGGCATACGAATACAATATTTCTCCCAAACAGCCGAACAGCCACCATACGAATCAAATATTCCTCCAAACAGCTGAACACACTTACTCCATATGAATAATCCCCCCAAAGATGAGACATTGAGGGTATTGAGGGTCAGCAGGAATCTGTTTAATGAGGGCTACATGCCCGGCTTTTATGCAAGTCCCTCACCCGGTGGACACTCCCCTCGGGGACCGAATGGGGGACTGTGACAAGGACAATGTATTAGCCAATCACAGAAGACATAATAAGCCATTTCTCTTTTCTTGCCCAGAACTCCCTGCTCTGCCCGGGAAGATAATTGTGAAGTAATTCAATTATCTCCCAGGACAGAGCCTAAACGCCATTTTGAAGACTAATAACCAAAGTACATAAAAATACATAAAATTACATAACTATTGCATTTTACACAATTTTATAGGCATTCCACAGGTCCCCAGATATCTTGGATCTGAGCGCACCAAAGTACCGAATAGCACTCAGATCCCATACACACAGTCCAATCGCCGTGGAGCCAAAGTGTTCACACAGTCAGTTTTCATACGAATGAGCTCCATGGGATTCCTATCTGGGGTACGGTGTATTCTGTTTAAATCCACCGAATATAGAGTCATTCGTGCCAATCTACCGAACAAGAAGGGAGGTCGGCGGCTTCAGCGGTGTTCGTGCCAAAATGTGTCAGTTTTTAGTTCCATGAGTTAGGCATCGAACACTGCTGTGCGTTCGCGTGTTTTAAAATGGCCGCGACCTCGTGTTCGGCATTCAAATGGCGGCCACCCAACTGCTGTATCAATTACGAGGTATCTGCGGTTAATCCTCAACATTCGAATGGGGCCAAGCGGTTAATCAGCAGCATACTCCTCTACTGGGTGGCCGGCCGTTCGGAAGTTTTGTTCGGTTAGAAACAGGGGAATGCCATAGAGTCCACAAGAACGAGAAAAACAAATTAAATAAGGGAACAAGCCAAACGGTTGATTCAGTCCAGGACAGAGGGATCTGTCACAGTCCTATTAAGTCCACCGCTACTCGGTGAAAAGGTTCTTCTATAATGGGCAACGGGTGGAGTTTAGCTTTCTGGTGGTCACCCCGTTTCCCTATTTTTTGGCAAATGTCACATCTCCTACAGTAATATTTAAGATCTTGCGTGACTCTGGGCCAGAAGAATGTTTGGGTCAACCGGTCTCTCGTTTTCTTAACTCCCAAATGTCCCGCTAGAGGAATATCATGGCTGAACCTTAATAACTCGGCCTGAAACTTGTGGAGTACTACCAGCTGCCTTTTAGTAACCTGCATGGTCCCGTGTCCCACCTCTTCTGTCACCCTATACAGCAGTCCTTTGTGCCACTCAAACCTTTCGTGTGGGTTGTCTCCCCTATTACCATTTACTGCCTTCCTATACCTGTCTAGAGTGGGGTCTGTTCTCTGTTCCTGCACAAACCCCTGGGACATATCCCAGAAAGTGGAAGGGGGTCGGGTAGAGGGGGTATTTCAACTCCTACCTGGGTTTCCTCAGAGTGCAGCGGTGCTTCCAGTCTGGCTTGAGCTCGGGTGGTAACCAGGTAGGCTTCGGATGAAGTGTCTCATGCTAATTGGAAGGTTAAACAGCCCACATCATTCCCCAACAATACTTCGGCTGGCAGCTCCTGCATAATGCCAACCTCCAATTGTTTGGACCCCCGCACCCCAATCTACAAGGACCTTTGCTGTAGGCAGTTTGTGGATGGCACCTCCAGCCACTCTTACAGCCACGGTGCGACCGGTGCGAGTCTGGGCCTTGACTGTGTGTGGTTGTACCACAGTTAGAGTGGCCCCAGAGTCTCTCAAAGCTCGGGCCCCCACACCATCTACTGTAATCCACTGACGGTGGTGGTCCCGTTGTCTCCTCCAGCTTGCACGGGGTTGACCTCGTGTAACACACTCCACTGTTCTTCTTGGCTAGGAACGTAAGGTGTACTCTCCTGCTGTACACAATGAGCCCTGGGTTGTTGCTGTGGAGGTTGCCTTTCCCAGCTTCCCCGGTTCAAGCGAGGACACTGGTTTTTATAGTGTCCTGGTTGTTTGCAATAATGGCACACTGCAGGTGGTCTTGGTGTTGCTGCTGAGCTGTGTGGCGGATTACTTAGGGGAGCTCTAGGGGGTGTAGATGTTGCTTGTGCTGGATAGGGGTGCTTAAAAGCAGGTCATCTCACCCCTTGTTCTCGCCTCTTGTTGTCCTGGTGTTCATCTGCCAATCTGGCTGCCTCCTCCACAGTTTTAGCCTTTCTGTCTTTTACCCAGTCTTTAATGTCATCTGCTGTGTAGTTAAAGAATTGCTCCAATAGGATGAGCTGCAAGGCATCCTCAAAGGTGGTTGCTTGGCAGCCCTTCATCCAATTCCGGGCTGCCCTGTGTAGCCGGAATGCCCATTCAGTATGGGAATCCCGTCCTGTTTTCCTCAATTCTCTGAATTTATTTCTGTATCCCTCTGGGGTCACAGCATATCTGGCCAACAAAATGTCTTTTACTTTCTCATAGTTATGTATGTCCCCATCAGGTACTTCTCACAACGCCTCTGCTGCTCTGCCTGACAGCTTGCTGCTAAGTACTACAGCCCATTTTGTGGAGTCTAATCCCTCCAGTGCACATTGCCTTTCAAAATCCTGCAGATAACTATCAATCTCCATTTCATTGTCATTAAAAGTTTTATGTGCAGCATAATTTACTTTCTTTGGTAGGTCACTTGTACTTCCTGGGGAGTGTAGCAAATCCCCCTGTAGTGGTCTGTCTCGGTCATCTCGCTCCTTCTGCGATTGTCTGGCTTGTGCCATGACCTGCAGAACCACCTCTGTTGCTGGATTAGGTCCCAATAAACTGAGCATCCATCTGATGTTCTTCTGCATCTCAGTTTCTTCCTCATGCTCCATTTCTATATTACTGGTTCTGTCGCTCTGTAATAGCTCTGCAATTAATGTGGCTTTTGTCTTGTTACTTGCAACTACGCCTCGAGCTTCCAGTAAATCCTTTAGTGTGGTTCTCTTAAGTCACTGGTACTGCTGAGCCATTCATTCCTTTGCTTGTTTGGTACGTCCGTTCGGGATTCGAATCCCGCCGCTTGCCACCAGTTGTAAGGAAACCAAGTATATTTAAACCTCCTTCGGTAGTTTCTTCCCGAACCGCCAGAGCCTGAGTGATTATAGCCCTCCGTTCGGTAGATAGGGTAGACGAATCCTATAGCAATTCCAATAGCTTCACCAGATAATTCCCTTAGTGAAACACACGAATCCCCAAACATCAGCCGAAGTCAAGAAGAAGGGTACAAAATGAACTGTCCTTTAATGGGTACTGTGATAAGGTGAATGGGGTGGTCTGTGAGGGAGTCTATATCTCGACAGAATTGTTCAGAGAGGCATATGATTTTTAACCCCAGGGGGAGTATGTGTAGTTTGTGTGTGTTACACAAAGCATTGCTTAGTTATGGGCCCCTGGGGTGGAGCATTTGGAGAGCAGGGTGGGCCAGTGCTCCACTCCGCAGCTTAGCGGTTTTCTTGGAAGACTTAGATCCAGCCCAGGGTTTTGGACTGTCTCCAACCTACTGCTCAGCTGTAGGTAATCAGCTGCAGCAAGTGGGAATAAAATCCCTCCCTGCTAGGCAGGTAAGGGAGAATGTTCTTTTTTCTCTCTGAAAGGCTGGAAGCAGCAGGCTGGCTAAATACTGGAGTGCTGAGAGTGGACAAAGACTCTAGGTTGGTGAAACCACTATTGTTTTGTTTAGTTTAACCCTGAGAGATAGGGGACCTAATGTCAGTTAGTGCTCAGACGAGCCAGGTTTTTGTTTATAGGGTTTTCTGTTACTTTTGTTTTCATTTAACTGCTGTATCCTGTGTGAACTTGCAAATAAAGTGCCTGGAGTATTTGCAACTACAAGGACTGTGCCTGTTTTTGCCCTAGAGGACCGTGCTACCTGCAAACAAGGATCACAGTACACACAGCTTTTATGCAAGTCCCCATGCAAGTGGACAGCCCTCAGGGAGGGACAAACAATAACCAATCACAGGCAGTAAAACTTTAACACACACCTACAATTCCCTCCCCTAGCCCAGGAGATAATTCAGTCTGATAAAATAGTAACTTAATTATCTCTGGGCTGAAAAATCACCTTTTCCCCCAATATCTAGAACACCCCTTTATACTGGGGGTATCCCCTGATAGCCCTGATCTGGGTGACCAACATATCAGAATTTCACCCAGATTGGTTCAGGGGTTCGCAAAATTTATGGAAGTCTCTTGTGACCGGCTCACCCTGGGATGTATGCCCAAAACACTTCCATGAATTTGGTGGGTTTTGCCGGTCACTTTCGAAAAAGCATAAAAACGAATAAAATACAGAATGGATCTCTCTGGCTCCTAGCAGTGTTCGTGCCCCTCTGTCGAATGCACCAAAGTACCGAATAGCGCTCTTCTAGCTATTTGGTAAATAGAGTTCCAGCGTTCGTCTGTTTGGGACCGGTGTTCGGGAAGTCGAGTGTCCATTTCAGTTCCATGCACTCGATGACCAGGTCCTGCTGCCTTTTTTCGCATGAACAAAGATGGCCGCGGTTTTCTCTGCCACGTGGCGTTCGACTAACGAACGCTGGCCGCACAGACAGAGGTAGCAATTTCACCCAAACTTTGATGTTTAATGAGCCAGAGGGGTGGTCTTTGTTCGGTAGTTCCATCTACCGAATGCAATAGGCAGAAATGGAGATAAAAAGGGAATGCAACAGGTAAATAAGATAGGGAACAGGGGGTTTCTTCACACCTACTTTGTTTCATTTCACACATTTCAAACATTTCGTTTGATCAGGTACCATTATGTAGGTCATTTACATTTAGCAGAACTAATTCAAGCTTTTAATAGACTTGTGCAGAGCGAAACATTTTTAGTTCTTCCAAAGTGCTTAGGCAGAATATTTTTTTTCCTCAAGTCAAAAAAGTTCATGCTGCTTGTGAAGAAATTACAGTGTTATTTCAGTTATTTGACTTTTTTCCATTCAGTAGCTGCAACTACTGAACATCGACCACCCCCCTGGCTCATTATCTTCAAAGAGAACAGCCAATTAAGTGCTCTCCCTGTGTGGCTGCCGTTCATATAGTCGAACGCCATGTGCAGGAGAAAACAGCGTCCATCTTGTTCGCATCTTGAGGCAGCGGGACTTGGTCGTCGAGTGTCTGGAACTAAATTCGAACACTCGACTTCCCGAACACTGGTCAAACTGCATGAACGCCTGCTTCCTTTTTCCGAACAGCCAGGAGAACGCTGTTCAGTAGTTTTGTTCCCACAAACCACAGGAACAATTGCTACTATGAGCCAGGGGGTGCAGTTCATGCATTTATTCATTTTTAAGACTTGTCGAAATAGACCGGCAGCACAACCTAAACTCATGGAACTGTTTCTGGGCAGGAGACTTGTGTGCGGTCAGTCAAAATTGGAATTCCATAAAATTCCAAAACCCCTGAACTGATCTGGGTGATTTTTGGATATGTTGGTCACCCAGATCAGGGGCCTGGAGATAATTGAGTTATTACATTATCTGACTCAATTATCTCACAGGCAGAGAGGAGGGAATTATCTGTTTGTATTGGGAGTGTCACACTTTGTCACTGCATTATTATTGGCTGTAACCTTTGTGTCCCTGTCCCCCACAAGGTCCATGTGGGAGTGCTCGTTGAATGGGGACTTGCATACGAGCCAGTGTGGCACCCATTAAAATCATTCCTGTTACACCCTTCATCAAGTTTTGGCTGATGTTTGGGTACCTACCTACTTTACTGTGAGACTGCATTTGGGAGACTGCCATTCGTATGGACAATCGTTCAACTCAACACCCGAAAAATAGACAAAAGGGTAGCAACTATAATGGCGTTCGTTACACTGCTGTTGTGTGCTCATCATGCTTAGAGCAGTGCTACACAGATGGAGCCCCAGTAAAAAGGAAACTCGGCCTATTCGGGTCTGCCCAAATGCAAGCTTGTTCTATGTGCCGTTACTTGTTTAGTATATACCTGATGTATATATCCAAAGTTTGATTATAATAAAAGAATAAAAAAGTGAACATCGACTTCCTTTGATTTATTTGGTTCTGACCGTGGCACCATTGGAAGTCTCTAACCCAGGTGAGAGCTCATATATAGGGAGAGGGCTCTAGTACACTTGCCTGCAAAGTCTGAGTCACAGTCGGAGTCTATTTGTTATTTGATTGCCTAGGATATTTGGCACAGGATAAACACTACAATTTATGAATATGAGCAGGAGGATCAGAGCTCCCTCGCTGTCTCCAATGTGAGCCTGCCTACCAGACCGCCCACCTGCCTGTGCCTGCATGCTCTGCCAGCCAATTTGCTGGATGGATTGAACTTTAAAAAGATATAAAAATGAGTGTGTCTATCTGTTAGTGAGTGTGTTAGTCTATGTGTCTGTTAGTGAGTGTGTATGTGTCAGTCAAAGAGTGTATGTGTCTGTCACTGAGAGTCTGTATGTGTTTGTCAGTGATAGTGTATATGTGTCTGTCAGTGTGTATCTGTCACTGAGAGTGCATGTCTGTCATTGTGTGTATGCATGCCTGTCAGTCAGTGTATGCATGCGTGTTTCAGTGTGTGTATGTGTGTCTGTTGGTGTGTGTATTCGTGTGTCAGTGTGTGTATGTCTGTTAGTGAATGTGTATGTCTGTCACTGTGTGTCTCTCAGCTTGTGTAGGTGTCTGTCAGTAAATGTGTGTGTCTGACACTGAGTGTATATATGTCTGTCAGTGAGTGTGTATGTGTGTTTGTCAGTGTGTATCTGTTAGTGAGTATATGTGTGTCTCAGTGTGTGTGTTTCTGACACAGTGAGTGTGTAGGTATTTCTGTCAGTGAGTGTGCATGTGTGTCTGTCAGTGAATACGTGTGTCTGTTGGTGAAGTGAGTGTGTGTAACTCTGAGTGAGTGTAACTGTGAATGACTGTGCATGTCTGTGAATGTGTATGTGTGACAATGATTGTGTATCTGTCAGTGAGTGTATGTCAGTGCATGAATCAGTGAGGGTGTGTGTCTGTCAGAAAGGAATTTGGAAGTTAGTTGGAGTCATGCAGGTGCGTCCGAAAGGTAGATCCAGTGGCATACCTACCGCATTACAGAGCCCACAGCTGCGACTGGACCCATGTACCCAGTGGTGTATCCTGGTTTTGCACTGCCCAAAGCATGACAAAACTCATCCCCCCCGCACCACCCCCCTTTCTCCCCTACCCCACCTTCTAAATACACACACACACACACATTCACTGACAGACCCGCATGCACTAGCTAACAGACATACAAACTCACTAACAGACACATACAGTCACTAGCAGACACACCCCTTCACTAACAGACACTCATACACTCACTAACAGACACACACATAGTAACACACTCCCTAACAGACACAATCCCTGACACACACACACACACACACTCACCAACAGACACACACACACACACACTCACTAACAGAGACACACTCACTAACAGAAATAAACACACACACTAACAGAAACACACACTTACTAACACACACACACACTAACAGACACACACACACTCACTAACAGACACACACACACACAGGGCCGCCATCAGGGCATGACAACCATAACGGTTGTCATGGGCTCGGCGGTCCTGGGGGGCCCAGACTACCCTGGCAGTCCGAGCCCCACATTCCATATGTGCACATATATATAGCGATTTTTGCTATATATATTTGCACTGCAGGCACCCCGCTACCTGTAAATTGCAGAGGGGGCACACTATGTCCTCCTTTCCAGCTGCTCTCTGTCTAACTTTCCTGCGGCCACCAGTGCGTTGCCACGGGTTACCATGGCAACGCTCCGCACAGCACGCAGGCCAGTCTCGTGAGAGTTCGTCAGAGAGGAGCTGGAAAGGAAGACAGTGTGTGCTGCTGGGCCCCCCTCTGTGATGTACCGTGGCTGGCTCCCTCCACCATGCCACTGGGAATGAGATCTCTCCCCTCCCTGGCAAGGTAAGAACCAGGGAGGGGGAAATTAAATTAAAATATACACAAATAAATAAAAATAAATACTCACGTCCCTCCTATTTTACACACACACTGCATCCTTACAAGCACACGCTCTACACTACACACACACACACTACATTCATTAAACACACTCTGCACCACACACACACACAAACTACATTCACTCAACACATTCTGCACTACACACACTACATTCACTAAACACACTCTGCACTCACTACAAACACACTACATTTACTAAACACACTCTCCACTACCCACACACACACACACTACATTCACTATACACATGTTGCACTCACTACAAACACACTACATTTACTAAACACACTTTGCACTCACTACAAACAAACTACATTCACTACACACACTCTGCATTCACCACAATCACACTACATTCACTATACACATTTTGCATTCACCACAATCACACTACATTCACTATACACATTTTGCACTCACTACAAACACACTACATTCACTATACACACTTTGCATTCACTACAATAACACTACATTCACTAAACACACTTTGCACTCACAATCACACTACATGCACTATACACTCTTTACACTCTACACGCACTATACACACTACATGCACTATACACACTTTGCACTCACAAAAACACACTACATTCACTACAAATACTACATCCACTACAAAAACACACTCTACATTCACTATACACACCTACATTCACTACACACACACTTTGCATCTAATGCATGCATACAAACATTACATACATTACACAAAACGTACATTCACTATACACATTTTGCATTCACCACAATCACACTACATTCACTATACACATTTTGCACTCACTACAAACACACTACAGTCACTATACACACTTTGCATTCACTACAATAACACTACATTCACTAAACACACTTTGCACTCACTACAAACACACTACATTCACTACAAACGCACTACATTCACTATACACACTACGTCCACTACAAAAACACACTCTGCATTCACTATTGACACCTACATTCACTACACACACTCTGCATCTAATGCATGCATACAAACATTACATATATTACACAAAACGTACAATCGGCATCCACTCTACACACTGCATCCATGACACACATACCACATCCACTACACACATTCTACATCCACTATACACACTGCATCCATGACACACATTCTACATCCACTACACACACACACACACTTCATCCTTGAGGGCGGACTCGGGGCTGGCCCCGGGGGCCCAGACCTTGAGCTGTGTCAGGGGCCCTAAGATTTCTGATGGCAGCCCTGCACACACACACTCACTAACACACACACACACACACACACATACTAACAGACACACACACTCACTAACAGATACACACATTCACTAACAGACACACACACACACACACACACACACACTGTAACAGACACACACACTCACATTAACACACTCACTTTTTTAATTCAATCCCCCCAGCCTCCTTACCTTTGAGAATGCTGGGGGGAGGAGGGTGGAGTTCTCCCTTTCCCTGGTGTCCAGTGCTGTGCAGGTCGGCGGTGCTGGCAAGGGAGCACTGATTAGTGAGCTCTCTGCTCAGCTACCTCGCGAGCCGCAGAGTGATGCCGGGAGCCGGAATATGACTAATCAGTGCTCCCCTGCCCCCCTGGATTGTCAGTTAGCTGTCAGGCTAACAAGACATTTTCCTGGGCATTTGGGGGCGGCTTGTTTGCCTCGTGGCTAATACGTCCCTGGTTATACCCCTGCATTAGTACGTCTAGTTTGCAAGGCTACAGAGAATGTAAAAAGATAACAATTTAAAGCTGTATATAAAATCTACATAACAAAAGGAGGGTGTTTGAAAGAAAAAAAATATTGAATGATGCATTAAAATGATAAAAATATAAACTATAAAACAAGATAAAATGAATAAAGATCAAAGAGAGGAGAAACTAACTACTAGGAATGGGTACGGAAGTAAAATAAAATAATAATACAAAAACACATCATGCAAGATAGGGGGTGCACAGTCTGCTGATGCTTTCAACCAATGAGTAGGACCCTGATTCTCTTGCTGAAGTAGAATGGAAGCAGGGAATGTGGCAATGTGCACCTAGCAGGACCCCAGTAAGTTGTCAAGCCATACTAAAACAGTTTCATTACATACTGTAGGATGGTGTCAAGGCACCCTATAATGGTTATGGTGCTTGGAGTGTATGGTCAATGTTAGTTTACATTATAAAACATAACCAATATTTCTATTAATTCATATTGTGCATACATACAATATACACTGTGAATTGGTTAATACAATTCAACTTTCTACAATCCAAGAACAAGATCTGTTGTGAAATTTTAACAAATGCTCCAACATGGATGTCCTCAGGGAGGGGATGGGGGGGTTGGGGGGCATAATTATAATGACATCCATGCTTGACCCCTTTTTGACAGTCATGAAGGGGAGGGGCATAGTCATTATCACATAAAGCCTTATGATGTGGTGTCCAGAATAAAGTGGAGGGATCACTTCACTTGTCCTTCCTGCTCCAATCTCCTTTTGTTATTCTTATGACACTGTCTTCTCTCCTCCTTGGCTTCTTCTGCTCCTTTACCATACAGCTACTTTCTGATTTTTTTGCGCCGTTCTGTTCCTTTCTCTTTCTGATCCCTTTCTGCTTCTTGCAGACCCTTTCTGCTCCTTCTCCTACTTTACCTTTGTGCTTCTTCTGCCCCTTCCAGCTCCTTGCTGCCCCTTGCTGCTCCTTGCTGTCCCTTCCTGCTCATTTCTGTTCCTTCTCCTTCCTGCTCCTTCTCCTGATTTACCTTCCTGCTCAATGCTGCCCTTTCTGCTCCTTCTCCAACTTTACGTTCCTGCTCCTTCTGACCCTTGCTGCTCCTTGCAGATGCTCACTGCTCCTTGCTTACCTTACCCTTCCTGCTCATTTCTATTCATTTCGGCTCCTTTTCCTCCTTTACCTTTGCGCTCCTTCTACCCCATTCCAGCTCCTTTCTGCTCCCCTCTACTCCTTGCTGCACTTTCCAGCTCCTTGCTAGCCCTTTCTGCTCCTTCCTCTACTTTACATTTGTGCTCCTTCTGATTCTTTCTGCTTCTTTACCTTTGTGCTCCTTCTGTCCCTTCCTGCCCTTTTCTGCTCTTTGCTTACCATTTCTGCTCCTTGCCGCCCCTTTCTGCTTCTTGCTGCCCCTTCTGGCTCCTTACAGACCCTTCTGGCTCCTTTCAGACCCTTCCTGCTTCTTGCTGCCTCTTCCTGCTCATGTGTATTCCTTTCTGCTCCTTCTCATACTTCACCTTTGCCCTCCTTCTGCCTCTTCCAGCTCCTCCCTGCCCCTTTCTAATCCATGCTGCCCTTTACAGCTCCTTGTTGACCCCTTCTGCTCCTTCTTCTACTTTATCTTTGTGCCCCCTCTGATTTTTTCTGCTCCTTTACCTTTGTGCTCCTTTTGTCCCTTCCTGTCCCTTCCTGCTCCTTGCTGACCCTTTCTGCTTCTTGCTGCCTATTCCTGCTTCTTGCTGCCCCTTCCTGATCCTTGCAGACCCTTCCTGCTCATTTCTATTTCTTTCTGCTCCTTCTCCTACTTTAACTTTGCGCTCTTTCTGCCCCTTCTAGCTCCTTGCTTCCCCTTTCTGCTCCTTCTCCTACTTTACCTTTGTGCTCCTTCTGATTCATTCTGCTCCTTTGCCTTTGTGCTCCTTCTGTCCCTTCCTGCCCCTTTCTGCTTCTTCTTGACTATTTCTGCTCCTTGCTGATTCTTTCTGCTCCTTGCAGACCCTTCCTTCTCCTTGCTGCCCCTTTCTGCTCCTTCTCCTACTTTATCTTTGTGCTCCTTCTGCCCCTTCCAGCTCCTTCTGATTATTTCTGCTCCTTTACCTTTCTGCTCCTTATGTCCCTTCCTGCCTGACTCGTTCTGCTCCTTGTAGACGCTTCCTGCTCCTTGCAGACCCCTCCTGCTTCTTGTTGACCCTTCCTGCTCCTTACAGACCCTTGCCTCGCTTACCAGCACAAGGTGAAAAATCCAGGGTTGTAAGTGCAAGATCATATAATTATAACATTGTGGAGTAAGCCTATCCAGACAGGAGGTAAATCCCTAACTTTAGCCAAAATTGCCACACAGTACCTTTGATGTTTTTACCACGATGGGATTATTGTAATAACATCAAAAATACTGTGATTTACCCTGATATTTGATATCCACCACTGTGGAAGCAGGAAACAGACTTTGCACTGAATAACTTAAGTATTTATTTTCTTATATTCCCCTTTTTTACAATATTCAGGGGTTGACTTTTTAACGCTGGCACTTTTTTATTTTATTTTATTTTTTTACCAAATTCGTTTTTTATAGTTTTAGGAATCACCTTTCATGTGCTTAGAAGCTTGCACCTTTTTATGTTGATATATAGTTGTGTATTTATTTTAATTTTTGTGCTTTTTTGCTTTTATTGTTCTACTTTCAGTTTTAGATTAAAATATAGATATTTATACAAACATCCTGATAAATATCACTAGTAACTAAAGGTCACCTACTGAGATTTGGAAGAAGGAGATTTTACTTACAGCAGTGGAAAATGTTCTTTATTATCAGAAAAATATGTTGAATTATTTGCCTAGAAAAGTTGTTAAATTAGAGTCAGCACAGATTTTTAAGCAACATTTAGATGCTTTTTTTGCTCCCCCCCAAAAAAGTTTTGGAGAATATACTTGTTACTATGTAGTGTAAGAGCGTGTTAATCCAAGGAGAAATCTGAATGTCACTTTGGAGTCAAGAATGATTGCTTAATTTGGGGCCCAATTGCAAATAGAGTATAATTGGTTTATTTTTGGAGGATCAATATAAAAAAAAATGCATGAAAATTTCAACTTGATAAGCGTGAGTCTTCTTTGAGGCTAAGTAACTAAATAGAAGTATATATATTTTTCCCATGCTGAAATCTTATTTGCTTTGACATGAACCAGAGAGGCTCTGGCTGCTTCTGCATTTAGAAACTTACAGGAACACTAGAGCGTTAGGAATGCAAATCTGTATTCCTTACCTGTATTCCTAACTCTATAATGTTCCTGTCCCTGCCCCTTTTCTAGTTCCCCAATAATAGCATTAAAAATAAAAAAAATAAATGAATATTTACTTAACATTTTCCTGCACCATTGCTCTCTTACTCCTGCAACGTCAGGCCCGGACTGGCCACCGGGCATACCGGGCAAATGTCCGGTGGGCCACGATGGCCATGGGCCGAGGCTGGCAGGAGAGATCACAGGATATCCGAGCGCCGGCCCTGCTGTGCGCCTTCAGGTGCTGGTAGGGATATCAAAGATCTCCATTACCTGCCCACTAGCACTAACAAGCAGCCCCCGGCTTAGAAGGGGGGGGGAGAGAGGACCCAGTGGAGCTCTAGCCAGCAGCTCTGCCGGGTTCCTCTTGCGAGATTGGAGCGTTGCCACGGTTACCACGGTGACGCTCAAATCTCGCGAGAGTGAACTCAAGCCTTGCAGGCTAGCCCTGCACCACTACACACATTACGCTCCAGACACATGCTAGATCCCTTACTCAACTCTGGATTATCTAATCTACACACATACACACATTAGATCCCTATATACACTCTGAATCCTCCACACCAGGGGTTCCTAGTTAAATTTTGTCATGAAATACACTACAATAACATCAAACAAAATTAAGGTGCGCTGTAACTTTAAATATCTTTTCCCACTCATATGAAGGTGCACTATGCTTTTAAGGTGAAAAGAGGGTAGTGCAAAAAAACACTGTGCACTATTGTTACAATAAAGTGCATCAGAAAAACGTGCAAGGTATTAGCGTACACACACTTTCTTGTAAAGTGAATCCATAAATATAATAAAGTGCTGTGTGCTGTGTGTTAATTAAAACAGACAGATTATTGAGAAATACTGATTAAAAACAAATACAAAATATATGGCAGTATCCTAAAATTATCTGACTAAATAATATAACAAACAAGGATACAATACAAATTAAAAAAATAAATAAAATAACTGAACCTTGAAAGGAGAAAAATGGGAAAACAAGGAAAACAATAGATCACATAATCTCATGTAAATAAACACTTGGGACCTCTCAGTGATTATAGTTCTTTTTAGGGAGGTGTTGACTGTGAGTCCTGCACCAGTTGCTATCCTGACCGGGTTGGACCATCATAAACATAGGATGAAATTCTCTGTTCTAGTTTCATAGCCACAGCCATCTAACTTAAATATTTAAATTATATATTGTTGCAATAATTACCTTTGTATGTTATAGCTTTGTTTTTCAATTTTACTTTTTTTATAGGAATATATACACATATTTTGGAGCTGCTTGAGGCACTATTATGAGAATGATTATAACTTATCACAACAGAAGTCATATATATAAAAGAAGTGACACACAACAAAGGAAAGAATGAGCTCCTGAGTCATTTGGAAAAAAAATGCATCAAAAATGATGCATCTGTGCCAACTACAAGAATACTCACAAGAAATTACAATCCTGGGTCACTTATGCCAGCTATTCAATGCACAAAAAATCCTGTATTAATTTTGCCCAGCTTACAGCATTCTAAAGGCACCTTTGTGGCCTTGAGTCTTTGCATTTATTATTCTAGTACTGGCCTCCCTTAAAATGATGCAGGCCACAACTTTTTGGGTTTACCCTTTACAGATTTTTTTGACGCAGCGTTAAATTTAATGCAAGTGTGTATGTGCTACTGACACAGTATTATACCATTAGGACCTGACCCCATTAAAACTCTGTACACCGTGTGATTGGTGCTCTTTTCTCCCTGCCAGTGCTTTATTATTGAATACAGTCTCGTCCCTGACTTCGATTATGCTCCTCCAGTTTCCCTGACCCAACTTGCCTTTTGACTCTGATTTGGTACCCCTGATCTGGTTACACTTTTAACTTTGTATTTTGGATTTCTGGCCTTATTGTTAGTAATCCTGGGTCTGAGTTTTCTTATTTTTGTACTAAGATCTATGGTCCGGTAATATATTTTCTCTGTGACTTTTCTCATTTGTTAACCTACATCTTCATGAGGATCCTAACTGTCCCTGGCACTTTCTGACTATCCCTTTCCATGTGTTGTTTGGTTTAGTTATTATGTTTTGTTACTGTTGATTTGTAGTTGTTGCTTGAGTTTGTAGTGCCAGATACCCTCTCCATATATCTAATTTTTATGAGAAGTGTTACATGTATCCCTAATATTGCAATGAAAAAACAAACTGTACATTTGATGTCAGCTCACATGCCTTTAATTTTTATTTAAATACACCATGTTGAGATTAAGATTTTTTTCCCCCATGAATTCTTTGTAAGTATGACATTTTAAATAATTTCTCTAAAGCTTTCATACGAGAGGATAACGTGCAATAATAATCGTAATCTGAATTGTCCTGTTGTGTTTTTGTGTGAAATAAGGATTTAAACCAAGCAGCTTTCCTTTATTTAGCAGCACTCAAATGTATTTTAGTGATTATATTTCAAATCGGATTTAACACTTGTATCCACTTTAGCCACCAGGTTTTTATTATATCAGTGTATGAGGAGATTATCCATTAAACTGCCTCACAAACAATCGATTAGTCATGATGAGTGCTATGTTTGCTGCTTTGTGCCTTGCTCCATTACGAGAATTAAAGTGTGTTGACATTATAACACTACCTGTTAACATTATGATGGCCATATATCTGTCTGTCCATCTGTCTAACTACATTTGGAAATTCTCCCATTAGTGAATAACCCAGTTCGTGTTGGCAGGTTTATCTTTTTCTTTTGTGCTGGACTTCAGGGATAGAACTCTCAGTAAACCTGCCCCACATGGCTACATAGTTACATAGCTGAAAAGAGACTTGCGTCCATCAAGTTCAGCCTTCCTCACATATGTTTTTGCTGTTGATCCAAAAGAAGGCAAAAAACCCAGTCTGAAGTGCTTCCAATTTTGCAATAAACTAGGAAAAAATTCCTTCATGGCCCCGAAATATCAGTCAGATGTCTCCTTGGATCAAGCAGCAATTGCCCCACTAATTAGAAATTATATCCCTGTATGTTATGTTTTTGCAAGTGTTTATCCAATTGTAGTTTAAACATCTGAATGGACTCTGATAAAACCACCTCTTCAGACAGAGAATTCCATATCCTTTTTGCTCTTGAATATATTAACAATAGGTGTGGAATATGTGGCGCTGAGTAATTAATGTGAACAGTATATTTTAGCTGCTGTTTACACTCTATGGGTACTCCTAAAAGCCCACCATACAAAGATAAACACCAAAAGACGAAAAAGATTTCAGATCTAATGGGTGTTACCACCCCTCAGGTCTTCTATCTTTATGAGTGCAGCGCTGTGTAGTGTGTGAAAACACAGTGAATTACCTGTGATTCAAAGGCAATTATCCTTTATATTCTCCAATGTAGTACATATACAAAAGAAAACAGAAATATATACAGATAATTGTGCAGTATATCTATTACTTTAGTGAAGTGTTTAGTGGGTAACATATATATCTCCACTCACATTTTTTAGATCCTTTTCAAGTGAATTAGGCTCTAAACTTTCGTGCATCTGTGTCTTTAAGGGTAGATCACACGACCCCTCTCTCCAGGTTAAGTGTGTATTTTTTCTCTCCCCAGCGTATATATGAAAGACACAGAATTATCCAACTAAGTGTAGCATCCTCTATAATATTTTCTTATAAATAACAAATTGAAGTGCTCACCTTATTTAGAGCCTTTTGGTAACTGGCTCTAAGTGTATAGGCCTAGTGTCAGTTTGTGGGGTGACACTGCCCCTTCCCTGGAATCACTGGTGCTGGATACAGTGGATAGTATAAAATAAGGGAATTTATTACAATATATATAAAAACAGTATAAAAATATTTTTCTAGAAAATAAAAAATTGGATAAGAACAAATTATTGCAAGTATTGGTGGTTCAGGAAAAATAATGAGTCCACTTTAAAAGCCAAAACGCGTTTCGCCGGTAAAAACGGCTTCCTCAGTCAGCTTGTGAGTGTCCTCTTCATGTTCTGTAATTTAAGCGTCCAAAATCCCGCCTAAAATGTCATCTTCCAATCAGATTGGTCCTTTTGTGTCATGTGACGCGGCTAAAATGCCGTCGCGTCACTTCCGGTTTTCGGCACTACAAGATCCAGAGTGCTTTGCGCTTACCGCGTCACTTCCGGTTTTCGTCCGGTTCTTTGTGGGAAATATAGTCCGCACTGGGGGTTTTTTTGCAGTTCATATTAGAGCCCTCTTTGGCTCATATACAGTTATACAATGCAAATAGAAGAAAAAAGAAACATTATAATAAAATGTTATGTTATTGTATATGTCTTATCATATTTTACTATTTCTCCATATGTGTTCTAAATTTTGAAAGGCAATAACTATAATTATATTTCAACTCTTTTGTCATACTATTTGATCTCTATTTTAGGCAATAGTATCTTTTACATAGAAAAAACATGCACATTAGACATAGTGTAAAAAGGTGACCTTTGTTTCAAAGTGTGCATTCTTTATGAAATAATATTTGTGCAAACATATTCCACATTTTGTTCATATCTAAAATTCCAACTGTTTTTTGTTTTAGTCTAAATATATAAAATTAGTATACACTTAATTATTCTTTATTTGAAGCAGTAGGGACTCTTATATGGAATAGTGCTAAAAATAGAGCCCAATAAGAAACAATGATGATAATTGGTGTATTATATATATATATATAGTCTAGTTTATAAGAAATGGCATAATTCGAAGTCTGCATTTAGACCTGTGGGGGCTAGAGTATTAAGATCGAAAATCCATTTTGTTTCAATTTTTCCTAATTTTCTAATTTCATCTTCCCCTCGCCAGTTAAGTGTGATTTTCTGGATAGCCATAAATTCTAGAAATTGAGGGTCTTTATTATGTATTAGGCTAAAGTGTTCTGAAACACTATGTTTATCAAAACCTTTTTTAATGTTTCTGATATGTTCATTTATTCGTGTTTGTAGAGGGCGTTTTGTTCTACCAACATAGAATAAATTGCAAGAACACCTTAAAACGTATATAACTCTCTTAGAAAAGCACGTAATCATTTGGCGTATCTTATATTTTTTCTCCCCTTTAGAGTCGCAAAATTCTGTAATGTGTCTTTTTGTGCTTTTTGTGCTTCTACAAGCTAGGCACTGTCCACAGCCAAAAAAACAATTTTTCTGAAAAAAGGGGGTAGGTGTGTTTTCTTTAATGTGATTATGTGTCAATTTTTGTTTTAAATTAGGAGCTCCTCTGTATACTAATTTCGGTCTCTCTGGTAGTATAGAGTATAGCATAGGATCATTCCTTAGCATGGGCCAGTGTTTGTTTATTATTTGTTTGATTTTGTGGCTTTCTTGGTTAAAGTTACAGATAAATGGCAAATTTGTATTTGTGTTTACGCTTTTTGGTTTATATTTTAGTAATGAGGATCTTTCCATGGTTTTAACTTCTTCTATAGTGTTTGTGAGAGAGATTTCTTCATATCCCTTTTCCATGAAGTCTTGTTTAATTTTTATAGCCTGTATCTCAAAAGTGCTTTGATCAGTGCAGTTTCTACGAACTCTCATTAGTTGTGCCTTAGGTATATTTCTTAGCCAGGGAGAAAAATGACAGCTATTTAGGTAGATATAATTGTTTACATCTACTGGTTTAAAAAAAGTTTTTGTTTTAATGTTATTGTCTTCTATAAAAATAGTTAAATCTAAAAAATTAACACTTTCTTTACTGTATTCTGTGGTTAATGTTACTCCCCAGTCGTTTGTATTTAAAAAGGTTAAAAATGATTTTAAAAGATCCACTGAACCATTCCAAATTAAAAAAATATCATCTATGTACCGTTTATAGGAGACAAGGTTCGCTCCCCATTCCAAATTATTATCTATAAATTGTGATTCCCAGTAGGCCATAAATAAATTTGCGTAGCTAGGAGCGAACCTTGTCCCCATAGCAGTACCGACTTTCTGTAGAAAAAATTCATTGTTGAACCAGAAATAGTTATTATGAAGGATAAGATCTATTCCTTCCATAATAAAACTTATTTGTTCTTCTGGATAAACATTATCCCTTTTTAGAAAAAATTCCACTGCTTCTAGCCCTTTCGTATGTGAAATGATGGTATAGAGGGAACTGACATCTGCCGTTACCAGGATGTAGTTGGGTTCCCATTGAATATGCTGTAGTGGCAAATAATTCCATGTCCTTATTGCTCTTACTGAAAAAAAAACACCTTTTCTTTGCCTTAGATGAAATCTTCTTTCTTTCAGCCTAAATGTGTGACCTCGTGTCCTATGTATAGCCCTGTTTATGAATAGATTTCCAGATAATGGTTTGTACTGGCCCTGAATATATTTGTATAAAGTTATCATATCCCCTGTGAGGTGCTGTTTTTCCAAAATAAAGAGATTTACATTTTTTAACCTTTCTTCGTAACTAAAATGCTCCATTCTTTTATCAGTTTTGTAGCTCGTTTCTGCACTTTTTCTATTGCCATGATATCCTTCTTTAGAACAGGTGCCCAAAATTGCACAGCATATTCAAGGTGTGGTCTTACCAGCGATTTATAAAGAGGTCTATGATTTCCAAGCAAGGATTTTAAACCCTCTTTAAATATAGGAACGACATCTGCCTTCCTCCAATCCTCCGGTACAATACCTGAAACAAAAGAATCTTGAAAATTTAAATACAGAGGTTCGCTTATTTCACATGACACTTCTTCCTTTTTCTCCTGGATCCTATATTAGCTTTTTATCCTATATCAAATAATCACTGTCAAGTAATAGCAGTAAAACATAGATAAATACAGGAATCATGGGCAATTGACCAGGAAATTGCAAAATTTACAAAATTTGGACCAAACAGACTTATTTTTTTCCTGTGGGAAAAAAAGCATTCCCAACCAGCCTGACCCCAAATTCCAAGTATGGAATGGAACTCAGAGCTCCTGAAGGGGCTGCTCATCCAAGTCCCAGCATCATCCTCCCCAACATCTGTGACTAAGTTTCCAGAGTCTTTATTAGACAATATTCCTCTAGATGCTCAATTGCCTGCTCTCATAGCTCAACATGATGTGACTACATATAGGACCAATAATAAATTTTTAAGAGAGTCCACCTTGAATACTTTATTCAATAATACCTCAGCAACAGGTCTTGGAAATCGGAGATTAGAAGAGCGTCACAGTGGGTCTGCAGGCAGCAAACAAATTAAGGTCAGCCATTCTTCTGATGTAACAAGACGAAGAAGGGAAGGTGCCCAAGATATACAGACTGGATTCAGTGACAAAACCACCTCTATTACTAGATGAGTTTCAATATGTCAGTAAAGATTTCATAGAAGCTGGGCAACATCATTCAGAAGAGACAATTTTTAGTCAAAATAGAAAACAAATTGTGAGTAATGACTATAGTTTTTATGCTAAAATGTTTATGAAACCTCTGGGCATTAAGACATTACAGCCTAGTGATCATTAGTCATTGTACAGAGCAAATGCACTTTATGTTGTCATAAGGGAGCTACCAACTGGATTTAGAAAAATACAAAACTGGAACATATTTTGGGCCATCTAACCTCAGTTCATCTAACCAGCCAACACATTATTTCATTTAAAGCAAAAAAGACTAAGAAGAATGTAAAACATGGGATGGTCATTGAGCAACTACAGTTCTAGGTGTCAGCAGTGCTGTATTTCATACCCATTACTTTTGTGTATCTCAGTGAGACAAATCATTTTTGCGCTGCCTTGAAATAAGGATTCATAAATCTAGAACACTTCAAGCCTGGTCCAACTGTCCATAATATGGAGCATCGTATATTATATTATATTATATTATTTTAACCTTGATGGTACCTTGAATCTACAGCTGAATTTGGGAAAACATGTGACAACGTACTTGCTGCAGCCGCAATATGACTTTTAATTGAATGTAGTGACAACACATTATCTTTGCTAGCACCTGGGATGATCATGTTTTGGAGCAACTTCATCAACTGTATTATTTATTTTTGTGCTTTTACCTTCCTCTAATGTTTTCAAAACCATGTTTTTTCTAACCCAAGAATTATCTAGGCCACTATGATCAATATTCTATAGTGAGCAGGGCCGGATTAAGAGCACAGTGGGCCTGGTGCTGACAATTATGATGGGCCTAATTACGGAATCTTATCGACCAAAAACACTAAAACAATCATACCTCCCAAGCGTCATGTATCTGATGGAGATGGTGCTGGAGGGAAACTCATAGGATGCAGCTATAAGAAAACACATACTCTATGCTAATTTCTCTCTAATTTATGCTTTCATCCTTCAAGTAAATCCATAACCCCTAACAGCGGTGTACAGTGAAGCAGGAAGTCAGTGGGCTGGGTAAAAGGGTGTGCCACTGGCGCGAATCACGTGACAAGACCTGCCAAAAGGGGTGAACATGCCCAAAAAGGGGGCATATTTGTCCAAAGAATTGGAAGGTCAGCCTGGCATAAATGCATCTTGAGCTTGACATAAATGCGTCTAATGATGCGCTCACTCCATTCTTTCTAAGGACTGTCCCCTAGCACTCGCTGGTCCACTTGTCTCCTTACCTTCTTACTAGCAGGCAGAAGTTGCTGGTATATAGTCTGAGACAGAGAAAAGGTGTCTGCAGTGAGTGTAGAAGAAAGGGGACATGCCACAGTGTTAGAGAGACCAACGTCTGCATTACCTAAACTAACTTTAATGTCAACCAGTGCACACAAGTTTTGTTCCCATACATCCCTCTTAAGCTTCCAAACTTAAGGGGACACTATAGTCACCAGAACAACTACAGCTTATTGTATTTGTTCTGGTAAGTAGAATCATTCCATTCAGGCTTTTTGCAGTAAACATGTCTTTTCAGAGAAAATAACTCCACTGGCCGCTCCTTAGATGGCTGCTAGAGGTGCTTCCTGGGGCAGTACTGCCTAGTGTGCAGCACTGCCATTTAGTGTCTCCACCCTCTGCATGCAGACACTGAACTTTCCTCATAGAGATGCATTGATTCAATTTATCTTTATGAGGAGATGCTGAGGGGCTGGTTCTGCCCCTGATCTGCCTAGTTGACAGTCTCAGCCAATCCTATGGGGAAGTATTGTAATTTGCTCAGACCACCACTTCTGAGCCAGCAGCTGCAGAATTGAATACAAGTAATATTTTACTATATTTAGGGAAGCAAGAAGGAGCCAGGGTGGTGGTTTTAACATAATAGGGTAAGAAACACATGATTGTGTTCCTGACACTATAGTGCTCCTTTAAGCAAGAGTATGTGAAGAGTAGTTAAGGTTGCCACCTTTCTTGGAAAAAAATACCAGCCTTAATCATTTGTATAATTAATTAGTTATGCGTGACATCACATGATGTAAATCACAAGGAGTGACATCAGAGAAAATTCTGTAAAATCACCAACAACCTACTCACAGTTTGATTCTGCTGTATAGATGGATTGCTCCCAGTGTCTCAGTCTTGCAAGTCACCCAGTGTCTCAGTGTCCCTATGTAACACAGTGTCAGTGTCCCCATGTCGCCCAGTCCCCATTTCTCCCAGTGTCCCAATGTCTCAGTGTGTCCCCATGTCACTAAGATACTGGAGACACTGAGAGACATGGGGACACTGAGAGACCCGGGGACACAGAGACATGGGGACACTGGGAGACATGGGGACACTGAGACATGTAAGGAAACTGGGAGAAATGGGGACACTGAGATACTAGGGACACAGACACTGGGAGACATGGGGACACTGAAACATTAGGGGACACTAAGACACTAGGGACACAGACATGGGAACACAGACACTGGGCGACTAGGGGACACTGGCTGGGAGACAGACCCTTGGGCACACTGGGAGACATGGGGACAGTTGTGGACATAGACTGGGACATATACGGACACTGGGAGGCATGGGGACACCAGGCACACTGAGACACTAGGAACACAGACACTGGGAGACATGGAGATACTGAAACATTTGGGGACACTAAGACACTAGGGACACAGAGACTGGGAGACTAGGGGACACTGGGAGACTAGCGGATACTGGAGACTAGGAGATACTGGGAGACTAGGGGACACTGGCTGGGAGACAGACACTTGGGGAGACATGGGGACAGTTGTGGACATAGACATGGGGACACTGGGACACATGGGGACACTAGGCACACTGAGACACTGGGAGACTTGGGGACACTGAGACACTAGGGACACTGGCTGGGGGACATAGTGTCTCCGTGTCCCAATGTCTCCCAATGTCCCTATGTCACACAGTGTCCCCATGTGTCTCAGCATCCCCATGTGTCCCAGTGTCCCCTAGTGTCTCAGTGTCCCCATGTTTTCCAGTGTCCCCAAGTGTCTGTGTCCCCAGGTCTCCCAGTGTCTGTGTCCCCATGTGTCCTAGTGTCTCAGTGTCCCCTAGTGTCTGGGTCCCCTAGTGTCTGGGTCCCCTAGTGTCTGTGTCCCCATATGTCCCCAAGTATCTCAGTGTCCCCTAGTGTCTCAGTGTCCCCATATTTTCCAGTGTCTCAGTGTTCCCAGGTCTCCCAGTGTCTGTGTCCTAGTGTCTCAGTGTCCCCTAGTGTATGTGTCATCATGTGTCCCCTAGTGTCTGTGTCCCCTAGTGTCTCAGTGTCCCCATATGTCACCTAGTGTCTGTGTCCCCATGTGTCCCTGCTGCCTTTCCCCCATCCCTCACTTACCTGAGCTGTAGAGCTGCTGTCTGGACTCTCTGTGCTGTGTAGCTGCTCCCCCACGGATCAGTGAGTAGTAGAGAGAGGCAGGGATATTCTGTAACTTCCTATCCATGCCTCTCTCCACACACAGTGACCCCTACTGGCCGGTGCTGGTATTGCAGAGTAATTTCCATTTATTCTGAGAAAATTACCTGCGTTTGTATTGCCGGTATTACTGTAATACCGGCACGGCCAGGCAGCCTCAAATACCGTCTGTGCCATTAAAATTCCAGTCAGGTGGCAAACCTAAGAGTAGTGTGTTTTTTAAAATGGGCTTATTCCATGGGCCTGGGCCTGGAGCTGCAGCTCCATCAGCCCCTGTTAATGTTAATCCGGCCCTGATAGTGAGTAAGAAACACAAAAATAAAAAACAGCCAACATTTTAAAAAATAGAGTTGAAGTAAACATTTTCTGAAATGGATATCTCAGTCGAAGCATTGTCAGCTTGAATGTGAGATGTGGTCAAACATCATCTGTTGCAGTTTGAGGCACCCTGCAAACAGATTCTGCATTGTTATCACATTACATGTGGACTTTCAAATGACATCCCTAAAGTCCTAATGGTAACAGTAAAAAATATCCAACCGGGGAACAGATTATTTTCTTTCTATTTGTTTTGTATTTTTCTTTATATATACTTGAATAAAATGAATTCAATACATACTGTAGTCTGAAATTACACTCTGTCCATGTTTATATTATTAATGTGGTTTAACATGTAACAACAGTAGAGCTAACAAAAGGCTGTATGGTTTTACCTTTCTAAATTACACGACCTCCATCTCTCTCTCTCTATAAATGTCTTACATGTATTTTGATTGACAAATGTCTTTATGTTACCTTAATGGAGCAGGAAATGTTTGTTTTATACCCATTATAGTCTGCTATTCAACCAAAGTCTGTTCAAAAACCAAATTATCAATGGTTATTTTATAGACCAACAAAAGAGACACACTGAAAACATGGAGGAACTTTTCCATGTACTCTTGTTTTTCACAATATAACTCATTCCTGTGCATTAATCAATGCTATGGATTGTATAGTTTTGTACGTACAAATTAGAGTTTTTAATTTGTTTTACGTATTTATTAATTTTGATGGGTTTTTTATGTTAACCAAGTAAAAAGCATTTTTGTTTATTTTATTTGAAATAAATACAGAAAAAATAATTTATCATGTGAATAATGAAACTTATGTTTGTTTATTATTATTATTGCTCTACGTATTTGGATGTTTGTATTCTTGCTATTAAAAATTGAATACACCCCATTGGCACATCTCTCAATCATCCAAAATAAAGAATTAGTCAAGTGTAGTGTTACAATCAAAGTTTGTGTGCAAAGCAATTTATATACAAAATTGCTGTGTTATGATGTGTTATGATTTATATACAAAGTTATGATTTATGTACAAAATTGCTGTGCTATGATGTGCTAGCTACACTATTGCTATTAAAAACAGGATATATATATAGTGAAAAAGTGAATAAGTGTGATAGCAACAAATGCTATAAACCACCTGAGTGGGAACCCCTTAGACCACTCTACCAAATACAAAAGTTAAATACATACAATGGTGGATCACACGTCTTGATGCATCTAAAAAGAAACATAAAACCATACAGTGTAATATAATCTATAAATATATTGATTGGGATAACGTAGAGATCATGTACTCACAAGCCTCGAGCCAAATAATATCATATGGCTCTCATGGGTAGCACAGTGGGACTTTTAGATGGGATGTCCCCGTCCGTCTTCTGGATACTCTTGTAGTTCTCACACAGCATAGGAATAAAGCTTAATTTAGTAAATGGAATTAATTTACAAAGAGCTTTATTGATCCAAAAAAAATAACAATTGATAAAAATCCAATATGGACTGAAAGGTTAAATAGATCCAAAGTCCAGTGTGGCCACATTTCCAGCCATTTGGCCACAATGGACTTTGGAACTATTTGGATCAATAAAGCTCTTTGTAAATTAATTCCAATTACTAAATTAAGCTTTATTCCTATGCTGTGTGAGAACTACAAGAGTATCCAGAAGACAGACAGGGACATCCCATCTAAAAGTCCCACTGTGCTACCCATTAAAGCCATATGATATTATTTGGCTCCAGGCTTGTGAGTACATGATATCTACGTTATCCCAATCAATATATTTATACACTATATTACACTATATGGTTTTATGTTTCTTTTTAGATGCATCAAGATGTGTGATCCACCATTGTATGTATTTAACACTATTGCTATTGCCTTGAAAAAAGTTATGGTAATATTTTTTCAATCAAACATTACTAGGGAGTGAAGGAGTTAACAGAGTTATTCACAAAAATGAGAATTCCTAGTGTATTTCACATTTAAGGTCAAAATAGGTGAACTGAAAAAAAAATCCAAGTCAGCTATGTTTTCCGTTCAGCTATTCTTGAAATTTAGTAAATAATCCTGTTATTCAGATGTCATTAAAGATTGCATCCAACTAAAAATTTTCACTTATTACTAAACTGTGACATCATTTACTCAGAGAATAACTGTATTGTCTAATGTTTATTACATATTTCAATTATCAGATGGCTTTGACTTGAACAAATCTGATCAGATTACAGATTGAAATGTCTTGTCTCCATCACCATGAAAAAGTTAGATCTCTATCCCTCAGCAACAGAAAGCATAATGATAGCAAATCTGTACGAAATGCAAACCATCATTCAGGCACCCATAAATTATTCTTCTGTAATGGAAGCTATTTTTGCCCACACAATAGAAGGCAGATTTACAGCCGCAAGCTGTATATGAATAAGGTCACTTTTGTCACAAGGCAATGAAAGTCAATTTGAATCATTACCATGAAGAAATGTCCAGCTTAGAATACAGCATTCTGAGGCTGGATACATCCAATAACAAACATTTTAGATCTATGCTGGATCATAGAACCCTTTCAATGTAAAGAAATCTGTTTGATGCCAGGCTCTAATTACAGAGAGATGGAGGTCATGTAATTTAGAAAGGTGAAACCATACAGTCTGTTTTTAGATTTACTGTTGGAACATGTTAAACCACATTAATAATATAAACACGGACAGAGTGTAATTTCAGACTACAGTATGTATTGAATGCTTTTTAGTTTAGGTAATTGCAGCTTAAGTGACAGATTTAGTATAATTACTGTTTATATCATTCTGAACACTTAAAGTTATACATTTGGTACACAGTAATGTTTCATTGCTTCCTCTGCTGATGTGGTACTTTAATTAACATTTATCAGTAGAAAACATTATATTTATGACATATGAAGATATGTTTTTTACAGGCAGATTAAGTTAGAGGCTATTGGAGCTGAAGCTCCAGGCCCACATATTACAATAGGCCCAATCTGCCTGACTTTTTTATTTTTATTTATTTATAATTGTCATCTGCTGCTGCTCTGAGGTGCGTAGTGTCATATGCACAGTGTATAGAGATTATTACAGAAAGAGACAGCACTAGCTTGGTGAAAATTCAATTAGATTGCTCAATGATGCAAGGCCGTCAAACCACACATAGCAATTCTAAAGTAAAAAAAGAGGGCTAAGCACTCCAAATACATCTAGTGAATTTTCTTACCTTAAGAACCAGGGCTGTTTTTACATTTTTCCGGTGTTTGTGTTTAGCTGTAATTTGCCTCTTACTCATTTACTGTACCCAGTCATATTATATAAATTTTTTCTCTCCACTAAATGGTCTTTCTAAAGATACCATTATTTTCATCTTATTATAAAATTTACTATTACAAAAATTATAAAATATGATTAAAAAAATTTACCCCCCCAAAATCTGTTACACATCTACAACTGCCAAAAACACCAGTGCTAAATAGTTTCTAAATTTTGTCCTGAGTTTAGAAATACCCAATGTTAACATGTTCTTAGCTTTTTTTTGGAAAGTTATAGGGCAATAAGTACAAGTAGCGCTTTGCAATTTTCAAACTTTTTTTTTTTTCAAAATTAATGAAAGTTTCATTGTAACACTGATATCTGTCAGTAATCCCTGAATAACCCTTCACATATATATATTTGAACAACCTAAGGTATTAAACTTGGGGTATTTTGACTCTTTTCATGTAACCATTTTACCACCAATCTATACCAAATTTATTTATTTTTTTAAATAATTGGCGATTTTTTTGACACACATAACAATTTAAGAATACATGTACTGAGAACTTTAAGGGTTACTGCCAAAGAACATCCCTATATGTGTTCAGCAACATCTCCCGAGTACAGTGATACCACCCATGTATAGGTTCTCTGTGGGCTAAAAGACCTTATTTGGAGGGTGCGCATTCCAGTTTTCCAACTTGGAATTTTCACAGCTGGTCATCATGCACCAGTGTCTTATTTGGGACTTTTTTTTCAAAGGCTGTAGTGGGAGGGTCAAGGGCTGTAGTGGATGGTCAGGGGCTGTAGTGGGGGGATATGGGCTGTAGTGGGGGTCAGGGGCTGTTGTGGGGTGTCAGGGGCTGTAGTGAGGGGTCAGGGATTGTAGTGGGGGGCATGGGCTTTAGTGGGGACATGGGCTGAAGTGGGGGTCATGGGTTTTAGTGGTAGTGGGGTGTTAGGGGCTGTAGTGGGGGTGTCATGGGCTGTAGTTGGGGATCAGGGGCTGTAGAAGGGTGTCAGGGGCTGTAGAGGGGGACATGGCTGTAGTGGGGGGTCAAGGGCTGTAGTGGGGGTGGTCGGGGGCTGTAGTGGGGGCAAGGGTTGTAGTGGGGTGTCAGGGGCTGTAGTGAGGGGGTCAGGGACTGTAGTGGGGCATGGGCTTTAGTGGGGGCATGGGCTGTAGTGGGGGTCAGGGGCTATAGTGGGGGCATGGGTTGTAGTGGTAGTGGGGTGTCAGGGGCTGTAGTGAGGGGGTCAGGGGCTGTAGTGGGGGCATGGGCTGTAGTGGGGGTTATGGGCTAAAGAGGGGAGTCAAGGGCTGTAGTGGGGGTGTTGGGTTGTAGTGAAGGGGTCAGGGGCTGTAGTGGGGGCGGACAGGGGCTGTAGTATATATTTATATATAAATATAAAAATAAATAAAATGTTGTTGTATGTGTATATATCTCAAAGTACACTTATAATGAAATCATATATATATATGCATTATATATGTATAAAATATTATAGAATGCTTTAATTATATTATAATATATTATACATAAATAATATATGTATAATATATTTATTTTATTATTTTGTTTTTACTTTTTAGCAGCCTGGGCAGTCCCCCAGCTGGCAGCTCCATAGACTCTAACAACCATTTTTTGTCGGATGTACATAGTACGTCCACGGTTGTTAAGGGGATATGTGTATTTATAACGTCATTTTTAATGTATTTTTATTTAAATATATATGTATATTAATATCAAAATACAGTTAGAACAAATTTAAACCAGTATATATATTTTTTTTAAATTTAACTTTATTATTTTGTTTTATTTTATTTTTTCAATTTATTTCTTTTTTCATTTTATTTTTTTCAATTTATTTATTTATAATTTTTATATATATATAATGCATATGTATACGGGACAAGAAAAAATCAGCAGTCCCGGGTATTTTCACACAAACTTCTTTACTGGAAAAAGTGTCAAACAATCATCATACATATACATATAATTATACTTTTTTAGATACAAATATAATTAACATAATTCTAAGTGTATTTTAATATTTAATATCAATATCAATATATATATATATATAGAGATCTAATTAATATTAAAATACACTTTTAATAATAGTGTGTGTGTTTATGCGCATGTAAAAGTACTTAGATCATATATATATATATATATGATCTAAGTACTTTTTATGTACTTTATAAACTTTTATTTAACTTTTAATAACTTTTAAAACTTTTTTGCAGGCTTTAGGGGGACAACCTTAGAGCTCAGGCAGGTCCCCTGCAAGCACTGCACAAGCTGGCTAATCCGGCCATGTGATCGCGAGGACCCCGCAGTCACATGGCCGGGGAGGGCAGGATCGGGTAGTGGGGGGTCTGCTTGAGCTCCCAGGCAGACCACAGGATCGCCAGTGATCAGGTAAGTCCCAATGTACTAAATGACCTACCAGGTACGTCCGCGGTCTTTAACAACCTTTTTTCGGCAGATGTACGTCACCAGTCACTAAGGGGTTAAAGGACTGTCACCTCAACACTATTTTTTTTTATATAGTGATTCTTTCATGAAAAGGAATAGATTCTGTATTAAATGAAGTATATGTAAAAAAAAAAAGAAGAGAAAAACCAATCCCTACCTTTAGTATATGTGATCCTTCAGCCAATAATATGCAGTCAGTGTCTGAAAACCTTTATATAGTCTCTCTCTCTGGTCTTCCAATCTTCACTCCCTGCACAGTGAAATCATCAGACCCAATAACTGTCTGTTTCAATCGCTGTCTGACCCAAGGTGTGTATATATATATATATATATATATATATATATATATATATATGTGTATATATATATATATATATATACATACATTTCCAGGCCATTGCCATGGCAGCACCACTCCAGGTTTAGCTCAACCCCTCACTCCCATTAGACAGGACTAAATTTTAGCCCGTAAAAGGCCACGTGACCATAATTCCCCAGTTCTTTTCCTGTCCACACACCCTTGGATTTTCTCTGTGTGATATTTCATTATCCTACTTTTTCTTTTTGACATACCTGGGACTTGTTAGTTCCTTTTCCTGGGATTAGTTCAGCCTCTCTACTCCCAGAAGCTGCGGTGTACGTGCGTCATCAAGGGCGACCCCTTGCAAAACCCCCCTTAGTGACCAGGGGTGCATGCTGCAATGACCCTTGGGTAACAGCTAGAAACATTGCAATGTCAGATAAATCCTTATTGATACCATATTTCTGCTGAGGGGAACAGGTTCCAGAGTTCCTGGCAGCTGAGGAACTCTCACAGAGCTTGACAGAAGTGAGTTTCATATCTGTTAGCAGTTTTGGTGCCTAATAGTAAGTACTTCTGGGTCAGGCAGCCTTTGCCGGCAGTGATGTCCCGAACGGTTCGCTGGCGAATAGTTCCTGGCGAACATTGCTTGTTCGTCATCATTGAGTAAACTTTGACCCTGTACCTCACAGTCAGCAGACACATTCCAGCCAATCAGCAGCAGACCCTCCCTCCCAGACCCTCCCACCTCCTGGACAGCATCCATTTTACATTCATTGTGAAGCTGCATTCTTAGTGAGAGAAGGGACAGTGTAGCTGCTGCTGATTTGATAGGGAAATTGATAGCTAGGCTAGTGTATTCAGTGTCCACTACAGTCCTGAAGGACTCATCTGATTTCTGCTGTAAGGACAGCACCCCAAAAAGCCCTTTTTAGGGCTAGAACATCAGTCTGCTTTTTTTTTTCTGTGTAATGTAATTGCAGTTGCCTGCCTGCCAGCCTGTGTGTCAGGCTCACAGCATATACTGTGCCCACTTGCCCAGTGCCACCACTCACTCACTGGTGTCACAATAGCTTGCATTTAAAAAAAAAAAACTTTTTTGACTGTAATATAATAGCAGTCAGTTTCCTTCACTAGTGTGCGTTTCAGGGCCTGCCCAGTGCCACCACTCACTCACTGGTGTCACAATAGCTTGCATTTAAAAAAAAAAAACTTTTTTGACTGTAATATAATAGCAGTCAGTTTCCTTCACGAGTGTGCGTTTCAGGGCCTGCCCAGTGCCACCACTCACTCACTGGTGTCACAATAGCTTGCATTAAAAAAAACAAAAACTTTTTGGACTGTAATATAATAGCAGTCAGTTTCCTTCACGAGTGTGCGTTTCAGGGCCTGCACAGTGCCACCACTCACTCACTGGTGTCCCAATAGCTTGCATTTAAAAAAAACAAAAACTTTTTTGACTGTAATATAATAGCAGTCAGTTTCCTTCATGAGTGTGCATTTCAGGGCCTGCCCAGTGCCACCACTCACTCACTGGTGTCCCAATAGCTTGCATTTAAAAAAAACAAAACTTTTTGGACTGTAATATAATAGCAGTCAGTTTCCTTCACGAGTGTGCGTTTCAGGGCCTGCCCAGTGCCACCACTCACTCACTGGTGTCCCAATAGCTTGCATTTAAAAAACCCAAAACTTTTGTACTGTAATATAATAGCAGTCAGTTTCCTTCACGAGTGTGCGTTTCAGGGCCTGCCCAGTGCCACCACTCACTCACTGGTGTCCCAATAGCTTGCATTTTAAAAAAACAAAACTTTTTGGACTGTAATATAATAGCAGTCAGTTTCCTTCATGCGTGTGCGTTTCAGGGCCTGCCAGGGCACAGTGTCACACCAGTGCAACTCATATCTGGTGTAACAGTAGTGTACATTTAAAAAAAAAAAAAAAAATTTTGACTGTAATAGATTGAATAGCAGTTAGTTGTCTGCCAGTGTGTGTGTCAGGCTCACAGCGTATACTGTGCCCCCTTGCCCAGTGCCACCACTCATATCCGGTGTCACAATAGCTTGCATTTAACAAAAAAAACACTTTTTGGACTGTAATATAATAGCAGTCAGTTTCCTTCACGCGTGTGCGTTTCAGGGCCTGCCAGGGCACAGTGTCACACCAGTGCAACTCATATCTGGTGTAACAGTAGTGTACATTTAAAAAAAAAAAAATACAATTTTGACTGTAATAGATTGAATAGCAGTTAGTTGTCTGCCAATGTGTGTGTCAGGCTCACAGCGTATACTGTGCCCCCTTGCCCAGTGCCACCACTCATATCCGGTGTCACAATAGCTTGCATTTAACAAAAAAAAACTTTTTGGACTGTAATATAATAGCAGTCAGTTTCCTTCACACGTGTGCGTTTCAGGGCCTGCCAGGGCACAGTGTCACACCAGTGCAACTCATATCTGGTGTAACAGTAGTGTACATTTAAAAAAAAAAAAAAAAATTTTGACTGTAATAGATTGAATAGCAGTTAGTTGTCTGCAAGCGTGTGTGTCAGGCCTACAGCGTCTACTCTGCCAACTTCTGCCACTGCACAGTGCCACTCATATCTGTTGTCACAGTAGCTTGCACGCATAGTACCACTAATCAAAAAAAAAATGACAGGCAGAGGCAGGCCACCCCACAGGGGCCGTCGTGGTCGTGGTGCTGTGATTCCCTTTGGCCCTAGAATAATGTCCAGTGTTCAGAGGCTACGTACCCTGAACTCGAAAAGTTCTGAGGACACAGTTGACTGGCTAACACAGGACACCCAATCTTCTACAGCTTCCGCTCAGAACCTTGACGCACCATCCTCCTCCAGCTTAGCTTCGGGCACCTCTCAAGTTACCACTCGCCATCCTGCCGCCACCACCAACACTAGCACCACAGCAGCTTCACTTGATATGTCAGAGGAGTTATTTACACATCAGTTGGAAGAAATGAGTGATGCGCAACCATTATTGCCAGAGGATGTAGATAACAGGGATATGTCTCAGTCAGTCAGCATTACACACATGGACGTACGGTGTGATGATGATGATGTTGTACCCGCTGCTGCTTCCTTTGCTGAGTTGTCAGATACAAGTGAAGCGGTTGATCATGACGATGCGTCCGTGGATGTCACGTGGGTGCCCGCTAGAAGAGAAGAAGAACAGGGGGAAAGTTCAGATGGGGAGACAGAGAGGAGGAGTAGGAGACGAGATGGAAGCAGGGGGAGGTCGTCGCAAGGAGCTAGTGGTACAGTCAGACAGCATGCATCGGCACCCAGGGTCAGCCAGACAGCACACCAATCAACGCATGCTGTTGCCACTACCAGAATGCTGTCATTGCAGAGCTCAGCAGTGTGGCATTTTTTTTGTGTGTCTGCCTCTGACAACAGCGATGCCATTTGCAACCTGTGCCAAAAGAAACGGAGTCGTGGGAAGTCCAACACCCACCTAGGTACAACTGCTTTGCGAAGGCACATGATCGCACATCACAAACGCCTATGGGATCAACACATGAGTACAAGCAGCACACAAACTCAAAGCCGCCATCCTCCTCCTGGTCCAGCATCTTCAGCCACCATAACCACTGCTGTCCTCCTTTTCCCCTCTCAACCATCCACCCCTCCGTCTCTCGCCTTGAGCAGTTCCTGCTCATCTGCCCACAGTCAGGTGTCTGTCAAGGACATGTTTGAGCGTAAGAAGCCAATGTCACAAAGTCACCCCCTTGCCCGGCGTCTGACAGCTGGCTTGACTGAATTCTTAGCCTGCCAGCTTTTACCATACAAGCTGGTGGAGTCTGAGGCGTTCAAAAAAATTGTAGCTATTGGGACACCGCAGTGGAAGGTACCCGGCCGAAATTTCTTTGCACAAAAGGCAATCCCCAACCTGTACTCGATTGTGCAAAAGGAAGTAATAGCATGTCTGGCACACAGTGTTGGGGCAAGGGTCCATCTGACCACTGATACCTGGTCTGCAAAGCATGGTCAGGGCAGGTATATCACCTACACTGCTCATTGGGTAAACCTGCTGACGGCTGCCAAGCATGGAATGCGTGGCTCTGCAGAGGAGTTGTTGACACCGCCACGACTTGTAGGCAGGCCTGCTGCCACCTCCTCTACTCCTCCTACTCCATCCTCTTCCATAACCTCCTCGGCTGAGTCCTCTTCTGCTGCTGCATCTTGCTCCACATCAACGGCACCCCCCCAGCTCTCATGGTACTATTCCACATCCCGGATACGGCAGTGTCACGCCGTCTTGGGGTTGACTTGCCTGAAAGCAGAGAGTCACACTGGACCAGCACTCCTGTCCGCCCTGAACGCACACTGGAAGAGGATTGTGAGGAAGAGGAGTCAGAGGAGGAATGTGGCTTTGAGGAGGAGGAGGAAGACCAACCACAACAGGCATCCCAGGGTGCTCGTTGTCACCTATCTGGTACCCGTGGTGTTGTACATGGCTGGGGGGAAGAACATACCTTCAGTTAGATCACTGAGGACGAGGAACAGGACATGAGTAGCTCGGCATCCAACCTTGTGCAAATGGGGTCTTTCATGCTGTCGTGCCTGTTGAGGGACCCTCGTATAAAAAGGCTGAAGGAGAACGACCTGTACTGGGTGTCCACGCTACTAGACCACCGGTATAAGCAGAAAGTGCCTGAAATGTTACCGAATTACGGCAAGTCGGAAAGGATGCAGCAGTTCCAAAATCAATTAAAAAGTATGCTTTACACAGCGTATAAGGGTGATGTTACAGCACAACGGGAATCTAACAGGGGAAGAGGTGAAAGTAATACTCCTCCTCCCACGACCACGCCGGCAAGGACAGGACGCTTTACAGATGTGCTGTTGATGGGGGACATGCAGAGCTTTTTATGTCCTACGCATCACCACAGCCCTTCGGGTTCCACCCTCAGAGAACGACCCGACCGACAGGTAGCAGACTACCTCGCCTTAACTGCAGATATCGACACTCTGAGGAGCGATGAACCCCTTGACTACTGGGTGTGCAGGCTTGACCTGTGGCCTGAGCTATCCCAATTTGCGATAGAACTTCTGGCCTGCCCCGCTTCAAGTGTCCTGTCAGAAAGGACCTTCAGTGCAGCAGGAGGTATTGTCACTGAGAAGAGAAGTCGCCTAGGTCAAAAAAGTCTAGATTACCTCACCTTTATTAAGATGAATGAGGGATGGATCCCGAAGGGACTGACAGTGGGCGATACATTTGACTAAAAAAGGCCTGATGAGGGGGACGTAACAGGTGTCGCGGCTGCCGGCCCGCCGCGTGATATTTAAATCCCTAGCTCACCCCAGTACCTTGCCCTGTCGTGGTTTCCTGTTCCTGGTTTCCTGAGAGTGCTTTATCATTGTGAATCTGATTTCCTGGTATCCTGATCTTGGCTTTTCCCTGGTTATTCTGAATTCTGGTTTCCCTGACTTGGCTTGTGTAAACGGTATTGTGTATTTTCTGGCTTCCTTGACCTCGGCTTTCCCTTTGACCATTCTCTATCTCTAGCATATTAGTCCGGCCATTCTAAGGTCCGGTTTATGCTCTGTCCTTTTATTTTCTTGCCTATGTATATGTTTACATAGTTTCTGCGTGCTGGACCACACTAGTAGTCGTGACATTGGGATTAAACTGATAAGAATAGTACTACTTAACACACCACTCCTATCTGGTGGCACATTAGATTGCATGCGCAGTGCCCCAAATTTGAAGAAGGAGGACCGACCAAGCATCTTTTTCCATCTCCCGGTTCCTAAAATCGATGCCATATACACGTCCCTGATAGGGGACGTAACAGGGATTAAACTGATGCATGTACAAATGCATGTGATGATGTGGCGGCAGAAGGGAAACTAGTTGCTGATCCACCAGTAGCCCATCCTGCAACAGCCAATCCAGCTGATGGCAAAAGGTGTTAAGGAAGCCACTCAGTCTACCAGGCATTCTAAGCCTACGAGGAGAGAGATCTCTGACAGTGAGAGCTCTATGGAGGACTCATATGAGAATAGTCATTTTCCTACTGAATACACAGAGTCATCTGATGATGAGGAGTTCCCATATTCAGGGGGGTTTGATGAAAGGAAAACTGAAGCTCTCATTAAGGCAGTGAGGAAGACTCTAAGTTTGGAGGAATCTTCCATTCAAGTACCCTCATACAGCAAGCACTTTGCTAGTCTCAAAAGAAAAGAAATGGCTTTTCCCCTCCATAAGACCATAAAGAGCCTTATTCATGATGAATGGGGTAAATCTGAGAAATGGTTCAGTTTTCAGGATAAGTGGTACAAGCTATATCCATTCAAGATAGCTGACTGTGCCTCTTGGATCTCGGCTCCCAAGGTGGACGCGGCAGTAGTCAGACTGGCCAAGAAGACCACCTTGCTTCTGGACGACTCTGACTCTTTGAGAAAACCTATGGAGAAAAGGATTGATACTAATCTTTCCAAGGCCTACGTGGCAGCAGGAGCTAGTCTGCACCCAGCAGCTGCCTTAACTTCAGTTTCCAGGGCCCTTAAGCAATGGGCAGAGCATCTAGAAGCTGACATCAAGGATGATGTGAGTAGATCACGTCTCATCAGAGCTGTAGAAGACATTAGTTTTGTAGCAGATTTTTGCTCCGATGCCTCTGTGGATCTTGTACGCTCCATAGCTAGGGCCATGGCCCACAATGTTGCTGGCCATAGAGCACTCTGGCTTAAGGCTTGGGATGCAGACACCGCATCCAAGAATAGTCTCTGCTCACTACCTTTTTTCAGGGTGACATGCTTTTTGGACATCAGCTGGATGAGTGCATCAAAAAGGCTGCAGAAGGCAGTAAAGCCTTATTGCCATGTAACAGGAGCAACAGAAGATCCTCTAATGCTGACATGAGGTCATTCAGAGACTCAAGGCAATATAGACCTGGAAGACAATCCTTTCGGAGCCAGCTATGGAAGACTAGTCTATCCTCTCATAGAGGTGGTAGGGGCAGAGGGCCATCTGCCCACCAGAATAAAAGATTCTGACTGCTTCCAGGCTCAGTTTTCAGGAATAGGGGCCAGATGGCTTAATTTCTTGGAGACTTGGAGCCACGCCATCAAGGATCTGTGTGTCCAGAAGGTGGTCTCCCAAGATTATCGGCTAGAATTCGAGGAGACACCTCCTTCAGGAAAATTCTTCGAGTCTTCATTTCCAGAAAACTTAAGAAAAAGAAGGGCGCATCTAGAATTTATAGATTCTCTGTCCCGACAATTGGTGATCTGCCAAGTTCCCAGGGAAGAACGATTTCAGGGATTCTACTCAAGGCTTTTTCTTGCCCCAAAACACAAGGACGCATGGAGGCCAATCCTGGATTTGTCCATCCTCAATACCTTTCTGTGTGCCTGATGATTCAGGATGGAATCATTTACCTCCATCATCCAGGCAGTATCTCCAGGCGATTGGTTAATTTCCATTGAACTCAAGGATGCCTATTTCCACATCCCAATCAGCAGTGTACATCAGAGGTTCCTGAGGTTCTGTCTGTAAAACAAACACTAGCAGTTCAGGGCCCTTCCATTTGGCCTCAGCTCAGTACCCATGGTGTTCTCCAAAGTCCTAGTTTCCCTGATTGCAGAGATCACTACTTGGATGACATCCTGATATTGGCAAAGAATTACCCATCATTGATTGCCCATCTAAACATAGCCAGATTGATCTTGGAGAACCATGGTTGGGTTCTGAATTTCCAAAAGAGTCAACTCCAACCCAGTCAACAGATGACCTATCTGGGAGTCTGGTTCAATACAAATCTATGGTTTGTCCGTCTTTCAGAAGACAGAAGATATCAGCTGAAAGAGAAGTTGAGGAGAATACTTAGTCTTTGCAAGATCACTGCAAGAGCTTACATGAGCATCCTGGGGTCCCTTTCATCTACTATAGGCCTTACCTGATGGGCTCAATGGCATCTCCGGATCCCTCAAAGATCCTTCCTGACCCAGTACAAGCATCTGGATTTGAACCAGCCCATTCATCTTACATCCAGAGTAAAGGAAGCTCTCAGATTGTGGCTTTCAAAGGCAACCCTGACCAAAGGTTTTCCCCTGGGAGATATACCTTGGATGGTAGTCACCATGGATGCATGCCAAACAGGATGGGGTGCCAATCTGAACCAGATATACATTCAAGAGAAATGGCCTGTATCCTTCCGAGGATTATCTTCCAACTACCTAGAACTGAGGGAGGTTTTCAAGGCCTTGCGTCACCTAAGGTCAAGAATCCGACACCATTGGATGAAACTACAGGTGAACAACACTGCAGTGGTGGCATACGTGAACCACCAAGGAGGTACCCACAGCCCAAGTATGTTGAGTATCATTTCTCATGAAATGAGCACAAAAACACCTTCTGAGGATATGTGCGATTTACCTTCCAGGTTCCATGAACATCAAGACGGATTTCCTGAGAAGACACAAAATCTTGCCAGGAGAATGATGTCTAGCAAAATGGGCTTTTTATGAGTTGGTTCACAGATGGGGTCTTCCAGAGTTCGACATGATAGACAACTTCCAGAACAGACAGGTACAGAGGTTCTTCTCCAGGGAACATCATCCCCTAGCGGAAGGTTGGGATGCCCTCAGCTGTTCATGGAATTTCCAGACGGAGTATGCATTTCCCCGATTCCCCTTATCTTCACCCTCCTTAGGAGAATTCAAAGGTAACGTGTAGTGGTAATTGCAGTCTGTATTGGCCACAGAGACCCTGGTTCCCACTGTTGTTGAGCCTTTCTATGGAGAGCCCACTTCTCTGCCTGTGAGAGAGGACCTGCTGTCTCAGGGTCCTCTGTTCCCTCCTGCTCCTCAAACCCTCCAGCTGATGGCATGGAGACTGAAAGGAGGCGATTACAAGAGAAAGGGTTCTCAGATGTGGTGATTTCAACTATGCTTCAGGCAAGGAAACGGAATACTTTGGCTGCCTATTACCATATTTGGGACATCTTCTCTGACTGGGCATCTAACAAAGGTATTTCCCCAGGGTCCTTCTCTGCTGTGGATCTCCTGGGGTTTCTGCAAGACGGCTTGGACAAGGGTCTCAGCCTGAAAACTCTGAAGGTCCACATTTCAGCCCTTTCAGCTTTATCTGGTGTGAGATGGGCATTAGACTTTGATGTGACTTGTTTTATGAAGGCTGTCATGCAGATCAGACCTCCTATCAAGTCCATTTCTTCTCTTTGGGACTTGCCACTTGACCTGTCAGCCTTACAGGGTATCCCATTTGAACCCATAACAGCGATTCCAATTATGTTCCTTACTCTTAAAACATCTCTTCTGGTCGCTTTGACTTCAGGTATCACTCTCATCAGACAAGCCTCTCATCTCATTCCAACAGGATAAGGTGATTCTGAGAACAGTTCCAGAGTTCAGGCCTAAAGCAATTTGATCATTTCATATGAACCAAGAGATCATCTTGCCTGCTTTATTCCCACCTCCTTCTTCTGAGGAGGAGCATTTGTCTCACACCGTGGATGTGGTTTGCTGTTTATTGGTCTACCTCGACAGAACTGGCAGCTGGAGGAGATCCTCTAAGCTTTTTATCCTCCCTCAAAGGCATGATAAGGGCCTGCAAGCATCTCCTAAGACCATCTCTAGGTGGCTGGTCTCGGCCATTACTAAGGCTTATGAGGCTAAACAGGTCCTGGTTCCTCAAGGTCTGAAAGCCCATTTAACCCAAGCTCTATCCACTTCCTGGGCAGCTGTTGCACAAGTGTCTTCTGATCAGATCTGCAGAGCAGTGACATGGTCGTCTCAGAATACCTTTATCCGCGTTTTCAACTGGATGTGAGATCCTCTAGAGAGGCTCAATTTGGTTCTGCCGTCTTATCGGCTTTTTGAACTTATGTTGTCACTTAATAAATTTCAGCATCATATTGTGTTCTGTATATATCCCCTCCCCTCCATTCCCCAGAGTTTTATAGCTTGGGCATTGCCCTGGAGTAGTGCTGTCATGGCCATGGCCGGGTAAATGGAAAATTGTTTCATACTTACCGATATTTTCCATTGTCAGTAATGGGCCACGGCAGCACTCGGCACCCTTCCTGGACGTTGGCTTGTTATGAACTGGGGAATTATGGTCATGTGGCCTTTTATGGGCTAAAATTTTGTCCTGTCCAATCGGAGTGAGGGGAAGAGCTAACCCTGGAGTAGTGCTTCCATGACCCATTACCGGGAAAGGATATACTAGGTAGGACAGGTATTTTTTTCATTTTGATATTGTATACTTAATTAAAAGAAATATTTCCGCTCATCAGGGAACATGCACCTGAGGCACTCTCGCATGCGAGACAACATTCCCAGAGTAGTCAACAACCTACCCTTCAACGATGACATGTCCCAGGTACAGATCGAATCCTGACACCATGAGTCCCAAACCACGATATACGCCTTTCCATGAATCTAGAGCCAATGAGTTATAGAGAAGAGATCTCAGATTCCCAAATCAAGGGTTCACAAAAACCTTGGGCAGTGCATGCGGTGCTGCTTCTGGTATTCTTCCCTGATCCCACTGGAAGCAAGCGAGAGAACTGGCAATAATGTTAGTAACCCCTTCAACATGCGCTGTCTTGAACATTAAAGCATAACAAACATCAGATGTTGGAAAGAATAGTACTACTTTGGAATCTACCTTATTTGTTCTTGAGTCTTTACTGTAATTATTCACAATAACAGTAAAGAAAAATATTTTTTTATTGCCTTCCACTATTCTTTCCAACTGATATTTAATGCTGTGATGAATTTCATTGATTCAGCTATATACCTACTTTTGGGTAACCCGGTAAATACATTGGGACAAGTTCACTGCTCGTTTTAAATATTCCTTCTAAATGGAGGTATCTCATCATCATACTCACAAACCCTCACGTGATGTAATGGCTGTGAATCACTTGTTGAACTATTACATAACATAATAATAGTCCTGAAAACACACATTAGTTTATCCCCTTAAGGACACATGACACGTGTGACATGTCATGATTCCTTTTTATTCCAGAAGTTTGGTCCTTAAGGGGTTAAATGCTTGAGATAGGGCACCAAAACATTCCTGTATATAACATTTAACATTCCTGAACACATAAAGTTTATTATATGCTGCTGAACCTTTACTTTAAAACAAATAGTGGCCCTATTTACCTATTTATTTATTTTTTTGTATCATTGATTAGGCAAATACTATGATCAGGGCCGGTGCAAAAGAAACATTTGCCGTCCCCCCATGTGACTTCACAATGCCCCACCCATATGATCTGCCATATGAACCAACGCCAGTGCTGCACACAGTGTGTGTTTACACACAAAAGGCTACAGAAACAGGCTATAGACACCAGAACCACTACATTAAGCTGCAGTGGTTCTGGGGGCTATAGTGTCCCTTTAATTTGAGGTAAATTAATGATTAGAGCCACGAATAATATACTAGATTGCCTACTTACAACCAGATGAAGATGATGGTGGCAGTCCGGCTCCACTGGTCTGGTGTAGAACAGGCTCTTTGGAGGCTGTTTGTAACTGTGGTCACAAAAATCAATGGCCTGAGGGAACAGGAAGCAGCTCTATTTTTGGGGGCCCCTTACACAGCTCAAGGTCTGGGCCCCAGGGCCTGACGGTAAGTATGCCCATAAGACCCACCCATAAGTCCACCTACTTGTTCCACCCATGAGTTCGTTCACAGGGAGTTGAGTGTGTAGGGGATTTGTTATGTGTTATTGTAGAGGATCTAAAGTGTGTGCTTATGGAATGTAGTGTATAGGGATACCAGTTTGTGTAGGTGATGCAGTGTGTGTGTGTGTAGTGAATGCAGTGTGTTTTTGTGTAAGGGATAGAATCAGTGTGTGTTTGTATGTAAGGGATATATTGTGTTTTTCTGGTTGTGTGTAAGGGATGCATTGTGTGAATCTGTGTTTGTAAGTGTAAAGGATGCAAGGTGTGTTTCTGTGTATGTAAGGGATGCAAGGTGTGTGTGTGTGTGTGTGTGTGTGTGTAAGGGGTGCATTGAGTGTGTAAGAGATGCATTGTGTTTCTGTGTGTGTGTAAGAGAAGCAATGTGTGTATGTGTAAGGGATGCATTGTGTGTTTCTGTGTATGTGTGCAAGGGATGCATTGTCTTTGTATGTAAGGGTTGCATTGTGTGTGTAATGGATGCAATGTGTGTTTCTCTGGGTGTAAGGCAAGCATGGTGTGTTTCTGTGTGTGTAGGGATGCATTGTGTGTGTTTTTCTATGTATAGGGAAGCATTATGTGTGTGTGTGTGTAGTGTGAAAGAGAAAGTTTTTGGGGTAGGATAAGGGCTGAATCATATCAGTCCCATGGTGCTTCTCTTTCCCCCCTTTCTCAGCCTCTCTCCTCTTTTGTCCCTTACAGCACTCCCCTCATTTCCCTTAGAGCTCTATCCTCCTGCCCTTAGTGCTCCCCCCGCCCCACTGTCCTTTAGTGAGTGTTCCTGTTAGTGCTTTGATTGTTGTAACGGCACCCCGGGCATAAAAGGGGTTAAACCGCTAGCATCTTGTTGTATTCCTTGTAGCTTGTACATAAGTTGTGCAATGTTCTTTTCACTTTAGTACATGGAACGATGGTGAAACAAGCCTAGACCAGCTAAATAAATAGGTTAACAAATAAATAAATATATTTATTTATTTTTAACATTGAAGTGTTCCTGTTAGTGCTTTGATTGTTGTAACGGCACCCCGGGCATAAAAGGGGTTAAACCGCTGTTCCAGATATACAGGCAGCTACTGTAGACACCAATCCACCGAACCGGAGAAGCATAAGAATGCTCTCAAACATATGAATGCTGTAAACAGCCGAATAGGAAAAACCATACGAATAGGTTTACAGTCCTAGCAGTCGAACTGGAACAGCATACAATAAATCCCCTTGCTGTAAACACCCTTAGTGATCTCCCTGCCCACTTTCCCGTAGTGCGCTCCCCTCCTATCTGTTAGAGCTCTCCCCTCCTGCCCCTTAGTGCTCTCCCCTCCGTTTCCTTAGAGCTTTCCCCTCCCAACCCTTTAGAGCTCTTCCCTAACCCCAGTCTCTTAGTGTTCTCTCCTACCCCCTCCCTCTTAGTGTTCTCTCCTACCCCCTCCCCCTTAGTGCTCTCTTCTACCCCCTTCCCCTGAGAGCTCTCTCCTGCCCCCTGCTCTTTAGAGCTCTCCACTGCCCCCTGTCCTTTAGAGCTCTCCACTGCCCCTTAGTGGTCTCTCATCTCCTCCTCTGTCCCTTAGTGGTCTCTTCCCCACCCACTTAGTGGTCTCATCTCCTCCTCTGTCCCTTAGCGGTCTCTCCCCCCCTCCCACCCACTTAGTGGTCTCTACTCTCCTCCCCGCCACCCTTAGTGGTCTCTCCTCTTCTCCCCTCTTTCCATTAGTGGTCTCTCATTCCCACTCTTAGTGGCTCTCTCCTCTCCCTCCCATAGTTGCCTCTCCTCTCCCCCCACCCTTAGTGGCCTCTCCTCTCCCCCACACTTAGTGGTCTCTTCTCATTCCCGCTCCCCTAGTGGTCTCTCCTCCTCCACCCTCCCTATCTCCCTTCTCCTCTACCCCCACCCTTCCCCTAGTGGTCTCTCATCCACCCCTCCTCCCTCCCTTAGTTGTCACTCTCACCACGCAACCTTAGTGGTCTCTACTCATCCCCTCCTCCCCTTAGTGGTCTCTCCTCCACCCCTCCCTGCCTCCCTTAGTAGTCTCTCCTCACCCTTAGTGGTCTCTCCTCCCCCCCTCCCTCCCTTAGTGGTCTCTCCTCACCCCCACCCTCCCATAGTGGTCTATCCTTCACCCCCTCCCATAGTCGTCTGTCCTCCACCCCCTCTCCCTCTCATAGTGATCTCTCCCACACCCCCCTCCCTTAGTAGACTCTCTCCCTCCCCTACCTCTATTGTAGCATGGCCGAGCTCCGGTCCAGTCTGCGGTACAGGAGCTTTTGTTTGCTGTACCCGGCCGGACTGAGAGGAAGTGCTCACTGAGTGAGCACTTCCTGTCAGGTTGGCCGGGTACAGGAAACAGATGCTCCTGTACTGCTGACCAGAGCGGAGCTTGGCCATACTACACTGAGGGACTGGCAGGAGGGAGCGCTGTGTGTCCCTTATATCTTGCGCCTCCCCCGGCTGGTGCGTCCTAATGGAAGCACCGGCCCAGGCAGTGCTGTAGTTGCCAGAGGCTCTCTATAGAGCGCTCAGGTCGCCTATAGGATGCGCTGGTCCTGACTATGATGCTATAATAGGAGTAGTTAACACACTCTTAATAGGAGTAGTTAACACACTCTTGTTTTACTATATGGGTTGTAGGAAAACATTGAATTCAACTTATTGCTTTTTTATCTGTACAAAACTTGAACACAATATAAATAAATGGTCTTTAACATGGGCATTAATTCCAAGTTATTGCCCAAGTGTGATACTGATCCGTGTGAGTAAAAAATATCAACAACCCCAGGAAACTGGTTAATCAAGGTATTAGTTTGACTTGAATCAGATATAGGCCCTTGTAAGATGAATCTTTATTTCTAGCATCTTGTTGTATTCCTTGTAGCTTGTACATAAGTTGTGCAATGTTCTTTTCACTTTAGTACATGGAACGATGGTGAAACAAGCCTAGACCAGCTAAATAAATAGGTTAACAAATAAATAAATATATTTATTTATTTTTAACATTGAAGTGTTCCTGTTAGTGCTTTGATTGTTGTAACGGCACCCCGGGCATAAAAGGGGTTAAACCGCTGTTCCAGATATACAGGCAGCTACTGTAGACACCAATCCACCAAACCGGAGAAGCATAAGAATGCTCTCAAACATACGAATGCTGTAAACAGCTGAATAGGAACATACGAATAGGTTTACACTCCTAGCAGTCGAACTGGAACAGCATACAATAAATGCCCCCCTAGAACAAGACAAGGCTCCGTTTTGTCTCCAACTGTCTCCGCTCCCAACACAGTGTTCTGCTGCTGGGGAAAGGAGACTGGACTCTCTATTCTCTGCTGGACACTCTGACTCTGGGGAGGGAGGACAAGGCTCTCCTCTCCCAGTAAGTCACTCTGCTGCTGGGGGACAGGACCGACTGTCTCTGCCCCCTGTAACTCAGCCTGCCGCTGGGGAATGGAGACTGGGCTCCCAATTCCCAATAAATCAATCTGCCGCTGGGGATCTGGGCCAACCGTGTAGGGCCGGTGGAGAGACCTCGGTCCCATCTACACCTGCCGCCTGGGGTTCCTCCCAGTAAATCTCTACAATATCTTCCCAGATGAAGGGGTCTGGAACTGGATCTGCTGCTCTGCTTTCCTGTCGTGCCTTCTCAATGGAGTGGAACAGGTGTTGGTAGTCCTGCTCCAGCTCCATCTCTCGGGTTGCTAGGTGGGCCAGGTCTTGCTCCACCTCGTGAGGTTCATCCCAGTCGTACATACTCTCCCTCCACTCAAAAATGTTATGGAACCGGGTTCGTGTAGAGCTCCCAAAATCAGGCTCCAAAAATGACTCCCATGACAAACCAGGGCCATCAAACTCCTCTACCTCTGGCTTGTCATGCTCGGCTGTCCAGGGTATATACTGCACTGCATACCACCAGAATGCCTGGTAGGCATCCTCCAGTCACAGCTCCTGCTATAACCGGTGCTCCAATTCCTTTACCCACTCCTCCAGGGGCTGCTCTCCCAGGAGGGGCATCCGCAGTGCCACTCGTGTCTGATGTCGCTGCTCCACACTTGGGAGTCCCTCGCCCCGCTGGTGCTGTATATTATCCAGTGCCTGGTACCAGATGCCTTTGCGGACTGCATCTCGGACACTTGGAAAGAAAAGTCCTTGCCTCCTGACCAATATTTTTCATAGACTTACCTTGGCTTATAACTAATACTGGTAATATTCACCACTTACAACTAGGAATTGTAAAAAAAAAATAGTTTTTTTCTATATGATATATTCAGTCAGAAATTAAGTATAGTCAGGAATTAACAGTAGATTTAAAAGTTTTTTTCCCAAAGTAGCTGAATTACAAAAAACAAAACACAAACAAACTTGGAGAAATTTTTGCTTTATTTGGTAATTTGTCCTAAATTATGAAATTTGGCCTAGTTTTGGAAGTCACTTTTAATTCCTTTTGGATTCCTCACAATTATCACTTTGGTGAATAATCTTGACAGGGCTTTTCACTAAAATGAGAATTGCTGTTAATTCAAAATGAATTTCGAATGTAAGTCCAAACTAGCAAAGCTGAACGCAGAATTTACTTTGGAGAAATTTTCTAAATCTGCTATTTTGACCTGAATTTTTATATTTACTGTGAATTCTCAGCAATTCTCACTTTAGATAAAAGCCCTGTCAGGATTATTCACCAAAGTATGAATTGTGAGAAATCCAAAAGGATCTAAAAGTGAATTCAAAATGCTAACAGAATTTATGCAAAAATAGCCAAACTGTGACAAAAGCACTTAGAGGTTTTTTTCCAGATCAGCACTTTTTGCCTAAATTTTGCAATTTGGATTTTCAATTCACTACAGGTTGGTGTTAAGTTAATAAATTCCATTGTTGCTGTGATGGTTCTGCTTTTGTTTTTGCTTACTTTTTACTTTTTACTCTGCAAATACTGGTTTAATGTTTTCAGGGATAGAAATTACAACTGCGGTAAGGAAGAATACAGTTATCATTATTGCAATTTTGAGAGCAGCCAACAAAGGCTTTTCTACAAAGGCACCTAGAGGAATCTGGCACAAATGTTACAAATTCAGCATTATTGGTGTGTCTCTGCAAGGACTCATTACCTCAAAATGCCCACACTCGCTGTAACGGTTTGTAAAGCAAAGCTAAGTGTCTTTTCATAACCGTAAAATTTGCGGGTTGTATTTAGGATGGGTAATAAAGGTTTGTCACTAATTGTTACTGTCTCTCTCTCTGTTTTATCAATTGTAGTTTGTACTCAACAGTTGAATTTCATTATTTTTTTTTACTTTTCTAGATTTGTGAGAACATGTTTATCTACATTGTGAAATATAATCTAAGTCTAAAGACTATCTCAACACAAGAAGCAGTTCTCAAAATATAGAATTAAACGTGACCTTGTACTTTTTGTGACATAATATATTCTAATCTGTTGGCTGTGACTAATTGTGCAGTGTACTTATACAGAGACCGAAAGGAACAGAACACTGAGACATTTAGAGGATTTTCTTGAAAAGTATGTCCAAAAAAACTAACCTCAACTGGAGAAAACCTGAATATCCATTAGAGGTGTTTACATTTTCAGCTCTAAGTGAAAAGATTCTCAGATATCTGTCTGGAATGTGGGAGGGTTTGCTAGAGACTTTTAGGTATAGAAAGAATTAGCAACACCAAAATAATGCTCAGATTACAAAACATTTACAAAAACTTTACCGGATAGTATTTTTGGGGACCAATATCTTTCTCTATATCTTTTTTATTACTGTATTAGTATTTAGAGCATCTGTGCTGCATGCGTAGGACATTAGGTGAACAATCAGATGAACATGGTTTATACAATGTTTGACTACTTACAATGGGATGGTGCCAGGACACTCATAGTGCCATCACCACAAAAGCGTACTATAGTGGTTATGGTGCTTGGAATGTTCCTTTAATTATTATTTTATTGTACATGTAATCTAACCCATTGTACAGCGCTATGGAATTTGCTGGCGCTATACAAATAATAAAATAATAATAACTGTCACTTTGTCATATGCCATTCCACCATTTTGTATAGAATCTTTTTGTGTTCCTGTATGCTGAATAGTGATAGAGAGCTATGTCCCACTATTTTAAGCCTCTAACTCCCACTAGCTCACTACAAAGTACAAAGTAGTGCAATATGGGTTTTTAAGAAACTGGTTAAACATAGAGCAAAGAGGGATGAATACAGTTGGCGATGTTTGTTCTAACCCATGGAAGCTAGGAATGTTTCTGTTGATTACATTCGTTTTCATTGTAATGGTTCCATGTGTAGAACGTTGCCTCCATTTTATATACAGGTTGCATTATGCATAGTTTCCTTATATGATTTTAAAACGTAATGTTCTATTACAAGATTTTACAAACTTGCCGAGGACTTTCGTAGAACTACAATAGTTCCCTTTAAGTAGAAAAAAAAAAGATTCTAAATACTTGTCTGTTATTTTTTCATTTCTTTGAAATGTATACAAAACACACCACTTACAAAGGTGTATTGTATGACAACCTCTTTCAGTAAACTATGCCTTCATACTGAGTGATATCCATCATTCAAGCTAGCTTAGACATTACAGCGAGTGTCTGAAAAATCCAGAAAAAGCTGGTTTTGACTAGTTACATTCTGTAGGGTTTCCCTTTCTTTGTTAGACAGATTCTTCACCGAAAACTCAAGATAAACAGTTACTCTGGCATTTGCTAAAAATCTGTATCACAATGCAGAGGAAGACTAAAACAAATTCTTCGTATTAAGCAAACTCTCATTTGCGGTGATTAAAAACCATATTTGCTTTGTTTAAGGGGAATAACCAAGCAAGTAATACGGTTGAGCTTGAAGAATTTTGCATATTTATTTTACATTACATAACAGTTCAATTAATAAACATTATAAGGTTCTTTCGTACACAAACCAGAAACTCATTGCACTAGTGGACTCAGAAATTAGCAATCAGTCGCAGGCAAAAAAGCTGCTTCCCACTGCTAGACTGGGTTTTTGTTGGTGCTCCGGAATTAAGACATGCTCAAAATAGAAAACAGTCCTGAGTGCTCTGGTACATAGGGTATAATTTATTAGTGACCAGGGACCTAACTATTTCATAGTCACTTTTTACACACGTGTGAGTCCAAAAATGATTACATGCTTGTAAACTCCAATTACATGAGGGTTTCAGCCACGCTCGCTATAAGGGCAGGCCTTCTTGCCCACCTTCATGGAAGTTTGTCATACAGGAGTGCATGCTCACTTGAAATGCATTATTGGTAACCCTTCTCGCCTATGTCAGGCCCAACACCTGACAATGATGCTAACTACTATATTAGGTTTGGGAAACCTCTCCCATACTGCTTTACTTTGTTACGTGTCACGTTAGTCTAGAACAGTGGTTCCCAACCCAGTCCTCAACTACCCCTAACAGTCCAGGATTTAGGTATTATCCAAGTGTGTACACTTTAGATTCAACAGGGCAATCCCAAAATCCTCGACTGGTAGGGGGTAATAGTAGCATCTCCAGTTCATACTTGGAAACCATTACTTGTTAAACAATTTATTATTATTATTGCTTTGTTTTCCATCTCTTCTTGGGTCTACTCCCACAGCTCCACACATTTGGTGACATTTGGACTTAAAAGGGTGGGTTATCAGCAAATCTTCCCCCACACTCTGTTTAATTTGCCCCACACATGGCGATGTTATATGTAGGCGATCATTCTTAAATAGGTTGTTAAGAAATCAAACTGGGTTTACCAAAGCTTCTCTCCAACTTTAATGTGGATTTGAGTAGACATGTGCATTTGTTTTCATTCAAATCGAAATTTGTCCGAGCTTTGGTATATGCAAAATTTCAGTAACCAAATTTCGGACACTGAAAATATGATCATTAACGAAACAAACAAAATGAACCAAAACAAATTTTCAGCCTGACCACATTTCTAGTCTTGCGCATCGCCAACATAATGAATTATCTCCAGTTACAGAGCACTGAAAAGGATTATTTTATTGGGATTAACAAGACCCCACATTCACACTAGAAGTTACATAGCACGAACAATTTGCTTTACCCCAGAACTAGTGCTGCCCAGGACACCTGTAAAATTATTATTTTTTCCTATTTTCTGTTAGTAAATGTCAGAGATAATATAAAGTTAATATAATATTTAGCAAATTTGTTTTAATTTTTACTAGCTAGAAAGATAAATAACATGGTGCCGTATTCTTGCCCTCATTGCCTCTAGTTTGTTTGGGTTATTTATTTTGAACTTTTTTTTTTCTCTGCAATGTATACAAACTGAGCCACTAACATTGATGTACTGCATGACAGCCTCTCTCAGTAAACCATGTCTGACTGTTTTATATTTACCATCCCATTTGTGGCACTTACAAGCTTCCAAAGCATCCAGTGCAAGCTAGTTGTATCTAGTTAAAATATACAGCTTTTTCCTCCAACAAAGTTTAAAAACACAATGATGCGGAACTCTAAGGACTTATTCGTCTTAAGGGTTTACTCACCAAATAGTGCGTTGTGCTGACTATTCATGTAGCAAATCCAACCTTGCTGAAAAACTGTAGCAAAACCCATTTTGAGGATTTAAATTTGGAAATATACAGTTGTAAAATTTTTCTGATTAATTATTTTGTCCTCAGTTTAGCAAATCTGGCTTTAAATTCACAAAAGAGTGTTTATTCTAATCAGTTACTTTTTCCTATGATATTCAGGTTTTGTTAGTTTTTTTACATATATATTAACCCCTTAAGGACCAAACTTCTGGAATAAAAGGGAATCATGACATGTCACACATGTCATGTGTCCTTAAGGGGTTAAAGATCTAGCGTATTTCATCCTAATTCAGCTCAGTCTAGGCACAGCCAGGGCACACATTGCAAATGAGGAAGAGAAAAAGAAACATTGTTTCATTTCTCATCTTCTCTATATGCTTTCTGTTTGCTGACTGCCAGACGCAAAGGACAGACTGACCTGTTAACAATGATTGTCAGGGAGACAAAATGGAGGCACCCGGCAGCAGAATGAAGAAGAGGTGATTTATACATTTATTATTATTTTCCATACCAAGTGGATATTTGTTATATAGGGGATGAATAAATACAATGGTAAAAATCATGGGAAGATGCATTTCCCTTATAAGATAATGATCCTCTCACCATCTTGTATTTATATGGCAAACATAGTTTGTCACAATTACTAGTATGTCTCATCCACTCTATGTATGACTCTGTGGAAGAAATAGTTTTTCTCTATATTAGAGTGAAATAATGCCTTGATGTACACATACGTTTAAAACTAAAGCTCACAGATGTAGATTAAACAGGCGTTTAGTCTCAGATTTGCAGTACAATCAGTCAAGTTTAAGATTAGTACCCCATAAGCCAGCTGGACACATGGTAATGCAGCGGGCATGGACTATTTGGCAGGCAACACTAGTGGGAAAGGTCTAGTGACAGAGGGCAGTATAAATTACACAGAACAGGGGTGGAACTAACAAAGAGAGGGTTAGGTGTAAGAATCGTGTACCACTACAAATCCTACTAGACACGTTCTCATAGAAGGGAACTGAACTCTATACTACAATTTACTGTACAAAAACAATGAAGAAAAACTAATAATTAAAAATCTTTCTTAGTTATAGATGCAGTGCTATGTTGTTTAGTAACTCTTTTCTGTCTATGGAATTGCCAATTAAAACATAATCTTTATTTTCTCAGTTAAAAGTGTTAATGGAGACCCCCTTACAAAATTATCCTTAAATGTGTATTATCTACACCAAAATACAGTACAGATACACAAGGAGTACATTATAAAACTGTGATTTAAAACAGGGATAAGAATGATTTCCTCACAATAGTATCCCACTTCCTATCAGAATATTGATTAAAGCCATCTGATCTGTATTAATGTATAATCTACGGTATGTAAATCAAGAAGTAAATCAAGTGCTACATGTTTTTTTTAGTTAATTGTGGATAATTGAATACTTTTTTAGAATTTTGGGGAAAGTCCGTTGCCTCTCCTGATGATGTAATCACTGTCATTAGTAGATATTTATCTAATCAAAGAAAAAACTGTTTTGTTAGAAAGAGGCTCTGATCTGGTGTCTCTGCATAACCTGAGCTTTTAGTTCACATATTGTACAATGTGATCAGTAGAGGTTTTTCTGCATTGAGTTCTCTGCTGATCACAGTTTGTGATTAAACAGGGAACAGACAGTAAAATCAGGTTGTGGCAGCCTGTCACAATATAATTTATCAAACAATTGGGGAGTAACTCTTAGACTACAGCAACAAGGTGCAGAATGTTCAAAAATAGTTCTTTGAACTGTACAGGTAAGTGATATAACCCTGCTAAAACAGGAAACAAACCAGGTTGTGCAAAGGCCCTTGACTCTAAATATGTTGTAAAATCTGAAAAGATAATAACCTGGACATTAATAAAAACAACAATTTACAATAATAATAAAAAAAAATATTTATTTTTTTAAATAGAAACTTGTTTGAGCCCTCTTCACATCTGTCAACGATATTTGTGTATGTCAATTATTTATTTATAAATAACTCCAATTGTAGAATGATGATATATACATCTATTTTTTCCAATAATACTGCTACATGACTGCAAATGAGACAACAAAATATAAAAACAAAAAATAAAAGAACTAATAGCATGCAATGTACTGTAAATCTAGTTATAACCTGCTAATTGTGAAAAAACAAAAAAGATATAAAACATCATATATACTACTGCCTGCTTATCTACTCAACACTTTCCAGCAGATTTGAACCTGCTGATCTCCAAGTGTGGCTTTTTGCCCCAGCTTATCACGGTGAACATGCAGGTCACATTACTGATCCATGGTGTTAGGCCCTCCAGCCTGTTCTTCCTTAGTCCAGGGCAACTCATTTGGGAGTAAAGACAAAGGATCTGTATGCACAAATTAGGATTTTTTTTACACTCATATTCAGTTTTTTTTTATTTTATTTTTTTTAATGAAATCTACCTTAATCACTCATTAGTGTAATTTTTATGTTGATACATTATAATATCTGAATAGCCTCCTGCTACATATTGTCCTGTTCTGGAAATAAATTATCTACTCACGTCCTGGAGAGTTTCAGACCATACATTTTGTCAAATCTTCTCAAGCCTTTTTATGGACTTTTTTTTTTTTTTTTTCTTGTTGTTGTATTGCCACATAGAGATAGATAAGGGGTTACTGCAGTACACAAAAGTCAAAATAAGACTTGGTAACTCTGTGACGCTTGCACCATGTTTCTCAAAACAGGGCCAAATCGAAGTACAAAAAATAAACAAATCAAGGAAGAGCAACTAGGTGTTAAATGTGCACAGGGAGTGCTACAAACAATTTATTTGAAGGATAAAAATGGCATTTTGTCATTAGCAAAGGGAAAACACAAAACATTTGCTTCTTTTTGGTCCTTCAAATATATTGTATGTACAGCACTCGCTGTGCACATTTAGAACTTAGTTGCTCTTCCTTGATTCTTTATTTTTTGTTTTTGTATTGAGAGCTTATACTGCTTAAAGGGAAACTATTGTGCCAGGAAAACAAATAGCTTCCCCCTCTGCCAAGGCCACCCATCCTGTGTCAATTAACCACTTCTGTCAATTACCTGGGTCCGGCACTGATGTCCCTCGGAGCTGGCCCAGCCCCACCCATGCTGCTCCCACGCCCACATCAGCCTGCAGGGAAGAACTAACGCGCATTAATATTAATCCATAGGAAAGCATTATTCAATACTTTCCTATGGGGATTCTGGTGACGCTGGAATTCCTCATACATAGCGTGAGGATGTCCAGCGTCATTTAGACGACCAAAGTCGCCTTTGATTACGAAAGTCCCTTGAGTGGCTGTCTGGTAGACAGCCACTAAAGGAGGAGTTAACTGTAGCAGGTAATTATTGCAGTTTAAAAAAACTGCAATAATTACATGCTCAGGGTTAAGGGTGATGGGACGTTGCACCCAGACAACTTCAATGAGCTGAAGTTGTCTGGGTGCCTACAGTGTCCTTTTAATAAACTTCTATTGAACACAAAAAGATCATATATCTTTGTGTAAATGTATCTGTGCATGCATAAATTCATGCATGTTCGTAAACAAATATGTATGCAATCATGCATGTTCGTAAACATATATGTATGTGTACTGTAGCAATTAAAACTGAACACCCTATATTGAAAATGGCAACATTTATCTGGACCTTGATTGGAAGAGTTCAAAATAGCTTATTCATGATGGGGTTAAAGTTGAAATTTAAATGTGCTGTAAAATAAGAATGGCACTTTTTTTAATATCCAATACTCTGTAACATAAATTCCTTCACTTGATAATGTATTGACATTGAGTGATGTACAGAGCTGCAATTCTATTTTCTTGGTACATAGGAAGACCAATTTACGCCCCTATTTGTACATGTTCTTAGTTATTTATATTTGCACATTTTATTTGGCAGTGTAATTAAATCATTCTGTAAATCTTCATACATACTGAGTTTAAAAAAGATGCTTTGCTTATTTTATTGAATACAAATGTTAATGTAAAATGCAAAAGAGCATATGCATATATAATAGTGGTATTTCTAATATCAAGGGGGGGGGGGGAGTCAATGACAAGTAATTGAAAACTGAAAAATAATTTGAAAAATTAAAAATAGTAAAAAAATGTCACCAAAATGAAAGTCCAATCTAATTTTTCTTAATTGTGCCATGAACTGACCATTAAAATTATGCTGATAATGTGACAAATACTCAATACAAATGTGTGTAGCAAATGTTTCTTGCATAAAATAGCACGTTTGAATAACAAATTACAATATATTGTGGGGAATGTTCGCTATTTTTACCCCGAAGGACAATTTTAAAATAAACTAGCACTTTGTTCCACCACACTCCACAACCCTTTCATAATTTTGTACTGGATGTTTTATCATAATGCTGCATGGACTAGAGTACCAAAACAATAAAAGAATACAGTCCAGATATATGTTCGTATTGTTCGGAAAGGCAGTAACCCACCTTTCTCTCTATACTAGTGAGCCAGTGGAGAAACTGCCTCTCTGACCCCATGCCTGGTGTTGTATTGATATATGGTCAGTTATGAATGTATTGCACAGTAAGAAGCTTATTAACAATTCACTATTTCATTAGTAAAATAATACTTTTGCTAAACACAATAAAATAGACATCATTCAATGTTTAGTTTCATTTTTGCACTTTATGGGCATACTGTAAAAGTTGTGACATCCTGACAACCAATTCACAGAATTTATTGTAAGAACGCCATGTAAGACAAAAAAGAAATTCAACTAAATTGGTGATTTTTTTCCCTCCTAAAACATTGGCCTAAATTTTCCATTAGGATTCTAGATCGTTACAACTCACTGAATCCCTTCTTTACGCAATACTGAAAATCCTATATGTCCTATATATGTGGAAATTAATAAATGATATATTTTGCACTCTGACAAGTATTCACTAAAGTGTAAATTGTTAATGAATTCAGAGTGAATGCCGAATCGTATCCCAAAATAGCTGTCTTTGGATATTTTGTCCTAACATTTTTAAATTACTCTGAATTCCTGCACTAACCAATACGACATATAATGCTAGGGGCCGAGTGGAGGAGAATGTGAGTGCTATAAAGTGTTATAAAAAGTCACACTGATTCTTTATAAATTAATTTTTTCATGAAATTTTACAGATATGGACAAACACTATCTTAATATAAGCTATCTCATTTTCTTTCTGGTGTAATGACACTCTTATCCATCTCTCCTAATGACCCTTGGAAACTTGACCTTATATTGCCTCCTATCTGACCTTTTTATCTTTCCTGGATTGGGCAGTGTGCTAATGGACATTGTCTTACTTTGTTTCATCTGTCATTAACTTCTCACATAGGGGATGCTTGAGAAATGTCAATACTAACATTACATCCTGGTTTGGATACCACTGGTTTGGACCAGATTCTCTGGATAGCAGACAAAGGAATGGGCATATACTCTGATGATCTATCCACCAGTCTTTTAGTTTACTCATCTATTCGCAGTATTAACCACACAAAAACCACCTTTCTGCTACATCAAATAGATAATGGAAGATGGAATAAAATTCTTGGAGCAAAGGTCTCTGGAATGAAAACATAATGCTAGCCAAAACATTACTTACAAAGGAATAAAACTAGAATTTGTCAGTCGAAAAGTAATGTCTGTAGAGTTCCCAAACCCAAAGTAAACATGTTCAGCATTGTTATTAGCCCTTTGCTCTTACCTTAGCCAAAAGCAAGATAAACAGCATTTAACAAGAATTTTAGAATTTACCAGTTTACAGCAGAATTGAACCAATTTTAGGAACTGTGGGTCTGTTAGTCACTAAACAGCAAGCGAGTTGACAACAGGTTTACAGCAGAATTGAACTCATTTTAGGAACTGTAGGTTTGTTAGTCACTAAACAGTAACAAGTTGGCAATTGACATTAGATTTTCTAAAAAAAAAATATAGGTCACTGTAAGCAAACAGATTTTTTTTCTAAGACTCGTCTATTTTGTTTATATTTTGCAAGTCATCTGTCATTTTGAGACTGCTCACTGTTTGAAGAATACAAAAATTAGCTATGGGAGGTTGTGAAAAAGAAGATCTTATCAAGGATTGCTTAAAGTAAATCATTTTATAAGTGGTATCTAATCTAAGATAGAACTATTATCTGCATGTATTAGTTTTTGAAAGCAGTAAAGCTTGGTGCATGATAAATGCCTCACATCTTTTTGGGAAATGTAGACTGACTGCAGTTAAACTCCTAGATAGGAGACTGCAGTGCAATAGATGGGTGAAACATTATTAAAAACCTAAAAAAGAATTAAAAAAAAATCTCTTTTGAACAATACTTATAAAAAATGCACATTTTCCTCGTCCATGTGTTTGCACACCTTTACTTCTATTATGATTTATTCATCCATCACATGTTCCAAAGCAATGTGTAATGAGTAAGAACTGTGTTATTAACAATAATCAGCATGGTATTATGAAACATCGGTCATGTCAAACTAACCTAATTGCATTCTACGAAGAAGTAAGTAGAAGTATAGATCAGGGTGTTGCAGTGGATGTGATCTACTTGGATTTTGCCAAGGCATTTGATACGGTTACTCACAATAGGTTAGTCTTCAAACTAAAAGATTTTGGTCTAGATGAATATTCTTGTTCTTGGGTAGAACATTGGCTTAAGGATAGAGTACAACGAGTTGTCATTAATGGTAAATTTTCAAGCTGGACAATAGTGGTAATTGGTGTCCCTCAGGGTTCTGTTTTGGGACCGCTAATATTTAACATATTTATAAATGATCTTGAAATGGGCATTGAAAGCCATGTATCAGTGTTTGCAGATGACACAAAACTTTGTAAAGTAATAAAATCTGAGCAGGATATTGCCTTGCTGCAGAGGGATTTGGATAGATTGGGAGACTGGGCACTAAAATGGCAGATGAAATTTAATGTAGAGAAATGCAAAGTTATGCACTTTGGGGTTAAGAATGCACAAGCAATTTACACCCAAAATATTAGTGAACCAGGGATAACCACACACGAGAAGGATTTGGGAATTGTTATAGACAACAAATTAGGCAGCAATATGCAATGTCAATCTGCAGTTGCTAAGGCAAGTAAGGTTTTGTCAACTCGAGATGAAAATATAATTTTGCCTCTTTATAAATCGCTGGTAAGACCACACCTTGAATATGCTTTGCAGTTTTGGGCACCTGTTCTAAAGAAAGATATCATGGCACTAGAAAAAGTGCAGAGACGAGCTACAAAATTGATAAAAGGAATATAAAATTATATTTTAGTTATGAAGAAAGGTTAAAAAAATTAAATCTCTTTAGTTTGGAAAAACGGCGCCTGAGAGGGGATATGATAACATTATACTTAGGGCCAATACAAACCATTATCTGGAAATCTATTCATAAACAGGGCTATACATAGGACACAAGGTCACGCATTTAGGCTGGAAGAAAAGAGATTTCATTTAAGGCAAAGAAAAGGTTTTTTTACAGTAAGAGCAATAAGGACATGGAATTATTTGCCTGAAGAGGTGGTTTTGTCACAGTCTATACAGATGTTTAAACTGCAATTGGATAAATACTTGCAAAAACATAACATACAGGGATATAATTTCTAATTAGTGGGGTAATAGCTGCTTGGTCCAAGGAGACATCTGACTGCTATTTTGGGGTCAAGAAGGAATTTTTTCCTAGTTTGTTGCAAAATTGGAAGCGCTTCAGACTAGGTTTTTTGCCTTCTTTTGGATCAACAGCAAAAACATATGTGAGGAAGGCTGAACTTGATAGACACAAGTCTCTTTTCAGCTATGTAACTATGTAAATAAACATTAAAGGGATTTTATAGTGTAAGTAATGCAAATCTGTAATCCTTACACTGTAGTTCCCTCTGGCCCCTACCTCCCTCATGGCCTACCCCTGCATTAAAAGGGTTAAATTACCGTGGTGTACTCTCCTGATTTCAGCGCCAATCTGCCTCAGTGCTGAAACAGAACTCTGCCTCCTCCAACGTCATCCGACCGGGGAGGGCTAATACGCATGCGCTGCAAGCTCCGCTAGCGCATTAGACCCTCCTCATAAGAAAGGATTGCTTCAATGCTTTCCGATAGGGATTTTTATTTTTTACAATTCTTTATTTTTGTAGTGCATAGATATGTAAATAAGCAGATAAAGACATGACATTGTTAGTAAATACAAAAAACTAAATTGCAAGTACATCATAGGTCATGGTGAAAGACTTCCACTTTTTGTTTTAAGTCAATCAAAAATAAAGAAATCCTGACAATAGCAAGTAATTGAACAAAAACTATAGCAAGCGTGTTTTATGCATGTCGAGGAGAATACACATTTTGATAGGGTACTGAATAAAGCTAAGATGCTGCTTAAACTAAGGCCATTGCAAGGAAAATACAAGATAATGCTGTCTTGCAACCCCCCCCCCCCCCATGCTGTTTGTGAGAAGAGGTAACCGTAGATAGTCCCCTGTTCAGAGCCTCTCTATGTTGTGGACCACCTTCTGGGAATTCTCCCTTCACATCTTGCTGCCCAGGAGGGTGATATCTGACCAAGAAACAGGGATGCAAGAACCCCTCAGGATCTAGAAGTGCCGGATCTATGGTTGGTAAGTTAAACTGCATGGCTCTCTCCTCCAGCCTCCTCCAGAAATGTGTGCATAAATCCACATAAGCCATCAAAGAGTGCAGATAAAGTGGCAAATTTGAGAATAAAATTTGCAAATGTGCCCCATTTTGTATATAAAGCCTATTTCAAATATGACTAAATAGACCATGCTCTTAGTGTTATAGATAGCACCATTATTTATTCATAAGCCCACTGCAGAAGGGAAGATAGATTGTTATAGCTAAAGCCATAAAGGCAAACAATCGCTGCAAAATTGGAAGGTCCGATTGGATTAGGGCTGGGAGGACATGTATATGATGTGAGATCGGTATAACAGTTGAAGTAGAAAAAAAAAAAAGAACCTTGTCACACTGAAATATTAATATTACATTAACTAACAAAACGATTCTTATAAATTCAGTGTGCCATGGATTTACTGCATCACAAAACATGAGTAGAATGTTATGGGCAGAAATTTATCAGGCAGCAGATAAGGTTCCTTTGAGATGAAGTGCTCTGGGTGTCTATGTTGATAGCACCTATTGTTTTGACAACAGGATTTGTATCCTTCATCCTCTCATCAGCATTAATTAGGGTACTAGTGAGAAAACAAAAGTAAGAATGTTCTGCACTGTTTAAAGCAAATTGTCAGCCATGTTTCAATGCAACATCCACATATAATAAGGAAAGTGTTAAAAAGAGACAACCCCTTTCTTGTGGTTTATAAATGTCTCCAGGACTTTTCAATGGCATTTTTATTTTCATAGTGTATAGTTCATTGTAAGTCTACCTCTAATCGGTTAATCAAGGAGAGTGAGATCACTATAGAAGTCAATCACACATCACACACCATGATAGAAACATAGAATGTGAGGGCAGATGAGATTCATTCCGTCCATCTAGTATGCCCAATTTTCTAAATACTTTCATTAGTCCCTGGCCTTATCTTATAGTTAGGATAGCCTTATGCCTATCCCACGCATGCTTAAACTCCTTCACTATGTTAACCTCTACCACTTCAGCTGGAAGGCTATTCCATGCATCCACTACCCTCTCTGTAAAGTAATACGTCCTGATATTATTTTTAAACCTTTGTCCCTCTAATTTAAGACTATGTCCTCTTGTTGTGGTAGTTTTTCTTCTTTTAAATATAGTCTCCTCCTTTACTGTGTTGATTCCCTTTATATATTTAAATGTTTCTATCATATTCCCCCTGTCTCGTCTTTCCTCCAAGCTATACATGTTAAGATCCTTTAACCTTTCCTGGTAAGTTTTATCCTGCAATCCATGAACCAGTTTAGTAGCCCTTCTCTGAACTCTCTCTAAAGTATCAATATCCTTCTGGAGATACAGTCTCCAGTACTGTGTATAATACTCCCAGTGAGGTCTCACCAGTGTTCTGTACAATAGCATGAGCACTACAACCAATCATTCTGCTTGCATTTCCTGCTGCTCTATTACATTGTCTGACTACCTTTAAGGCATCTGAAATAATTACCCCTAAATCCCTTTCCTCATATGTTGAGGTTAGGACTCTATCAAACATGCTGTACTCTGCCCTTGGGTTTTTACGTCCAAGATGCATTATCTTGCACTTATCCACATTAAATGTCAGTTGCCACATTTTTCTAGTTTACCTAAAATCATTTGCCATTTGGCTCATGCCTCCTCGAACATCAACCCTGTTACATATCTTAGTATCATCAGCAAAAAGACATACCTTACCATCAAGACCTTCTGCAATATCACTAATAAAAATATTAAAGAGAATGGGTCCAAGTACAGATCCCTGAGGTACCCCACTGGTGACAAGTCCAAGCTTCGAATATATTCCATTGACTACAACCCTCTGTTGCCTGTCACTCAGCCACTGCCTTACCCATTCAACAATATTGGAATCCAAACTTAAAGATTGCAGTTTATTGATAAGCCTTCTATGTGCAACAGTGTCAAAAGCCTTACTGAAATCTAGGTAAGCAATGTCTACTGCACCACCCTGATCTATTATTTTAGTTACCCAATCAAACAAATCAAGAGTTTGGCATGATCTCCCTGAAGTAAACCCGTATTATCTCTGATCTTGAAATCTGTGTGATTTTAGATTTGCATCCTTTAACAAAATTCCTATCCTTTAACATGGTTTCCATTCAGAGTCGGCTCTCTAATTAGGCGGTTTAGGTGGCCGCCTAAGGCCTCGCGCTGCCCCGAGGACCTGACACCAGGAGGGTGCCCGGCGGCTTGCCCGGTATGCCGCCGGGTGCGAGGCCCCTCCTGGCTGCCTGGTGAGAAAGCGCCTGCAACCCCTGGTCTGCAGCTCCACGCAGAGTGCAGAGCTGCAGACCAAGTGTCTCACGAGATCTGGCCAATCAGAGCATTGCCCTGGGTTACCACGGCAACGCTCTGACCGGGTCTCGCGAGACACTTGGTCTGCAGCTCTGCACACTGCGCGGAGCTGCAGACCAGACATCACCACCGGACCACCAGGGAAAGAAGCCACTGGACCACCAGGGAATGCAGGTATTTAGTCCCCCCCTCCCACACCACCATTACTCCCTCCCTCCCAGTAACCCCTCTCCAATATACCCTCCTCCCAGTAACCCCCCTCCAATATACCCCCCCAGTAATCCCCTCAATATCACCCCTCCCTCCCAGTAACCCCTTCCAATATACCCCTCAGTAACCCCCTCAATATCACCCCCCTCCCAGTAACCCCCCTCCAATATACCCCCCCAGTATATTTGTATAATGTTATCATATCCCCTCTCAGGCGACGTTTTTCTAAACTAAACAGGTTTAAATTTGTTAACCTTTCTTCATAGCTGATATGTTCCATTCCTTTTATTAATTTTGTAGCCTGCCTCTGCACTTTTTCTAGTGCCATAATATCCTTCTTTAGAACAGATGCCCAAAATTGTACAGCATATGTGTAACGAGAATATACCCCTACACGCAGGATCCAGCTAAACAGAGGCAAATACAGAGGAGAGATACGTCTACCGGACCTTAGAATGGCCGGACTCGACGTATATGAGAGGAGACAGAGCCAGGAACAAACCGAGGTCAAGGGCACAGAGAGACAGCGTAAACTAGGACAAGCCGGGGTCTGGTACACGGAAAACAGCAAGCCGGCAAACAGTACAGATAAGGATAAAGCGAAAACGAAGTCAGAATACGAAGCCAAAGTCAATACGAGAAAACACAACTGAACACCACAAGCGCTAAAGGGAACTGAAACAGAAACCACGATAGGGCAACGAGCTAAGGGAAAAAGGTAAGTTTAAATAGCTTTTAAACGAAAGTGATTGGCTCCTGTCACTTCCACACCCCCTATAGGTAATTGTATAGGGAGTGTGGTATGACAGGAGCCAATGGGAGCCTTTTGGCAATTAGGCTCCCACTGTCTCTTTAAGAGCGCGCCCGAGACTCGCGGCGCGCTCTTAGTTTCAGGCGGGACACGTGACCGCTTCACGCGGTCACTGCCCGCCTTCCATCTAAAGCAGTCGGATGAGCCGCGCGCGGCTCGTGCAGCCGCAGGACCGCGCGCGGCTTGAAGAGAGGACCGCGACCGGCCCCCGGTTAAGGTAAGTAACGCTACAGTACCCCCCCCTGAGGACACGCCCCCCGGGCGGGTAGGACCAGGCCTGGCAGGAAAACGAGAATGGAAAGAGCGCACAAGACGGGGAGCATGGACAGCATCAGCCGAAATCCAACTGTGCTCCTCAGGCCCATAACCCTTCCAATGTACCAAGTACTGAAGTCGACCCCTAAGGAAACGAGAGTCAAGAACAGCAGACACTTCAAACTCCTCATGACCCTCCACCGAGATAGGAGGGGGAGGAGGAGTATGCCGGGTATAGCGGTTGCGTACGAAAGGTTTCAACAATGAGGTGTGAAAAACATTAGGAATACGTAGATTCTTAGGCAGGCCTAAGGCATAAGAAACAGGATTAACCTTATGTATAATACGATAAGGTCCAATGAAGCGGGGAGCCAATTTCATAGAAGGCACCCGGAGACGAATATTCCGCGTGGAAAGCAAAACCCTGTCCCCCACAACATAGGACGGAGCTGCTCTGCGATGCTTGTCAGCCTGAGCCTTCTGGCGAGTAGCAGAGTCCACCAAAGAACGCTGAACCTGCTCCCAAGTATTACGCAAACCAGCCAAATGCTCATCCAGAACTGGCATGCCCTGTGAGGAGAATGCAGCCGGAAGAACAACGGGATGCTGGCCATAGACAACGTAAAAAGGGGTCTTGCCGGAAGAATCATGAGTGGCGTTATTCCGAGCAAATTCAGCCCAAGGAAGCAGGTCAGACCAATTGTCCTGATGGTGAGACACAAAACAACGGAGGTATTGCTCCAGAGACTGGTTGGCACGTTCAGCAGCCCCATTAGACTGGGGATGATAAGCGGAAGAAAATGAGAGAGAAATACCCATTTCTGAACAAAAGGCCCTCCAGAACCTGGAAATAAATTGGCTACCCCTATCGGATACAATAGATACGGGAATCCCATGTAATCGAAATACTTCTCTAGCGAAGATATGAGCCAGTTCCTTGGATGTGGGCAACTTGTGAAGAGACACGAAGTGAGCCATTTTGGAGAACCGATCCACTATCATCAGGATTACTGTGTTACCATTTGAAGGGGTAATTCAACAATAAAATCCATGGACAGGTTAGACCAAGGTCTCTCGGGAACGGGTAACGGATGCAACAGCCCACAAGGAACTCTACGGGAGGATTTCATACAGGCACAAGTAGTACAAGCACTTATATAGTCAGTGACATCCTTTCGTAAGGAATCCCACCAAAAATACCGAGAAACAGCTGACACCGTTTTGGAAATACCAGGATGTCCAGCAGTCTTAGTATCATGATATAATGACATAATATCCCGTCTCTCAGGAACATCAACGAACAGTTTATCATTAGGCCTCTCGCTAGGTGCCATGCTTTGTTTCGCTTGTATGGCCTGCAAGAGGGACGAGGAAATAGACAAAATAGTAGTAGCTATTATCCTGTCTGGGGGAATGACAGGAGTAACATCAATCTCCTGTTTGTCAGTAGTTTCGAACTGTCTGGACAGAGCGTCTGCTTTAGTGTTGCGATCACCTGGCCTATAGGTGATAATAAAATTGAAACGGGACAAAAATAGTGACCACCTAGCCTGCCTGGAAGACAATCTTTTGGCTTCGCTAAGGTAGGATAGGTTCTTGTGATCCGTAAAAATGAGGATAGGATCCTTAGTTCCTTCTAACAAATGTCTCCACTCTTTAAGTGCTAAAATAATAGCAAGGAGTTCGCGATTACCCACATCATAATTTTTCTCTGCTTTGGACATTTGTTTAGAAAAGAAGCCGCATGGATGCAATGGCTTTTCAGGCGACTCTCTTTGGGATAAGACAGCACCTACCCCAATATCCGAAGCATCAACTTCAAGAATATAGGGCAGTGAGGGGACAGGATGCTGTAAAATAGGTGCAGAGGCGAACGTAGTTTTAAGAAATTCAAAAGCCTGAAGTGCCTCGGTAGACCAAACACGAGTATTGCCATCCTTTTTAGTCATACGGGTAATAGGTGCTACAATGGACGAGAAACCTTTGATAAAACGTCTATAATAATTGGAGAACCCAAGAAAACGCTGAATAGCTTTCAGACCTTGCGGTAGAGGCCATTCTATTACAGCAGCAAGCTTCTGGGGATCCATACGAAAACCTTTAGCGGAAATCAAATACCCCAAGAACTGGACTTCGGTTTGGTCAAACAGACATTTTCTAGCTTGCAATAAAGACCATTAGCAAGAAGGGTCTTCAAAACTGTCGTAACATGTCTGTGATGAGTGTGTATATCTGTAGAATATATTAAAATGTCGTCCAAGTATACGATAACAAATGTGTGAATAAAATCTCTTAAGACATCATTAATAAATTCTTGGAATACTGCTGGGGCATTGCAAAGCCCAAATGGCATAACAGTATATTCGTAATGACCGGATCTAGTGTTGAATGCAGTCTTCCATTCGTGATTTTCCTTTATACGTATCAAATTGTATGCACTCCTAAGGTCTAATTTAGTGAACACAGTGGCATGTTTCAGCCTGTCAAATAATTCTGTAATTAAAGGTATAGGGTATGCATTTTTGATAGTGATTTTGTTTAGACCTCTATAATCTATACACGGTCTTAAATCACCTTCTTTCTTCGATACAAAGAAGAACCCTGCTCCAGCTGGAGAAGAGGATCTCCTAATAAACCCCTTTTCTAGTGATTCCTTAATATACTCCTCCATGACACGGTTTTCTTGAACCGATAAGGGGTACACCCTGCCCTTTGGAGGTATAGTGCCAGGCAACAAGTCAATAGCGCAATCATAGGGTCTGTGAGGCGGTAATTTCTCAGCCTCCCTTTTATCGAAAACAGTCTTTAGAGATAAATACTGAGGGGGTATAACCGTAGACAAAGGAGGACTGGTAGGTACCTCAATAGAATTCAAAGGTGTGACTTCCAACGTACAAGACTCGTGGCAGGCCTCACTCCATGATTTTATTTGCCCTGTCCCCCAGTCAAAAATGGGATTGTGAGCACGTAACCATGGATACCCTAATACTAACTGTGAAGAGGGAGAGGTGATGACCTGGAATCGAATGGTTTCATAGTGTAAAACCCCTGTGTACATGTGTAATGGTACAGTCTCATGAGTAACAACTGGAGAACTTAATGGTCTACCATCTATGGCCTCAACGGCCAAGGGTATCTCCTTCTCTCTGATGGGAATGTTGTTTCTCTTTATAAAGCCAGAGTCTATAAAATTTTCAGCTGCCCCAGAGTCAACCAGAGCATATATGTTGTCAACTATACAAATTTCTCCCATATATAAAGAAACCGGGAGAAGCAAGCGGTTAGGAGGCAATTTAGGAGACTTAGATATCACACCCAAGGCCAGTCCCCTATAAGGTCTTAGGTGCGAGAGTTTTCCGGGAGTAAAGGACATTCCTTTACCATATGGTCTCTCCTACCACAGTATAGGCAGAGTCCCTCCCTTCTCCTATGTAATTTCTCAGTATCAGAGAGTTTGGCAACCCCTAATTGCATAGGTTCCTCCTCAGACACTTTAACACTCTCTGGTATATTAACTCTGGGGTTAATGGGTGTAACAAAACGTCTATTCCTGTTCTTGGTATAGAGCCTGTCACGAATTCTATTATCAATATCAATGAGGTAATCGATAAGGTCCTCTAAGGCAATAGGAAGCTCCTTAGCTGCTACCTCATCCAATATCGTATCTGACAAACCTTCCATAAAGGCAGTAGTTAACCCATTGTTGGTCCAATCTACCTGCTAAGCAAGAGTGCGAAACTGAATAGCATAATCAGCCACAGACCTAGAACCCTGTTTAATTCTCATTAATGCTCTCGCGGCATTCTTTGACCTTTTCATTGTGTCAAAAGTTCTACGAAAAGCCGTAAGAAAACTGTTGAAATCATGTACCATAGGTCCATTAGCTTCCCAAATAGGATTTGCCCACTCAAGTGCCTTATCGGTAAGTTGGTGCATAAAGAACCCAACCTTAGACCTCTCTGTGGGAAATGAACGTGGATACATTTCGAAGTGGAATTCAATTTGATTAATAAACCCTCTGCAAGTCTTAGAGTCCCCTCCATACCTAGGAGGAGGTGTTAAATGGGCCGAAGTATTAGGCAAAGTAGATACTTCAGGGAGAAGGGGCGTAGGAGGGTTAGGTGTGGTTGCTGGAACGGTTCTAGCTAGGAGCGCCTGGAGAGCCTGGGCTATCTGATCCATACGGTGATCCTGCTCTACAAATCTTGCCTCATGGGACGCCATCTGTTGAGCTAAATCTGCGGGGTCCATGGCCTATCGTAATGTAACGAGAATATACCCCTACACGCAGGATCCAGCTAAACAGAGGCAAATACAGAGGAGAGATACGTCTACCGGACCTTAGAATGGCCGGACTCGACGTATATGAGAGGAGACAGAGCCAGGAACAAACCGAGGTCAAGGGCACAGAGAGACAGCGTAAACTAGGACAAGCCGGGTCTGGTACACGGAAAACAGCAAGCCGGCAAACAGTACAGATAAGGATAAAGCGAAAACGAAGTCAGAATACGAAGCCAAAGTCAATACGAGAAAACACAACTGAACACCACAAGCGCTAAAGGGAACTGAAACAGAAACCACGATAGGGCAACGAGCTAAGGGAAAAAGGTAAGTTTAAATAGCTTTAAACGAAAGTGATTGGCTCCTGTCACTTCCACACCCCCTATAGGTAATTGTACAGGGAGTGTGGTATGACAGGAGCCAATGGGAGCCTTTTGGCAATTAGGCTCCCACTGTCTCTTTAAGAGCGCGCCCGAGACTCGCGGCGCGCTCTTAGTTTCAGGCGGGACACGTGACCGCTTCACGCGGTCACTGCCCGCCTTCCATCCAAAGCAGTCGGATGAGCCGCAGGACCGCGCGCGGCTTGAAGAGAGGACCGCGACCGGCCCCCGGTTAAGGTAAGTAACGCTACAATATGCAATATGTGGTCTTACCAGTGATTTATAAAGAGGCAAAATGATATTCTCGTCCCGAGAATGAATGCCCTTTTTCATGCATGACAATACCTTACTGGCCTTGGCCACTGCTGATTGACATTGCACATTGTTGCATAGTTTGTTGTCTATAACAATTCCCAAGTCCTTTTCGTCTGTTGTTATCCCTAATTCGCTTCCATTAAGGGTATACGTTGCTTATGTATTCTTTATGCCGAAGTGCATAACTTTGCATTTTTCAACATTAAATTTCATCTGACATTTGAGTGCCCAGTCCCCCAGTCTATCTAAATCCCTCTGCAGCAAAGTAATATCTTGCTCACATTGTATTATTTTACAGAGTTTTGTGTCATCTGCAAACACTGAAACATGACTTTCAATGCTGTCTTCAAGATCATTTATAAACATGTTAAATAGAAGGGGTCTGAGAACAGACCCCTGAGGGACAGCACTTGCCACCTCTGTCCAGCTTGAAAATTTACCATTAATGACAACTCTTCGTACTCTGTTTTTAAGCCAATGTTCTACCCAAGAACAATCATTTTCATCTAGACCGATTTCCTTGAGTTTGAACACTAATCTATTGTGTGGAACTGTATCAAATGCCTTGGCAAAATTCAAATAGATCACATCCACTGCAACACCCTGATCTATACTTCTACTTACTTCTTCGTAGAATGCAATCAAAATAGTTTGACATGACCTGTGCTTCATAAAACCGTGCTGATTTTTGCTGATAACCATGTTCTTCTCAAGGAATTCTTGAATATTATCCCTTAATAACCTTTCAAATATTTTTCCAGCCACAGAAGTTAAGCTCACAGGTCTATAATTTCCAGGAAAGGATTTTGAACCCTTTTTGAATATAGGAACCACATCTGCCTTCCTCCAATCCTCCGGAACACTTCCTGAAAGAAAAGAATCTTGAAAGATTAAAAAAAAAGGTTCACTTATTTCTACATTTAATTCCTCATTTAATTTAAGTACTCATTGATGGATACCGTCAGGCCCTGGAGCTTTGTTTATATTAACTTTCTTTAGTTGCTGCAGCACCTTGTCTTGAGTTAACCAATTACAATTATTCTGCAAGTTTTTAGTAGCAATCATTAGCACATCTATTGCCATGGGTTCTTCCTTAATATATACAGAGGAGAAATAGTTATTTAAAATTTCTGGCTTTTCCTGGTCTTCATTAACTAACAACCCCGTTTCAGTTTTTAGTGTACCTATACTTTAATTTTTGGGTTTTTTAGAATTTATGTACTTAAAAAATGCTTTGGGGTGGGTTTTGCTCTCTTTAGCTATCATTTTTTCATTTTGAAGTTTAGCAAATCTAATTGCCTTTTTGCACGCATTATTTGCTTCCTTAAATCTTTTATAAAATGTATCTGATTTGTCCGATTTAAATGCTTTAAATGCCCTTTTCTTATTTTTAATATCTTGTTTTACTTCTCTACTAAGCCACATTGGTTTTAATTGGTTTGTTTTATATTTATTTCCCAATGGTAAATACTGAAAAATTTACCTTTCTAATATTTGTTGGAAGATGATCTATTTATCCTCCGTGTTCTTTTCACTTAAGAGTTTATGCCAGTCAATATATTGTAAAGCTGCCCTTAACTTATTGAAATTGGCCTTTTTAAAATTATATAGTTTAGTATGCACCATGCGCTTTTGTTTTTTTGAGTTTATTTCAAAGGACACTATATTGTGATCACTATTTCCCAAGTGCTCACCTACTTGAATGTTGGTCAAAAGATCAACTTTGTTTGTTAAAACCAGGTCCAGACAAGCGTCCATTCTAGTTGGTGCTTGTACAAGTTGTGACATGAAGGTGTCATTTAACAAGTTTAAAAACCTAATTCCCTTTGCTGATCTACTAGTCCCTCTGTCCCAATTTATGTCCGGGTAATTAAAATCTCCAGTAGTTAAAGTGTTACCCAGATTTGCAGCTTTCTCAATTTGCTCAAACAGCTGTTGTTCCTCGTCAATATTAACATTAGGTGGTTTATAACATATCCCAACCAATAGTTGGTTTCCCTTCTTTTCCCCCAAGCAGATATTTACCCATAAAGCTTCCACATTTTCCTCATCGCATTCCACTTGCTTAAGATTTGGCTTTAACTCATGGTTGACATACAAACATACCCCACCACCCTTCTTGTTTTCCCTATCCTTCCTAAATAACATGTACCCATTTAAGTTAACTGCCCAGTCATGTGTCTCATCCCACCATGTTTCAGTTATGCCTATTATATAATATTGTTTAGTGTATGCTACTGCCTCTAGTTCCCCCATTTTGTTATTTAGGCTCCTTGCATTAGTAAGCATACATTTAATATCATGAGTCACTTGTACTTTTTGTGAATTATCAACATTACATAGCTTCTCTGTTCTGAGCTTGCCCCTCCCACCGTCTGCACCCCCCTTATACTGGGCTAAAGTATATACTGTGCACCCCCATCTCCTTTCTGTCCTATCTCCATTTTGTAGATTGCTATGACCAAAACCCTCCTTCCTGCACCAAGACTTAAGCCACGCATTGACCTCTCTAATCTCCCGCTGCCTTTCCACTGTAGCGCGTGGCACAGGTGATATCTCAGAGAATACCACCTTGGAGGTCCTTTTCTTAAGTTTGCTACCTAATTCCCTGAAATCATTCTTTAGTACCTTCCATCTTCCTCTTACTTTGTCACTTTGTTGTTAGATCCACCATGTACATATCACATGTACATATTGAGGGGCAGCACATGAAAAGGGTAGCCCTGTAGTATGTACGATTCAGAAGAAGGTGTATGAGATTACCTAATTGGGCAATGTAGAATCCTGCATAATATGCATTCTACACACTGCAGGGCAACCCGTTTCACGTGTTTTCATAAATATGACACAATTATATGTGTCTCTGAAAACATGGTGGATTTGGTAACAATAGATAAAGGGATGCTTTGAAAACATTGCATACTCAAGTGTTGTATTAGTTAAAATACCACCCTTGAGTATGTAATTTGTATTCAATATTGGTTTATTAAAAATGGAATTTAGCTGTAAACATTCCCTAAAAGCATACACAAAGATTGCATATGTGTACTGTAAAAAAGCTCATCCTATGCTGATACAAAAGCACATTGTAACGTAGAAATGCATAATCAAGTTTGACATTGTTACATAGACTGGAGGAACGCATAATCAAGTTTATCATCACCGGATAACTGGAGCCAGGTGTGAGCCAAGGAATACCACAGGCATTGTGTGGGTACACATGCCCCAGATAGCGAACAAATGGGGGGGGGAAAGGAGTGAGTAAAAAAAAAAAAGAGAAGTGGGAAAGAAGAAAAAACACATACAAATAGCTGGAGTATGCATTTTGTGTTAAATACTAATTGCTGGCTTTGAAATTGTCCAACACACAATTTGCATTTGCATATGTTTTTGCATTGATGCATACCTGTGCTAAGTATGTTTACACATGATATTGCTATTCTCAAGCTATCAAAAAACACATCAGGCCTCTATAATACATTGCCAAAATGCAACGTGTGTGAAAATGCATTAAAAAAAATACTCCTAATTGTGGACGAGTTTAGAAATGAAATGACCACATAAAAACTCAAAATACCCCATGTGAATTATTTTTTTCTGAAATGTGTACAAGCCACACTACTTAGTATTGCATGACAGCCTTTCTGAGAAAAGTGTGCCCGCCTTGCTTATACTGATCAGCCCATCTCTCTCTCAGCCCACACAACAAGCGTCTGAGAGATCCAGTAAAATCTAGCTGTTTCTGGATGGATTCTCTGGGGCTCGCCTAGCTTGGTTAGACAGGTTCTTCATAGCAATCCTGCTTTATTTGAAACTATGACACTTAAGTTTTTTAAACCCATGGCATGCCGGATACTAACCTAAAGACTGATTTCCCATTGGGAATTATTCTCTAAACTCTAAAATGTAGAAAACTAAAAGTGGAACTTGTAAAAATGTAGGCTGAGATAGGCAAAGAGACAATATAGCAAGAATATATTGAATGGATATATAAATCTAGCCTTTTGTAGTGGAGATAGTGGAAAAAGCAGAGATATTTGTGTTTTAGTTAGAGTCTACTCGGTGGTCTCAACTAGTAAAAGAAAGTCCCCATATAGACTTTAAAAACAAATGAGATAAATATAGATATTATTAAAAAATCTATGCGTACCAGGAAATCACCTTCAGATTACTCTGACACTAAAAATATAATATTGGTAAAGTGCTAAAACGGATGGATGTGCAATAAGAACAACTCATAATGCAAAAATAGATAGAATAAGATCAAATTAATAAACTGAGAAATAATTAGTCTTAAAAATGCAAAATAATTAGTCTTAAAAATGCGAAATAGACAAAATACTATATTTTGTCTATTTCGCATTTTTAAGACTAATTATTTCTCCGTTTATTAATTTGATCTGACGTATTGATGTTTGGTATTATGTTGTGAAGCTATACCTGGCCTCTGCGAAGGCGCATGCAAGTCCATCATAAATGGCCATGATAAGCCTCTGCATAAGCAATGATGCAACAATTCATACCCTTGTTATATGCCAACTATATTGTTACTAATGGAATAAAAACATATTTAAAACAAATTGTTTCACTTTATTTCATCAGCAGAATAACCTAGGGGGCAGAATAAAAGGCAAATTGTTAGATAAGAAGACCTTGGGGTATGTCAGCATTACAAACATTACAGATTGGTTTGCATATCACTGGTTTGGACCAGATTCTCTGGAGAGCAGACAATGGAATGGATGTTTGCACATCTGTTAATGCTAGCATCCATATGTAAACCTTCTTACCACAGCATCAAAGAGCAAATGGGAGATTAAACACAGCTCAGAGCAAAGGTCTGTGAAATAAAAACATGATCACAACTTAAAACATCACCTACAAAGAAATAAAATGGTGTTTGTGAGGTGATGAAAATCCAGGCAATTTCAAATCCCTAAGAAAACATGGTAAAAAAGAATGGTTCTAAGTACTTTGTTTCCCTTGGCCAGCTGCAAAATAAACATAATTAAAGAGGGCAGTTACACCATTAAACAACTGTCCAGACTACTATGGAATTGAACTAGTTGATGACTTAGCAATGAATGACCTCACACAAAAGGGAGCGTAACAATACAAGTTAACTAGTTTTCTAATATATTTACTGCATTAGTAAAATTGCAACACCAAATAGAAAATGTAAATAAATCATTTTTATGACACTTTTAATAACTTGTTTTTCGGTGTATAGCAGAGTATATGTGTGAAAATTTGGTTTGGTCTTCTGTTGTTTTTTTTTTTATTTTTTTTTATTAATATCTATGTGTTATATAGTTGTTGTGTGCAAATGATGTAGTTATGGTCACTCAAAGATAACAGTAGATGTGATATTTGTTGGGTGCCATCACAATGTGAACTTCATCGACCAAGCCGCATCGAAAATAATTATTTCTAAGTAAACCAATATCTTAGTAAGAATTCTTAAAGTTGCACTATTATTTTGCAGTTTTTTAAATTAATAATACCCCTATTTCCCATGTTTTTTTTTTGTTTTTGTTTTTTTCACTATTAGTCATACATAGGAAAAAGTAGAGGCTAATTCTCTTTCAAGGAGTGTGATATTTTATATTCCATTTCAGTTGTTAAGCTGATTTACCCACAATCCATCAGTCTAATGAATCCCAAAGAAGGGCAAACTGCAGACATCATAGATAGAAGAAAACAACATGGAGGTGTCCAGGTACTGAGATCCACTACAACACAGATAATAATATATAAGCCAAGTGGCAAGCAGGGCTGGATTTACCTTCCTTGCTGCCCCAAGAACAGTTTCCTCAATGCACACTCTTCCACACATGTATATATATTTAGCAAATTAAAAAATTTAACATTAAATAGCAAATAAATATACAGGTATACATATAGATATACATAAATCAACACAAAATGGTCAAATAACTAAAAAGTCCACATATAATGCAAGATACTGGCACACTAATGCTGAGATACAAATGAATGTAGCAACCTGATTTAAATGCTGCTATAGCATACAATATTGCTAAAAAGAATGATCCATAGTGCTTACTGTGTATAACGGTAATTTATTAATAAAATCCTTTAGGTGCATAGAGATTGTAGTGAGAGGATAGGGGGTATAGTGGGAGGAAAAGTTGCTATACAGGGAGTGCAGAATTATTAGGCAAATGAGTATTTTGACCACATCATCCTCTTTATGCATGTTGTCTTACTCCAAGCTGTATAGGCTCGAAAGCCTACTACCAATTAAGCATATTAGGTGATGTGCATCTCTGTAATGAGAAGGGGTGTGGTCTAATGACATCAACACCCTATATCAGGTGTGCATAATTATTAGGCAACTTCCTTTCCTTTGGAAAAATGGGTCAAAAGAAGGACTTGACAGGCTCAGAAAAGTCAAAAATAGTGAGATATCTTGCAGAGGGATGCAGCACTCTTAAAATTGCAAAGCTTCTGAAGCGTGATCATTGAACAATCAAGCGTTTCATTCAAAATAGTCAACAGGGTCGCAAGAAGCGTGTGGAAAAACCAAGGCGCAAAATAACTGCCCATGAACTGAGAAAAGTCAAGCGTGCAGCTGCCACGATGCCACTTGCCACCAGTTTGGCCATATTTCAGAGCTGCAACATCACTGGAGTGCCCAAAAGCACAAGGTGTGCAATACTCAGAGACATGGCCAAGGTAAGAAAGGCTGAAAGACGACCACCACTGAACAAGACACACAAGCTGAAACGTCAAGACTGGGCCAAGAAATATCTCAAGACTGATTTTTCTAAGGTTTTATGGACTGATGAAATGAGAGTGAGTCTTGATGGGCCAGATGGATGGGCCCGTGGCTGGATTGGTAAAGGGCAGAGAGCTCCAGTCCGACTCAGACGCCAGCAAGGTGGAGGTGGAGTACTGGTTTGGGCTGGTATCATCAAAGATGAGCTTGTGGGGCCTTTTCGGGTTGAGGATGGAGTCAAGCTCAACTCCCAGTCCTACTGCCAGTTCCTGGAAGACACCTTCTTCAAGCAGTGGTACAGGAAGAAGTCTGCATCCTTCAAGAAAAACATGATTTTCATGCAGGACAATGCTCCATCACACGCGTCCAAGTACTCCACAGCGTGGCTGGCAAGAAAGGGTATAAAAGAAGAAAATCTAATGACATGGCCTCCTTGTTCACCTGATCTGAACCCCATTGAGAACCTGTGGTCCATCATCAAATGTGAGATTTACAAGGAGGGAAAACAGTACACCTCTCTGAACAGTGTCTGGGAGGCTGTGGTTGCTGCTGCACGCAATGTTGATGGTGAACAGATCAAAACACTGACAGAATCCATGGATGGCAGGCTTTTGAGTGTCCTTGCAAAGAAAGGTGGCTATATTGGTCACTGATTTGTTTTTGTTTTGTTTTTGAATGTCAGAAATGTATATTTGTGAATGTTGAGATGTTATATTGGTTTCACTGGTAATAATAAATAATTGAAATGGGTATATATTTGTTTTTTGTTAAGTTGCCTAATAATTATGCACAGTAATAGTCACCTGCACACACAGATATCCCCCTAACATAGCTATAACTAAAAACAAACTAAAAACTACTTCCAAAAATATTCAGCTTTGATATTAATGAGTTTTTTGGGTTCATTGAGAACATGGTTGTTGTTCAATAATAAAATTAATCCTCAAAAATACAACTTGCCTAATAATTCTGCACTCCCTGTAGTGGGGATATAGTGACTGCAGTGGAGGTATATGAGCTGTAGTGGGGGACAGTTGCTATTGAGGTATAAGGCTATAGTTGGGAGATAGGAGCTATAGTGAGGGGAGCATGGTTATAGTAGGGGATAGAGGATGAAATGGGGAATAAGGGATGTAGTGGGATGATAGGGGCTGTAATGGTGAGATAGTAACATTAGTGGATGAGTAGTGACTATAGTCGGAGACAAGGGCTGTAATGGGTGGATAGTGGCTTTAGTGAGGGTATAGTGGCTATAGTGAAAGGATAGTGGCTATAGTGGTGGTATAGGGTTTGCAAGGGAAGTTAGGGGTTGTAGTGGGGGATGGGAGCTATAGTGGTGGATATGGGCTGTAGTGAAAAATAGGAGCTGCAGTGGGAGGATAGTGGTAATAGTGGTAGTATACAGGCTGCAGTAGAGTGATAATAGCTATAGTGGTGGATAATATATAAATGGGGGTATAGGGGTTGATGTGGAGCGGGGGGATGGGGGCTGTAATGCGGGTTATGGGCTGTAGATGGGGATAGGGTCTGTAGTCTATCTGTTGTTGTCTAAGCTATTCCCTTATAAGTTAATATTTGGGCCCCATCTTCGTGACATACTTGTGGATGCTCTGTGTTTCACCCGAGACTATGGCCTTGACCATCAGGCCCCAACCTCCTTCCTTCTGGCTGGTGTACCTGGTACCTGGTATGGCATATGTGTTGATGGCTTGGATCTTGTTCTTGCCATTGACCAGTGAATTCCGGACCTGCCCGACTTTCTGGAGGTACTTGGATGTTGCTATCCTCCTTGCCTCTTTCAGGGTTGCCATGTGTTAGTGGTGCGTCCAGGCACTTGTAGCTGTTCTCTACATCTCCTATTTGGCTTTCTGATACTTGAACTCCTTCTGTCCTGACTGCAATACGTATATGTCCTGTGGGCACTATTATTTTTTTTTAAACTTTATTTTCAACTTAGGGAACTGCCTGACAACTCAGGCAGTCCCTCTGCAGGCAGTGCAGCTCACTAGTAAGTATACCAGGCCAGGGGATACTAATTGTCATGACCTCACCATTTTCGATAATTCACATTGAATAACTCTGAGTATATGTGTTGGAAGTATATTGTATGAAAACTGTGTGCAAATTAAGCCTTCCTCTAAGAAAACATTGCCTTAATACTTTCCAATAGGGTTTTCTCTGATGCTGGATGTTCTCATGCAGAGCATGAGGGTGTCCATTGTCATTTCACAAAGTCAAACTAGAGGCTCTCTTGGAGTTTTGAAGTTTATAAAAAATTGCAATGATTTACATTTCAGGACTAAAGGGGACAGTGACACTGCACCCAAACCACTTCAATGAGCAGAAGTAGTCTGGTTGCCTATAGTGTCTCTAATTTAGACATGCTAATAAATGCATTGGCTGCGTTGTTCAAATTCATAAAACATATGCATTTTCAAGTTAGTCTCTCACTTTAATACTCAATGTACATTGCTTTTTGTGTGCACAAAAATGTCACCACTACATGAAATAATTGTTTTGCAGACATCAGGAAAGTAAATCAGTGGTGTCTTTCAAAATAGAGAGATAAGGGTCCCTGAATGGATTGCTTACATGAGGTTGTATGTTTGACAGTTATGTGATCAGTGGTGTATTTAGGATTTGTGCTGCCATAGGCAGGATGGTGCTCGGGCACCCCTCCATCCCCCCCAATTTAAATTTTTCCCACCCCTTCCTGTCAAGGCCGCACTTTGACTGACAGACGCACACTCACTGACAGATGCATACACTCATTGACAGATGCATACACTTATTGACAGACACACTCTAATATAAACTGACAAACAATGACATACACACACACTATTACTTGGACACACACTGACAGACGCACACTCACTGACAGATGCACACTCACTGACAGACGCATACACTCACTGACAGACACACACTCTCATATACACTGACAAACAATGACATAAACACACACACTATTACTTGGACACACACTAACAGATGCACACTCTCACTGACAGACGCACGCACTCACTGACAGATGCACACACTCACTGACCGACACACACACACATTCACTCATATAAACACACACATTTACACACAGGCACACACACTTACAGACACACACACACATACACACTTAAAGATATATACACACATACACATTTTTCCCAACACTCACAAATTATTATTTTTAAAATTTTATGTTAAATCCACCCAGCCTCCCTGGGTGAGCTGGAGTGGATTACTTACCTGTCCAGTAGGGCTGCTGGGCGGGCAGGCAGGGGGCGGACAGGCAGAGTAGGCGATGAGGGAGCTTTAATCTTCCTGTTCAGCTCCCTCACGCATCGCTTAGTGATGCCGGGAGCCGGAGTGACGTCATATTCCCGATCCCGGCTTCATTAAGCGGCGCGCGAGGGAGCTGAGCAGGAAGAGCTCAGTGAGTATGCTCCCTCGCTGCCCACTGCTAGCCTCAAGGGGCCAGCTCTTGAGCCCCCCAGGACACGAGGCAAGCAAGGGATCTGCCTGGGTGTTTGGGGGTTGCTTTTTTTGCCTCCCCCTGCAAAGTGCCGCCCAAGGCAGATGCCTTGTTTGCCTCGCGGAAGACACATCCCTGTATGTGATAATAGTTTAGTGAAAACCAGCTAAATGCTGAGCAGGCCATTTTTTTTACAACCCTTAAACTGTTAAACTGTTTAAACTGTTTGCTCCATTATTGAACTAGGAGGAGTTTGTCACAAAGCATGCTTGCTGTGGCGAAACCAACCTCGCCACTGTGAACTGGAGAAGCCTGGTTGCTCGCCTGCTCCCTTTGGACTATGGCCCTGCAGGTTAAACCGTTTATTTCCCCTGCAGAAAGGCTTATTTGTGTGATCTGAGTGCCATTCATCTAATAATGTGCACTCAGATCCCAGCTATCTGGGGATATGTGAAATGTCTGTGTGTTATGTGTAAATGTGACTTTATGTATTTTAAAGTGTTTTGTGTCTTTTTGCAACCATGTGCTTAATGGAGTCTTGTGTCTGTCCTGGGAGATAATTGAATTACTTATCTCCAGGATAGAAGACTCTGAAACTGGTTTGGGCCAGAAAGCCATGCTTCATTTAGTCACAAAGGACTTTTTACTAACTTTTGAACCCCTTGTCTGATTTGTGCCATTTTTGAATATGTTGTTCCCCTGAATGGATTGATTGTGAATATGTAATTTTATGTGAATGTGATGTATGGTTTTAGAGTTATGAAAGTTGGGTAGAAAGTATGTTTTAACTGTATGTATAATTGAGTTTCCTCTCAGGATAAGGGGAGGGAATATGTGGGATGTAACTGTGATGTGATTGGTTGTTTTGTAACGCCCTGTGGGCTGTACTATGTTTGTGGATTGGGAATAAAAGAGACTGTATGTGACAGTACAGAGAGTTCCTGTTTTAACCCTCAAAGTGAAGTGTCGTCTCATTATTGGGGGAAGGATTTATTGTATGCTGTTCCAGTTTGACTGCTAGGAGAGTAAACCTATTTGTATGGTTCCTATTCAACTGTCTACAGCATTCATATGCTTGAGAGGATTCATATGCTTCTCCGGTTCGGTGGTTGTGGTGTCTGCTGCAGTGCTTGGAGTCCTCAGGAAGCGCTAGGAGCATCCTTTAACGGAGGTACCCAGTTGGGGTGCCAGGCGATCCGTTACATTGGTGGCAAGCGGTGGGATGGCGTCCTAGTGCGAGGTACAGCAGCTCAGAGACACCGTTCGTGGAGTTACAAATTGAGGGCAACGCTAGCACACGTGCAGTGACCCTGGGAGCAGAGGTATCCAGCGACTTGGAGCAGACAAGTATGGAAGGCTCTGGCGATGATTGGATGGCCGAGGTGAGGCAGCGAGTGGCCCAGTATGGGGATGATTTACCCATGGAGGTACGCCGGGTGATCTGGAACCAGGTCACGGCCGAGCGAAACACAAGGCTGGCCCGAGAATTCCGGCTGGCGAAAGAGAGAGAGTATGCTCAGCGGAAGGAGTGTTACAGCAGCCGAGTAGAGGCTGCATCCGAGGAGGCTAGCCGTCTCCCCCTGAGGCGGCCGCAGGAACCTGAAGTAGGGGTCCTCATAGACTGGTCCTGTGAGGAACCACAACAGGCAGGTGGAGATGGGACCGGCCCAGATCCCCAGCAGCAGCCGGAGTTGCCAGGTGCGGAAGCAGGTGGTCCTTACTCGCAAATGTTGAGGGACCTCACAGACTGGTCCTGGGAAGACCCACAGATGGCAGGTGGAGATGGGACGGCGGTCTCTCAACCGGCCCTACAGGGATGCTGGGCGGTCGGCCCAGATCTCCAGCGGCAGTATGTACCCCAGGGAGCTGAAGGTGCAGTCCTTCCTCCCCAGCAGCAGTGTGCACCCCAGGGAGCTGAAGGTGCAGTCCTTCCTCCCCAGCGGCAGTGTGTACCCCAGGGAGCTGAAGGTGCAATCCTTCCTCCCCAGCGGCAGAGTGTCCTGCAGGGAGCAGAGACCGTCAGTCTCGCACCCCAACCACAGGACAAAATAATGAAAGGGGAGACAGCTGGTCCCCCTCTCCACCAGCAGAGAGAGTGTCAGGGAGAGGAGCCTGATACCCCCTCTCCCCAGCGGCAGTTTACAGTTCAGAGAGAGGAGCTTGTTACACCCTCTCTCCAGCGGCAGCCTAACCCAGCAAGGGGAGATGTTACACCCCCCAACAGTGCAGATGGAACTGTAGTCTCTGCACTTACAGCACAAGGGGTAGGGACAGTCGGTCCTGTTCCCCAGCCACAGAGCGGTGTATCCAGAGGGGAGACAGTCGGTCTCTCCCTCCCACAACCAGGCTCCCACCAGGCTACTTCCGTGGTAGCACTGGCATCAGGGCAGAGTACCGCTGGTCTCTGCCCACTCAGCAACCCACCAAGGCAGCCTAACAGTTGCCCACACAGTCGTGGTGAGGCACCTGGACATGGACAAAGTTCTCCTCTACCCAGGTGTAGTAACCAGTTATTGTGGGTGGGCTGTACTGCTGTTTCTGTTTTGTGGGTGGGTTGCTGGACTAACCAGGGCACTGACCGGCAGGAGGTCAGATACCCTGTTAGTCTAGTTGGTAAAGGGGAGAAGTGTGGCGAAACCAACCTCGCCACTGTGAACTGGAGAAGCCTGGTTGCTCGCCTGCTCCCTTTGGACTATGGCCCTGCAGGTTAAACCGTTTATTTCCCCTGCAGAAAGGCTTATTTGTGTGATCTGAGTGCCATTCATCTAATAATGTGCACTCAGATCCCAGCTATCTGGGGATATGTGAAATGTCTGTGTGTTATGTGTAAATGTGACTTTATGTATTTTAAAGTGTTTTGTGTCTTTTTGCAACCATGTGCTTAATGGAGTCTTGTGTCTATCCTGGGAGATAATTGAATTACTCTCCAGGATAGAAGACTCTGAAACTGGTTTGGGCCAGAAAGCCATGCTTCATTTAGTCACAAAGGACTTTTTACTAACTTTTGAACCCCTTGTCTGATTTGTGCCATTTTTGAATATGTTGTTCCCCTGAATGGATTGATTGTGAATATGTAATTTTATGTGAATGTGATGTATGGTTTTAAGTTATGAAAGTTGGGTAGAAAGTATGTTTTAACTGTATGTGTAATTGAGTTTCCTCTCAGGATAAGGGGAGGGAATATGTGGGATGTAACTGTGATGTGATTGGTTGTTTTGTAACGCCCTGTGGGCTGTACTATGTTTGTGGATTGGGAATAAAAGAGACTGTATGTGACAGTACAGAGAGTTCCTGTTTAACCCTCAAAGTGAAGTGTCGTCTCATTATTGGGGGAAGGATTTATTGTATGCTGTTCCAGTTTGACTGCTAGGAGAGTAAACCTATTTGTATGGTTCCTATTCAACTGTCTACAGCATTCATATGCTTGAGAGGATTCATATGCTTCTTCGGTTCGGTGGTTGTGGTGTCTGCTGCAGTGCTTGGAGTCCTCAGGAAGCGCTAGGAGCATCCTTTAACGGAGGTACCCAGTTGGGGTGCCAGGCGATCCGTTACACTTGCTTTCTCCTATAACCAAACAAAAGTTGAGAGGTTAGCTCACAGTTCTTGAAAATACAGGTTTTAACCAACTCTGTAGGCTAGTAAAAAAAAAAAACAGAAAACTGTAATGTAGTGTTTTCATTGCTAAAGTTAGCTTCTTTAAATGTGTGTGTATGTAAATATTTTGTTAAATTATGTTAAATGCATACAATTCTGTACTGTATGTAAACTTTCTCTTTTTGTTTTACCTTGGATCCAATGGAATTCTATTCTGGTCTCTTCTGGGGAAACGGGTAAAACTATTGTGGCGTGATAAGGACTAATGGAACGTTTGTAGGTGTCTTTCATGAAAATAATCATATCAATCATGCCATTTTGTTATAAAGTGATTTCTGATGTCACCTACTGACTCTGCAATGGGTGGCTGCAGTGGCCATCCGTTTCTTGGATGCCCTAAAAGTCAGGCTTGCATATTGTCTTTTATTATAGGGCTGTTATTGGGTAACAGCGTCAGGGAATGATGCTGGATCTCTATAAGGTGATTGTTGTTTCCAAAATTTGAATGATTAGGTTCATGGAGTTGAAGAGGGCATGATGGATCATTGAGTCAATTTGGTACCTAGAGTCAACTGACAGAGTCCAACAAGTCAAGGCACAGAGTAAACCTTTTGGTTAACACACTAACTTCCCACCATCTTTAAACTTCACTAAACTTTCAAGTGTGCCCAAAAGGTAGATCCCCAGATGTTGTAGAACTACAACTCCATTACACTTTTGCATGCCTTTAGAACAGTGGTTTCCAAACCAGTCCTCAAGGGATGCCTACCAGCCGAGTTGTGTCAAGGTTTTTTGTGTTTTTCTTTTTAAAAACACATTAGACACAACTGGGTAATGCCTAAATCATGGGCTGGTAGGCATGCCTTGAGTCCTGGTTTGGAAACCACTACTTCAGAATGACAAAGCATCATGGAAGCTGTAGTTTTAAAACATCTGTATATCTACCTTTTGGGCACCCCTGGATTATTATATTGGGCATATCATATTTTAAAATTCCCTATTTCACATGCACTATGGTAGGGACATAACACTGTAGAATACGGAGGTCCCTGATCTCACAGTGGCAGATGCCATGTGGAATTGACTTCTTTAATTCAGCCACTCTATGCCAGTGGAGGAGCTGGGGAGAGAATGCAACATCATTTAAAAGGGGATGAATTAAAACCAGCAACCATAAACAGGAGTTAGTGCCCCAGAGCATGAATCATGAATCTCAAGTAGACCAAGACATATTGTTGTTTTTTTTTTTTGATCACTTGAGAAAGCCCAAGGGCAAAACCGGTTGTGACTATTCAGAAGGACTTTTTAATTTGCTTTTATTTCATTTTGCGTGGTATATTACCATAAATATAGTTTTTACCTTAAATTTTTTTTTTAATGTTTTTTACTGTTTTATCCTGCATTTATTTTATCATCTTAAAGGAGCCTCGCCAGGGACCATCATGACATCTACCTCTACTCATATATATCCTTGGTGGGGATCATTCCACCTAAGCTAATATCATTGAGCATAAGGTGCTCTTAAAATTTTGAGTAATTTTCATACTTTTCCACCCACTTTTATTGGCTTGAAACAGTGAGCACTATATCCGGTTTTATTCTTTCATATGCTGCTTCCACTGTGAACACTCAAAGAGAAAAATTCCAATTTGATCCATAAGTGGGGATTATACCACTGAGAGCCTTATCTAAGAGCTGATTGGAGGCTCTATCCTTGTGAGTGTATTCTTTTTCTTCACATTATTATTGAGATATTGAACATACTGGGTTGCACTATTGGTTTTTATTTCTGCTTATATTTTACATGAGATGCCAATAACAGAACTCCCTACCTCAATTAAAACCTAATTTATTTGAACGCCAAGGAGAACTTTTGACTAAATTACACTAAAGCATCACCTCCTCAAAGGCTTATAGAAAAAAATACCATTGTTTTATTACTCTGAGACTTTTTAAGCACATCTAAGTTATTTCTATCACTATTTGGTTTTACTGTATATATGTATATATATGTACATATACATCCATACTTATTTCAATTTATACGTGGTGCAAAACAGTTTTTTCTTGTTTTTAAACATAAACAGGAGTTAGTGCCCCAGAGCACAACTCTCGTGAATCTCAAGTAGACCAGGACATATTGGAAGCAGCCTGTTAAAACTAAGACCAAAACAGAAATTCTGTGGATTTTGTTAAATCTCAGCTGTTATCGCTTAAATTTTTGTAAAAATAGTAATCCATGCAACAAGTCACATTATCTATCCATAGCAATACGCAACATTATGGAATTAAAAAATAAGCATTTTTTTAAAGTTTAAATTATGCTATAACATACTATATATCCTATATATAGTGTTTAGTATGGCAGTTCCCCATGAAATTAGCTAGAACTACCGTAGATACTTTCATTAAGAAAACCTCCATGTAATATGAACCTACTTGAAAAGAGTTAATCACTAAAGTAAGAATTCAAAGTGCTGTGAAATCATAGCTCAATAAGAGAAGTTTTCCAGTTCTGATATTTTGACCTTAAATTTGAAATTAATTTTAAATTTACTTTGAATTCTGATTTTAATTAATAGCCCTCTAATTAAATTAAATCTAAAACAGTGATATGTCTGTGACAGTACAACACTGAACCAGCAGGGGGCGAGCATGTCTGCTTTATGACTTATCCATCCTTGAGTGAACAGAGTTTGGCATCAAGGTTGCATTACTTTCATAACTTGGTTAGCCAGCTTGAGTCATTATTACTGTATTATATAGACATTGCATTTTTAGTTTGTTTTTTCCAATAAATGTGAAAGGTGCATGAATTTTACTTGTCCTCCGACCATAACATCTATATATTCAGAAGTGCTTAATATATATACTGTATATATAAAGAGGCAGCAGTGAGTCTAGATATTCACTTCTACTGTAATCATGTATTTTGGATTTCTTTGATGCAATCTTGAATGTCATGTCCAAAGAATAATAAGGATTTCTTATGCTTGTTTCTTGGATTTCATGTCACATAACTTCCTGGCCAACCCAGTGGTCCAACATAAGTAAGGGGGGGACAAAATTCTTTTTTTTTTTTTTTTAAATATTTGTATATTTTAATTATTATTACTCCCACTTACATTACAGCCTTTATAACAACCAATACACACTACAAACATATTCCCCCAACACAGTCTTGGCTGTCATGGGACATCATGTATCCCAGTGGTCTTAGCTCTGAGAAACGCTAGAAGAGATGGGCTGCTGTTGCTCCTTGCACTTCATGCCATTACTGAAGCCCCTGCACGACCTACTGGCCCCAGGCTACTTACCTGATTTACGGGTGGGCGAGTCCAGCCCTGCATATTGCTCAGGTAAAAAAAGTGAAAAAAGAAAATGCTTATACCTGGCTTCACCTAACTGAATAACCAGTTTATTCACTAAACAGCTAATTGTAGTATATTGAAAACTAAACTTGTCTGTATGAAATAACTGAGTTAAAAAAATTCCTCAATTCGCTAAAGTCACAGCTTGGCTGTTTTAGTCTGACGTTTGCTTCGCAATATCAACCATTTCACCACAATTCACTATTTAGTGAGGAAACCCTAAAGTGTCATATGAATTGTCAGAAGATTCTGCTGTATAAATACCCAATATGAGACAGCTAAGCAGGAGGGAGCTCTGCATGTGTAAGAACTCTTACACATAAAAGGCCCTTTGAAGGCATCACATTCAGCAAGAAAGGAACATCTGTCTGTGCAGACAGAAAATGCCAAGCAGCCTGCGTGATTCCTTTCAGAGTTTTCTTAACAATCTAGACTTGTGCAATATACACTGGATGCAGTGGCGTACATATGATCTATGGGGCCCCGGTGCGAAAACTGATCCGTGGGCCCCCCCCCCGGTCGTTACACCGCGGGGGCCGGGCCGCAACACATGTCAGTGGGCACCCGGCCGCAGGGGTCCGCAGGGCATCCGGGCCCCCTGGAGTGATGGGCCCGGTCGCAGCTGCGACCCCTGTATGTACGCCACAGAAAAACACACACACACATACATACAAACTCACATACATACATAAATACAGACACATATATACAAACACACAGACACATATATACAGACACACACATATATACAGATGCACGCATATATACAAACACACACACATACATACAAACACACATATATACAGACACACACATACATACAAACACATACATGCACAGACACACACAAACATACAAACACACAAATGCACAAACATACACGCACACATACAGACACACTGACAGAAAAACATTCATACAGACACACAAGCATACATACAAACAAACACACACATATACAAAATATTTTAGTCACCCTCCTGCTTCCTACCTTTTAGATGTAGGAGGGTGACTTCCCTGGGGTCCAGTGGTGGCTCAGCCTGATGGGAGTAAGAATTCTCACTCTGACTCCCCCCTCTCTTCCTTCTGCATGGCTCTGTCTGATAGCTAAGAGGAGTGACCAGGGCAGTCACTTCCTCCCAGCATCTGATGTCATCTGAGGAGGCCCGGTCGTGCTGTTAAAGCGCCACAGCGCTGACCGGGCCCCCTGGAAATCCATAGCCATCGGGTGGCCCTAACATATCAGGCTACATGACCCTTTTTTTGGACAGGCTTATTTCATTTAGGCAAAAGTGATACAGTCATGTCACTGGCATGCCTTCTGCCTTCTAAGGCCTGCCTCCTCATCCTCACATCCATACCTTCCCATGAAGGAAATCACGAGTAGCAGACCATCATTTTCCTCACAAAAAGAGGTTCTAGTAATAAGGTGCATCCAATTCTAGTCTTTTTGGTCTGTCCAGTAGGACTTTATGGGATGTTTTATGTAACCTGCCATATGTCTGTGCTCATCTGCATGTCAAGCTGGGAACTCTCAGGGACCCCTCAAAGTCCAACTTAAGATTTGCAGGTGATGCATAACAGTAATTTCTCTGTATATGCACTGTAGGGAGTTGCATTATGAGGGGACTCACCACAGTCTTTCTAGTACCTGACTATTTGCTCTCCAAATCACACAATTTCCAGAACACAACCATTTTGATGAAACACACAAAGTTGAATCTAAAGCCTATGGATGGTTTAATAGAAACTGATCCTTTTGGATCATAGCCCATGCTATGTAGTGTTATTTGCTAAGCACACCTGCAGAAATGCAAGATGCAGTCTGAACACAAAGCTTGTCTGTGCTCATTTGCATATGAAGCTGGGAACTCTGGGTCTATGTTGAAACATGATTTAACAAGTTTCAATGTCCTAGAAGGACCCCTCAAAGTCCAACTTGAGAAATGTAGGTGAGGCAGAAAACTAATCTTTTGTATTTACACTATTTGTTGTTTGACGCCACCACAATCTTTTTGGTACCTGTCATATGATCAGGTATGTTAGGTGTGTAACATATTTTTATTTTTAAACTTCATAAAGGTCAGTGTGGATTTCCTCTCTGTATTGTCAAAGGTAATAACTTATTGTATTAAAAAACACCATCACACAAAAAAATTAAAAGTATATGCTTATACTTATGTTAAGAAAAGCAGAAAATAGAAAAAAATTGTGGCATCCGGTGACTAGGGCAGGATTTGCTCTGTTTCTTTTAGGGTGACTCAAAATTTTTTATGGAATTCCTACTGACATTTTTTCAAAGTAGTTTTTCATCAAATGAAATAAACTTATCCTTCTGAAATAACATGTATTTTTATCAGGTGACAGAGAGGTTTTGGCCAAGATAAGACAAGTCGTAAAAATCAATCACACTTTTTTCAGAGTCATTAATCTGGAGAAGAATTGTAACTCAAATCTGTGATGTGTAAGGCATAGACGAATTAAAGGAACATTATAGTATGCTAGCCACTAAGGGCGCTACTGCTTTTCCTGACCGAGTAAAACTTGGCCATGTGATGTGGAAGTCCCATTTAAAAACATTGTTTCATTGCTTTCCAATTTCATATGGGGAAGTTCTATGGACAGCATTGGATTGGACAATAGCGTAAGGATGCCATGCATCCTCTGTGATGTCACGAGAGAGGGGTGGCAAACAGCACAGAGGCAGCCTCTGCATTGGTAAAACATGAGCAAAACTTCATTTTATTTTTTTTCATTTTATGGCAAACGAGGGGAGAGGAGCTGACAAAAAAGAGGATGACTGGAACACTATAGTGTTAGGAATACAGATTTGCATAAAACTAGAGTAAAGCTTAAACTTGGAAATAAAGGCACCCAATTTTTCGGAGTACCTGAAATTTTGACAAATGACAGCTCAGCTTGGCATAATTTTGATACTGAAAACCCATGTCAGGACAAACCAAAACGGTGTGTAAATGGTGCAAACAGTGTACTGCACAATATACACCTAATGTAATATTTTTCCACAATTTGATTCATAGATTACATGAGAAAAATAACCAAAAGCAGTAAAAAAAAAAAAAGAAATACACGCACGCACGCAGGCACGCAGGCACGCACTCACGCACACACCTGTATATAAATATTTTCAACTTTTTTTTTTTTTACTGCTTCTCCCCCTCTTTTTCCTCTCCCACTTCTCACATGATGTGTAATGAAATCAGCATATAGTGACCCCTAGCCATCAATAATTTTTTCCTCATTAATCATCTCTTTTTTTTGGCACCACAGGAGGAATTCGGAAATGGATAATGCTCAGCCATTGTATGTTTTCGGGTGGTTTGTGATTTCATTTCAGCTTGGAGTTCGGTATTTGAATAATCACCCGATCAGCCCAAATTTGGAAAACTGCTTTATGGATCGAAGCAAACCTCAGAGTCTAGCATGTAATAGCTTTCTTAACAATTTGGCAGCAAATCACTTACTTCCTCTCATTTCTAAGAATAGAAGAACAACTTCCCAGATCCCAAATGTTAGCACAATGCTGTCGAATCCCCTGTTACATTAGGTGAAGCCCTTTGTCTTCTCCTGCTTTTAGCCAGGTACATTTCTATTTAAGATAGTTAGAGATTTTATTAATTAATAAAGGCATATTAATGATTTGTTATTATTAACACAAATAATATTTTAGATAGTCATAATGATAAATATAAGGTTCAAGCAGCTTTCATTAGTTTGTGTCTATAGACGCTTCTAAGAATGGCATGTGCACTGCAGGCGTTAGGATTAAAACCATATACATAATAAACCACTATACACAATATAACTGTAATTATAAGCACACTGAGACAGATATGTGGAAGAAAAGGCAGTGGTCTTTTATTTAGTTTAAAAACAATTTGTAACAATAAGTCAAGAAAAAATGTCAGCGCTTAATAGATTATTCCCAGGATAAATATTGCTGGGTTCAATTGTAAATAGAGGATTAGTGTTATGCAGAGTTAGTTATATTCAGTTCCTAGGGATCTATATAAGAATATGACTAACTCTGCATAACACTAATACTCTACAATATTTATCCTGGAAATAATCTATTAAGCGCTGCCATTTTTTCTTGACTTGTTTGTTTTTAAGATTTTAGGAATAATCTTAATTTTGTTAAGCAGCTATCATACATATTTTATTCATACCACAATTTCATATATATTTAATATAATTTGCGCTCTTCTGATTTTATTTCATATTAAATTGTAACAATAACTCAATTTAATTTGAAAGCCAGATAACTTGTAACTGAAAATTTCCGGTCTTTCACATTTGACTCATCATAAGAACTTAAACATATCAATAGCCAATATTGTATAACCCACGCCCAAATTTAATAGACAGGTGACCTTAACCCCTATAAAAGACCAAGACAAAAATAATAAATAGGGAGGGAGGGCGGGGAAGCAGTTGCAGCCCAAAACTGCAGGCACCCAGTCAGCTATTGGTTCAACGACGCCAAGCCGTTACCTCAGAACGGCTTATATATTAGGTTTTCCCGCTGAAAATGTCCTCGTTGACAAGTGCTCCAATCGGACCACTGACCGATTGGACACTAAGAATAACTGCTGACCACAAGAGCATTGTGACGCTGAGCGAGTGTGTGCAGCACAGAACGCAATTAACCCTTCTAACCCCGCAGTGCACATGAGCACATGGTCAATTGACCATGTGCAGTTCTTCCTCTCTTTACCGCCTGCTGTGTGCATTTAAAGTGGTTTTCTCAAACAAATGTGAGTTTCAAAAGTTGATTATTTGAAAGATGCTAAAATCACATTAATAAAATGCTATTCATAGCGGCGCTAATTTAAATGACACAGTAAAGGCTAAGGTAAGTGTTAAAGAGACTTTGTGTTAGTTGTATGGTAGTTTATGGTTAAGTTTTGGGTTTTAGGATTAAGTTCTGGCTTGGAGAGACCAACATGGTTATTTACTGAAGTGAGAATTCAAAATGAATATCAAAATTAAGGCCAGAGTAATCAAACTGAAAGTACAGCTGACTTAGAGGATTTTTCCAGTATGCGTATTTTGACCTTAAATTTGAAATTCACTTGGAATCCTACTTTTGTGAATAGCCCTGTAAGGATTAAGGAGCACAGAGGGATGTCTGTATTATTTTCTAGTTCCCCAAATTCTATGTCCTCTAAATTGAATGGGACTAATTGCTACAAAGCATGGGCATTGGTGTAAGAGTTACCAGGATCAGTTACTGATAAATGGGATCAAATATAAATTGAATCAAATTGGAATCGTTTCCTATTCTTTATAAACAGGCAAGTTGTAAGAGAAATAGTCCTGATTAAGTGATCTTATAGTCTAAAATTATACTTCTAATAAGACAATATTTCATATTCATTCTTACAGGGTCATTCACTAAAGTGAGAATTCCAGGTGAATTGAAAGTGAATTTCAAATCTAAAGTCAAAAAGGTAAAACTAAAGATTATCTGTGTCATCTATGCCTTCAGTTTGACTACTCTGAACTTAAATTTGAAATTCATTTTGTATTCTCACTTTAATAAATAACACATAATGCAGAAGGGCATTATTATTATTATTATGGCCATTATTGCCATTTATATAGCGCCAACAGATTCCATAGCACTTAATATGTACTTTGTCATATGTACAACTTGCCCATAAACTGTCCTTTTTTTTTAAGAGGATACCATGCAGGACGCGAAAAGAAAATATTGTTTGCAGCATGTGTTTGAAATTATGTGGCTTAAATCCAAAGGGAAGCAGACACTGCTGTTAAAGCAAACATGTTCCTGGCGTCTTCCTGATGGGTCATAGCTACCATATCCAGACAAACCTATTCTTCTAGCATACAGAGAAATGATGTGCTTCTATCAGTGCTAACCACATTTTCCGATTTGCAAGCCATAATTATGGTTTACATGCACTGAACTAAAGATTAGTTAGCATTGTCATAAAGCATATTAGGAAATCCCAGGAATTATATGCTAGTGATCATTTTCAGAAAATGTATATATTGTTCGTTAATTTAAAATGCGTAGTTAAAATTAATTCTGCAAACTGCGCAAGAAGGCTTGAGGGACTTTACTCAGCCAATCAGATTGGCAGGGGAAGGCTTACAGCATTACATAGCTCAGGATAGAGGTTCTCTGAACTTATAGAAGGAATTATAAACCATTTATGTACTGGACTGGCGTATTCTATTTTTATTTTTTGTCATTACTTTTCCAGCTCAATTATTTCCACAATTTCACAGGCGCCTATTTTTTTTTATCAATTCTCCTTCTTTTTGCTTAAATTATCTGGCTAAAACAGCAGGACCCCAAGCATTACTTTGATATGTTTTGACCATTCAATTTCATTAAACAGATATTTATTGTTTGGGATTTTTTTTTTTTTTTTAGGTCTGACATGACCTAAACAATATTATGCCACTTTTCATAGCAGAGTTATGAAAGTCATTTATATTGGTATACTGCAAAGACATAGATTGTAGTTCCAGTTACATTTTATTCCATTCCAACATTTTCTTGCAGATATCGTAATTATGTTCGGTTTAAAAAAAATAAAAATAAAAAAAATACTGCACCATTTTTACTAGGGCAAAGATCCAATCTTGATCCTGTTGGTTATTGTTCTGGCTCTCCGTAATTTTTCTGGTTGAAATTCACCCCAAAGCATTTATGTGCCAGTGAATGGTAATTAGGGAGTTTTAGAATTTCTTAGCTAAAAATTCTTGATTGGCCAGTATTTAAGCCAAGAACACTTAATGTTTTATTTACTATTCATGGCCAAGACACATACATCTATTTGTCATGACATATTCCACGCTACATTTTTAAGATTATTATTTAATACTTTTTTTTTGGAGAACTATCATTTGTTAATAGACCCCAAAAACCACAAACACTTTTATTTTTTAGAAAATTGTAAAAACAGTGTAACTAAGGCGCCTCACATTATTGATGATAATTCTTATTGTAGTACCAGCAGCTATTACACCCTTAGTGGATATCCCAAAAATCCACTAAAATAAAAAATATAGACAAAATGTGAACTCAATGGTTAGGTGATTTGCCACACCACCCAACATACAGAGTCCCAAAGTGCAGCGCTTTCTATTTACACTTACCCCTCAGATATATATGGGGGATTGTTCCACATGCAAGAAAACATAGAAAGGAATACAATAGTGTAATACTGTATATTACTTGTGAAGTATATGTTAAAGTGTACATAGACAAACTCACATTTTAATGAGCCTTTTTCGATATCGGCTCAAAACAGAGAATAGATCTGGGCCTTTTAGGTGGCACCAGAGAACCTTCTTCTATGTATTTTCTTCCAGTAGCAGGTATAGAGATAAAACAGAAAAAAAAGGAAAATCTAGGTGAAGCTGTTTTAACAATCAAAGAGTTAAAGTATAAGGATTGCTTGCTCACCTTGTTTGGAGCCTGTTAGATAACTGGCTCCAAAATTCCCATTTAGTGTCAATTTCTAGGGTGACACTTCCCTATATGGAACCGGAACAGTCAGGTGGAAATAAAAAAAATAAAAAGGGGACTTAAGATAAATTGACACAAAATGGGAATTTTGGAGCCAGTTGCACCTTGGGACTCTGTGTGTTGGGTGGTGGGGCAAATCACCTAACCATTGAGTTCACATTTTGTCTTTAACTTTTATTTCTAGATCAGACCAAACTCTCACAGCTCTTAATTTAACGAAAGCAGTTTAAAAATGACTTTTATGTTCTATTTTATATACACCGTAATCATATAATAATACATTATAGTATACAATGCATGGAGGTTTCAGCTTATTGATGCATTAGAACTTCTTAAAACACCTATCCCGTATGAAAAAATTATTTATTCACATTATGTCCAAAACATGCTTAGCTTGCCACAGCATCAAAACAACACATCAGTTGTGCTACATCGTCATTCAATTTAGTCCATTACAGTAATTACTTTATTTTTTTTCAATACATTTAGACTGCATTGCAACCCTTTACTATAATTCTAGTCCACTTGTACACTGCTGGGGTGCCTGTGACAGAGTGGGGTACTTAAACCAGAAAACTACTGGAGGAAATATAATTACAGAAAGCAATATAAAGCTCTTTAAATCATGTTTAGATGATTTGTGATTAATGGCATTATACTTCACTTATTCATCTGCAAACAGTGTCTGCACATGCGCTGCATCAATACTAGCATGTATTGTTTCATTTTCATGATTCTCAAATAGTAGAGAAAGCATTCTCTATGGCATTAAATCACAGGTAAGATCAGTGTCTTATCATAAAATCTCCCCCCGGAATTAACTTGAAAACTAGCACAAGGTAGAGCTTGATCATTAGAGCAAATAACTTTTTTCGATGACAAATGGCATATTGGTGTCAACTATGGCATTGGTTTAAAATTGTTGTATAAGAGTTCCATATATTTTTGGATAAACTTATAAAAATATTTAATATTATGAAAATGAATTGAAGTAATATTAATTCTATTAATACATAAATTTAATATATGACATATTTTAATGTTGAAAAAATATTGTTAAAGTTTATCCAAAAATATTAAGGCATTTCCTGATAATTCATCATTTTCGGATGATATACAATTTAGTGAATGACCTCTAGTATATTTTGGGAAAAGTATGATAAAATGACAAATTTTCTTGAAAAACATTAAGAATTAAGACACCTATTAACACTTTAGTTTCCCACCCTCCCAACGTAAAGAATAGAATTCGCTGGTTCTAACCCATGGTTAATATATTTAAATTGTGGCTAGTCAATACATTGTTAAATATAGATGTGCACACACCTCTCATGCCATAAGACTTGCTTTTCCCACATAAATCTAAAATTTGCAGTGATGTTACTGCTGCAAGGGATTCTGGGTGGGTATATACAAATGAGTTCAACAAAGAACCACCTTTTTGCCTCAATATTTCATTTTAAACATTAATTCCTGGTAGTTTATGTTTGCTGTATACAGGGCCGGCGCGTCCATAAGGCGGCACAGGCGGCCGCCTTAGGGCGCACCGGTTTCGGGGGCGCAATATTTCAGTGACCGGCAGGAGGGAAGCTCTCCCTCCTGCCAGGCCACCATCTCGACCCCCGGCGCGGCGTGCGGCAGTGCTGTGATCAGACGCGGCGAGGGAGCTCTAACCTCTCTGCTCTGCTCCCTCGCGCGCTGTCTGCTGATGCCGCGGGAGCCAGAATATGACGTCGTATTCCGGCTCCAGCGGTATCAGAAGGCAGCGCGCGAGGGAGCAGAGCAGAGAGGTTAGAGCTCCCTCGCCGCGTCTGATCACAGCACTGCGGCACGCCTCCCAGCAGCCCCACTGGACCCCAGGGAATTATTCATCATCCACAGCAGCTCTCCAGGTAGGGAGGCTGGGTGGAAAATGTTTGTTTATTAAAATAATTAGTGAGTGTGTGTATGCGTGTCTGTTTGTCTGTGAGTGACTGTCTGTGATTGAGTGTGTGTCTGTCTGTGTGTGAGTGTCTGTGTGTGACTGTGTGTGTGTATGTGTGTCTGTGTGCCTGAGTGACTGTGTGCCTGTGAGTGAGTGTGTGCATGAGTATGTGTGTCTGTGAGTGTATGTGTGTGTCTGTGAGTGATTGTATGAGTGTGTGTGTGTGTGTCTGTGAGTGCTTGTATGAGTACTGCATGTGAGTGTATGAGTGTGGCAGTGTATGTGTGTCTGTCAGTGTGTGTTTGTGAGTGTCTGTCAAATCAGTGAGAGTATCTTTGTCACTGAGTCTGTGTGTGAGTATCAGTGTGTCTGTCAATGAATGAGTGTGTGTCAGATCAGTGAGTCTGTGTGTTTGTCATTGAGTGTGTGTGACTGTCAGTGTGTATACACCACTGAGTGTAGCGTGGTGGAGCGCAGTACAGGAGCTTCTGTTTCCTGTACCCGGCCAGACTGACCGGAGGTGCTCACTGAGAGAGCACTCCCTGTCAGTCTGGCCAGGTACAGAAAATTGAAGCTCCTGTAGGGGATATCCTCCACTTGGCAACGCTACAAGAGAGGTAGGAGGCACACCAGGAAGGGGAGTGCGACCACTAAAGGGGTGGGGGTGCACCAAGGGACAGGGAGGGGAGGGGAGAGAAACACCAAGGGACAGGAAAAAGAGGGGAGAGCTTAGAAGAACACTAAGGGACAGGGAAGGGAGGGGACCACTAATGGACGGGAAGAGGGGCTGGTTAAGAGGCACATAGGTGAAGATGTTATTTTGGGGGGGGTGGAAAGATACATCTTCGCCTATGTACCCAAAAATCTTTGCACCGGCCCTGGCTGTATACAACGGCTTTGAGATACAACTCAGGAAGAGGTGCAAAGCCAGATAACAACAACTACGGACAGCTGTTTAGTTGTTAATGCAACCAATCAGCATGAGGTTTGTTACTGGATTGCTATTGACGCTTGTTGTTACTAGGAGCAGAAACCAAGAAAGTTATGGTGGGGAAAAAGTGATTGAAAACCCCTTCCACCTGAAGCCAGTGGATAGTCAATACATTGTTACCTGAAGCCAGTGGATAGTCAATACATTGTTACCTGAAGCCAGTGGATAGTCAATACATTGTTACCTGAAGCCAGTGGATAGTCAATACATTGTTACCTGAAGCCAGTGGATAGTCAATACATTGTTACCTGAAGCCAGTGGATAGTCAATACATTGTTACCTGAAGCCAGTGGATAGTCAATACATTGTTACCTGAAGCCAGTGGATAGTCAATACATTGTTAAACACAGATCTGCACACCAGTCAAGCCATAAGAATTAATTTTTGAATGTTGTTGTTTTTGTTTCAAAGACTTGCATCCTTCTACACATGTTTCTATGAATATTAAATAACAGTGATATTTTTATATTTATTTTGAACGTAATATATCGCTCCTGTCAGGTATAGATATGGTTGTTTAATTTTCCTATTTGCATTTCTAAATATGCCACTATTTGTTAATCATATTACTAACAAAAGCATTAAGTTGGAAAATTGTACATATCAGGTAGATATAATTTAAATTATAAGATGTTGGGAATTATTCACTAAATTGGGGCATATCTAAACATAGTTTGCTAAACCTGCAGTTGCCTGCTGCCTTTACAAGCTCTCCCCTTCCAATCACAGACTTTCCAATACAGCTCAAAGAGAAGTCATTGCAAAGTAGGTGCTCTGGGTAATTCCTTCTTCTTGAGTTTAGCTCCACTGAGCTACCCAAACCAGGAAGCAACAGGGCCTGTTTTCTGCTTGAAGCCGAGGGTTGTAACCAGGCAAATTCATGAAAGTGTAATTTTTCATTGAAATCCGCACTTTTTGTAAAATGAAAAAAAAATAACATTTTTCACACAAAAGCTTTCAGCAATTGCTTTAAGGGTCTGAGTATCCCTTTAAGGTGTAATTTTGCTGCATATTTTTTCAGTTCATGATAATTCATTGTTTAGTAAATAAACTTTGTTGCTTTTGTCTAACAAACTGGTGAAATAGTTGATTAAGTATATTTTACTTTTAAAAAATATTGTAACTTTTCAAAGTGTATTTGCACAAACATATATTGTACATATTCTGATTAATTAACCACAAAATAAAATTGTCCTCACAGGTCAAAATCTGCTTTATCAGGGTCTCTGTGTAAGTGTTAGGTCATTTGATGAATTACTATATTGAAAGATTTATATATATATATTCCTTTTCAATTTTGTAAGATATTATTGCTAATTTTCTCATTATTTGTAGTTTAGGAAGTAACTGATTGCTCATTAACCCCTTAAGGACTGAGCCAGTTGTACACGTTGTGATCAAAACAAAACATGAACAAAAACTGGAATTTGTCTGTTTAACTGTAATTCACCTTTTTCATATTTAGTGCACCCACACTTATTATATATCATTTTGTTCAGGAGAAACAGGGCTCTCATTTCACATGAACATTTCATATATGAAACATAATTTATTATGAATAAAATCTAAAAAAGTGTGAGAAATTAAGATTTTTTTATTGTTTTTTAGTTCTGCGTTACATTTTAACTGAATGTCATACTACTGTTAGATTTTACTGCAATAAAAGGGTGTCTTGGAAAGTTACAGGGTTAAATATATTAAAAAGTGCAACAACAGAGTGGTGAAACGCGCCACAGAAGAATAGAGGATAATTAAATATGAATGAAAATATATACATACATACAGGGTATTCCAATATAATAGATAGTATAAACCTTGAAAAGATAAAAAATAGAGACAATAATAGTGCAGTATATCAATATAAGGCCATTATAACTACTCCACCCAGAATGCACCGCTAGTCGCGTGACGTCATATCCTGGCGACGTAAGCGACTTCCGGAATTAGCAGCAACACTGGGACTACATGTCCCATCAGCCCCTACGAGTCGCGATGCGTCACTTCCGGTCGACGCACGCGACCCGCCGGAAGCAGGAAGAGTGCACACACCGGAATGAAATGGCAGTAATCAGTATACTATATAAGGATTCGGATTGATACTCCTTGACATCAATACTTCTGAAGAAGCCCTTACCCGGGCGAAACGCGTTAAGTGGATCAAGAGTTTGGATACTGGACTTTTTACTATAGATTTTAACATTTAAGATTTTTTATTTTATCAATAAATGTGTAGTTTTATTCTACCTCCCTCCTTGATCTACCTCTTATTCCTGTGCACTTTGGATCCTGCTTATATCCCTTGGTGGGGATCATACCACCACAAGCTTTCACCACCAGAGCAAGTTTAGTGTTCTGGAAACTGTAAGTAGGGTATTTACCCTTTGTTTATATATACCAATTTCAGTACATACTACACTATTGGATTTTATTTGTGCTTTTATTCTATGCACGTCTGTGGAGCCTTGGAAGCCAGATCTCACTACTACTCCTATATCCCAAGACGGGGATTATACCGTCCAGGCGTTATACAGCAGAGCTCTTAGCAGCTCTAGAAAGTGTGAGTTGGTCCTTCTACTGGTTTTCCATAATATTTTATTTTATAATGGCCTTATATTGATATACTGTACTATTATTGTCTCTATTTTTTATCTTTTCAAGGTTTATACTATCTATTATATTGGAATACCCTGTATGTATGTATATATTTTCATTCATATTTAATTATCCTCTATTCTTCTGTGGCGCGGTTCACCACTCTGTTGTTGCACTTTCTAGTTAATAGCAGGTATTGGGAAGTCCTGCTGGTTTACTGCTGCCGTCCACTTAGATATTTTAGAGAGCGCCTACATCTGTGTTTTTATTTAAATATATTAAATTCTCTGGACTTTTGGACTGAGTTGTCAGGCAGGTCCCTCAAGTTGCAATCAATAACATTACTTTATGATTTAAAATATATATATATAATTTAATTCTAAGTGTATTTTCATATAAATATGTATCTATTAATATCAAAATACAGTTAGAATAAATGTACATATATATATATATATGCAGCAGACATTAGGTTGTTAGTGTAGGACCTGCCAAAGATGGGGTAGATTGATGTTGTGGCAGGCTTATGCAATGTATGATCATATAATGTAACTAAATCCCCATTATTTTTGCCTAGATTCGGTGTTTTTAAAAAAACAAATAAAATCTTTCAACATTGAAGTTGCTGTTTAGTGGATAGGTGAGTGCGCTGGATCTTGTGTATTTTATATATATATATATATATATACATATATATATATATATATATATACACAATTATTTTTTTAAATTATTTTTACATTTATTTCTTTTTATTTACTTATAATTTTTGTTATAATATATATATATATATATACATCTACGTCTGTAATTTAATTCTAAGTGTATTTCTATATTAATGTATGTATTAATATAGAAATACACTTAGTATGACATTATATATATATATATGACATGTATACATATCATATATAAATATAATATATGTATATAGATATATTTTTTTTTTCATTTATTTACTAATATATTTTTATTTTATTTTACAGCAGCAGGGAGACTGCCTGACAGCCCAGGTAGTCCCCCTGCAGGCAGATGCATGGACGTCTATTGCGCTTTCAGAGCAATCACATGGCCCGCGTGGGTCTAGTTTGCTGTGGGGGGACTGTCTGAGCTGTCAGGCAGTCCCCCTAGAACGGGAACAATGCCGATCGCCGGTGGGGTAACAGCAACGATCGGGTAAGTAATAAGGATGGGGGGGATGTATTCTGTTGCCCACCGGCCTTTAGAGACACCCCTTCAAGGACGGTATAGAACGCCTCCCATCTTCAAGGTGTTCAAAGGGTTATTCTAAGGTTATTAGGCATATTTAAAAATATGAGCCCTTAGCCAATGGTTGACATTTGGAATATTTGATGTAATACAGGGTTAGCAATACATCAGAAAATAAACTCAATCTGGTGAAAGCTAATATATGAAGTCATTGTAGTTTGCTATTGTATGTTATAATGAGCACCTTCCTCTTTGATTAACCTATTCCAATGTTAGGGTGTGCTATACCCTCCTACAAAAGAAGGGCTTTAAAGATATTAGGGCAGCATAGTACATCACAGTTATCTGGCCCTCCCTCCGGCCCGCCAATTCACCCAGCATGCCAATCTGAGGTCTGTCTGGCAACTCAGGCAGTCCCCCTGCAGCCAATGCCAACGATTTGTGTCACTTTTCAATGTTAATTGTACATTGTTATCTGTCCCTCTTTCCTCAGATTTACATTGTCCCAAACTGTTGAAAACAAATGTAATAAAACCTTTTCAGTGATGATCAACTTGGAAAATAACAAAATGTCTTAATCTTTCACACTTTTTTAGATTTTATTCCTAATAACTTATGTTTCATATAAAAATATTTGATGTGGAATGAATGCCCTATTTCTCCTGAACAAAATATATATAATAAGTGTGGGTGCACTTAATATGAAAGAGGTGAATTATGATTGAACAGACATAGAGCAAATTCCAGGTTTTGTTTTGGTTGAGAACTTGGGCAATTGCCCCCTTTGGACACTCCAAGCAATTGCCCAAGTTGCTTGGAGTACTACTGCATCTTAATGTGGGGTTGGTACAAAGATGCTGCCTCCTTGCTCTGGGAATGTACAACATTGCCTTTTTTAGGGAAATGGCAATGTCTACATTTGCCAGAGGACACAGCTTTAGTGAGTGTCAGACTGACAGCCTATAGATGCAGTTCTACATGAAGATTGATGATGTCAAATGCTGGTGGTAATACTTCCATGTAGCTATTTCTTTCCAAACTGTTGTCACCTAATTACAATTCCCTGTTTAGTGAATGTTAAATATTTTACAATGTATGAATTGATACCTTTATTATCATACATTGTAATTTTCACTATGGCAAACGTAGTGAAACTGTATGATTTCACCCGGACATTAACCACAGTTTATTTCAACTACTTACTGTTTATACATGTAATATGCTTTCATTTCAGCTGTATTAGTTAATACACAGTGTGCTGCCAAAGGCATTGATGAGTTGTACTTCTGCTTTCCACAATCACATCATAATTAGTTTTATTACAATGGGGAACACCTGGAAACCTAGCAAAGTTGGCACCATCTGTACAGTAAAGTCTAATAGAATAGACAAAGGAATAACAATAGTTGTACTCAGTCTGGTGTTTGAAAATTATGTCTATATTAGGCTCCAGTGGCTCCAGTGGCTGGGGGGGGAGGGGTGTGGACGACACAAGATAATAATGATAAAACTAAGATAGGTGAAAAAAGCTTCCAAATTTCTGCAGCCAGGAAGCAGATGACATCCTTAATATGGCATCAGATTTATCACTTTTTTGTCTTAGTTTCCGGCTAGTGGGCTGTACAGCCATTTGTTACTTTTCTGGCGTATTGGCTGTTCTCGACTTTCTGTCTTCACTGTCCATCCAGTGTGTCCTGTTGGAGGAAGGGCCTGCTTCCTGCAGCCAGGCTGCTGATTGCATTCTGAACAAGCCAAAAATAAGGACTATGTAATAGCTTTCTTATGTGGATGTAATGTAGCTTTACTAAAGACTCAGCCAAATGACAGTATTAGCAGAAGAGAACATCTGATCCCTTTGAAATGTAACAGGGACAGGAAAAATACTGTTGAAGCTTAGCACCAAATTACAGTGACTTACTTTACATACATTAACAGTTGTATTATTTTTAACCTGACATTATGTATCAATATATTTTTACAAGTATATTTTCCTTTTTTTTTCTCCTGTACCAGTTTGAATTTTTTCTCTGTAAAAATAAGGTTTACCTTAAACACAAAATACAAAGCATTACTGCTTTGTATTTGTTGCATTTACTACCAACAATAAACAGTTATTGTTGGTAGTAAATTAAGCACATGATCAATCATAATAATAACAATGTATTTAATTAATGTAGATATAATTATTTGAAACAGCAATGAGGTCCAACGTTTTTTTTTTTTTGAATGTTTCATCTGGCAAACTTGACATTTTTTAATTGGAAAAATGTACAAACTAATGTAGGTTACATTTATAATCACAAAAGTGACCTGGAACTAAATATTATAGGGAAATATAAAAAGGGGGGAGTATGAAGCTTTGTTTTCAAAATTTCTTACACATGTATTCCTGACACTATAGTGTTGAAATGGTTGTTTAGGTGACCGTATAGGGATAAAAAGATAATTACAGAAGGAGAATATAAATACATGGACAAAAAATATCCCATAATTCTGTTTTCTATACGCTCCCAAAAATACACAAGGATCCTCAATTTCCACAAGGTAGACCTATGGTGAGTGGTACTGGACTTATTTTGCAATCCAAAGCAGATATGTTGGATAAGTTCCTTATTAATTATGAACACACAGAGAAATTATACATTAAGGATACAACCAAGTTCCTGAAGATAATTGAGAATGTGACAATACTTAGTGGTGAGGAATTTTGATTAGTTACCCTTAATGTACAATCTTTGTTTACATCTATTGGCCACAAGGCAGGACTCCAAGCTTTCAACTAGACACTAGGCAAAGATGAAAGGATGGAACAGTGTAGTGACACAAGAGAGAGAGTACATATTCAAACTATTAGATTTATTCAAACTATTTGATAGTTACATAGTTACATAGCTGAAAAGAGACTTGCGTCCATTAAGTTCAGCCTTCCTCACATTTGTATTTTGCTATTGATCCAAAAGAAGGCAAAAAAAAAAAAAAAACAGTTTGAAGCACTTCCAATTTTGCAACAAACTAGGAAAAACATTCCTTCTTGACCCCAGAATGGCAGTCAGATTAATCATTGGATCAAGAAGCTATTACCCTACATTGAAAAATTATATTCTTGAATATTCTGTTTTTTCAAGTATGCATCTAGTTGCTGTTTGAACATCTGTAGATAATTCCACATCCTTATTGTTCTTACAGTAAAAAAACCTTTTCTTTGCCTTAGACGAAATCTTCTTTCTTCCAGTCTAAACGCATGACCTCACGTCCTATGTAAAGTCCGGTTTGTGAATAGATTTTCACACAATGGTTTGCATTGGCCCCAGATATATTTGTATAATGTTATCATATCCCCTCTGAGGCAAAATTTTTCAAAACTAAAGAGGTTTAAATTTGTTAACCTTTCTTCATAGCTGATATGTTGCATCCCTTTTATCAATTTTGTAGCCTGCCTCTGCACTTTTTCTAATGCCATAATATACTTCTTTAGAACAGTTGCCCAAAATTGCACAGCATATTCAAGATGTGGTCTAACCAGTGATTTATAAAGAGGCAAAATTATATTCTCATTTCGAGAATGATTGCCCTTTTTCATGCATGACAATACCTTACTGGCCTTAGCCACTGCTGATTGATATTGCACATTGTTGCATAGTGTGTTGGCTATAACAACTCCCAAGTCCTTTTTGTGTTGTTGTTATTTCTAATTCGCTTCCATTAAGGGTATACGTTGCTTGTGCATTCTTTATGCCGAAGTGCATAACTTTGCATTTTTCAACCTTAAATTTCATCTGCCATTTGAGTGCCTAGTCCCCCAGCCTATCTAAATCCTAGGCAGCAAAGTAATATCTTGCTCACATTGTATTAATTTACAGAGTTTTGTGTCATCTGCAAACACTGAAACATGACTTTCAATGCTTTTGTCAAGATCATTTATAAACATGTTAAATAGAAGGGGTCCCAGAACAGAACCCTGAGGGACACCATTTGCCACCTCTGTCCAGCTTGAAAATTTACCATTACAGGGAGTGCAGAATTATTAGGCAAGTTGTATTTTTGAGGATTAATTTTATTATTGAACAACAACCATGTTCTCAATGAACCCAAAAAACTCATTAATATCAAAGCTGAATATTTTTGGAAGTAGTTTTTAGTTTGTTTTTAGTTATAGCTATGTTAGGGGGATATCTGTGTGTGCAGGTGACTATTACTGTGCATAATTATTAGGCAACTTAACAAAAAACAAATATATACCCATTTCAATTATTTATTATTACCAGTGAAACCAATATAACATCTCAACATTCACAAATATACATTTCTGACATTCAAAAACAAAACAAAAACAAATCAGTGACCAATATAGCCACCTTTCTTTGCAAGGACACTCAAAAGCCTGCCATCCATGGATTCTGTCAGTGTTTTGATCTGTTCACCATCAACATTGCGTGCAGCAGCAACCACAGCCTCCCAGACACTGTTCAGAGATGTGTACTGTTTTCCCTCCTTGTAAATCTCACATTTGATGATGGACCACAGGTTCTCAATGGGGTTCAGATCAGGTGAACAAGGAGGCCATGTCATTAGATTTCCTTCTTTTATACCCTTTCTTGCAGCCACGCTGTGGAGTACTTGGACGCGTGTGATGGAGCATTGTCCTGCATGAAAATCATGTTTTTCTTGAAGGATGCAGACTTCTTCCTGTACCACTGCTTGAAGAAGGTGTCTTCCAGGAACTGGCAGTAGGACTGGGAGTTGAGCTTGACTCCATCCTCAACCCGAAAAGGCCCCACAAGCTCATCTTTGATGATACCAGCCCAAACCAGTACTCCACCTCCACCTTGCTGGCGTCTGAGTCGGACTGGAGCTCTCTGCCCTTTACCAATCCAGCCACGGGCCCATCCATCTGGCCCATCAAGACTCACTCTCATTTCATCAGTCCATAAAACCTTAGAAAAATCAGTCTTGAGATATTTCTTGGCCCAGTCTTGACGTTTCAGCTTGTGTGTCTTGTTCAGTGGTGGTCGTCTTTCAGCCTTTCTTACCTTGGCCATGTCTCTGAGTATTGCACACCTTGTGCTTTTGGGCACTCCAGTGATGTTGCAGCTCTGAAATATGGCCAAACTGGTGGCAAGTGGCATCGTGGCAGCTGCACGCTTGACTTTTCTCAGTTCATGGGCAGTTATTTTGCGCCTTGGTTTTTCCACACGCTTCTTGCGACCCTGTTGACTATTTTGAATGAAACGCTTGATTGTTCGATGATCATGCTTCAGAAGCTTTGCAATTTTAAGAGTGCTGCATCCCTCTGCAAGATATCTCACTATTTTTTACTTTTCTGAGCCTGTCAAGTCCTTCTTTTGACCCATTTTGCCAAAGGAAAGGAAGTTGCCTAATAATTATGCACACCTGATATAGGGTGTTGATGTCATTAGACCACACCCCTTCTCATTACAGAGATGCACATCACCTAATATGCTTAATTGGTAGTAGGCTTTCGAGCCTATACAGCTTGGAGTAAGACAACATGCATAAAGAGGATGATGTGGTCAAAATACTCATTTGCCTAATAATTCTGCACTCCCTGTAGTGACAACTCTTTGTACTCTATTTTTAAGCCAATTTTTTACCCAACAACAAGAATTTCATCTAGCCCGATTTCTTTGAGTTTGAACACTAATCTATTTTGTGGAACTGTATCTAACGCCTTGGCAAAATCCAAATAGATCACATCCACTGCAACACCCTGATGTATACTTCTACTTAATTCTTTGTAGAATGCAATCAAGATAGTTTGTCATGACCTGTGCATCATATAACCATGCTAATTTTTGCTGATAACCATGTTCTTCTCAGGGAATTCTTGAATATTATCCCTTAATAACCTTTCAAATTTTGAACCCTTTTTGAATATAGGAACCACACCTGCCTTCCTCCAATCCTCTGGAACACTCCCTGAAAGAAAAGAATCTTGAAAGATTAGTGTTTGAGGATTTATTCTATAAACAAATCAAAGGAACAGTGATGGGCTCAAATGTAGCCTCTACATGCGCAAACAACTATATGAACCACCTTAAAAAGGAGATAATTTATAGACTGACACCCTTTGATAAATACTTGGTATAGAATCGGTTCATAGACAATGTTTTCATGTGTTAAGGGAGCACTAGAGCCCAACTTGACAATTTGTTTGAACATTTAAATAGATTGGACCCTAACATTAAATTCACAGTGTCCTGTGAAGGATACATGGTATCCTGTTTCTTGATGTACATGTGAGTAGGATGGACAATAGGTTATACAGTGACAACTATACAAAACTTACAGATAGAAATAATCTCATAACTTTTGATAGCTTCCATCCCACAATCCTTGAATGCAGTTTATCTTATAGCCAAATACTAAGTAGATGAAGCATTGAACTACATGTGTAAAAAATTAATCGAGAGATGTTATCCACCCTCATTATTAGAGGTACATAAAGAAATAGTACAGAAACTAAATAGGGAGCAAATTCTGAATACCGCAGTGAGAAGTAACAAAACAAGCTGGACTCCATTCACGTCCCTATATACCCCATTGAGTAATGACTTTAAGAAAATCTTAAAACATTGGTTCATCTTTGAGGAAGATGATAATTTGCCACCTGAATTTTGAAATCCACCATTATTGTCTTACCAGAGAGCAAAGAACTCAAGGAACATCTTGCTCAAATCAGACACAGGAAGCAGTAAAAAACAGGTCAGATTTTTTCCAAACCCAAAAAGGGCTGTACCCTGTTTAGGGTGTTTGCACTGTAATAGTGCTATCAAGGGAGAGTATTTTCTACAACCCCATACAAAAAAAAGAAATATAAAATAAATGACTATAACACTTGTAATTCGATTTGTGTGGTTTACATCTTAAAATGCCCCTGTGGCATGATCTATATAAGGGGTACTATCAAACAAGTGAATGAACAAATCACGGGACATAAGGGCAGCATTGCTTAGAGGCACCTGTGATGCACTTGTAGCATGCCACTTTACATGCCACATGGGCACAATTAAAAAACAACTACGGTTTCAAGTAAGAGAAGGGGAAACAGATACAGACTTATATTACAAAAAGAGTCAAAGTGGATGAGTATCTTAAAGAGTCTACACTCATTAGGTTTGAATGAGGACTTTGATCTGAAACATTTTAAGGCAATTCCTTGACCAGTGCACCTGAGGGTGCTGCCACAGATAGAACTCACATTCTGTATATTTTGTGTTATATAACAAAGAAGCCAAGCTTATTTACTCATTTTTATACATTTTCTTTCTCTAATATGTAGTAAGGTAACCAGACCAGATCCTCTTATGTATCGTGTGGTACCTTTCACTCTCTTGACCATTTTCTGATCTGTCACCCTGGTACTTCCTGGGTTTCCATACATTAAAATGATACAAACATTCCATGTTCTTTTTTCCATTTTCTTTTTTCCATATTTTGTTTTTTTCTCCCTTAATCATTTTGTTCTTACCCCAGTATGCCCTCTTTTGTATTTAATGACTTTTTAATATTTTTTTATATTTTTTTTACTTAATTGTGTAGTGTAAGAGAGGAGGTGGATATTATGGTTTACATTCTTTATGCTGTCTTATTGTATCTCCCAGTAAACATGCTGGTAAAAACATTTAAGAACACTAATCATGTAGTGTAGAAATGTCTATTAGGCAACAGACTTCTCCTCTTTTTTGATTGTTGCAGAATCCCACAAATCATGTGTGATAGAAAACACTAGTCCCCCAATGTTTCCCTGTGGAGAAGCATGGTAGTGGCTGAAATCATTAACTCTGATGATCTCAGGCAGGGAGGAGTGGTGACCAAAAAAGGCATATACAAAGGTAGTCAGTTCACATAAACTGAGTACATGCGACCCAGAATGGCAATAATAATCACTGGGCACCCACTAGCTGGAAAGGTATCCAGCCCAAATTTAAACATGCGGCATTATTGGACCTGTGAAAAGAGATGAAAAAAAGTAGAAGAGGAGGGGGAACTATAGAAGTACAAAAAGTATCAGAAGAAGAAGATTAAGAGGGACCCTAAGACAACTGTGAACTAATGTCATCAGAAGCTGTATGTAATATCCAATGCATTCAAGATTTTATGTTGCAATCTATATAGCCAATAAAGAAGGCTTTTGAAGCCTCAACTCTCTGCATCCTCTCCATCCATTCTGTCCAATTCCCCAGTGAGTGCCAATGGGGTGCTATCAATGAGCTAGCTGCCAACACCATGTTTGAATCCTGAGGTTGATATTCTAAAAAGAAGATATGTACTTACTTGAAATGCAAGATAGACGTGGACGTGTGTTTCAATCTCATGGATGCAAAGGTACAAAACATACAGATTCGAGGGCAGTCCCCCCTATTTACAAAATTGCTAATTTCTCTAATATTTTATTACCGCCACGTTGCAAAATTCTCCATTGTTCCCTTTCACCAATTGTGAAATGAGGGATTGCCCAATAAAGATATCATAGTTGATTTCAAAAATACATAATTATGCAAGGCACTGGCGGTTAATGTGCCTACCTCATAGTAATCAAGCAGAAAATGGAATGGGACAGGTGTATATTCCTGAATGACACCTTTCTTTAAAACTTGAAATTGTTCATGCCTTTCTCTCATAAATAAATAAATTTAAGTAGGTATAACTTAAAAACTGCAGAAAAGAGAAGACAGCTTATGTGGAATTCTTGATTCAATAAAATAGGGAAGAAAAATTAAAAATAATAAAAACTGCAAAAAATCTAACAAAATAGTGAGAAACAAATCACAAAAACATTTTGTGTCCATGTGAGAAATAAACCTTTTTTTAAAATAAAATATAGATGTTTTCTTTTTTTTTTTTTATTAAAACTTTAAAATGCTTGTGATAAGTCTAAATACAAGGACTAATTGTACCAACAATACAACGTACAATTAGCCATCACTATGATCTGCCCTGGAATTTCTGCCATGCAGAATTATTTTAGTCCCCATATTTGTACAGCATCTAGGAAATCCTAACTCGTTATAAAATACCATATTGAATGACTGCACTGACACAAGTCATTTTCACATAGGTTTTAATCAATACAAATTGATTTCTTTACTAATGGCATACCTGGAATAATTAGTCTTAGAATTACTTCTTTCTTACATGATTTACTCTTTACGTATGAGAAACGTTAACTCCATAAATTTCCACAAACAACTTTAGGGAAAATGCATTAATGTGCCAAACACCTTGAACCTTGAATTCTTTCAAGTAATTCTGTTTAGTTTTCTGTTAGTGCCAGAGTTCCCATAACATTGATATCTGTCATTTGGCTTCCAGCCATCGTCCTGTTAACGTCATTGATTGGAGACTGGGTTTCTTCCAGAAAGTAATGTAAAGATAGGGTACAGTGGATGAAAAGATTAAGTTGAGTGCTAACGTAAGACCTTATCACTCTGTCCCTGAGATGCATAGTTTTAGTGTTTCAATGCCTTTGCAGGTTTGTTTCAAGGACTTTTTACAGTAACTAAAAGGGATTAATCACTGTGAGTGCTATTCCACTACCACCAGATCTCAATTTAGATTTGTAAAAGGTAATAAAACATTTGTCAGAATACTTCTGACATACTAGCAATAATAATAGTAGTCAGGGAACACTGTCCTGTTCAAATAAGCTTAAAGTGCTGTGTTCGCATTTTATTCAGAATTATAGAAAAAAAAAAAAAGGAAAGAAAAGGTGGTCCTGCAAACATCTTGAAGGGGCATCGTTTAGTAAGCAGTTTACAAGTATCTCTGGTGCAAACCAGTAAGTACTTCTACATTAGGCATGTGCATGGGGAAAATGTTCGGTTCGGTTCGGCATTCCGAAATTCGGGACTTTCGCAATTCGGGACTTCGGAACTTCGGCACTTCGGGACTTCGGAACTTCGGCACTTCAGCACTTCGGAACTTCGGCTCTTCGACACTTCGGAAATTCGGCAACTTCGGCACTTCTGAACTTCAGAGCAGTTCGGAATTTCGGGACTTCGGGACTTCTTTTGCAGCCGCTTAGTAGATAACTCCCTAATTCCCACGGTATTAGGGAGTTATCTACCAAAAGGCTGAAAGACCTAAATTGGTCTTTCACCAAATTTACTAATACTAAGTAAAGATTACTTAGTATTAGTAAATTTTGCCCTTACTCGCTATACCGCGAGTAGGGGCATGTCTTGTAAACAGTGAGCAGCCTGGGTCCCCCCCTCCCGAGCCCCCACCCGCTAAGCGCGAGTGGGGGCTTTTAAACTAAAGGGGGGACCTATTGTCCCCCTGGCCCCCACCCATGAGCGGCGGGTGGGGGCCCTACAGTGAAATAAGGGGGGGGGAACCTAATATCCTCCACCCTGGCCCCCACCCCTAAGCGGCGGGTTGGGGCCCTAAATACTAATAAGGGGGTGACCTAACGTCCTCCCCCCTGTCCCCCACCCCTGAGCGGCGGATGGGGGCCCTAAATTATAATAAGGGGGGACCTAATGTCTTCCCCCCTGTCCCCCACCCCTGAGTGGTGGGTGGGGGCCCTAAATTATAATAAGGGGGGGACCTAATGTCCTCCCTCCTGGCCCCCACCCCTGAGCAGTGGGTGGGGGCCCTAAATTATAATAAGGGGGGGACCTAATGTCCTCTCCCCTGGCCCCCACCCCTGAGCGGCGTGTCGGGGCCCTAAATACTAATAAGGGGGGGACCTAATGTCCTCCGCACTGGCTCCAACCCCTGAGCGGCAGGTCGGGGCCCTAAATACTAATAAGGGGGGGACTTAATGTCCTCCCCCCTGGCCCCGAACCCTGAGCGGCGGGTGGGGCCTTAAATTATAATAAGGGGGGTGTCACGGTAGTTTACCCCTACATGCAGGATTTAGTTCAACAATCGACAGATAGAGCAGATACGACTTACCGGACCTTAGAATGGCCGGACTCGCCATATGCAGAGAATAGACAGAGTCAAGAACAAGCCGAGGTCAAGGGAACAAAGAGACAGCGAGAACAAAAACTAGCCAAGGTCTGGTACACAGTAGTCAGTAAGCCGGCAAACAAGACAAAACAGGGATAGAGAGATAAACGGAGTCAGATACAAAGCCAAGGTCAAGCACGAAAATCACAACTGAACACAACAAGCGCTAAAGGGAACTGAAACAGAAACCACAATAGTAACAAATATAATAGATAGGAACCAGCACTTATTACAAATAATTAAAATAAATACAATTGGTTACAAATATCTTCAAACTAGCTGCTAAACATTCATATGGTGCTTCCAACACCTCAAACAACAAAATACTTGAAAAAAAAGGGAAGAATGTAGCGCTTATGGAGATCAATTGTCACTTTTTAGTAGTCTCTGAGGAATATATACGAGATCGGCGACCAAGTTCCTGGAAAGGAAATAATCGCATATAGTGTAGATGGTATTTTATAAAGTAATCTTTAATATAAGAATATATGAATAAACTCACAAACGGGGAGCTGTAGACTCAGCTCTAGTTTGTATCGCTTTTGGATCCGTTCAGGCGATCCTCCCCTTATCGAAGTTATATCACTGCTGGGTCCGTTTGGATAATCTTCCCTCTTCTTTGGTTAATTTCCAGTATTGTGACTCTTATCCTAAGAAGAGGGTAAAAACACGGACGATTGCGCAGTACTATTTAGGATTCCCTTATAAGATAAGAAAAATTCCCAAATGGGTACTTACAAGCCTGGAGTCAAGTAATTTGACTCAATTTTCACGTATTGTGCAGTGTGGGACTGCACTCCCATCAAGAAAAGGCAGGTGGGTTAGGTGAATCCAGGAGTCCAAGTAGTGATAAAAGTTAGCTTATTTTTTTCAAGAAACCACGATAGGGCAGGGAGTTAAGGGAGAGGTAAGTACCGCTACAGTACCCCCCTGAAGACACGCCCACCAGGAACGCACAAGGCGAGGAGCATGAACAGCGTCAGCGGAAAGCCAACTGCGTTCCTCAAGCCCATAACCCTTCCAATGCACCAGGTACTGGAGCTGACCCCTGAGAAAACGAGAGTCAAGTACAGCAGCCACTTCGAACTCCTCATGACCCTCCACAGAAACAGGAGGAGGAGGAGGAACATGCTGGGTATATCGGTTACACAGGAGGGGCTTCAACAAGGAGGTGTGAAAGACGTTAGGAATATGCAGGTTCTTAGGAAGATCCAAGGCATACGAAACAGGATTAACTTTATGCAAAATACGGAAAGGACCTATAAAACGGGGGGCCAATTTCATAGAAGGCACACAAAGGCGGATATTGCGAGTGGAAAGCCAAACCCTGTCCCCCACGACATAGGACAGAGCCGCCCTGCGATGTTTGTCAGTTAGAACCTTTTGTCGAGCAGCGGAGTCCACCAAAGAACGCTGAACCTGCTCCCAAGTAGTACGTAAACCAGCCAAATGTTCATCCAGGGCTGGCATACCCTGTAAGGAGAATGCAGCTGGAAGAACAACAGGATGCCGGCCATAAACAACGTAGAAAGGGCTTTTACCGGAAGATTCATGAGCAGCGTTATTACGAGCAAATTCAGCCCAAGGAAGCAGGTCAGCCCAATTGATCTGATGGTGGGTACGAAACAACGAAGATACTGCTCTAGGGACTGGTTGTCACGTTCAGCAGCTCCATTAGACTGGGGGTGGTAAGCAGAAGAAAACGAGAGAGAAATACCCATCTCTGAACAAAAAGCTCTCCAAAATCTGGAAATGAATTGGCTACCCCTATCGGACACAATTGATACAGGAATGCCATGTAACCGAAACACCTCCCTGGTGAAGATAGAAGCAAGTTCCATGGATGAGGGCAATTTGACAAGAGACACAAAATGAGCCATCTTAGAAAATCGATCCACTATCATCAGGATGACTGTTTTGCCATTCGAAGGAGGCAATTCAACAATGAAATCCATGGATAGATTGGACCAAGGCCTCTCAGGTATGGGCAACGGGTGCAACAACCCACAAGGAACTCTATGAGAAGACTTCATACTGGCACAAGTAGTACATGACCGAACGTAATCGGTGATATCCTTGCGTAAGGAAGCCCACCAAAAATATCTAGAAACTGCTGTTAAAGTTTTAGAAACACCAGGATGTCCAGCAGTTTTGGCGTCATGATATAACGACATAATGTCCCGTCTTTCGGGAACATCAACAAACAGTTTATCAATAGGTTTCTCACTGGGTGCCATGTTTTGTTTAGCCTGTATAATTTGTAAGAGTGGAGAAGAAATAGATAGAACCGTAGTGGCTATTATTCTGTCCGGGGGAATGACAGGGGTATTATCAAACTCTTGTTTGTCGGTAGTTTCAAATTGTCTAGACAGAGCGTCAGCTTTAGTGTTACGATCACCTGGTCTGTAGGTGATGATATAATTGAAATGAAATAAGAAGAGTGACCACCTGGCCTGCCTAGAAGACAATCTTTTGGCTTCACTAAGGTAGGAAAGGTTTTTGTGATCCGTAAAAATGAGGATGGGGTCCTTAGTACCTTCTAAAAGATGTCTCCACTCCTTGAGTGCTAAAACAATAGCAAGGAGTTCTCGATTACCTATGTCATAGTTCTTTTCGGCTTTGGACATCTGTTTGGAAAAGAAGCCACAAGGATGTAATGGCTTATCAGGTGATTCTCTTTGAGATAAGACAGCACCTACCCCAATGTCCAAAGCATCAACTTCAAGAATATAAGGCAAAGAAGGGACAGGATGCTGTAAAATAGGAGCAGAGGCAAACGTGGTTTTAAGAAATTCAAAGGCTTCAAGCGCCTCTGGGGACCAGACACGAGTATTGCCATTCTTTTTAGTCATGCGTGTTATAGGCGCTACAATAGAAGAAAACCCTTTAATAAAGCGTCTATAATAATTAGAAAACCCAAGAAAACGCTGAATGGCTTTCAGTCCCTGAGGTAAAGGCCATTCCATGACAGCAGAAAGCTTCTGGGGATCCACACGAAACCCTTTAGCAGAAATTACATAACCTAAAAACTGTACTTCGGATTGGTCAAATAAACATTTTTCTAGTTTACAATAAAGACCATTAACAAGAAGGGTTTTCAAGACTGTTTTAACATGCATGTGATGGGTATGTAAATCTGTTGAATATATTAATATGTCGTCCAAGTACACTATCACAAATGAGTGAATGAACTCTCGTAAAACGTCATTAATGAATTCTTGAAACACTGCAGGTGGCGTTTCAAAGACCGAATGGCATCACAGTATACTCGTAATGACCACTCCTAGTATTGAATGCAATTTTCCATTCATGACCCTTTTTTATACGTATGAGATTGTATGCACCTCTAAGGTCCAATTTAGTAAACACAGTAGCTTGTTTAAGCCTGTCGAATAATTCCGTGATTAAAGGTATAGGGTAAGCATTTTTTATAGTGATTTTATTTAGGCCCCTATAATCAATACAAGGTCTCAAATCGCCCTCCTTCTTTGATACAAAGAAGAACCCTGCCCCTGCCGGAGAAGAGGATCTCCTTATAAATCCCTTTTGCAGAGATTCTTTAATATATTCCTCCATGACAAGATTTTCTTGTGGAGACAAAGGATACACCCTGCTTTTGGGAGGTATAGTGCCAGGCAATAAATCAATAGCACAATCGTAGGGTCTATGAGGCAGTAATCTTTCAGCCTCCCTCTTATCGAAGACAGACTTAAGACACATGTACTGAGGAGGTATAATAGTAGACAAAGGAGGGGTAGTAGGAACATTAATAGAACTCAAAGGGGTGATTTTAATCATACAAGACTCTTGGCAGGTTTCACTCCAAGATACTATTTGTCCTGATTCCCAGTCAAAAATGGGATTGTGAGAAGGTAACCATGGGTACCCTAACACAATGTGGGAGGAAGGAGAGGTGATGACCGGAAACCGAATGGTTTCTGAGTGTAACATCCCTGTATACATATGCAATGGTTCAGTTTCATGTGTAATAACTGGGGAGCATAATGGTCTACCATCTATGGCCTCAACGGCCATTGGTGTCTTCTTCTTTCTAATGGGTACTTTGTTTTTCCTAACAAATCTAGAGTCTATAAAATTCTCAGCTGCCCCGGAATCAACCAGGGCTAGTATGTTTCTTGCTATGCAATTATTCTCCAGATGCAGAGAAACAGGGAGAAGTAGTCGATTAAGAGGCAATTTTGGGGACTTAGATATCACACCCAAGGCCAGTCCCCTATATGGCCTTAGGTGCGATAGTTTTCCGGACGCACGGGACATTCCTTTAGCATATGAGGCAAAGTCCCTCCTTTCTCCTATACAATTTTTCAGCATCAGAGAGTTTGGCAACCCCTAATTGCATTTGTTCCTCCTCTGATACCTTGAAACTCTCAGGATTAGCAACTCTAGGAGTATTTAGTGTAACAAACCGTCTGTTCCTATTCTTAGTATATAGTCTTTCACGAATCCTATTGTCTATATCAATGAGATAGTCTATAAGTTCCTCTAATGGGATAGGAAGTTCCCTAGCTGCTACCTCATCCAATATAGTATCAGATAGTCCTTCCATGAATGCTGTAGTTAGCCCATTGTTGGTCCAATCTACCTGCGAAGCAAGGGTACGAAACTGAATAGCATAATCAGCAACAGACCTAGAACCCTGTTTAATTCTCATTAATGCCCTGGCGGCATTCTTTGACCTTTTAGTTGTGTCAAAGGTTCTACGAAAAGCCGTAAGGAAGCTATCGAAATTATGCACCATAGGTCCATTAGCCTCCCATATAGGATTTGCCCACTCAAGTGCTTTATCAGTTAGTTGGTGCATAAAGAATCCCACTTTAGACCTGTCAGTAGGAAAGGAACGTGGATACATCTCAAAGTGGAATTCCACTTGATTAATAAATCCCCTGCAAGACTTAGCATCCCCTCCATACCTGGGTGGAGGGGTTAAATGTGCAGAAGCATTAGGCATGGTGGATACATCTGGGACAAGGGGTGCAGGAGGAGTTGGTACAGTTACCGGAGTGGTTCTAGATAAGAGTGTCTGGAGGGCCTGAGCTATCTGATCCATACGGTGATCCTGCTCTGTAAATCTAGCCTCATGAGAAGCCAATTGCTGACTTAAATCAGCGGGGTCCATGGCCCTATCGTAATGTCATGGTAGTTTACCCCTACACGCAGGATTTAGTTCAACAATCGACAGATAGAGCAGATACGACTTACCGGACCTTAGAATGGCCGGACTCGCCGTATAGCAGAGAACAGACAGAGTCAAGAACAAGCCGAGGTCAAGGGAACAAAGAGACAGCGAGAACAAAAACTAGCCAAGGTCTGGTACACAGTAGTCAGTAAGCCGGGAAACAAGACAAAACAGGGATAGAGAGATAAACGGAGTCAGATACAAAGCCAAGGTCAAGCACGAAAATCACAAATGAACACAACAAGCGCTAAAGGGAACTGAAACAGAAACCATGATAGGGCAAGGAGTTAAGGGAGAGGTAAGTACCGCTACAGGGTGGACCTAAGGATCTCTCCCCTGGCCCCCACCCCTGAGCGGCGGGTGGGGGCCATAAATTATAATAAGGGGGGACCTAAGGTCCTCCCCCCTGTCCCCCATACCTGAGCGGTGGGTAGGAGCCCTAAATACCAATAGGGGGGGACCTATTGTCCTCCCCCCGACCCCCACCCCTGAGCAGCAGGTGGGGGCCCTAAAAAAATGTTACCCCCCAGGTGACTAGGGGTTCCCAAACCCCTAGTCACCCCCTCCCCCCCCAAAAAAAATTAACCCCCTACCTACCCCCCTCACCCTAAAAATAATGAGGGGGGGACCTGTAACTAAGTACCTGTAAATAAAATAAAACTTGCCATTTAATGTTTTCTTTCTTCTAAAATCTTATTTTTTCAGCCCCAAAAATGGCCAAATAAAAAGCCATTATAACCGACGCAATAAAAAAAATAAAAAAAACGAGCTCAAAAAAAAAATCCATCTTCACCCATGGAGGGCTCTGTGCAGACTGAGCTCTGCAGGGTGGGGGAAGGCTTATAAAGCCTTGCCCCGCCCTGCAATTAGGCTCAGAGCACTCTGATTGGTGGGTTTAAGCCATCCAATCAGAGTGCTCTGAGAGGTAAATGAAGAGACTGACAGGTAAGAATAGGTGCCCAAAATTGCACAGCAAATTCAAGGTGTGGTCTTACCAACGATTTATAAACAGGCAAAATTATATTATATCAATAATTTATGCCCCTATTTATACATGTACACAAAAAACAAGTTAAAAATAGTAATAAATGTCTAAAATTTTAGATATAAATACCAAAGAATGTTATAAAAAGAAGATGCACCAAAAAGAGTGTAAAGCTCCAACAAACACTCATACAATTAAAAAAAAACTCAAAATTAAGGTGCGTTGTGTCTTTAAGACCAAATTTCTAAAGTGCCACAAGTGCAAAATATAACAAAGTGCAAAGTGATATAAAGTGCACTCAATGTGTACAGTGATAATACCATATGAAAAATTCTTAAACATACATATTTTTGTGTCCTCTCCAGCAGCAGTGAACATATAAAAAGGAGAGACACAAAAAAAACAATAATAGTGTAAATCTGTTAGAAAAAACAACTTGTAATAAAATAATGAATTTTACACTCACAAAGATAGAGCAGAGAAAGCCTGCTCTAACTATATCAGCTTCTTCAAATATTCCCTTAAGGAAAAGGACTGCATGCACAAAATTTTACAATTCACATATGTATTGCCCAACACAGCACAGGTACTTCACCTTCCGGTGTATACAGTACACAATAAAATGTAACAGGCCGTTCACAGATAGAGGTGTCGACAAATCCCTCCTTTTCCAGCCGATACTGTCACTGATGCCGCTACTGCCGCTCGTCCAAACTTCCAGGAGGAGGAGTTACCAGTAGTGCGTAATGTGTGGTGCGTGGTCTGCGTGATGACACGTTTCGCCGTGTTCACGGCTTCATCAGATCTGTCCGTTCACATCCTCTCAGGTCTTATATACACACCCACATGAGTGTGTTTAGATTGCTAGCATAAAAAGTCTTTATTCCAATCTTCCAGCCACTAATTTATTATAAATAAATTGATTAATTTATGTATTATTATTAAGTAGATCACATCCACTGCAACACCCTGATCTATACTTCTACTTAATTCTTCATAGAATGCAATTCGATTAATTTGACATAACCTATTTTTCATAAAACCATGTTGATTATTGCTAATACAAAAGCTCTTCCCAATGAATTCCTGAATATTATCCCTTAATAGCCCTTCAAATATTTTCCCAGTCACAGAAGTTAAGCTCACAGGTCTATAATTTTCAGGCAAGGATTTTAAACCCTCTTTAAATATAGGAACGACATCTGCCTTCCTCCAATCCTCCAGTACAATACCTGAAACAAAAGAATCTTGAAAATATGGATATTAACAAGTGGTAATAATCTTATTGAACCCTTACCAGGAATTTATTAAAACATTTTAGTTGTTCCATTCCTATAGCTATTTGGGAGAAAATGGTATGTCAGAGACACATACATTATAAGGGGTTTCTGCATTCATGATGGTATGATGGCTGATATCCACTGCTCATATGTAAATAACTATTGGATTTGAAATGAATAGATATATAAATAGAGCCTGAACGTTTATCAGTCTTTAAATCTACAGTTATTTTTAAAGATGCAAAAGTGATTTGATTAATGAATTTATGAGCAGTGTGACAACAATAGTTGTTACAGTGCACACAGGGCCAAGAGTTGAAATAATAAAGTTTAAATTAGCCTGTAAAAAGATTGTCACGACAATACAGAATAATTGTGTGCAAAGCTAGACCCCATTGTGGTTCCTTTGAGAAAGCACTAGTGTGCAATGGAGGAGGAACAAACCCAGGGACTTTTTTTTCACTGTTGTTGCCAAGAAGGATATTATAATGGCATTTGGAAACTCAATGTGAAAGAACCATACTTGGTTAAGAGTATGGGAGTGACTGTTTTTAAAGTGCAGGGAGATGTAAATTATAAAAATTGAAATGCAAAGTGAGGTAGAGGTAAGTGACATTGCAAAGAAGACAAAAAGAGAAATAGAGGGAGAGAGGAAAAGGTGGCCGGCTGTAATGGCTTGTGGCAAACATATAAGTCAAATGGGAATGTGACATGAGACACAGGGATGGGCAAACAAATAGGAAAAATTGAATGGGGAAAACAGGTTTGGGGAAAGTGACATAGAGATGAGAGGGCGTATGTCAGTGATGAAAATAGTGAAGAGGAGCAGGGTGAGGTGACATGGGATAGATGAAAGTGAAGTGAAAGGGGCAAATGCAGTGTGCAGTATATCAATTTTGAAGCATCCAATATATAAAATGGATTTTCTCACTCCTCCTGGTGGTATGTTTATTCCTCATTCTCGGGTCCTCTATCAGGACAGTATCTTAGCTGTTCCTAGAACTGAACTCTTCTGGACAGCGATCGCAGATGTCCCACCAGGAATCTGTTAAAGCCACTCCCCCAACTTGGGAGTCACAGCCCCGAGTGCTCCTATCACAACTGGGACTACTACTGCCTTCACTTTCCACATCCTTTCTAGTCCTTGGTATTTCTCCACCTTCTCATGTTTCTTCCTGATGTTATAGTCACTGGGTATTGGCCACATCCACCACGACTGCAGTCTTTCGTTCCTTGTCTACCACCACGATATTGGGTTGGTTGGCCAGCACTTGCTTGTCTGTCTGGATCTTGAAATCCCACAGGATTTTAGCATTGTCATTCTCAACTACCCTTTGTGGTATCTCCCATTTGGACTTAGGCAGGTCCAATCCATATTCTGTACAGATGTTTCGGTACACAATCCCAGCAACTTGATTTTCTCACCCCTCCTGGGTGGTATATATTCCTTATTCTCAGGTCCTCTTCAAGAGGCCTGGGAGTCTGAGGGTTCTGCACAGTATCTTAGCTGTTCCTGGAACTGCACTCATATGGATAGCAATCTCAGATGTCTCATCTGGAATCTGTTGAAGCCTGTCCCCAAACTTGGGGGTCACTGACCTAAGTGCTCCTATCTGTCGGGATTACAAGTTGATCCAGGACGCAGAACTGTGTAACACCTTGGACACCTAGGACAAAGGATAAAGTATAACCAGACTTTAATGTATCCAAGAATAGTCAAAATACTAGCGGAGGTCAGGAACGCAGAATCAGACACAACGATGAGGGAAAGCCAAAAGTCAAGGATACCAGAATTCAGGGAAGTCAAAACAAAGCCAAAGTCAAATACCAGAAAATCAAGATCAGGAACGCACTCTCAGGTTACGATCAGGATGAAACCACAACAGGGCAATGAGCAAAAGTAAAATTGGGTTTAAATATTCCTCCTGTAGATCCGATTGGCTGTAACCGGCCTTTGACCCCAAAAGCAATCACCAGGTGTAATGGTAAATTAAGTAATTTCTTTATATTTATGAAGTTCTGAATTTCATAAATATGAAATAATACCACAAATAAAATAATAAAAGGTATACTGGTCAATCACATAAATATTAGTGAATATCTTGAATGAACAGACAAGAGGCAAAGTTTTGATGAAAGTATAAACAAAACTTTACTGGGAATACAATTATCAAGCACACAAAAAAACAAATACTTTAAAAACACACACTGCTATAAACAATACATTCAGGTAAGAAATCTACTTAGCTCTATTCATGGAGATTCAGCAGCTTACACAGGATAATTGAATCAGCATTACACACAGAACAATGAGGTGAGTTCCTTGCCACATGTTAAATGGATTTACATGGGCACCTCTAAAGACACCTGGCTTCTTCCGACCCAGTCATGAAACTGAAACTCTAGTTTCTGGAAACCCCTTGAATAACCTCCCATCTAGTATCCACCCACAGAGGTAACATAACCAATACCTAATGGTCATCTCTAGGAGGTGGATACTACATGTGGTCCTTTGTGAAAGGAAGTGACTTAAGAATTCTCAATACCTTCCTAAAGCACATGTCTCATTGACTATGCGGCAGCCATCTTTATTCACTCGATGTCACAGTGCTCACTAGGCCACCTATAGGTCACTTCCTCCCTAAAGCACATGTCTCAATAAATATGCAGCAGCCATCTTCTTGCTCTTAATGTCACATAGCTCACTACACCCCCTATAGGTATCATAAGTTATTGCACATGAATGGGAACACAATAATAGAACATTTATCATTGCCCATGACCAATACACCAGGTTTCTTTGTGCATGATTGCTGCTCAGAACAAACCCTCCTGTGGATCTGATTGGCCATGACCGGCCCTTGACCCCAAAAGCAATTACCAGGTCTACGAAGAAGTAAGTAGAAGTATAGATCAGGGTGTTGCAGTGGATGTGATCTACTTGGATTTTGCCAAGGCATTTGATACAGTTCCTCACAATAGGTTAGTCTTCAAACTAAAAGAAATTGGTCTAGATGAATATTCTTGTTCTTGGGTAGAACATTGGCTTAAGGATAGAGTACAACGAGTTGTCATTAATGGTAAATTTTCAAGCTGGACAAAAGTGGTATGTGGTGTCCCTCAGGGTTCTGTTTTGGGACCGCTTCTATTTAACAAATTTATAAATGATCTTGAAATGGGCATTGAAATGTATCAGTGTTTGCAGATGACACAAAACTTTGTAAAGTAATAAAAATAAAAATTTGAGGAGGTGGGGTTACTTTTTATGATTACCTTATGGCTAATTTGTTGATTTCATAACGGGCTCTATTATCGGGCTCCTTGTCCACATATTGATATTACTTAATGTAATATTGGATCTGCAATATATCTGACCAATTCTGTCTTTGTTTTTGTCTGTCTTATTTATAAGGTTTTTAAGGCCGTTTTTGGACCATGATATCCCCTCTATGGGATTTTAATGTTAGTATATTATTGTGTACTAGACGGCTTATTCCTGATGTAACTTGAAATAGATTAATTTACCTTTGTATGTCTAATGGGGATAGGAGTCCTTATTTTTCCTGTAAGATTCCTTCCCCTAGATGTTGTTATGTCTATCAATATTTATGTAAAAAAATATAATAAAAAGAAACTAAGCAAACTAAAAGAAATTGGTCTAGATGAATATTCTTGTTCTTGGGTAGAACATTGGCTTAAGGATAGAGTACAACGAGTTGTAATTAATGGTACATTTTCAGGATGGACAAAAGTGGTAAGTGGTGTCCCTCAGGGTTCTGTTTTGGGACCGCTTCTATTTAACAAATTTATAAATGATCTTGAAATAGGCATTGAAAGCCATGTATCAGTGTTTGCAGATGACACAAAACTTTGTAAAGTAATAAAATGTGAGCAGGATATTGCTTTGCTGCAGAGGGATTTGGATAGATTGGGGGACTGGGCACTCAAATGGCAGATGAAATTTAATGTAGAGAAATGCAAAGTTATGCACCTCGGGGTTAAGAATGCACAAGCAACTTACACACTAAATGATAGTGAATTAGGGATAACCACACACGAGAAGGATTTGGGAATTGTTATAGACAGCAAATTAGGCAGCAATATGCAATGTCAATCCGCAGTTGCTAAGGCCAGTAAGGTTTTGTCATGTATAAATAGGGGCATAAATTCTCAAGATGAAAATATAATTTTGCCTCTTTATAAATCGCTGGTAAGACCACACCTTGAATATGCTGTCCAATTTTGGGCGCTTGTTCTAAAGAAAGATATCATGGCACTAGAAAAAGTCCAGAGACGAGCAACAAAATTGATAAAAGGAATGGAGTATTTTAGTTATGAAGAAAGGTTAAAAAAATTAAATCTGTTTAGTTTGGAAAAACGGCGCCTGAGAGGGGATATGATAACTTTATACAAATATATTCGGGGCCAGTACAAACCTTTATCTGGAAATCTATTCATAAACAGGGCTATACATAGGACACGAGGTCACAAATTTAGGCTGGAAGAAAGGAGATTTCATCTAAGGCAAAAAAAGTTTTTTTTACAGTAAGAGCAATAAGGAAATGGATCATCTTCCCTCTTTTTGATATCATCCACCCAAATGTATCTAGTCCGTACGACATTCCATGTCATTGCTGTATATCCTAGACATATGTATATCCTCAGACACATTTCACATTACAATAGAGTCTGTAATATATATATATTACAGAGCCTCTTGCAATGTGTCTGAGTTTTTACAGAGTTCCATAGTAATATGTAGCATGTGTGCTGTTTTTCCCTGGATTTAAGGATACCCTTAACCTATTTGGATCCATTATAGTATGTAAAAGAAAAGTAATCATATAATGGTCTACAAAAGCTAGAGAGTTCAGTGGAAGAGCTGGCAAGGGAGGTAGGAGGGCATTTGCCCCTAGGTCACTTGTGTGGGCAAGAGAGTTGTAAGCAGCAGCCTCAAACCATTCTTCTACAGATTGAAATAACTGGATTTTAACAGGATGCATGGAAATATGTCTGTTCGGATAATATTGCATGAGTAAGGCAGCATATAGGAATTGTACAGGCCTTCTAAATGGGCACATGGCCTGTGTTCTCAAAACACGAGGCATGGACAGGCCCATTGTGATGTTTCCCAGTGGACTACTATATGTAAGTATGAGCAGGCTTCCAGATTAAAATTAATATTTGTGATGTGCCTGGAAGTGTTTGCTGGTGACCGTAAGATTAGACAGTGACCATGGTATATTTATTTTATTTATTACTGGCATTTATAAAACACCGACATATTCCACAGCACTGTACAATTGGTAAAGAGACAATACAAACAGAGTGATACAAAGGGTAGAGGGCCCTGCCCATGAACTTACTAGCTACACTGGTTATCATTGGAAGTAGAGTGGGTTGGAAACTGTCTGTATGTCTAAGGCATGCAGAGATCTCAGTACATATTTCTTCATTTTGTGCAGATCATAATGAGGAAGGTTGCAGGAATATGTGATGACACACTTTGCAACTTCAGCAAGACTTGGTTTGGTTGGTTGACATCAGACACATTCTCTTGCTCCCATTTCCCAGCCCCTCTGTGTTTCTGTCCCCCCAGCCCCTCTGTGTTTCTCTTTTTCTCCACAATCCCCACAGTGTGCCTTTTCCCCCAGCCTCTCTGTGTGTTTCTTTCTCCCCACCAAGCCCCTCTGTTTCTCTGGGTAGAGGATACAGAAGATCCTCTACTGCAGTTCCCGGCCGATGCACCATAGGCAAACTGGCCACCTGTGCCGCCTTATAGTTGCATCGCCTTCAAGGTATGCTAGCTCTGGTAATTTTCTCAGTATCGTGATGGGCCAGTCTCCCTTCCAACAGTAATATAGGGGTGGGGGGCGCCTTGTTTTCCCCCACTGTAGCCCTATTGTAACCTGCTAATAACTTCCTACCCCCTCCATCAACTATATCAACTATAGTGATCCATGGATAAAGAGTACCACATGCAGGGCTACAAAGACTCATTAGAAATGCCTGTGTCATCCATTAAGAATTGTTAATATGAACAGTCAGTACATATTTAAAACTACTTTTAATGCCTGCATGCGACTCACACCTGCCTCTGACTCACACTTGCCTCTGACTCACACCTGCTTCCATTGGTAGTGACCACTACTTGGAATTTACCACTTTGCAAATTAGACAATAACAAGTGTTTTACAATTCATTGCCATAGCAACTACATCAGGACTATAAAACATTTAGTAAAAAGATTTTACTAGAAACCCTCCTCAGAGTTTCATGGAGTTTGAACATGAGTCCAGCGTCAGACAAAACCTCCTACGAAAGCATCGGGGCAATGTTTTTCTATGAGGAAGGCCTAATGCAAATGGTTTATGCGCATTAGGTCCACCAAGTCAGATTACGTCGGAGGAGGTTGTCCGCGACCCATCGCCAAGGGACCTCGGCTCTAGATTTGGGTAAATTAACAAATGGTTATTTAACCCATTACATAACTAGGAGGGGCATGGGGGCTAAAGGAACACATTAGTGTTAGGAATACATCTTTGTATTTCTAACAATAAAGTGTTCCTTTAAGTACCAGTCACCAACAGTTAAATTACGTGACATGAAAACATTCAATAAACTCTAAAGTTAGGGACAGCTAATTTAGTAACCGTAGATTTGCTGGTAAATACTTACAACAAGCATAGAAACAAGGTTGACGGCTGGTCAAATCTGCCCATAGCTTAATGTTTTTATGTGCTCTGCTTTTTCGTGACATGTGACTGTTAATACATATAGTTTATTGATGCATGTAGTCACATGGTAAACTCAATGAACCATTACATTTTGCCTGTGCAATTAAATACTGAAACATTACATTTTGCCTGTGCAATTGAATACTGAAACAGCAGGTGTTTAAGAAATGTATAGAATAGGTCAAGAGCTCTGGTTAGGTTCTATTAGCTAAAGGTAAATGATTGAAGCAAGTTTACAATTATACTTATATATCTGAAAGGTTGATTTCTGGAATGTGTAACACAACAACCTACATGTATTTATCTGTAAATATATGTATACTTTTAAAACCACTTGAAATCCTAAAGGGGCTCAGAAGTTTGCATGTCATCAGTGCAGAATCCTGAGCTTCATCAATATGAGAAATCAGGCTGCTATTTTTTCTACAAATTTCAATATCTAATCAGTGTATTAGAATTCCGTTAGGTAAAATTCGCAACAGACAAGAAAGTAAGCCTCAGATTGTCTTTTCCTATTAGTATACAATAAGAAAAATACTTCAACACGGAGCTCTGTCTCGTCTTTGAAGGTATTTACTGTATGCTGTTAGAGACTGATTGCCAGGAGTGTAAGCCGCTCGGGTGCTTTTCCTGTTCGTCTGCTAGCAGCTATTCGTGAGGTTCCAGTTTGTGAGTTTGGAGTGCTACTTTGTATGCCGTTCGTGAGTTTGAAGCATTCCCTTGTATGCAGTTCGTGAGTTTGAAGCATTCCCTTGTATGCAGTTCGGGAGTTTGGAGCATTCCCTTGTTTGCAGTTCGAGAGTTTGGAGCATTCCCTTGTATTCAGTTTGGGAGTTTGGTGTTCTGCAGTAGCTGTTCCTGTATCTCTGGAAGGGGAAGATCGACTAAACAGCAGTTTAACCCTTTTATGCCTGGGGGTGCCGTTACAGCCCCCTACTGCTAAACTTACTAACCCCTCCCAGGAGAAAATCCATAGGGCTGCTGCCCTGAGCCCCACTGCATCCTCTGTTTCCCGCTGAGTGGAACCCATAAGATCTGACTGAAGTGACAGGGACATGCAAGCAGGGTAATAAGGAAACAAAGAAGGGACAAGATACAAAAAGAGGTCAAAAGGGGAGTGGGAAAATGGCAGAAAAGAGAGCAAAGAGGAGAGGTGAGGAACAGAGAAAAAAGAGAAAAGGAAACAAGCTGACGAGCAAAACAGGAGAGCAGCAAGGCTAGAAAAACATACAGTTGGGGATGGTTGCAAAATTAGAATTACTGGAGTGTAAATGTTGCATAAGCCTATATATGCCCCCTGTCCCTAATACCTCTCCCCCTTACTATATCCACCAATCTATACAGCCTTGCTCAGCATAACTGTCAAGACCCTCATCTATCCATTTGTCTACATGGAGCTGCATTAACTTGGGTACCTAGTACATTTACTACAATTACCAGGTAAATTCATATGAAAATATATATATACAAATGAATATCAATATACTAGTACCAATATTGAGGTTAGATTGCAGACAGGGACCCGAATCAAGATAAGGAAGGCAAACTAGACCAGTCATAGCCTATGCAACACTTGAAGTGTCTATCTTTTCATAGATTTGTGCGATAGGAGTTCAGATACTAGGACTTTAAGCTGGAATGACCCTGTTATAACAAGTCAAAGCAAGATGCCACATGGGTTTTAATGTCTGCTAGAAACCTTCTTATTGTACAGTTCAGCCAAAGAGCCTGGGCTAGCCGCTCCTCCCGTTGCTGGAGGTGACTGTTTATTACAAAATAGAGAATCTTTTACTGAAGGTTAATGTGGAAATTATGGAAATGTAACATTGGAAGCTGAAACAGAGTAAGGACTCTGATATACTTACTTTGACTAACATTAGCACATATGTAGCTAAATTCATAATGTGAAAAAATTAATTTTTTACCTTTTAGTCATGATTTTTTTTTTCTTCACCAACAACAATAAAATGCCCACAGACATGTAAGCAGGCCTTGTTTGTCTCTGCTTTAAGGTGTACACTGGCACACCCAGCACACCACCTGCACATGTCTAGGTTTTCATCTTGGTCTGGGATTCCACACTGCAGGGTGTGATATGACAAGCACACAATTGTGAAGACATTCTAATAAAATGGGAGAATGAGGAGCTGGGGAAAATGGTGATTCAGATAAATAGGAGTGGATAAAGCAATATAGTAAGGAAGATTTAAGCAAATAAAGGAAAAGGATAATTTCTTATAATTCTTTTTAAGTTATAAGGATGAGTGGGTGAAATATTTACATTGATTAAGATGTTTAATTTATTAAAATGTGAGGAATATCTGCTTTTTGGAATTGTCCATTTTAACGTACCTTATGTAACTTTCACCCATTTATTATTTGTACTTCTTTTACTTCTGTGAAATATTAACATGATTAATGTTCTTTCCCTGGAAACTAATCTTGAAATCTGCTTTATTATTTAGTAACCAGTTATTTGTCAAACGTTTGGCATTGTTAAGCTTTTCCTGACCATGCAAAGCCATACATAAAAATGTATGCATAAAATATGATTCACAGTGCAAGATTTAAAAAGCATGAGGATATAAACCATGTAGGACTTAATGTTTAACTCACACAAATTGTGGTTTGTTTAATTTTATCCATACTCAGTCATGCGCTAAGTACTGATTTATACTCTGACCCAGAACACTGTTTAACTGTACTCAATGACTAGAAAATAAGGTTACATGTCTTATAAAGCTGACAAAGCAGTTGCACACATCAAAAATTCTAAAACCAGCTCCCAATATTACCACCAACTTAACATTTAGATGTTATTTAGGTTTAATCAAAACATTGACCAATGGTGGGTGTCAAGAACCCTTTAGATAAGTACTGGGCAAGAGCTTTGTTTTTGTTTTTTACGGTCATGATATAAGACCTTATGACAAACATTTTCCAAAATAGGTTATGTCAATGCTATGCATATAGGTATAATAAGAACTTTATATTTCTTCTGATTTCCTTCCTTAAAGTTAACAAAAACGATAAAGATAACATCATTTGGTTGCATTTGTGCAATCATTACTAGTCTATGTAGGAGACGGGACACAATTTGGTCTGGGGTGGTGTAGCAAATACAAATTATTATTTGTTTGTTTTTCTCACTAAATGAACAAATCTTGACGAGTATTGTCCTACTTACATAGAAGTGCATAAAGCATGAGTTTCACAGATGCTCTCTGAGTTACAAGGTGAGATGTGATAAATCCTCAATAATCTTCATTAGCATGACTTGTACAGCATGATGGAGTATTCAAGGAGATCTGTACATGCCAATACTACTGGAGGTGCCAGAACATATGTGGCACATGGAGAGAGTTCATCGGGCTCTTTGAGCTAAACTGGCAGACAACCAAATGCCCAGGGATATGATTATCAAATTCCACTTTTTCCAGATGAAGGAATCTCTCCTATGGCGGGCAGAGAGGGCCCAATAGAGTACAAAGGGTGGGAGCTCGCCCTTTTCCAGGACTTGATGTCGACCACCCTGCAGAGGAGCAGGGAGGGGAGGGCTGTCACCAAGCTTCTGCAGAAGAATTCCATCAAATATGCCTGAGGTCATCCTTTCTGATTGTTGGCCTTCAAGGATGGGTGCACCCGGACTTTACATCTGGACGGTGATCCTGTGGCCTACCTCAAGAACTTGGGTGTCCAGGCCCCAGTGGGTTTGGCATTCCCCAGCATCTCGGCAGAGAAGTTGCATCCCCTCCCATGGGTGAGTGAAATCTGCTGGAGCTGGGGTCTTTGTTGTAGTCGGCTCGCTGCTAGGGGTTCGCCTTGCTAGGGGCTTGTCTGGGGCAAAGATATGTTTTGTTTTTGTGGGGTGGTGGGCCAATTAGGTGTGTCCCATGCTGGGCTTGTCTGCCCAAAGCAGGTACCTGAGCGGTTATGTCCATATGGGGAGACGGTCGGGGTGGAATAGGGTTTTACTTCTCATGGCTGGAGGGGCCTGGTTGTACCAGGAACATTGCAGACACATAGTGATGTTGGGTTGGACCCTTATCCTCCAAACCTGGGAGACTTGTGCAGCGGTAAAACTTTTGCAAAGTAAAAGCACACCTTAATAAAAAAAAAATCAGGAAAAAAGCCCCCATAAAAACAAGGGGGGAACGATAACTAAAAAGCTAAAAAAAAATAAAACAACCCAACAAACAAAGTGGGGGGGGGGTAATAAAAATTAGAACTTAGGAGGACGGTTTGTTTTAGTCATGTTCTTTCTGTGATACTATGCTTTTGAAATGTATTTCCTTAAACGTTAAGGGCCTTAACCCCTCCATATAGTGGCACCTCATGTTTCGGGAACTTAAGCACTTAGAGCTGGATATAGCATTCCTGCAGGAGACACATATTCCGACATCTGCCTGCTTTGCCTTAAAGGACCACATCTCTTACATGACCTACTAAGGCTAGGGCCCATAAAAAGCGGACTGGGGGGGGGGGTCTCTGTGCGCCTGTTAGGTACTTTATACTCTCATACTCTCCATGTCCTTAATTTGTAGAAACTTATGCCATGGGCTTCCGAGTTCGCATGGTAGGGGTAGGCAGGACAAATTGCTTCACGCTTTTTTGCACCAGACGGGCCTCGTAGATGTCTGGAGAGCTCACCATCCTGATGATCGTGACTATACCTTCTATTTGCCCCCTCATGATACCTACTCACTGCTTGGTTTACTCCCTTCCTCTGACCAGGGTGTCGGGGTCCACGGTGAGATCTATTACATGGTCAGACCACACCGATGTCACATTGACGCTGGATACGCTGAGTGTGGCATCCCCTTGATCATGGAAATTGAATACTCTTGACTTAGGGATCCTGAGATAGTTAAGACCTTGCGTAACGAGCTGACCTGATACTTCTATATGAATTCCACGACAAAATTTTGGCAACAATTCTTGCTAGCAGATTGAACCCCATGTTACCGCAGTTGATTAATGCGGATCAAGTTGGGTTTATTCCAGGCAGGCAATTATTCAAAAAATACCAGACGTAACGTGGATATCATATGGAGACAGGTTGCCACTAACACGCCTTCATTGATCCTGTCACTTGACACCGAGAAGGCGTTTGACAGGTTCAAATGGTCTTATCTGTTTGAATTGTTGGCACATATTGGCATTCCAGATCCGTTTATATTAGCAATTAGAGTGATGTATACTAATGTTAGGGTGCAGATCTGGATTTCTGGAGCACAGGTGGCACCGTTTAAGTTGAGTAAAGGCACCGGATAGGGGTGCCCCCTGTCACCCCTGCTGTTTGTCCTTTCTTTAGCCGCTTTTACAGGCCATTCGATCCAACCCGGACATATGGGGGGGTGGGGGGGGGTGTGACGGTTGGAGGCCAGCAATTTGTAGTCTCAGGCTTTGCAGGTGATGTGTTGTTAACCTTAACACACCCTAGGGAATCTATGGTGGCACTGGCAGGAGTGCTGGAGACAGTGAATTGGCAGGATACAAAGTGAACTTTAGCAATCCAAGTGCACTTCTTATTGGTGCACGTTGGCCGGACATGCCACATCCATATAGCTCATCATCATATTAAGTATATGGGTGTTTGGCTGACGGCAAATCCTACCCGACTTTACCAACAAAATTACGTTCCAATATTTAGAGTCCTCATAGAGGGTATGGAAAAGTGGGTTGACAAGCCAATCTTTGGAAAATGAATGCGTTACCTATAATACTGTTTCTATTCCAAGCCTTACCGGTCCAGATAACTAAATCCAACCAGGCAACTCTTCAACAGGCTATTAGCAAATATATATGGCAAAATAAAAAACATAGGGGGCATGGCTTGGTGGCACATTGGAGTAGACGCGTGATCAGAGAATTCTCCCATTTCATAATACAGCTGTAATACAGACCTTACAGATAGGTGAGGACCCAGGGAACCTTATGGTGACCAAATCCTGCAAAAAAAAAAAAATTCAACAAAAAATGATCCACACTCACCTTACCCCGTCGCAAGTGCCCAGCACAGAAAACCAAGATGGTGCCGATGGGCCTCACTATCCAACCTCAGGCTTGGAAGCGGGAGACAGCCAGCATAGCTTCACAAACTATGCAAATCCTGTGACAGATGCCTCTATCCGCAGCATGCTGCAAGAATTCACATCCTCAATAAAATCAGACCTCCTTAAAATAGCTTCAGACATCAGAGCTGCTATCCAATCTATTGGAGAGAGAACAGCTCACATACAGGAGCGGACAGTTGATATTATTTATGCGCATAACTCCTTGGCAGATGCCTACTCCTCATTAGAGGAAACAATTGCAATTCTTTGAAGAAAAGGTTGCAGGCCATCGAGACAGCTACAGGTGGAACAATGTTCGGATCCGCGTGGTCCCAGAGACTATCAAACCACAAAACCTAACAAAATTTGTGCAAGAGCCGTTTAAAGCACTTATTCTGACACTGGAGGAGCCAGAAGTACTCCTGGACTGTACTCACAGGTTGCCTAGGCCAAAGCATTTGCCGCCCATGGCACCTAGGGACGTGATCACAAAAGTTCATTACTTTACAGTAAAATACCATATTATGCAAGCTTCCAGAGCCAGTGCACAACTACCAGAGAAGTTTGGCAAGATCAACCTCTTCACAGACCTCTCCTCTGCAACCTCATTTGCTTCCATCACAGCGGCCCTATGAGCAGCGAACATCCCGTACAAATGGGGGTTCCCTGCGAAACTGCTAGTGAAACGTAACAGAGTTGACAAACCCATTTTATCAAATGGAAAGCGTCTGCTTCTGGAATGGAACATTCCAGTGTCCTCGGAAGGAACACCAACACCACCATTGAAAACATCACCTAAGAAACTAACTAAAGACTGGTTGAGCAACTCGAGGTCCTCTCAGGCCTCCACCGACAGGAGGTCCCCAACCAGTCTGACTAAGGAGCCACTGAGGTTTAATATACTGGGTTTTGGTCACAGTCGAAACCAATGTTACATTATTTAAAGCTGTCTTCATCTACACATGTGATTCACAGCTTTTAACCACGGACATTATCTTTTGGGTCTTGATACTGACTCCCCATAGTACAACACCACCCCCCATGGACTTTCAGCCACTTAACACTTTTACTCTTTTCCTTATGTTTATGTACCAAACCCCTAATGTACCGTCACTTTATATGCTGAAGCATGACTTCCCAGCTGCACTAATGCAAGGGTTTCCCTGCAAGGAAAATAACACCATTCACCAAACCAAGGTAACACAGTCCCATACCCCGACAATACAGCGTACTCCCCTTGACACAATGATATTGAATATTTTTTCCCTTAATGCTAAAAGTTTAAACTCGCCCAGCAAACATAGAATGGCCCTACAGGAATCTAAGTGTAATGCAGCCTTCTTCCAGGAGAGACACAAATAAGGATGCAAACCGAAATTTAATTCCCTCTTGTTCCCCATTGACTATCATGCTTGTTATTCCAAGACAAAGCATGGAGTGTCTATCCTAATGTAACATTCTCCCTAGTCCGCAAGATAGGTGACAAAAAGGGTCTGTATCTCATAATACAATGTTCACTTAATAATAATCTGTATTCACTAGTTAATGTCTATGGTCAAAATGATAATCAGTACTCTTTTGTGACTAAACTGTTTGCAATGGTATCATTGTATTCGTATGGGGAGGTAATCATTGGGGGGCGACACAAACTTCTTATTGGACAGCTCCATAGATTCCTCCACTCAAATGACCCTATCCGCCACCACCTGCAAACACAACTCAGCTCTAGCTACTAAATTTGGCAAGTCCTAACAACCCACAACTTTGTGGACCCTTGGAGAATAGCCCACCCTATTGAACGGGACTAGACCTGCCACACGACAGCACATAATTGTTACTCGACAATAGACAGATTTCTTATAAGTGCCACTTCACTGCCTAAAATATCACACTCAGTGATTGGCCTTATATTGTGGTCAGACCACGCTCCCATAACACTGTCCCTAAAAGAACAATTTCCCAATAAAGGGAAAGGGTCCTGGAGACTGAACGAGCTCCTACTGTCTGACCCTTCTGTTACTGCTTAAATCTCTGCAGAATTAACCACTATTTCCAAGAAAACAAATACCCTGATTCTCCACTTGACCCAATATGGCTTGCTGATAAAGCCTATGTAACATGCCAGCTATGCTAAAAAACTCTGCCAAGAGAAATACACCTCCCTAATCACAGAAATCACAGACCTCACGCATACTAACAAACATGACCCCTCTCCGGCCACCCACGCAAATCTTCTCAGTTTACAAGCCCAATTTAAAGACATGGAGCTGTCCAGAACTACGTTCTTACTTAGAAGGTCCAAACACAATTTTTTCGCTATGGGAAATAGAGTGGGAGCCAAACTAGCCTCCCAATTAAAACCGAAAACCGTCGCCTCCAGGATTGCCTTCCTGGAAAAACCCGCAGGACACAAAGTTTTAGACCCACAAGCTATTGTAAATGAGTTGGCAGACCACTATGGTAAACTGTACAATGACCCACAAACCCCTCTCCCTACACCTGATGACATAGACAGATTCTTGGCTGATCTGAACCTCCCCAAATTGATGAGGGAAGACCAAGATCTTTTGCTGCAACCCTTCACAGAGGTGGAGATCACTGGCCTGATCGCCCAACTACCGGCACATAAAGCCCCTGGGCCTGATGGCCTTCTCAATATATATTACCAAACATTCTCTCACATCCTGTCTCCTCACTTACAAAACCTATACAATCACTGCACCTCCATCGGCTCTTTATCGGAGGAAATGTTGTTAGCTCATATCTCGACCCTACCCAAACCAGGAAAACCCCCGACCCAATGCAAACATTTCCAGCCAATATCCTTACTGAATGGGAATGCAAAGATCTATGCCAAAGTTCTGAGCAATAGGCTGGCACCGCAAATTAGTACATAATGACCAACCAGGTACTTGCCCAATTCAACTTCCCCCCTGAGGTCATACGTAGCGTTATGGCCTTATACACGAAACCAGCGGCCAAAGTATCCAATAGTGGATTCACATCGGACACCTTCCACATCACCAATGGGAAAAGGCAGGGATGTTACCTGTTCTCTCTCCTTTACATACTCTCACTAGAACCTTTAGCCTGGAAAATCTGTATGCCTTGTGGGTATCTCTGTACTAGGGAAACACTACTGCCTAGCACTTTTTGCATTTTTATTGCACTCTCTGACCCTGAAACTTCTCTCCCCTCTCGACTGCCACTCTTAAAATCCTTCGGAGATGTCTCCCACTATAGATTGAACCAGGATAAAACACAAACCCTCCCAGTTAAACTATCCCCCACCTAGTTAACTTGTTAAAAAAATCATACTTATTTGACTGGAGATGGACCTCCCTCACTTATCTAGGAGTCAAAATAACCCCATTCCTGATAGGTATTATGAATCTGAACTATACCCCTTACAAGGACTGTGTAAAGATCTTCTGACCAAATGGAAGTCCCTTAAGATCTCCTGGCTAGGGAGAGTTAATGCATATAAGATGAAGTTTCTGCCACGCGTTTTATATGTGTATAGAATGCTACTTATCTCTGTTCCCCAAACATACTACTAAAGTCCCTGCAAATCGTATGTAGCTCCTTTGTGTGGGATAAAGGAAAACCTAGAGTTCCATTGTATGTTTTGCGAAAATATCCACATAATGGAGGTGTAGGACTGCCCAACCTTTGGCTGTATCACAAAATAGTGGGTTGCCAACTGGGATCCTCTTGCACTCCCCCCCCCACCGGTGTGTCAAAATGGGTGGACATGGAAAAAGCACAGCTCCAAGATCGAGAGCCCTTAGCGTACATATGGATCCCTACCCCATTAAAGAGGTCTTAACCCGACCTATTCCATACAACATAACTTACCCTCACAAGCTGGACCGAACTTCTCTCAGCTATGGGTTACAAAGACCGATTCCATCCTAAATCCCCCCTATCGGTGGTTAAATCCGTCTCCCCAGACATATCGTTAAAACATTGGAGGTGGGTATCACTAACTAAGCCATATTATGCTGTAACTGTACACATCTGTACACATCTGGGAGCACCAGACAGAATGGTATGTACCCAGCCAAGCTCTATTTTTATACCTACAGCTCAAAGGCATACTTGAGTCACACTCTGGTCTCCATTGGGGTTCAAGAATGGCTAGCCTCCCCCCCCCCACAACTGATAATGTAGCGATGCTGGTCAAGACCCACAAAACCCAGGGCCCTCTTGCTGTGCTATAGAGCCTGGCTGGAGCTCACACCAGCCAGACCTGTGCTGTGTCAATTCCAGTGGGAAATTGACTGTGCCATAGCCCTAGATGACAAAGTTTGTCTGAAAGCCCTCAATACCCTTTCAAAATGGACAAAATGTTATTCCCACATAGAGACCCAGAGATAACCGATCTACAGGTGGTGCATGACCCCCCACAAATTGCATAAGATATTTCCGGCAACCTTCCCCACCTGCTGAAGATGTGCCTCGGAAAAGGGTACTTTCCTTCATTTTTGGTGGTTGTGCAGCGGCATTCGCCCACGTTGGAACGATGTTTCAACTATTTTAACCTCACTGAGAGTGACAAACGTCCCCATGACTGCCTCCACATGCCTACTTCTACGGTTTCCTGATGACCTAGACCACAGGTATAGACAAATGACCACATTGACCATATTAGCAGCTCGCAACCTTATAGCACTCAACTTGAAATCCACTGTCTGCCCCCCCCCCACCTCCCAAATCAAAGACAAAATTCAAAATTTTTACATTGATGAACGCATGTCACAAACCAACAGCAAGAAAGTTCAACTGCGCCAGATTGCTTGGGAGGCATGGAAAAAGCAATACAAGCAGAACTGACACCCCTTTATATAACTAACACCCAGCCACATTAGCTAGTCTTAATGTGGACCTTCTACATTACTCCACAGGTGTTCTGCACATTACCATTCTCTTTACTTTTCTTTATGTTGTTGTTTAAAAAAAATAAAAAATTGAAAGTATAACATAATGCTTAGAACTTCATATCCATACAATGTACACTGCCTCCGTATGCTGTTACTGTACACATTGGTATTATTACTAAGTCCACATCCTTGGCCCAATATGGTCACCTGTTATATGTTGCACATTATGTATGTTGTTTGAATACGCACACTGTTTTATACCTGTAACTATGTCACGGATATTTAAAATGTTGAAACTCAAATAAAAAATTAATTTGGAAAAAATAAAAAACATAGTGTCCTGCAACGTTCTCTACAGGGTGAAGGCAATGAGGGGTTTAGGCCTTACCGAATTTATATTTCTATTACTTATCGGTCCAATTACCCAAATTGCCCTATGGCATTCTCTACCAGAGGAAAGAAGATGGGTGGATTTGGGGTCTACGCTAATGGGTTCGAACCTACCACAGTTTTTCATGTGAGTGCCGAAAGACTTTAGGCCTTCCCTTCGAACGGCATTCCCTGCAATCTTAAACTTACTGAAACGGCCCGTCCTCTTCCCTTTCCCCGTTTACACCATTCCTGAGGAATGAAGCATCCCCCCCGGGGATGAGGGCATGCGGTTTTAAAGGTATAGAACATGCTGGAATGCAGCATCTTTACCATCTATATGAGGGAGGCTCTTAAATAACCTGATTAGCTGAAAACTAGGGCCACCCTTAAACCTTCTGATTTATTTAGATATAGTCAGCTTAGGGACTATGCTCAGGACGTTGAGGTCAGGGAGGCTGCATTACAACAGCTAACCTTTTTTGAAAAGATGTGTTCTAGGGAGCAATTCCTGAGGGGCTTGATTTCCATTCTATATGCCCACCCTAGCACCACTACTATAGAATGGGGAGAGGTGACATATACTGACCAATGGGAGGCTGACCTAGATGAAACGCTGGAGGGGGTTGAGTGGCAGGAAATATCGGAAGCGAATGCGGCATCATCTATATGTGTCACTTTGCAGGAACAGCCATTTACACACACAGCCAAACACATCACCCACAGCTACCCACACAAAGCAATACACATTACAAACAGCTGCCAAATATAACACATTGTCACACACACCGTTCACAGTGGCCTAAACGTATCGATAACAGCTACTTACAAAGCAACCTATACTACTCACAGCTACACACATGCAGCCACAAATCACTTACATTAGACAAAGCCAGCATTATACATAACACACAGAAAGCCACATCACACACCTCACACACAGCTACAATATTTACAGTCACTCTACATCACACATCCACTCATACTCTTAATAAAAATGTACATTACATAACATAAAAAAATAATATAGGAAAAGAATTTCCCGGTGTACCACCATCATAAAAGTGGCTGCATACATCTATGGTAGGGTGTTTCTTTGTCTCCAGCAAGTACAAGAGTTTCAATTCATGTGTTGTTGGAGATTTTTTTAAAGAGAAAAACATAAATTAGAAGACAAATGATGAAAACATCTGCATTTGGGGTTACACTTAAGGTATAAAAATATGTAGTCTATAGCTGTTGAAGTTATATCCTCCAACTGTAAACCACACTAATAAACGAGATGGTAATAAACACTAATACATTTTCAAATCCGGTGTGCCAAATTCACTTACAGGGAACTGTACGAATAGTAACTTCTTCATATCATTGAAGTGGATATAGTGTTTGGCGTCTCCTGGCACTATACTTCCATTCAGTATTTTTAATGCTAAATGAGAGTCCTCAGCAGCCCATCTCCCTGTGCTGCTTTGACTATTGAGGGAGTGTTAGCCTGAGAAGCAGTGGACAGTTGTGATTGGCTGAGAGCGCCTGCTGAGAGTTTTCAGCCAATCACTGCTTCCATTGCTGGTATGATTCGGTATGGCTAGAAGGAAGAGTGTAATCTCTGCCTTAGACAAACCTCCAATACAGGCCGGGTTGTGGTTGGCCAGAGACAGAATTCAATTAAACATGATTATATGGTTATTATGCCTACAGTGCCCCTCTAGTGAATTAAGATTCTTTCTAATGGCCTCACGATTAAGTGGACCTAAACTGAGTCCCTATTGATTTCAGATGAGAGTCTAGTTTTCCGATTTGTTGCTGCATATTTCTATCAAGATAAATCTATCTGTTTATTATAAACGGCAAAACACTCCACAGACCCTAATTTGAACTTAGCGAGAGGAGAGATCGTATTGATTTAAAGTGTTTCAATAAATGCCTAGAAACGGTGAGAAAATAAAACTGCAAAATTGTGGGTGAACTGCTTGCCATTTTATCTGAAAGTGTGACAAATAATTTAGAATGGCCATACAGGTGTAACATCGATATTATTGATGTCTATTGTTTCAAATTTCACTTGATGAAACCTACACTCTGTTATTACATTGCTCCATAGCATATTGTGTAACGAGTTTTAACGTGGCAATGAGATTGTTACAAAATGCTAGATGGCTCAGACTATATTTGTTTAAATCATTTGGCTAAAAAGAGAAAATGTTATGAAAGCTGTATGTGACACCCACAAGAGGGGCACAAGTGTAACTGACAGGGTGTATAGAGCTGGCAGGCTTGCAGTACTAGAACCCATTATCTAGACTTTTTTTGTTGTTTTTGTTTTAGTATTCATGCTTAGCATTTGAAGTGTCCCTACGATGATCTGTGTCACACTGAAAGAAATTTAAGTCCCTGAATAAAATTATTTAGTATGTAAATGAGAACTTATCTTCATAGATCAGTTAGATTTGATGAGTCAAACTATCTCATATTTACTATATTATTCGGGATCAATGTTTAGTTGTGAGTTATATAGATACACATATCACATGCGCAGCTCTGTTTATGACATCACATACATGTCACAGTAAGTTAGTTACATCATAAAGATCCTGCTCTGATATATTTTCTGGCATTTACAGCCAGATTTCAATGGAGGTATTTAAATGAACAGGTAGCTAAGAAGGAATACATTTGCCGAATAGACACTCATTAGATGGATGTTAATAGTATAATGGAAAACACTCGGGAAAAGCAAGTTCAGCTGGTTGTGCTGAATTTTACCACATGACAGGAGGCTTTGTATTTTGCATATCTCTCTTTACTAACTCCAAACAGTAGTAAAGAAACACACAGAAAAAAAGAACCAATCACAAGAGAGTAGGATGTATATAAGGCAACGTGACCTCATCATTTCCTTTTCTTTACTGCTCCATGAAGCAGACAGGTCAGAGTATTACTCTTCTCTACTGAATTATATTTACCCTTTGTTTGAGATGATTTTTATAGATAATATATAGTTTGTATGTGATTTTTACTTCATATCCTTAGAAGTGATTTATATCACTTGTAATCTTTAGTTTTATAGGCACTTCATACTCCGTTTTTTATAATATTATGTCCTTTCTTAGATATCACATGTATTTTATCTTTTGGATTTTATAAGTTAGGTGTAGTTGGCCAAGCGACCACGAGGTTTCCCGTACATGACTCGACGGCCATCTTGCAGCCCGCGCCTACCGAGACTTCAGGGACCTTGTCCCCCCTCCATTCCCCTCGACGGCCATCTTTAATCTCGCGTCTCGCAAGATGATGGACGGCCACCTTGCTGCTCACACACACTGAGACTGGCTATGCCCTCGTGGCTCACATTGCTTTGACACAGATGTGGGACCCACATGACAGGGTCCCAAGGGTCCCAAGTTCAAATCCCTGACAATCTTCAAAGGCATATCACCCTTCAAGTCCTAAATGGGACATCACCCTTGGACACAGACTATCAGGAGGGTACTGTATACGTACACTTCAACGATGGGAGATTGGAAGGAATATCTCCTAGATCATTGTTCAGGAATCTGCAGCAAGACTCTTTCTTAGCTCTAGTGCTATATTCTACTATCCATCAGACGTCAGTCAATTTTTGTCTCATTACTGCCATATTAGGCACTAAAGGGCTTACTACCCTGTGCCTGCCTGGAGTGCTACCCCATTACCGTGCTGCTTTTGGAGGTCGCCCTGTGGCCACCTCTGTGATCCTGGGTGAGGCCCAGATATACAAATTCCAATATCGGGATTTTGCCCTGCTGGGACAATTACCCATCACTAAGTGTCAAACACAGAATACCCTGCACGGGTTTATTACACAGACCCTGATGCGGTCCACTGGCATTATTTTCCACCACAACAGATACCCTGCCGGGGTGCCCCATATCACACACCCTACTAGGGTTGTTTTGATATTTTGAGACAATAAATTGCACACAATAATGCGCACTACTGCATACCACAAACCCTGCTGGGGGTGTTTTGGTACTTTGAGACAAATGAATTGCGCACTATGAATTGCACAATACTGCACCCCGCTGGGGTCCACATGGTGCATTGCACACATTAAAGCGGATTGGGCTCTCATCCTGTCCTAATTGAGAATAACCACTACTCCACCCTGCTATATGGCGAGATACCCAACGGGTATCGACAGGCCCTTCTTACAGCCGCCAGAACACAGATAGGGATGAGCCCCCACTCAGGTGCTGATGAACAGAGGCATGCTATGACTACCTCTAGGTACTGGGTGAACCCTAGTCTGTTCTAATTGGCCGCGACCCATACCCCGTGTACCTGAGGTGACTTCTGACTAGGTATAAGCCTACCTATTCGGCAATAAGGGGACAGAGTCGCAAGTTTCAGTGCAGAATATCCCCATGACAATGCATTCATTATGGGAGGAAATGTAGGACACTCTCTATCAGGCTGATGACCAGCACTGAACGGTTCATATCCCACGCAACCGAGGTGAACTCCTACAACACAGCTGCTTCTACTCCTATCCCTCCTAACTACGAATTCGAGGACTGGAAATTCGAACTTCTGAGCTTGGACCGGCAGTTAGGGGCTCCGACCCGGTGCTCTCGAGGTGAGACCTCTACAATAAGCGAGTCACACTACCCTACCGAGGGAAGTCTTATGGCAACAGCTGAAGGTATACTTCCATTGACAGTGAATCATGACATGGTACGGGTTTATATCCGTATCTATTCTGCGACCTGTGGTTAAAAGACCCACTCCCTGCGCTCCGGACCCGGCTAGGCATGCACGGCTCTAAAATGCCGAACAGAGGCATGTGGGTCCAACCGCTGAACAGGAGTTCCGAGCCGCCTACTTAAGACACACTTTCCCTAGAGGGGAACGTTCTAAAGACAGATGATTGACACTCTCTATCAGGGCTATGGCCAGCACTTAAGGGTTCATACCCTGTGCAACCGGAGTGAGCCCCCACTATACATGCGCAGCACGATGCTATTGAACGGAGGCAATGATATGGCAACCTCTACATTCTGGGTGAGCCCCAGTCTGTTTATTTGGCCATGAGTCTGAATATGACCCGTAAAGGTCTTTCCATGAACATTGCCTACTGTCATAGTAGACTGATTTGTTTTGCCCTGCATCCTGTGCCTAAATACTGATTTGTGCCTTACACAGGGGTATCCCTTACTCTGATAAACCTACTTGACAATGTTATACACTCATGGCTTTACATCCTCTCGCCTCAAAAGTCCACATCCGCTGACAAACCTCCCATGCCGGTCAGACAACTATAGTGACCAACGGAGGTCTTTCAGGATTCACGACCCTACCAGAGACGATGATGGATGCCACCAAACATCGTCCGGAAACGGGCATACAAATCGGGTAAAAGGACCCAAAACTGTTTCTGTTCCCCGCAGAAACCCCAGTATTCACCTCTCCCGTGGGATGCGCATAGCAGCACTACTCCGCACTGACGGATGGTTGGCGGAACTGGGCGCCAAGATGGTCGGAATCCCAGGAACAAGGCACAACAGTTACGAAGGAACTTATTAGACACGCAAGGGCCTCATTGCTGTCAGAAGGACCCGAACCCCTAGGATGGAGGAGTTATGCGATCACCTTTACAAGGGATTCTTGAGAACCGGTGGGCTTCAGAGCTGATCGTCGACCACCTCGGGACATCTGACCCGACACCCACTACTGCTAGCTCTAGTACTTACATTGAACGAGAGTCAACCAAAGAAGCACCAGATAAGCTGATGGTGAACACGGTACGCACAGATACCATCAGCTTACCTCCTACTAAATCCACAGGCGATTTCACCACATCTAGAGGAAAGACACTCAACCCTGGGTAGGACCACTTTCACGTAGTCAACGACTTACGTTCAGGACCTACAGACACGTCAGGTCGGTTTTCTCCCTTCCCGCTCCACCGCTTTACCCAGGTCTCCGGGGACATCCTCTTCTCCTCAATCCAGTAGCTAGGAGCCTGGTGGGCCCTGATATACTACCATACGAAATAATGTATACAAGCGGGGAACCGAGACACTCTCCTCTGGGGAACCTCAGTCAGATCACTTGAAAGAACTGTACACTCTCCAACACCCAAGGTCATCCAAGAACCATCTGGAACTCCAGACTTGTAGAAGATTATTCGCTCACGGGACTTGTAGACCATTCCACACTTGGGGAACACTCGCACGACACTCCGCGGCACTACCGCAACTCTGTACGTTGTATACCTAGACTTCTGGGCCCTATGCTTCACAATGCATGATACACAAGGGTGATCGCACTCCGTCCAATCGGACCTCCCTGTAGGACTTACGTTCAGGCTTCAAGGTCTACAAAAATTTGCGGACATGTGAGGATCTTCCCCTACTACAGTCATGTCCGACAATTCCTCACGGAGACGTAGAGTACTCACAACCTCTATCACGGGGGTCCAGCTACCTAGGGACTGGATCTGCCTTGGGGGTTTGCTCTTGGCAGGTCAGCAGACGATCGCGGACTGCCAGGGGACCTCTCGGGAACCTGGATACCCAGGGATAAGACAGCCCTACCCCTACATCGGGAAACTACCAACCTGTCTGGTTCAGTCCTGCATCTTGACCCCTTATCCAAGGATGGAGATGGAAATACAACCAGATGTGAGGACGCCCGAGGGACTAGGATCCTCTAGGATAGCAACTACCCACTGACATACCCTTCCAACTTATGGATGATGGAGGTCGTTCTCATTCCACTAAATGGGACTAGACATTCTGCTGACAGACGGCCAGACTTGGTCGTGTATAATTTCCCGTTAGAGGGTGTATACGTGGGCGCTCAACGGGAAGGCCTCCCTGCAACGCTGAACTGCCGGACCTCTCGGCACACCTGAGGACTCCTTTTAGTTCTATACTCTTTTCTCAGCGTTAAAAATGCAAAATACGAAGCCTCCTATCATGTGGTAAAATTGAAGATTATGCTAGCGTTAGTGTACTAGTAATCTTAATTTTAATAATGACAGGAAGCGAGTATTTTCGCCCCATGCTTCGCGACCCACCCTTTCTTTTCGTTTGCGTTGTAGAGATCGGGGGCTAAGGTGAGTTGGCTTCTTACATTGTTGCTCTTTCGATATGTTTGCACTTCCACTATATGGAATCCTCATTAGAGTTCTAATACCAGTACTCAGTTATCAGACTATAGTATACGATATGTTCGTACTTCCATTAATATAGAAGCTTCACTAGAGTTCTCATCTCTATTACTCGGTTATCAGATTATATTTACTATATTCTACAATGGGATGTTACGTGGTATGTTAATTGGAGTTACATATTCATGACTATGTATAAACCTGTCACACATTCTCTTTTCAGTATGATTCGTCACTGAAGACAATTGGCTGTTCACGTGAACTATTGGACATTTCATCCTCAGGATTTGAAGCAACCCTGAACTCCTTTTTGTTATCCGTATGGAATTCTTTGGAAGTTTGTTCCCTCGCACGTGGGTTCTTCGAGTTATTATTAATTTTTTGTTTGCTATATGCTTTTCTCCTGCTTGTTGTCACTTTCTGAAAGAGGAAATGATGAGGTCACTTTGCCTTATATACATCCTACTCTCTTGTGATTGGTTCTTTTTTTCTATGGGTTTCTTTACTGCTGTTTGGAGTTAGTAAAGAGAGATAATCCAAAATACTCGCCTTCTGTCATTATTTAAATTAAGATTACTAGTACACTAACGCTAGCATAATCTTCAATTCAATGTGAGTTTTATTTTGTTCACCCAGGCACAGTGAGTAGAACCATATATATTTATTTCATAAAATAATGTAAAATGAAGAATTAAAAACTGCACATTTTGTTAGCACAGCTATGATGAGAGCTCTTTGGAATGGGAGGTACATTTCTGAGTGAATATAAATCCTCTTTCCCATGATGACTTATTTTGGATAATAATTTTGCTCCCAATGGGGAGTGATGCTTAGGGGTACAACACCTGGAAGCAGATGTTCATTGTACTAGTTTTAACATATATGTACTTGTAGACTAAAAGAGACACTCATGAAAAAAATGATCTGGTTTTCATGGGTAGCATTTCCACTCATGATGTGCGATGTAAGATGTCTGTCCTCTGTGACAGCTCAATAGCTGGGCTCATGACATCTGCCCAACATGATCTACGGAAATGTCATAAGGCAAAGATTTTAAAAATTTGTTCTGCAGTGAATAACCCATTCACAGCTGACACGTCTAATCATGTCATCGTCAATATTATTATATACATTTTTTGCAATATTTCAATTGCAAATGTAGCATTTTCAAATCTGGACCTCTTAATGAATGTCTTAAAGCAGAGTTGGGTAAAAGGTAGTTTCCCAGAACTACAGCTGACTTGATGCTTTCCAAGCCTTTAGAAATATCAAAGCCTCATGAAAAGGACACTTTAAGCATCAGAACAACTTTACCGTAATGAAGTAGTTTTGATGTATAAATCATGCCTGTGTAGTCTCACTGTTTATTTCACTGCCATATAGTAGCTGTGACGAAGTGCCCTTCACCACTTGTGCCTGGAGAGGACTAATTACCAGCCTCTTGCCGTATGACTATGGCCCCTGGAAGATTTTGCCCTTTAAATACGTTATTTGGGCATAGTCGATTTTATTAGACTGGTTCTGGCCCTTTAAATGCTCTGACAAAGGATCTGCAGTTTTGCTATGCACTTCGGATGCAGAGTGTGAAGAAAACCCCTGTTTTATGGACTTAGTTTGACTGTTTTATTCCCCCCACTCTTAGAACACCAGTTTAAACCCTTAATAACTGTCATATTTTCAAACACTGTCTGTCTTTAACTGTCATTTTGTTTTCCTCTGAGGAGGAGTTGTTTTGCTGCATGAGTGCTGTTGCCTTTGTATGCTCATTAAACAGACCCGCTTGACCCTTTCTTGAAGCCTTGGCTCATGCTTGGGGATAGGATAAGTCTGCAGTGCTGATGGTGTCGCTTGGAGTCCTCGGCAAGCACTAGGAGCATCAATTGATGGAGGTACTCTGTCAGAGTACCAGCGGGTCCGTCACATTTGGTGGCAGCGGTGGGATGGCGTCCTAGTGCGAGGAGAAGCAGCTCAGAGACACTGGTAACGTGTTGATCATAGTGAGGGCAACGCTAGCATTCGTGCAGCGCCCCTGGAAGCAGAGGTGTCCATTGACTTGGAGCAAGCAAGTATGGCATACTCTGACTCTTGCGAAGATTTTCTGGCCTAGGTGAGGCAGCGAGTGGCCTGGTATGGCCCTGATGTGTCCATGGATACCTTCCAGGTGATCTGGAACCAGGTAACCATTGAAAGAGAAGCAAAGAGGGACCAAGAATTCCTGCTGGCGAAAGCGAGGAAAAGAAACCTCCAACAAAAGGAGGTTAGCCTTTCTCCCCAGAGGCAGCCGGAGGTACCCGAAGTAGGAGACCTCATAGACTGGTCCTGTGAGGAACCCCAACAGGCAGGTGGAGATAGGACCGAGGTCTCTCTACTGGCCCCACAGGGATGCTGGGCAGTCGGCCCAGCAGTGGCAGGTGGTCCTTATTCCCAAGTCCTGGGGGACCTCATAGACTTGCACTGGGAGGAACCTCAAATGACAGGTGGAGATGGGACCGAGGTCTCTCTACCGGCCCTACAGGGATGCTGGGCAAGCGGCCCAGATCCCCAGCAGCAGTGCACCATGCAGAGGGAAGAGACAACCGGTCTCCTTCCCCAGCAGCAACCAGAGGTACCCGAGGTAGCGGACCTCATAGACTGGTCCTGGGAGGACCCCCAACAGCAGGTGGAGATGGGACTGAGGTCTCTCTACCGGCCCTACAGGGATGTTGGGCAGCTGGCCCACTTCCCAAGCTGCAGCTGGAAGTACCGGGAGTAAGGACAGTCGATCCTACTCCCCAGCGGCAGTACATCTCACAGGAAGAGGAGACAACTGGTCCCCCTCCCCAGCGGCAGTGTATCCTACAGGAAGTGGAGACAATCGGTCTCCCTCCCCAGCAACAGTGTGCCTCCCAGGCGATCCTACTCCCCAGCGGCAGTATGTCTTATCGGGAGAGGAGACAGTCGGCCTCCCTCCCCAGCGGCTGAATGTGTTAGTAGGAGAAGAGACAACCGGTCTCCCTCCCCAACATCAACCAGAGGTAACCGAGGTAGCGGACCTCATGGACTGGTCCTTGGAGGACCCCCAAACGGCAGGTGGAGATGGGACCGAGGTCTCTCTACCGGCCCTTCAGGGATGCTGGGCAGCCAGCCCAGATCCCCAACTGCAGTTGGAGCCCCAGGGAGAGGAGTACCAGGAGGAGGAGGTAGGCAACCCCTCCCCTCCACAGCCAACCCCTAACCCGGTACTGGGTTTAGTGGAGAAGATGTTAGCCTCCACTGAACCCCTTCCAGCAGAAGAGCTGGAATCTGGGCAGAGTGCAGTCAGCCTCTGCGCTCCCTTGCCCTCTTGGTCAGAGCCTGAATACCCACAAGCCAACCCAGCAGAAGCGCTGGCATCAGGGCAGAATGCCGCTGGTCTCTGTCTACTAGTTCCCCTCAGCAACCTGGGACATACAGGCCAGAGTCTGACACCAGGAATCACCAGGTGCAGTAATGGTGTATTGTGGGTGGGCTACTCTGTTAACTGTTTGTTGTGGGTGGGCTACTCGACTAACTCAGGTACTGACCGACAGAAGGTCAGGTACCTGGTTAGTCTCCCCCCCAGAGGGAAGATGTCTGACGGAGTGCCCTTCGCCACTTGTGCCTGGAGAGGACTAATTACCAGCCTCTTGCCATATGACTATGGCCCCTGGAAGATTTTGCCCTTTAAATACATTATTTGGGCATAGTGGATTTTATTAGACTGGTTCTGGCCCTTTAAATGTTTTGACAAAGGATCTGCAGTTTTGCTATGCACTTTGGATGCATAGTGTGAAGAAAACCCCTGTTTTATGGACTTAGTTTGACTGTTTTATTCCCCCTCCCTTCTTAGAACACCAGTTTAAACCCTTAATAACTGTCATATTTTCAAACTCTGTCTGACCCTTTTAACTGTCATTTTGTTTTCCTCTGAGGAGGAGTTGTTTTGCTGCATGAGTGCTGTTGCCTTTGTGTGCTCATTAAACAGACCTGCTTGACCCTGGGGGATGGGATAAGTCTGCAGTGCTGATGGTGTCTGTTGGAGTGTTTGGAGTCCTCAGCAAGCACTAGGAGCATCGATTGGCGGAGGTACTCTGTCGAAGTGCCAGCGGGTCCGTCACAGTAGCTAAATCACTTTTGTTTTTGTTTATGCAGCCCTAGCCACACATCCTCTAGGTGTGACTCAGACAGCCTGCAATGGTTTCGTTTTCAATCAGATATTATAGCACAGTGTGTTAACTTTAGAAGTTAAATCTCTTGCTCTGTTAATTGAGCTTTACACACACTAAAGTTGATTTGATGCTTAGCAGTGGCGGAACTAATACAGCCCTGGTACAATAAATTTTTAGCTCCCCCCTGCCACCCATTGCTCAGATGTATGCATGTATGCACATTCTGCACACCCATAGAGAGGCACACACTATCACCAAACACGGATACATACAGACATACTGACACATAGATCCACGCGCACACATGTGGACACAAATAAGCTGCCATAAAAACACATATATACAAATATATAGAAATACACAGATACACACACAAACTACCACAAAAACATATATACACTCATAACGACTAACACATATACAGAGACACACAAACATAAATACACCTACAGTTACACACTAAAACACAGATACATATGCACACTAACGCACACACACATATAGAAGTTATAATTTCCATATGTTTAGCCAACATCCTGTGTCCATAACTTTTGGGTGCAGGACGGTGACCTCCCTGGTGTCCAGTGGACCTGTCACTCCCCCCATTGCCATTAAAGGGCTGTGATGCCCGACTAGGCCCCTGATCAGAGATGTACTTTCAACTTGCAGACCCTGGTGCAGCAGCAACAACGATCGTTCCGCCACTAATGCTTAGAGTGTTCATTTAATATATGCCCTGGTGTCAGCATATTTTAGTGTTCATTTCCAATCCTTTTGTTCAATACATTTTTCCCATTAATTACTGTGACCACTCTGTCCTTTGTGCTCAAGTTCCTTGCCCCAAATCCCACTCCATAAGATCACACAGAAGAGTCGAATGGTCCTATGTTTGAGAATGTTATATATGTGAATTAATATGATTAAAGAATGGATTTCAGGGGGCAATGCATATACTGTTTTTCTTGACAAATTAGGTCTTTATATGGTTTCACACAAAGTGAATCATGCTATAGATTACACGCTTTCCTGCATGGAGGTGTGAATCACTTGACTAAGTATATCCTGTCTGCCTGATATTAGTGCAATAGATGCCCAATGTGGCAGCTATTATTAACAGCTACTAACTTTAGCTCAGAAGAGGCTGATTTAAAGTTGTGGCATCTACATAGTCTGTTTTTATTATATTTGAATAATGTAATTTAAATCAGCAAAATACTATGACCCATTTATTTTATATGGTATAACTTTTCTTTTGACTAAATACTTTTAAAATAAATTGTCTCTTTTTTTTTTACAAACTCTGATAATCCACCTGATTTAGTCAGAACTAAAGGTACCTCTTTCTCATCACTGCTGAATCTCTAAGTTGTCAGTTAATGCAGAAATGTCTGTACACATCAAAAGGAACTGTAGGAACTGAGATATGTTCACACAGTTTTAGCATCCAGGGACTTCTCAGCATGATTAGCTACAAAGAGATCAACTACAGAGAGGTACTTTAGAATGTTCACCCTATTAAGCTTTAATTCATTAATCTAAGTATTCTCAAGGTATTCATTAAAACCAGAAAGGAAATACTTTTTGTTCAAAAATAAACATTGCATTTGTTTCACTAGGACCTTCTAAAGATTACCTATATGTAACCCCTTAACATCTTTAGCATATTTATTTAGACTTCTTGTAGACATTACTGTACCAACCCAGCACATCATTAAATTGATATATATCAGGAACACTGTGATCTAATGGAACATTGTCTCTTAATATAATCACAGAGCTGATAATTTAAAAATATGAATCTGATTGCTCTCTCCCCCTACTGGTCTTTGTCAATTTACTGAATGCTCACACTCAATCCCATTTTTGATGTCTTATTTTGCTGATCATGGTATCAAACACATCATATAGAGTTTCTCCCCCACTTTCCCCGGCGGTCCTTTTACTTCCGATATTCAGCCGTCTCTGTCAGAATACATATTTTACTTGGCAATCCTTTACAAAGGGACAACCAGTGGAACTATTTTTATTTCCAAACCCACTTGGTTGGGAGTCACTGTGCTATCATGATCTCTATTGTCTCAAGGTTTCCATATAAAACACTGGCTGCATTAATACAAGAATATATGTTGGAGAGGCATTTTTAAATTGCAAGCTTGTTTGGGCAGGGTCCTCTGGCACTGTTCTTTTATATCAAATCTGTTTTGTAAGGCTTTCTTGTTTATTTTACCTACTGTACAGCAGAGTAGAATATGTTGGTGCTAATTAAATAATTGTAATTGTGATGTGTTTCAGATCTCATTGAAGTCTGACATTATTTCAGAGTCTTGTAAACTGCTATCATTTAACACATTTTGGCAGTAGTTTCATTTGTTAAAGGAAGTTATTTTCACCAGATAAAAGTTCTATTTCAGCTTCCACCATTTGAGATAATCTTTGAGTTTCAACATTGCAAGAAGCTCCCTAAAACATTTATGGAAATTTTCTCATTCAACAATCCACCATTATGAAGAGAAGATCAAATAAAAAAAAAGAACAATAACTGACGCAACTCTTTGATCAGGCTGTCCATTGTGGGTATGTTGAGGGTATTTTACTTGTCAAAATTGATTCTCGATTTCTACTATTTTAAACTAATCAGTCCCTTGTACAAACTTGGAAACGTGTGCTTGGCATTTGTCATCCACTTTGAAACATGTGTTTCATTACGCTGTAAGCAGCGGAGAGAATTATAGCACATCCTTTATAAAATTGTTTGGTATAGCTTACCTAACAACAAATTAAAGGACCACTACAGGCACCCAGACCACTTCAGCTCAATGAAGTGGTCTGGGTGCCAGGTCCATCTAGGATTAAAAACAGGAATAAGGGCAGTAAAATATATGAAAATATGATGATAAACCAAATATAAAGTCTTAGTTGAATAATCTTAAATAAGGGTCTGTAAAGTGCTTTTTCAGGAACACTGTCCTCAGTAGACCTTCCTCAGGTGGATCCGAATATGAAACAATAAAACACAAAAAAAGACCAAATGGTGTTGTATATCTAGTAAAATACAAGTAATAAAAGAAGATGGTATTGCACTCACATGTATAAGAGCTATAGCTAGCTCTAGTGTGGAAGGCGTACAGTGGTACAATCCCCGCTTGTAGGATATAGTGCAGGCATCTTCCTTTAGAGTATGTTCATCAGTCAAAGAGAATAAAAGGAGACAATTAATAGTGCTCTCTGAATAAAACCAATGATAAATAAAGTATATAAAATGGTACTCACAAGTATGGAGCAGGCAAACTGCACCGTGGTGATAACGTTGGTGGTTTGATCCCCACCTAGGATTGCTTGGAGTCCAGGATAATCTAGGATTAACCCAGCCTGCTGTAAACATAACAGTTTCAGAGAAACTGCTATGTTTAAATATGGGTTAATCCAGCCTCTAGTGGCTGTCTCATTGAAGCTAGAGGTGCTTCCGTGCTTCTCACTGTGATTTTCACAGTGAGAAGATGCCAGCGTCCATAGGAATGCTTTCCTATTGACTGACTGAATGTGCGTGCGGGTCTTGCCATGCATGCGCATTCAGCCGATGACGTCCAAAGGAGGAGGAGAGTCCCCAGCGCTGAGGGAGCCCAGCGCTGGAGAAAGGTAAGCATTAAAAAACGCCTTCCTCCCACTTCAGCCTGGTGGGAGTGGGGTCATGAGGGTGGGGGGGGACCTATTAATACTATAGCGCCAGGAAAATGAGTTTGTTTTCCTGGCAATATAGTGGTCCTTTAATTGACCGCACCCTGCCATACAGTATGTCAGGGTCACCTTGTGCAAATAGCTTTTTGTACCCTTTCCACGCCTCATCACAACTCTTCCCGATTTTATTTCTTTTTCATTCATGTCTCTTGCTCTTTCCCTCCTCTACAGTATGTCTGGAGGGTTCTCCCCTATGTCTCTTCACTGCTGTGCTTATAAGGTTATCCATAGCATTTTTACAAGAGACCCAGTTTTGCACAACAGACAATATCCAGCAGGGTTCTTTGCTAATAGCACACAAGGCAGAAAAAGCAGGGGTCACTATCCTGTTTGCCCGCATGACACCTTTTACCTGTACAGCCTCTTTAGTGGATCTACTAGGGTGTTTTTGTTTACTTAGGGAACACTATCTGACCTCCCTTTCACATTTGTTAGCATTTATGCTCCCTATAATAAAAACAGCACCTCTTTCTAGCTAAAGTGCTTTCTTCTCTTGGGTGATTTAGGGAGGGGATGTCCTATCCCTTACATAAGCCATTAGATGGATAATTAAGGCTTCATAAAAATGTGTTAACAGACCAAGCAGACATAGCACAAACACGCAAGGTGCTCACACGGTACTTTTACATAGTATTGCTCCACAGAGGTCCCCAGACTGATGACTTGGGAGGCACATAAATGGATTACTACATTAGTGTCTGTATTTACCACAAAAAGGAGCAAGCTAGACAAACACTGGAGTTCACAAAATGCATAGGAGCATTAGAACAGCAACATAAACATACCTTGGATGAGGGGAAATATCAGGACCTGTTGGAGCCAACATGGGAGGCTTCTGGCGAGAATGCTCCAGAAAAAGCCACAATTCTCCTATATCCATAAGATAAAAAAGGCCAAAGATCTGGAAACGATCCTGCAGGAATTTCACTCATACTATAAAAACCTATACAATATAGACCTGCAGCCTACACAGGGAACTCTACCTGTGAGAAGTGCTAGAATCTCAACCTATTTACGTCAGAATGTCACTAGACCTATAGACTTGCAGACTGCCGATGGATTTGATTCCCCTATAATTTTACCTGAGCTACAAGAAGTTCTGATGTTCTCTAAGAGAAATAGAGCCCCAAGCCCACATGGCTTGCCATTAAAATACCTTAAGACATTTGTAGTATTGATATTACTCAAATGGCTCAAAGGTCTAAATCTCTGTTGACAGATGGGCAATTCCCCGAGACACTATGGTGCGATTATAGGCAACCTTTAGCACTCCAGATGTTTTGGACTACACCTCCCATGATGCTTTGCTTTGCTGGAGTGCCGAAGGTTGCCTACCCCTTTTCTAGTGTCTAAATTAGCCATTATTTTTTTTTTTAATTGAAGGATATGGCCTAAATACAGATTTAAAACTTTTCACAAAAGCTCTTGCCCTTTGACTTGGGAGGGTTGTGCTGCAAGTAGTCCACCCAGATGAGGTTCTTTTTATTCCTGTTAGTGAGGCAAAGGACAAAAAGGCCCCAATATTCGAAATTGTGTGACCTCCCTATACACTATATTGAGTGCTACAGATCCGGTAAACAGAGCTTACTTCCAATCTCTACAAATCTAGAATGAAACCAGACAAGGTTGTCCCCTGCCTCCCTCCTGTTTGCTCTCATTCTAAAGCCATTTCTTGAAGTGGTCAGACAGGATGAGGTATAATGGGGTTCATTAGTGGTTCTCAAGTGCACCAAATTGTGGCTTACGCCAGCCAGTGGCGTCTCCAGGATTCATACTTAGGGGGGCGTATAAGGGGCCAGGGACAAAAGTAGTGGGGCAATTATAAAATGTGTATATATGTGTGTGTGCGTGTATATATATATATATGTATATATATATATATATATACATATATATATATTATGAAATGATGGCTTGGCACTCTCATTACTGGAAATATAAACAAAAATCTTGCCTGAGTGCTGATCCCAATGCTTCCACAATATGGAAAAGAGTAATCCAGGATGATGCACTCACAGGTCTTAGACTTGTATGATGTGATTTATTTCTAACGAGATTACATACAGCAAACTGATCAGTGGAAATACCCACTCAGCTCTCCCAAATGTAGGGAGGCTGGGTGGATTTTAATTAAAATAAAAATAGAAAATTTGTGTGAAAATGTGTGTGCCTGTCACTGTATGTCTGTCAGAATGTGTGTATGTCTGTCAGTGTGTGTCTCAGTCAGAGATTGGAGATGGAGCTTGCGTACAGGGAGGCGATCTTCCATGCAGGGGCAGAGCTTTTGTGCCGGGGAAGCTGCAGCACAGTGGCGGAACTAACGTAGAGTGGGCCCTGGTGCAAAAACGGTTTTGGGCTCCTCAAGACACATGCCCATCGGGTGGCCCTAATTGCACAGGTCACTCGATGGGCACTGGTGTAACCACAACACGAGCACTGCCTATAGCTCCACTGCTGCGCCTTCCTTATTACAGGCAAGACACCTTTTCACTGAAAATGGAAAACCTTTTCAGGAGATGCAAGATAATTTTCTGTGGTGTTTAGAAGGGGCTGTGGTGACATGTGTGTATAGAGGAGTCTGGTTATGGTATACTATGTGTAACTAGGGGCTGTAGTTTGAGCACGTGCTAATGTATAGGGGCTTTTGAGATTGTGTGTGTGCTGAGAAGGCCTGTAAAGTGTGTGCATGTGCATCTAGGGGCTGCAGTGTGAGTGTATGTGTATTTGGGTTGCATTGTGTAATTTTATTTATATATATATATATATATATATATGTATATATGAGATTTAGTGTGTAATGGGATTTGGTGTGTAATGGGGTGAAGTATGTATGTATGTATGTATGCATGTGTGTGTGAGGGTGAAGGTATGTGGAGAAGAAGTGTGTATGTGGGTGAAGAAATGATGATGTGTGTGAAGGGTGCACTATGTGTATGCAAAGGTGTACTCTGTGTAGATGGGAGTGTACTGCGTGTGGGGGGTTCACTGTCTGTGAGGGTGTACTGTATTCAGGGGGGTGTAAAGAGTGGGATAGGTAAGAACTTTACAATTTTTACTTTATTAATTTTAATTTATTAATTGAACTTCTTTGCATGCACACATATCAAATTCCTTAACTAGTCTCTATGCAATGTTCCTAGATGTGCGAGGGGAGATCCTTCCTATGTTCCTGTCATCTTGGGAGGTGAAGATTTTGATGATCCTAACTGAAAAACAATGGGAAAAAAAAAAAAATATATATATATATAGAGAGAGAGAGAGAGAGAGAGATTGGCCCACAAGGGTCTGATTGCTTTGAAATGCCATGAACAACTACAAATTTATCATATACTTTTGCAGGGGCACCCATCAGTATTGCATTAGATTTATGAGGGCACCACGGATACGTGTTGGATATTCAGAGGGGGTGGATGGTACCAGCTTGCACATCACCAGATGTCATGCCCAATAATTGCAGCTTACTGGAGGGAGGTACACAAGGCAATAAGAGAGATCATGGGCACATACCTTCCATTTCAGCCCCTCCCCATGTTGTTACACCACACTAAAATGCCCTTAATCTCTTACAAAGCATTTGTAAAGAGCAGCAGAATCTATTTTTCCCACAATGTTGTAGAAACAGTCTACATCCACCCTCCAGCAGTGTATGGCAAGAGTAGAAGGAATATATCTCATTGAGTCAACAACATCATTGAAAGGCACAGAGTGATGCATTAAAACATGAACACCATGGATAGATTATATTGCACATAGGCAAATATATGTTACTTAGACCACACAACCTTTGCCAGGAGTGGAGAGACTAGCCTCCATTTATTTATTTTTCCTCTAATCAATACCTAAAGTATTCCTAGATTACTTCTATGTATCCTTACGTTTTGGTTCTAGCCCACCACACAAGTGGAAGTAAGTGTTTAAATTGTTAAATGGAATTTCATTTTAAACTGAGGTCATGTACATAGTATCTAATCCATGTGTACAGTTTGTGTCACACGTCTTCTTTTATAAATGAAACTACAATGTGCTCAACTGATTAAAATAAACATTGTAAAAAAATAAAATAATGGAAATTAAAGCTAAATTGTTTGGGTTAGGTGAGGAAAAAGAGAGAGAAGCACTACCAAAGAAGTATATAGTTTAAAATGTTTTAAATTTTAATAGTGAACAAAATACAAAGTGATTATTTCACATATAAAATCATATTTGGTCTAGATATATATATTTCAAGACCCAAAAAGATCATATGAGAAAATATAAGATTTAAAAATCCAAAAACAGACAGTGTCTAATTGTCAAAAATATGAATGACAATTAGGGATAAATAAGTGGACACTGTCTACTGTAATAATACTATTGCAAAGTATCTAGGGTATTTAATGGTTAATCAGACTTAACCAAAAACGTTTGCTGCTAGAATTGAGTATGTTCAGAGTAACATTGGTTAAACTTTGTGAACATGAAACGACAGCGTCTGCTAGTGATACTGTTGCAATGTATAGGAATACTTTGTTGCAGAAAACAGACTTTTGCAAATAGAAAGAGGAGCGTCTGCTAAGAAAAAAATACTTTCAATATGCACAAGGTATTCTTATTCAAACTTTGCAAATAAAGAAAAAACGTCTGCTGCTGTAGGTTATAAACAGAAATAAGATAAAAAAAAATAAATAAAAAAAAACGCTCTTAGGATATGACAGCTTAAACAAAGCTATCTGATTTCGCTACACGGCTGCAGTTAGAATTGGATACATTAAATGATAATATACAGCATACTGCCTATCAAAATTAATCCATTCTATGTAGACCCCAAAGATAGATGTAATTGAAAGATAGAAATATATCTGTGCCTTCGAGGGCACCTGTAAGAAAGAGAAACTAACTGCAAGCAATTGAGAGAGAGAAAAAAAGAAAACGAAAATTATTGTAATAAGTAACTGTGCCTACACTGGCACTTCTCTTATAAAATATAAATAGAGTTAGCTAGCTAGCAGTTTCATGTAATATCTTATAGGCTGTCAATCTGCTACAAGCGTTAAAGCCACAGATAATACGAGCGGCTATACCACTAAATCACCTCCCAATCTCCTCAATGTCCAAATATCTATTAACTAAAAAATAAAGAATAGATTTCTATGAGGAAACATATAATGATCACTGCAAATGCAGAGTATAATAATATTAGGAGGGATTGACGCGCGTTTCGCCGGTAAGGCGGCTTTTCAAGGGGAGGGTTAGGGTATCTCTTTTGAATAAAGTCAACTGGGTCCATTGAAGGAACGCTATAGCATGCTGTAGTGATAAGGGTGCCAGGAATGTCTTGCAGCACACCTTCAGTGTTACGAGTCAAGCCATTCGTTAAGTGAGATCAGCTGATGCTCACAGCCAATGCGGTAACTCTGGACTGCACGGCTTATCTCAGGAGAGCTGATGGAAGCATCTCACTGAGCTGTAGTGGAGGGGAGTGGCATCCAGAGGTTGCCAATTAAGAAGTCAAATAATTTTAAAACTGTTTGACTCCTCACAATGGAAGGTTGGGGGGATAGGGGAGGGAGGAGTACAGGAGCACTCCTAGCACAATAAGCACTACAGAGTTGTGCAGTCATTATGGTGTTTGGAGTATTCCTTAATTTCTTGCTCAGACATGCTATATGTCTGAATCCATAACAAAGGGCTCAATCCTCAATAATCTGTTCTGTTGCCAAACAACTGCATAACAAGAGAAGTCGCAACACACCCTGCACGTACAAACATACTGCAGATCTTCAAAAAATGGCGTACTAACAGGATTTAATCGCAAAAATTTCGAACAGATGCTGTATAAAGCATTTCCTTTTATAAATGTCTTGCCACTCTCACGCTCTGTTTATTTGTTTGTGTGGCTCTATTGATAGCTATGCCCTCCAAATAGCAGTATTCATTACCAGTTGGCAATATTTCAGTCAGTATTTTATTTAATCATGCAATGTCACTTTATCTTTGTGCAGGAACTTTTAGAACAAATGTATCCAATTTCTAAGAATACCCAAAGAAAAAAAGTCAGACCAGTTCTGAAAAAGAGCAAAGAATAAGGATATTTTTCACAGAATATACAATATTCTCTATTCATTGATTTTACAAAGTGATCCAGCAATTTATACTAAATTAAAAATGTTTTTTTGTTTTTTTTTAAGACATGCTCAGATTGGTACATGAATAAATAACTATACAAGAGTTCCCAGTTTAACCCCTTAAGGACGGAGCCAAATGTACACGTTGTGAACGAAACAAAATGTAAACAAAACCTGGCATTTGCGCTACATGTCTGTCCAACCGTAATTCACCTCTTTCATATTAAATGCACCCACCCTTATTATATATCATTTTATTCAGGGGAAACAGGGCTTTCATTTAATATAAAATATTTAGCTATGAAACATAATTTAATTTGAAAAAAATGGGAGAAAATAAGATATTTTTAGATTTTTTTAGTTCTACATGACATTTTAACTATCAATGTCATAATACTGTTTGCTTTTACTGCAATAAAATACACATATTTGTATTCAGCAAAGTCTCACGTGTAAAACAGTACCCCCTATGTACAGGTTTTATGGCGTTTTGGAAGTTACAGGGTCAAATATAGCACGTTACATTTGAAATTGAAATTCGCCAGATTGGTTACGTTGCCTTTGGGACTTTATAGTAGTCCAGGAATGAAATTTACACCCATAACGGCATACCATTTGCAATAGTAGACAACCCAAGGTATTGCAAATGGGGTATGTCCAGTCTTTTTTAGTAGCCATTTGGTCACAAACACTGGCCAAAGTTAGCGTTAGTATTTGTTTGTGTGAAAAATGCAAAAAACACCAATTTTGGCCAGTGTTGACTAAGTGGCTACTAAAAAAGACTGGACATACCCCGTTTGCAATACCTTGGGTTGTCTACTATTGCAAATGGTATGCCATCATAGGGGTAATTTTCATTCTTGGGCTACCATAGGGTCTCAAAGGCACCGTAACCAATCTGGCGAATTTTAATGTGAAAAAAATGAAACGCAAGACTTATATTTGACGCTGTAACTTTTGAAAACACCATAAAACCTGTACATGAGTGGTACTGTTGTACTCGGGAGACTTCGCTGAACACAAATATTTGTACAGGTTTTATGGTGTCTTGGAAAGTTATAGGGTTAAATATAGTGCTAGCAAATTAAATTCCCTTTACTTTCGGCATGGGTTGTCAGGCAGGTCCCGCTAATTGTAATTAATTAAGATACCTAATTATGTAAAAATATTACATAAATATATATGTAGAATTAATATATGTATATATATACGTATGTGAATCTATATGTGTATATATATATATATAATTTTTTAAAAATATTTTTATTTATATATAGGTATATATATAGTATATACGTATATATTTATGTATGTAGATATATATATTATTTCGTTCTTCGTGTATTTTGATATAAATATATATATATATTAATATCACAATACAGTTAGAACGAAATAGCACACATCTATATATTTTTTAATAATTTTTTTTATTATTTTTTTAATTTTATTTTTTAATGTATTTACATATTTAATTTTTTTATATTATATATAAATATATATATATAACAATAATTATATATATATTTAATCAGTATCAGTCTACGTGTAATTTGATATTAATACATATATATAATTATATATATATATATATATTAATAGTAAAATACACCTAGACAGTATATGTTGGCAATGCAGGAGGCAGCCTACCCGGCCATGTGATTGTGAGGTCCTCGCAAGGACCTCACTCTCACATGGCCGGGGGGGCTGCCAGGAAGAGGATCTGCCACGGGGGGGCTCCCTGGGAGTCCCCCCCACCGCGATTGCCGGCGTGGGACCGCCGGCGACCGGGTAAGTAACAAAAGACCGGAGGGCGTACAATTACGCCCGGCGGTGTTTAGAGCCGCCTAAAATAGGGCGTAATTGTACGCCCTCCGGTCTTAAGGGGTTAACATGTATTATGTTTCAGACCTTCACACTGCAATTCTGAAGATACCTTTAAAAAGAAACTCTGTTTTAAACACAGGTTTTTTTTTGTTTTGTTTTTTTAAAAACCAAAGCATAGACTATGATCCGAAAAGACCAGTCATGGACTGCAGTTTGACCTTGATGGTCTCATCAACATGGTCCCTTTTCTGGAAGCTGAAGTCTCTCTGAGATCATATAGAAACATAGAATGTGACGGCAGATAAGAACCATTCGGCCCAGGAACAGGAAGGATTTACACTCCCACTGAATCCACCAATGGACTCTAGGGATTAGCCCTATTTAAGGACACAGGGAGGGGGGGGTTTGTATAGGATATGTTTATTTATGTATTGTATATTGATACATGCTGATTGTTTTTAACTGTGGTCCCTGAGGAAGTTCTTATAGAACGAAACGCGTAGGACTATTTTACGCTATTTATATCCTATGCTCAATATGGTGACTACACCTTTTATTTAAATAAACTAATTTTTTATTGCTGAACCCTGACCTGTGGATGTCTTTTTGGTGGAACAAGGATCCAGAGGTGACAAGCAATATCAGCTAACCCCCCATCATTCTGGGGGAGGCACCCTAAGAGCGCTTTTATCATCTACATCTTGTGAGTGCAAAAGATTGTTGCGCATATAATATTGTATCTTTAACAATATCACACTATGTTCTGTTTTATATTCCTTCTGTAGATTTACACAGCTATATCCCGAATCTCCTTTTTTGGTTTATATTATGCATGATACAGGTTGCTTGTTTGGGTAGCGACCTAGGGAGGCTGTTACACATCTTTATAAGCTAAGTATTATTGCTTTTTAATTTGTCATTTTGTTTGTATATTGTTTAAGTTAGATTTGCAAGCTATTGTTTGTAACCCATTATTCCAAACACACATATCTATTGTTCCAATAATATGGCCACTAATATGAATTTTTTATCTGACTTACAATCTGATCGGAGACGAAAATTTGAGGCTATGTTCCAGGAGTGGGATAAACCTCAACCATTTAAAGGGTTGGATGAACTATTTAGAAAAAAAGAAAAATTACTCTCTGCCGAAACTAAAAAATGGTGGGAGGTAGCGTATTTAGAGAATTATTTAAAGGAAGGCCTCATACCACGAGGACTTAGAATTGACAAAACACCTGCTTTTGGGTTAGAGGATGATTTATTTTTAGAGGAGTGGGATGCCATTCTCTCTAATTGTTCTTTCCAGTTGATCCAATTAATTATTAGATACTCAAAAAAAATACAGAATGAATTGGAGGCTGAATTAATTACTTTGGATTCTAACCCCACTATTGATGTAAATAGTAAAGAATACAAAGAGAGAGAAGAGTCCTTACATGATAATATAAAAAGATTGGATGAAAAAATTGCTGATACTAAAAATAGAAAATATAGCAGAGATAAGGCAGACAAATCACTTAATACTTTTGCCACAAAAAACAAATTGACTCGTAGAAAAAGACGTCCCTCCACCTATAGGAGAGCTGCACCTGGATCCCCAAGGGGGAAGGTTAGGGCTAATTCTTACTCTAGGGGCCGACAATACCCTGTGAATGATACATACAAAATGCCCAGTAGGGAAGATCTCCCTGGGTCTCCAGGCCCATGGGAGACACGTAATAGTTTTGGTAGAGATACACGTAGGATACCACAAAATGGAAGATCCCCAAAGAACTACAAGGGCCCATTACCTTTGAGAGGTGAAATAAGGAGATCTGAGGGACAAAGGGTTAGAAATAGAAACAATAGTGTATCACCTGTGAGAAGGGAAGCGAATAGATCCCATATATCAACATCTAGAGGCAGAGATAATTCAGACAAGTTTGTATCTCAATACAATGATCCCATTGTAAATTTTCAGGGGAAACCGAGAGGACCCAAAGAAAAGACTATCACCAACTATTTTCGGCCCAGGGCAGAGACCTGGGAACATCCCAACCGTTTTGCAACCCTATGCCAGGATTCCCCAGTAAAGAGAATCCGGACGGAGGATTAGGAACAACCTCTTTAAATGGGGGTTTGATAAATGAGAAAGAACTGAGTAAGGGGATTTTTAATTTAACTCCAACTCCACTTTCAGATGAGGAGATTAATTTGTTATCAAGGGGTTTGAAATTTGCCCCAAATAGAAGGGCCAATAATTTCGAACTCTATATTGATCTTAAAAAGTTTATCCGTTCTTTAACTATTAAAAGACATTTTCTATTACATCCTCCTGAGATTAAAACTGGTGGTGAGGGCATTGATGTTGATTACAGATTCCGCCCCAAGTCCCATTTTTTCCCTACTCATAGTAAGGGCCCTTTTTTAGAAACCTTCGAACATTTGGTAGACCAACAATTCCAAAATATGATGAAGGGCACTAATAGGAATAAAAAGAACTGCTTTCCAAATTTAAACAAAAAGGAAGAAAACACACTTAAACGATTGATAGAAAGAGATGATGTAATTATTAGGGAAGCAGATAAAGGGGGGGGGATAGTGTTAATGACTACCACATATTATCTCCAGGAAGCAGCACATATTTTGGGGGATAAAGACACTTATAGTGTACTTAAATGTGACCCAACGAGCCGGTTTAATGTAGAACTCCAAACAATTTTGAATAGAGCTAAGGAGAGAGGTACCATTTCACAAAAAAATTATGATTTTTTATACCAAAAAACTCCAATTATCCCTATCTTTTATTTTCTTCCAAAGACACACAAACGTCTCCCTAACCCTCCTGGGCGACCTATAATTAGTGGTATTAATTCACTGACAGCTAATTTGTCGGCCTACGTTGACTCTCGATTACAGAAATATGCCCAAGGGGCACCTTCATATGTAAAGGATACAAAGTCTTTCCTCCAAGAAGTTGAGAATATTGAATGGGATCCAGAGTACAGTTGGGCCACCCTTGATGTGACCTCTCTGTACTCGGTGATTAGCCATAATTTGGGTCTGGAGGCAGTTGACTATTTTATGAAGCAGGATTTGGAGTTACCAATGGATATTAGAGAGTTTATTTTTTCTTCCGTTCAATTTATTTTATATCACAATTATTTTTTCTTTAATGGTGATTTTTTTCTACAAATAACGGGGACCGCCATGGGAACCAAGTTCGCCCCCAGCTATGCCAACACTTATATGAGAAGATGGGAGGAGTTGTTTGTTTGGTCTGGACATGGCTGGAGGGCGAACTTGGTCCTATGGCGGCGTTATATCGATGATGTTATTATCATTTGGAAGGGGTCTTCTGTCTTATTTGATGATTATGTCAATTTCCTGAATAATAACGAATATAATCTGGTTTTTACCCCCATTTGGAATAAAAATGAGATCAATTTTCTTGACCTTTGTTTGTCGCAAGATTCGGGACAGATAAGGAGTAAATGTTTTTTTAAACCTACTGATGGAAATGGGTTCGTTCACCGTAAGAGTGGGCATTATGAACCTTGGCTTAAGGGTATAGCTAGGAGCCAGTTCACCCGACTTAGGCGGAATTGCTCAGACAAACAAGATTTCTTTGCCCAATCATCTCATATAAAGAGGAAACTCATAGATAGGGGATACAATGGTAAAAGATTAGAGAAAGAGATCTGCCGTATTGGTGATATAGAAAGAAAGACGTTTTTGGAAAATAGACCATCTATTCCGCAAACTAGAGATAATTTTCGTTCAGCATTTATCACTCATTACAATATTGATTATAATAGAATTAAGAGGAGTCTTCAAAATTCTTGGCCTATTTTGTTACAAGACCCTGTTCTGGGGGCACATTTAACGGACAATCCCGTAGTGATTTATAAAAGGAATAAAAATTTGAAGGATATGTTGGCACCAAGTTATGCCATCAAGCCACCATCTGTCTCTATGTCTGTTCGATCAGGCTCATTTCGAGGCTGTGGTTCTTGTAAAGTCTGTACCACGGTGTCCATAAAAAATACACATACTTTTTTTAGCTCTACTACGGGGGAGATCTTCACACTTAGGGATAGTATCAATTGCCACACGGACTTTGTAGTATATTTGCTGCAGTGTCCGTGTGGCATGCAATATGTGGGACGAACTAAGAGGATTCTGAAGGTCCGCCTATTGGAACATCTTAACAATATTAGAAAGGGACTGACGACACATTCAGTCCCAGCTCATTGTATATCTTGTCCCTTATTTTCATTTAAGGATTTTAAATGTTGGGGAATAGAACGAGTTTCCCCTTTTTGGCGTGGGGGCAATAGAGTACAAAGACTAGCCCAAAGGGAGACTTTCTGGATATATAAGTTACAGACCCTTACTCCAAAGGGTCTAAATATAGATATTGACTTAATGTGTTTTTTGGATTGACTTGGCCTTAATAAAGTTTTATAATGGAATACAATAGATATGTGTGTTTGTCCCCAATTTGGGGCTTCTTTCTACAGTTGTAAGTTTACCTTTATTTAGATAGAGGATTTATATATATGATTATTTTGAGTTATTATGTTTATATAATTTTTCATTTTATGTTTGGATTTATGGTCTTGTATGATCTAAATCATAAAGATACAATGGAGATATAGCAATTGACTGTTCGAATATTGAAAATAAACTCACCAGGATGATATATAGAATCAGCATCATCCCAAATGTGGGATTGCACACTAATTTTTTAAGTCATAATTCACAATCTTTTTTGTATTTAAAAGAATTGCACAAAGATATTAAACAAGTTTTGAAAGTTTTTTCCTCATAAGGAACATTAATGAGATGTGATATACTAAAGATCAACTGATGATAGTGATCGATTAACTGTGATGTCCTCCTTTCACTAATTATATAAAGTTGTATATGAAAAAAAAAAAAAAAAAAAAATTATAATCATTTTTTTGATTTATATGAGGCACCTAAGCACTTTATAATAAGTCTTTTGACTTATAATATTTTGAGGTAATATTATAATTGGATAAATATAAGGATTAATGTTATTATTATTTATATTATTATTATTATTTAACAATATCACAATAGGAGGATGATGCTCTATATACATTAGTTGTGAATAATGGTCAATTGCAAATGTACATGCCTAATGATCTTTTCATTAGCAGAGTGGGGGTTTATTCTCCCTTAGTTCCAGGTGATCTTTAAACAACTCGATCACGTTTGGTTGCTATGGGGACGCCGTGTGTGGAACGCATGTGGAACGCGGAAGTAATTGTGACGTCACTTCCGGTTTCGGCGAAATGGGATTACCCGCGGTATTTGCCGAAAAAAAGCGCGAATTATAAAATTAAAGAATGGATAACAGCTGTCCCAGTGAAATTGTCCCTCCAACCAGGAACAGGAAGGATTTACACTCCCACTGAATCCACCAATGGACTCTAGGGATTAGCCCTATTTAAGGACACAGGGAGGGGGGGGTTTGTATAGGATATGTTTATTTATGTATTGTATATTGATACATGCTGATTGTTTTTAACTGTGGTCCCTGAGGAAGTTCTTATAGAACGAAACGCGTAGGACTATTTTACGCTATTTATATCCTATGCTCAATATGGTGACTACACCTTTTATTTAAATAAACTAATTTTTTATTGCTGAACCCTGACCTGTGGATGTCTTTTTGGTGGAACAAGGATCCAGAGGTGACAAGCAATATCAGCTAACCCCCCATCATTCTGGGGGAGGCACCCTAAGAGCGCTTTTATCATCTACATCTTGTGAGTGCAAAAGATTGTTGCGCATATAATATTGTATCTTTAACAATATCACACTATGTTCTGTTTTATATTCCTTCTGTAGATTTACACAGCTATATCCCGAATCTCCTTTTTTGGTTTATATTCGGCCCATCTAGTCTGCCCAATTTTCTTTCATTAGTCCTAGCCTTATCTTATAGTTAGGATAGCCTTACGCCTATCCCACACATGCTTAAACTCCCTTACTGTGTTAACCTCTACCACTTCAGCTGGAAGGCTATTCCATGCATCCACTACCCTCTCAGTAAAGTAATACTTCCTGATATTATTTTTAAACCTTTGTCCCTCTAATTTAAGACTATGTCCTCTTGTTGTGGTAGTTTTTCTTCTTTTAAATATAGTCTCCTCCTTTACTGTGTTGATTCCCTTTATGTATTTAAATGTTTCTATCATATCCCCCCTGTCTCGTCTTTCCTCCAAGCTATACATGTTAAGATCCTTTAACCTTTCCTGGTAAGTTTTATCCCGCAATCCATGAACCAATTTAGTAGCCCTTCTCTGAACCCTCTCTAAGGTATCAATATCCTTCTGAAGATACGGTCTCCAGTACTGTGTACAATACTCCAAGTGAGGTCTCACCAGTGTTCTGTACAATGGCATGAGCACTTCCCTCTTTCTACTGCTAATACCTCTCCCTATACAACCAAGCATTCTGCTAGCATTTCCTGCTGCTCTATTACATTGTCTGCCTACCTTTAAGTCATCAGAAATAATCACCCCTAAATCCCTTTCTCATATGTTGAGGTTAGGACTCTATCAAATATTCTGTACTCTGCCCTTGGGTTTTTACGCCCAAGATGCATTATCTTGCACTTATCCACATTAAATGTCAGTTGCCACAATTCTGACCATTTTTCTAGTTTACCTAAATCATTTGCCATTTGGCTTATCCCTCCTCGAACATCAACCCTGTTACATATCTTAGTATCATCAGCAAAAAGACATACCTTGCAAGATATACTTGCAAGAACAGAATATTCAAGGATATAATCTTTCAATGTAGGGTAATAACTGCTTGATCCAAGGATAAATCTGACTGCCATTCTGGGGTCAAGAAGGAATTTTTTTCCTAGCTTGTTGCAAAATTGTGCTTCAAACTGGGTTTTTTTGCATTCTTTTGGATCAACAGCAAATAACAAATGTGAGGTAGGCTGAACTTGATGGACGCAAGTCTCTTTTCAGCTATGTAACTATGTAACTATGTAACTATGTAACTACCTTACCATCAAGACCTTCTGCAATATCACTAATAAAAATATTAAAGAGAATGGGTCCAAGTACAGATCCCTGAGGTACCCCACTGGTGACAAGTCCAAGCTTCGAATATATTCCATTAATTACAACTCTCTGTTGCCTGTCACTCAGCCACTGCCTTACCCATTCAACAATATTGGAATCCAAACTTAAAGATTGCAGTTTATTGATAAGCCTTCTATGTGCAACAGTGTCAAAAGCCTTACTGAAATCTAGGTAAGCAATGTCTACTACACTACCCTGATCTATAATTATAGTTACCCAATCAAAAAAATCAATAAGATTAGTTTGGTATGATCTCCCTGAAGTAAACCCATGTTGTCCCTGATCTTGAATTCCATGTGTTTTTAGATGTTCAACAATCCTATCCTTTAACATGGTTTCCATCACTTTCCCCACTACTGAAGTAAGGCTTACTGGCCTATAGTTGCCCGACTCCTCCCTATTACCTTTCTTGTACATGGGCACAACATTCGCTAACTTCCAATCTTCTGGGACTACTCCTGTTAACAATGATTGGTTAAATAAATCTGTTAATGGTTTTGCTAGTACACCACTAAGCTCTTTTAATAGCTTTGGGTGTATTCCATCAGGTCCCATTGACTTATTTGTCTTTACTTTTGACAGTTGAAGTAGAACCTCTTCCTCTGTAAACTCACGTGTAATAAATGACTCATTTATCCTTTTTCTCAACTGAGGTCCTTTTCCTTCATTTTCATCTGTAAATACAGAACAAAAATATTCATTGAGGCAGTCAGCTAGATCTTTATCCTCTTCTACATACCTTCCTTCTTTTGTTTTTAATCTAACTAATCCTTGTTTTACTTTTCTTTTCTCATTTATGTATCTAAAAAATGTTTTGTCCCCCTTTTTTACTGACTGTGCTATTTTCTCTTCTGTGTGTGATTTGGAAGCTTTTATAACTTGCTTAGCCTTTTTCTGCCTAATCTTATATATCATTTTGTCTTCCTCACTCTGTTTTTTTTTTATAATTCCTAAATGCTTTTTGTTTTTAACTATTTTGGCCACATCTGCGGAGTACCACAGTGGTTTCTTGAATTTTTGCTTTTACTGACAAGCCTAATGCAATTTTCTGTTGCCTTCAATAGTGCAACTTTTAAATAATCCCATTTCTCTTGGACTCATTTAAATTGCTCCAGTCTGATAATGACTCCTCTACCCATATTCTAATTTTAGAAAAGTCTGTTTTTCTAAAGTCTAAAACTTTTGTTTTTGTGTGGTGTGACTCAGTCACTGTTCTTATATTACTGACTAAATATAGTATGGCCTCTTTACGAGTTGGCTCCTCAACAACTTGTTTTAGAGACAATCCCAGTAGGGAGTTTAGAATATGTGTGCTCCTGGCACAAGTAGCTAATTTTGTTTTCCAATTTACATCAGGAAGATTAAAGTCACCCATGATGATAACTTCCCCCTTCATTGTCATTTTAGCTATTTCCTCAACTAGTAGATTATCTAACTCTTCAATTTGTCCTGGGGGCCTATAAATCACACCTACACGAGTTACTGTGTGATTACCAAATTCTAACGTAACCCAAACGGACTCTATGTTTGCCTCACTAACTTTTATTAGGCTAGATTTTATGCTATCCTTCACATACAGGGCCACCCCTCCCCTTTCTTGCCTTCCCTATCTTTTCTATATAAAGAGTACCCTGGTATTGCTATGTCCCAGTCATTTTTCTCATTATACCATGTCTCAGTAACAGCGACTAAATCTACACTATCAGTTGCCATTATTGCCACAAGTTCATGGATCTTATTCCCTAAACTGCGAGCATTTGTAGACATGACTCTAAGCTTATAATTTTTTAACACACTTGCTACAGGCACCTTCTGTCCTTGTTTTGGGGGACAATTGGATTGATGTTTTATCACCCTTTTGCCCCCCCCCCTCCTAGTTTAAATACATTCTAGCAAAACCTCTGAACTGCTCACTGAGAACATTTGTTCCCTTTTGAGAAAGATGCAAACCATCTTTTTTGTACAGCTTATTTCCATTCCAAACAGAGCTACCATGAGAAATAAAGCCAAATCCTTGCTCCCGACACCATTCACCAAGCCACAAATTAAAGTCCCTAATACGCATCCGCCTGTCGTCCTGAGTGTTATGCACAGGCAGAACTTCAGAGAATGACAGTGTGGAAGCAACCTGCCATATATCATTGGCAAAAACACTAAAAACTTCCTTAACCTCTGAAACCTCATTACAAGCCAAGTCATTTGTCCCTAGATGGACAAGTACATCCAATTCCCCTTCCTGCTTTGCTTGCTTAACAATATTACAGATACATCTCCTGTCTCTGTGAGCAGTAGCTCCGGGAAGACACCTCACAAGACCACCATTGTCCATCTCCACACCTCTTATGATGGAATCCCCCAACAACAACTGCTTTCTATTATGCCTCACCATAGTCTCCAAGCCGGTCTCCACAACACCACTAGCCTCATATAGCCAAGTGTCACATGCCAGTCTCTGCTCATTTAGATGTCAAGCTGGGAACTGTAAGATAGTTGTAGAAACATGATTTCTTGAGTTTCTGTGCTGAAGAGGACTCCTTAAAATTAAGTTTGACACGTGCAGGTGATGCATAATAGTGCCATGGCAACTTGACTGCAGGGTAGAGGTTATAATAGCTCCATTTGCCTTAAAGGAAATATGCACATATGTAGCTTTAGAAGGAGTTCAGTCATGGACAGGTTGAGTTTTAGGTATCGCAAAGTCATCCAGTCAGAAATTAGGGCAGTCAGTGACATGGTACAGCAGATAAAGGAGAAAGAGTAGGTGAGGAGACCTAGATTTGCATATAACCAGTAAACAGTGATATTGTAAGCCATAGGATGATATCAGGTCAAGAAGGGAACCAGTGCAGAGCATTGAAGAACTCCAGCCAAGAGAGCTGCAGAAGGGGAGAAGGAAATACTTAAGAAAAGGTCAGAAAGGAAGGAAGAGATCCAGGAAAGAGCAGTATCACTAAAGCCAAGGTTGCAAAGAGTGAGAAGGAGAAGCAGGTGGTTAACAGTGTTGAAAGTGGCAGAAAGATCAAAAAGAATAATTAACAAGTAGTAGCTTTTGGATTTGCCCATCACTATATAATTAGTCACCTCGATCAAGGCAGTCTCAGTGGAGTGTTTGGAGTGGAAGTCAGTAATTGGAATTCAGATAGTTCATAAGTTGCATATAAATATGTATTTCAAGGCAATTGGAAGAAGAGATATAGTACGATAGCTGGGCAAAGCATCAGGGTCAAGAGAAGGCTTTTTTAGTATGGGCGTGTTCACAGTGTGTTTGAAGGTTGAGGGGAAAATACCAGAAGAGAGATATTGAAGGTTTTAGTCAAAGATGGACCAGTGTCAGATGAGAGAGATTGAGTTAGGAGCAAGGGAATGGGATCAAGGGCGCAAATGGTACAGCAGGAAGAAAGGAGAAGCATAGATACCTGCTCTTCAGAAAAAGTAGGGAAGATACTAAGTGTAGAGGAGAAGACTGGGCAAATGGACAGTTGATAGACAAGAGAGCAGGACAATTTCATTTCAGATGTTGTTGTTTTCTTTTTTGTGACTTAGGGCGCACATTTGACACAAGTGAGATTAAGAGGTAGTGAAGGCGGCTTGCGCTGCATTAGTGCATTAAAAGTTTGAAGGAAGCATTTAGAGTCACATTAGAACATGTTGCTGGTGGAGCCTAGCAACCAAACCATGTGGACGCCATTCCTGGTTACTCCTGCATATTGATGGAAAATCAGACAGAAACGCCTACAGGCTGTGCAAGCCGACAGTGGCAGTGTCACCAACTGATGCCCTTTTTATTCCTGCAGACGGGCAGGATGGTGCACCGCAAAGTTAAGGCCTACTCTGTCTACGCGGCCTTCAAGACAGCACTGACCACCTCGGGGCTCTCACTCACCTCACTTCCCACAGAGCATGGGAGACCTGACCCTTGGCAGAAATGGGAAGGAAATCCCAGCAGTAGCAACAGGTGCGTGCAAAGACACCCGCGATGTAGAAACCAATCTTCAGCACCAAACTCACCTTTTCGAGAACTTATCCAGGTCCACTCTTCAGTGGAAGAGAACTATGGGCCCAGTGACCCGACGACTACAAGCAGCTGGAATGGACTACTATTGGACAATGCCTAAAGTCCTGTCAATAATGCACAATGGCACCACTATGAAGCTCTCCTCTATCACAGAGGCGGACTCTTTCCTTCACACTTTGGGGCTCCCTACGGAAACTAGAATTCCTGAAGCACTCACCACTTCTCATACTTGGGACCCCGACGAGGACTGTCCCTTTTGTACTACTATGCAGAGGCGACCCGACTGCAGCAACTTGAATCAGAACTCAGCTAAAGTGCATAAGCACATATGTTTACTTCTGCTAGTACACAAAATGTTACCAGTTTACTCTATATGTTTATTATTATACAGCGCACCCCCACTATGGAAGTGTCTAACCAAAGGCTACACAGGATACCACCCCACCCCAAGCACGACACCATCACAATAGGGCTGCTGCCCTGGCAATTTCCACCTCCTCTTTCCCTCGTGGCCCCCTTGGCTAGGGGTTGTAGACCATGCTTGCATCGCACGTGCAGACACCTGGCAAACAGGGCATGTAATTAATAAGGAAGGGATCACCCAAATGCCCATATCTTACCCCCTGAACCCAAGCCAGGGTTAAGGATGGATAATCTACTACTGCACTAATTGCAGTTTTTACTAAGTTTAGCGTTAGGACACATTTGAACAATTGGATGACACTTCCCTCCTACTAGCGGCGATAGGCCTAGCTTGTTTGTCATATCCTACAATATTTATTTTTAAACGTGCAATTTTATCAAATGCCATATATATGTTTTTCTCTCTTTACTGACATGCCTGCATGTATCGGGTAAATTTGAGCTTGGAGTCTATTGGAAAGCTTCTACAGGTCAATGGATTTCAGGTTTATGCAGGGTCTAAGTGTGGTTGGTGAGAGAGTGGTTAGGCGGGGGAAAATAATATTGTTGCTTAGGAGGTGGTGATAAGTGACAATGAAAGGTATGTTAGTGAGGTTAGAGATACAACAGAGTTTGGAGAAGATGAGGATTAAACTGTTGCTGGCTTGATGGGTAGGGGAATAAGACTACTGTGTGAATCCCATTGAGATGGTCATAGAGAGGAATTTAAAGGCCTCTGATTATTCAGTACATTGGTATATGTCATAATCTCCAAGGATAATGAAGGGAGTGCTGAATGACCAGAAGAAGACAGAGAAGACAGAGACAGAGAAGGTTTACAGGACAAGACCAATGTGTAGCGAGAAAGGTTGAAAAAGACACTTTGGCATTGACCTTACAATAGGAGAAATAGATTGAACATATAGAGGGAAGATGTTAAAAGTTACAGTGAGGTGAAAAAAGGAAACCCACACTGCCATCCCATGCAATCACCAAGTATGGAAGTATGTGGAGGCAGTCATAAGACAGGGAGGCAAGGGGTAGCACAGTCCTAGGGGTGAGATAAGTTTCAATGATGGCCAGGAGATGGAGGGAGTGGGAGATAAAGAAGTCATGAATGAAAGCTGATTTGGCAATGCTACACAGAACACGCGTTCCTTAAACTCTCTAGATTACTATCTTAAATCAGTACTGAAAGGGTTAAATCAATTAAACTCACCTTTATTCCAATCCTAGGGGGGTCTCCTCACTGTATGTCTGATCCTAGTCCTCTGAAGTCATTGTTAGTGATGACATGTCTAATCAAATGCTGCTCATTAGGAAGCATTGGGACACACCAACAACACTTTTCATAGAAAAGCACTCACTTCCATTTTGAACTATACCTCAGTGCAAGTGGGACAGGAAACAGCTTGACAACCAGAAGGTGCTACTAGTAGAATTCATAAAAAAAAATAACATAAGACTGCAGGGACATGTATTTAACCTCTAAAGCATGCAGCATGGTAAAGGGGTTTAGGGGTGTGGGATATTTTTATTTAGCATACTTAGGAACTAGTGCGGCTCTATCGCATTCAGAGACACATCCATTTCTTAACCCCAATGGTTCTCTGTTTCTTTCTGGATGGAAAGAACAGCCTTGAAGCAGTTCTTATATTGTCCTTATCTTGACCAACGTTGTACCTGATCTTTTTTACGAGTGCAAATTCAGGATTGTCTTTGTAATAATTTTGTTGATCTTTCATGTGTACTGTTTTTTGTTTCTTTTTCATATGTCTTATGTGAATACATCAAATGATACCTATGAGAGCATAAATAACAATTTTCTTTTCTTTTTGCATTGGTTGAGGTATTAAATAAGTAAAACGGATTGTGAAAAGGTTAAAAAGTCCTTGTGTATGCATTGTCAGTATTCTAGCCCATCTGCATGTTCTGTGTTCTAGAATATGCCATTATTAAGTGTATAGGTTACTGAAGGTTATATAATAAGCTAGATAGAAGCCACATCTGTGAAATGTAATAAAACAGTATGGACTGACCTGACAATGTTTTTAAAAACTCATAGTGTTGCGATAATAAAATATCATGGGTTGAATGGGTTGAATGGGTTTCAAGTTTTTTTTTTTTTACGTCAACATAAGTATTCTAATTAACCAGGTAGTTAAGACTATGAGTTTGTTTTACCAGTGTGGTAGGTAATTAGGCAATTGCTACAAAATTATGAAAACAAGTTATCATTTCTAAAATGTTAAGTAAACATAAAGTGAAATTATGAATTGTCAGAGCTGTGTTGATGAATTGCCTGACATTTAATGCTTGGTGGCCTTATCTGGTATTATTGACACGCTGTCACATGACATAAACGCAGAGTGGATATTGTAGAGACAAATGAGTCAGGAATTTCTATCTCAATAGGAAGTACTTTATTTGTGTACTGGGAATTAACAGATAAAAATTGCAAGCCATCATCACTTCTTACTTCTATAGCATTTACTGTATACCAGCTTGAGTGTAACCTTTTTACGATAAATTGCAAATAGCAATAACAATAATAATGTAAAACAACTTTGAGATAACCCAATGATGACATTCATTTATAATATACACATGATAAAAAAAAGTTATTTAATAAGCTTGTGATTCTATTTAATTTATGGTTTTAATTTGTGCCATAAGATTTGGTGTGTCAGAGGGATTTCATGTTTTCTATAATTCTTTGCCTTTCCATTAGTCATCAGGTAACTCCCCAACAAGCCCATTAGCACTTATTTATTTCTTTATAAGTGTACAACACACATGTTGCATGACTCAAGCAGTCCTTACCAAAGTCTGTGTCTGGCCAGATTCTTCAGTGGTGTGGCAGAACACTGTGTGTGTAGATGGCAGGTGCATGATGGAACATCAAATGCCAGTTCTCTTTCTCCCACACAGCACCAATGACCTAAACTGCACTGATGGGGTTGGAGAGAGAGGGTACCACTACACTACATACACTACACAAATACCTCCATGTTCACATACACTACTACACTACACTTCCAAATTCATTAACGTTACTACACTACAAAATTCCATCCTCATTTATAAACAGACACAATAGACTCACTACAAAAATACACACTCACATTCACTGGCATTTGCATACTGACACACATGTTGAACGATATATGCCCCCACATTAACACACTACCATATTACACAAGCGCATCGCCCTATTCATACACACTGTCATGCTGTGTAAATACATCCACATATTAGCACACAAAACACAACCTCATTTATACACACTGCCAACTACACAAATACATCTAAACAAGATGCATATTTAAATACAAGAAGGGAAGGGTTTCAAGGAGAAGTGGGGAAGTGAGATGGGGAGGGAAAAAAAGAGCGAAGTAAAAGAGATGGTAGTGCCTTAGGGGAATAGAAGAGTACATTCCCACACAGGGGGCACCCCAACCCAGGGGTCCCAGACTTTGTAAGACTGGGACGAAAGGCCATTTCCAATGTTTTGTAATATACAGTCTATTCGCTGTGCATATCCTAAAAATCTATTTATTGTGTTCAGATGTAAGGTCCTAAGAGCATAATGGCAGTGAAGTAAGGCAAGTTAAGGGTTACTTTATCCAAATTCTGCTAAAGGCAGCTCCACCACCTACCTGTGTCTATTGGAACCCTCTTGGCCACCCCAATGAAAGCATAACAAAGAATAGGATAGATATGTCATAGTCTAATGAGGGGGAGGGGGCTAAATACCATCTTGCTAGTGTAATAAAAGCTTTCACATACAAAAATACATACTTTTTACATTGTGAATCCGCATTCCCAAAACATTTTGTGAATCCGCATTCCCAAAACATTTTGTAAATCCGCATATCCAAACAAAGCATCAATTTCTTTTATTTTACTTATACATTATATTTGTCTTTTTATTTTATTTTATTTATTCTGAATATGTTTTAAGGAATGTGAACTAGTGGAAAACATGTAATCTCTTAAAATGTATGAAAACAACATATAACTCTAAATGTAGCTGATTTAAATGTTGGTTCCCTTCTCTCTCCTATCAGTGTTAATGTTGCTGTTACTGGTGGTGTAACATGCCTTCTAGCAACAATGACATTTAAAACCTGCTGAATCGGATATGAAGTCATATCTTTTATTAATTGTGCTGGCAAAACCCTCCAGCAAATGTAGAGATCGCTTCCTCATCAGTAACAAAGGGGTTAATTACTTTTATTTCTCTTTAAAAGGATGCTGGATACTTGCTCTCTGCATGGTTTTTATGTTTTTTTTTTCTGCTTTATTTAGCATTAGAGCTAAGTAAAGTGTGAGAAACAAAAAATGACCTCAGTTGGTTTGCTGTATGAAACTCCATATAGTACAATATGTGGGATGTTTAAAAAACATCCCAAACATTAGCATTCACAAATGGCCTTTAAAACCATTTTTAAAGGCCATTTTTTTTTAATGAAAAATAAAATCAGCTGTACTTTTATCCCCATCTATGGAATCCCCACCGTTCAGCATAATGTAGGAAATTACATTTTCAAAAGCAATCTTGAGAAAGCAATAATGTGTATTGAAATAATACAGCAGAATCTCCCATGCATTGTCTGCCTGCTTTGTGTATTAAACACAACAGTTTTTTTGTCGTCAGCTTAATCTGCAGACATGTGCGGTGTCTGGAATAGGGATGTTCTCGAATCCTAACTCACATGGAGGACCAGACTGTGCATCCTCGTGCCGGGAGCTCAACCTAATTCTAATCATGGTCTTCCCTACTTTGTTTCATCAACTTCACATTAAATCCTAAAGCGCTTACAGCTGATGCTGACCTGACCGGTGAGTTGAGCTTTCAGATGCCACATAACAGTTTGCTATGATAAACTGATTTCATGTTCTATTTAAACTTGCTGTATCGGTATACAGGTGTTCGTACAGAACAGCCTGTCCAATGTGACTTTGCTGTGAGTTGATTGAAAGTGACTGTAAGCAGTGATATAGACAGATATGATAGATTGTTATCCATTTTAATAATCATTCATGCTCAAATACAAAGTGTTTTTTTTCATCTTTATTTCATCATTAAATAATATTTTTTGTTCAAATACAATATTTGAGAGATTGGGGAAATATTGATTAACTATACATACACATAAAATATATACAGTGTTACCCGTTGGGAGGGGATTGAATAGACTCGTGTTTATAAGGCACATGTAGTGAAATCAGAAATAACACAAAAACTTAGTGTTAATTTTAATGATTAAAAAAATTACAAAATTCAATGTAATATAGTCAATCAAAAATATGAGAACTCTGAGAATGGACAAACGCTTAGAGAAACTCAATAGAGGGCCCTTTGTTAACCCCCTGCTCTGGTCTCAAAATAGTTTTTGAAAATAGTGAACCTATTTTGCATATCAGACTGATCCCACCCATAAGGGCAGTCCAGAACCAGAAAGTTCTCGCTGCACAGGTGATACAGCAACCCCTGATGATCATTTTGGCCTTTTTGAGCCTCATAAGTGAGGTGTAGCTGATACCCCTCAAGGCACAGTGAGCACAGGGGTCCATGTCTGGATTACCCTTTCATCAAAGGGAGGGCCCAAGTTAATGCATTGCAACATCAGTTATCAGTATCAGTTACACCTCGCTGAGAGGCCTATAGAAGGCTAAAACAATTGTCTGGGGCTGCTGTATCTCTCCGGAAAAGCAAACTTGCTGGAATTTCAGTTCTGGACTGCCCAGTGGCAGAACTAATATACTAAGAGCCCTGTGTGGCAAAAGGTAGTTCCCTATCTGTCGTACAATTCTCAGGAAACTAAGTCTGCTGAGAATCTGTTTATTGCCCATCCCTGTAGGGTTGTATTTGTGAGCAGTGTTTGTTTGAATGTAGTAATGTTTTTGTATGGAGTATGTGAGCATATAGGGGTGTATATGTATATACCATTGCCACTGGAATTCTATGTAATGTTTGTGTTTAAATGTAGGGGTGTGTTTGTATGTAGTGTTGGCTTTTAAATGCAGGTGTAAATTTGTATGTAGTATTGCTGTTTGAATTAAGGGGCTTGTTTGTATGTAATCATTGTATGATTTTGGTATTTTACTGAGGGGGTATGTTTGTATGTAATTGTGTTAGATTGCAAGGACATATTTGCATGCAGTGTTGGCATTTGATTTCTGGGATGTATGCACCTACACTCATACACATATTTCCAAAGAGATACACATACACATTGAGATACACACACAGATGCACACACTGGCATATACACACTCACACAGATGCACAATGACATATGCACACACATACTGACACACACCTAAATACACACACACTAACACACACATTGTATGTGCAGGAGGGTGGCTTCCCCGGGGTCCTGCTGCTGACTGAAGAGAGTGTGGGGCTGGCTGGAACAGGGTCTCTGCCTCCTCCTCATTTCTTCTCTATATAAAGCTAGAAGGAAATGACATGCACTCACTTCCTCCCACTGCTGCCAATACTACAGGAGCCTGGTTGCCATGGTATCCAATCAGACCCATGTTCAAAAATAGTCATTGGTGGGCCCTAAGTGCATGTGTTGTTCCTCTTTTGCTACTGGGACTGCCCTTATAGATGTGATCAGTCTGATTTGCAAATGGTTTGGGTTCACTCTGTAATGGCACAAATGAGAAAAGCTATTTTGAGCCCTAAGCAGGGATTTACCGAAGGGCAAGCTATTGAGTTTCTTTAAGTCTCTGTCGGTTCTCAGATTTCTCAGATTCTCTGTTGTAATATAGTCATAGTATAGTCGTAGTTATAATCTTATAATGCAAATGAGTTGGATAATTTTTCAAAATAATTTATTTTGACTTATAGTTAGAATTTAGCTTTTCAGTTCACCATAATTCTCTGTTTAGTGGTTAAACTCTTTAGACATGTAAATTCTACAGTGAGTTTTTAATGCTATAATTGCTCACATATTCACAAAATAGAATTGATTTAACACACTGACTGATCTCACACTAATAATACATGGTGAAGTGTTTTATTTAATAAGCTATAAGCTTACTTGGGTATTTTTTAATTCACTATTTTCCACAGTAATACTACTATACTTTCTATTTAAATTTGTGTCAGTTTTGCAGTTTTAGAAAATAAGAACACTACAGAGCTTTTCCCCCTCTCCCGCATCATTGCTTTGATATTTTTCTGTTCAAGCTCTTTAGTACAAGCTTTTCTAAATCCCTAATTTAATTAATACTTGGATGCCAATTAAAATGTATTGCATCATAAACGAAACACTGTATGTTCATAATTGAACTTTTGCCTATCATACAGATTATAATCGTGCAATCATATTCATAATATGATTATTAATTTTTTGACACAAGGTGGCATAAATCAAAACTGTGCCCAAGACCTATCAATAGGGCCTGATTCGAGCATATTTCAAGTCTACTTTTCGCAATGAAGATTAACTCACTTGTGCTAAAGCAAAAATATACAGCTCAAGCATTTTGAGAATAGGGTGAAACTTAATATAAATGAAAATTCTTTTAATATGAACCCCTAATATGTGGTTTTCATAAATTTTTTTGTTTTTAGATTACTTTTTTTTTTTTTGGTCAGTCTGTTGTTATTGTCAGTCAAAAGGGAAGACATGCATGACAGAAAGGAAAACAGCAATCCATAACAAAACTAGCATAGCATATCATAAATGACATTATGGGGTATAACTGGACTGAGGGTTTTATAATAAGATATAAAGAAAAACAGTAGCTAAACATCTCAGATGAACTAAGCCTACTACCCTTTGTATGGAAATTATCAGTATAATCAGTGGTTGCTGCGGGGAAGAGAAGGCTATGTGCCTTTTGAAAACATTGAGTGTGGGGCAGGTAATAACATCTGTAAACAAAGAGCAAGAGGCTGACACTCACTCTAATATGCTACTAAATGCTTAAAACAGTGGGAAGGGGGTGGGCGGTGGAGAGAGAGGTACTTACAACCCAAAGCAGGCGGGAGGAAATTTGGCGGAACGTGTCTCAAAGGACAGCTGTCAGACCTCATAGTATGCAGGAATAGGTAACTAAGTAACAAATAAACGGTGTGCTACATTAAATATGAACTTAGATAAAAGCAAAACTATTAGCAGCGTGTGGTAGCAGTGAACGTTCAAGCTATCCCGGTGGTAGCGGGGTTGTTCTGTTAGATAGCTGGAATAAACAGGCGGATTGTGGCCAGGTCCCATGTCATCGACTGTGACTTAGACGCTGGTGGCTGCGGCCCCTTCTCAGCTAGGGGAAGTCCAAGTTGTTGGATCAACACTGTGGTCAATGGTCTCAGGGACCTCCGCCATTCCATGGCGGCCCGAGATATGTCAGGATACAAGAGCAAGGAATGTCCCTCAAATTGTTGTGGAAAGGTGTACTGCGGACAGGAAAACTTGCTTGTCTGGACCGTGTTGAAAACGTTTGCTGGGCGGTTGCCTGGGGTTGTGGTAGCCTGTAGCACCCATCCAGAATCATATCTTTGGCTTGTTTGGGGGGAAATAGACTGGATAGCAGTCTCCGAATGAGGTGGAGGATTTCCACCAATGTAACACTCTCAGCCAGTCCCCTTATTTTGACATTTTTCTATCGCCTGCAATCCTCCATGGCCGCAACTTGGTGCTGGGTTTGGGTCAAATCTTTCTTGATCATTGTCACCTGATTCTCAAGGTTAATAATGCGGGCCTCGTGCTGCAGTGCTGTTTTGTGTCATGTAGTCGCACTGACACTCCACGAATTTCCTCCTCAAATGAATTTATGTCTGCTGTGATATGGTGGCAGAGGTCATCTTCTAGGGCCTTCAGTCTTTCTTCAATAACTGGGGGGCAGCCCTGCACCTTAGGCTTGAATGCTCTCCGTGTCTCAGCCATCAGTTCCAGGTTGGAGAGCGATTCTTCGCTGGATGTTCGGTTCAGAGAGCGGCGCCGTGACAGGCCTCGAGGATGCTTGTGGCCTCCACAATAGTTTGTCCATATCGGCGGTGGATGGGGGCTTTTCCACCCGGTATTTTTTGCTTTTGCGCCCCCTTACTTGGCAAGTCAGGATGCATGTTGTTGGAGCTGGTGTGGTAGGTATAATAGGGGAAAACAGCGTTTTTATCCCCGGTTTCAACGGAGCGCATGAGAGACACGTCCGTTCCGTGTGGCTGTTGGCTCTGCCCCCTTTAGATGACATTTTGTGGACATACTTTTTCTTTTTTTATCCAAATCCAAAGCAACACATTTTCAAAAAATTAATTCCCAAAAGAAAAACATGTATAATAAAATTATAAAGTGCGTTTGTATGTTGCGTGCACAATCTCCATTTTTGTTGCAATCACCACATGGCAAAATGTAGTGTGCATGTGTTTTAGGACAGCGTCTAGCTTTGTTAAGATATTCCTGCCTTTGTTCACATATTTCTTTGCCTTCAAAGTGTGCTTTTGTCCACATACAGTGGCTATTACACAGTGTCATGCTTTTCTTAGTCACCTGTTACTTTCCTTTGGCTCTAATAATATGGTCACGTTGTATTTATTGCTTTACATCTGGACGCAGCATCCTTTCCACACAGATAATAGACTGTACAAAATTCAGTCATTGCATGACTCAAACACTTGCTCGGAGTACAATTAAATAGGTCTGTAAAAGAGAAACGCATTAAGGCACAGTGCAAAGCAGCTTATTTCAGGTCCAATCAGTACCTGTATGGCTCCAATAAGCAGTAACGACAACAGCTCCAGCAGAACTATAATTGTTCATGCATTAAATTGCTCATTTTCTATATTGCTGCCCAGTGTTGGAAAGCGTATGACATTAGCTGTCTAAAGAAAGTGTGTCTGTTAGTTTTATCAGATTTATTAGTGGATTAAACAACTACATAACTGACAAAACAAGCCAAACGAAAACTCCTGTTATCTCAAAACATTGCATTACCTCTTTGAAGGCCAGAGGGGTGTGCAGCAATATAAGACACACTGCCATGATCACACTGTTAACGGAAATAAAAAGGATTTCATCTGGCGATAGCATTCATTTCTACTAAAATTATTTCAGACAAGATATTCACTGTACGCAAGGCGAACTAAGAAGGAAGAAGGAAACAAGCACAAAAACAACTATCAAAAACAAATCAAAATTTCACAGCATATAATCATGTAGGTAAATTCCAGGCTGAGCAGAATCCATATTTTTATTGAATAGTAAACAAACAGATAGGAATAATGAGCATTTGATTGTAGATACTTTAAATTGTGAGCTATTTTGAGTCTCACGTGGACAACTATTAAAGGACCACTCTAGGCACCCAGACCACTTCAGCTTAATGAAGTGGTCTGGGTGCCAGGTCCAGCTAGGATTAACCCATTCTTTTATAAACATAGCAGTTTCAGAGAAACTGCTATGTTTATGAATGGGTTAAGCCTTCCTCCAATTCCTCTAGTGGCTGTCTCATTGACAGCCGCTAGAGGCGTTTGCGTGCTTCTCACTGTGATTTTCACAGTGAGAGCACGCAAGCGTCCATAGGAAAGCATTATGAATGCTTTCCTATGCGACCGGCTGAATGCGCGCGCAGCTCTTGCCGGGCGTGCGCATTCAGCCGACAGGGAGGAACGGAGGAGGAGAGCTCCCCGCCCAGCGCTGGAAAAAGGTAAGTTTTTCCCCCTTTCCCCCTTCCAGAGCCGGGCGGGAGGGGGACCCTGAGGGTGGGGGCACCCTCACGGCACTATAGTGCTAGGAAAACGAGTATGTTTTCCTGGCACTATAGTGGTCCTTTAAGTATACAAGATTCTCTAGACACCCAGTTTTTATTTGTATCTCTCCTCCCACAGCCTGTGGGGGGACAATGCTCTATTGTGGTTATGGTGCTTGGCGTGTTCCTTTAACCTAAACAACAACATGCCTGCAGAGAACCTCCTAACCAATATCTGAAATAGTATCCCCCATGTTATGAACCTTTCACATTTATTCAAACTCATTTCAGTGTTTTTTGTGTGAAGAGTATTTCCTCCTTGTTTCTCTTTTTTTTCATGCTGACCCCTTTATAAATTAACCATGATACATCCCTGGCCTGTCAATCAGATAACAGGTCCTGTTACTTCCTGGTTTGTTTAGCTCAGTGGAGGATTTGGTCTGCCCTACTAATTCTGTAACATTGGTTTAGATGAGGAAATCAAGGTGAAAGAAAAATCAATTCTGGTGACAGTTGTCCTTATCCTTTAACAATGTTTCTAGTTTGCCTATTTGTACTTTTGATGTGAAATTCACTTTGTATTCTCACTTCAGTAAATTACCCTGTTAATTTTTAAAGTCAGTTATCCCCTTATAACAAATCACTGCTTAGTGAATAAATCTCTGAATAAATTATAGGTAAGTTCACAAGGCTCTTGAGTTTTTAAATGTGTGTAATAAAACTCCAGTTTAAATAATGCAAATCACAAATTAATTAATTTTGCATGTACTTTTTTTTTTTTAATCTCTCACAAGTATGTCTCATTTTTTTCTAGAATTTGTGAGATAAGCCATATCTCTAAATAACATTTAAACTATGCAGTTTTCTAATCATATTTAAAGGGTCGAATATCCGTCAACTTAGAAGTGCTTAAAGAAATATTTCAAAGGAATCTAAATGAAATAAGGGAAAGGGTCTTGGCAGTTTGAGGTTGATGAGTGTTCATTAAAATATTATCTGAGAGCTACTTTATATAACAGCCTTCAAAAGGTTTGTTCTCTTGTTGCTCATTCAGTAGAGGTGCTGTACAGCTTCAAAGTGACTTACACGCTGCAAAACAGAGTAGGGAGATATATGCTATTTAAAACCGGCATCGATTGGCAAACCCTTTACTCCCCAGAAGGGTAAGGGCTGTTTTTGCATCTAATATGCTGACAAAAGGCTACAATCACATTGTAAAACATGAAGTAGACACATCACAAAAATACTTTACACTGTTCAGCATAAAATATAGCAAATGCTGTATTAACCTTTTATATTAAAGCAGGTTTATTTTTATTTTTTTAAATTTCCATCTAATTGCTTTGAAACTGTGAGCTATGGGTAATATGTTATAATGTTAATTCCAAACCATAAGTGTCAAAATAAAGTCCTTTAATCCCTTAAGGACCAAACGTCTGGAATAAAAGGGAATCATGACATGTCACACATGTGTGTCCTTAAGGAGTTAAAAGCTACCTTTGAAATGCTATTAATTTTAATTTCAGTGCTTTTGTTAGTAGTGTTATATATTTGTGGTTAGGATTTGGAGTTTAGTTCAGAAATCAGAGTTAATTTTATGGGTTAAAATTTAGGGTTAATGGCTCAGTTGGGACTAGAGGGGAACTGTTAGAGGTACATACCTTGTCCACACTCACCCAATGTAAATCAAACCAAAGTAAATCTCTTCTATGATCATCATGGCTATCACGTAAAAATATATTGGCCTACTCTTATTATGATGTGACAATACCATATGACTACACTAAACCACTTTGTTACGGTACCTTCAGCATAAAATGTACAAACCGCCGTTTAGTGAATGCTCCCCGTTCGCAATAATGTTGGCTGTAAGCGTATCCAATACAACCATGCGAACCGCCAGCAAGGGAACACTCCAAACTCCCGAATGGTATCCGTACGGTCACTTCCCTCCACGAGCCTCAAGCTCACGAACCGGCAATATCCGCCGAACGCCGGTATCTCCCAAGTGGCTGATAATTCCAAATAGCAGTCTCTAGTCGCCGGTAATAAAATCCCCCCAATAACGAGACCAAGCTCCACATTGAGGGTAAAACACGAACTGAGTTTATTGGGGGCTACCTGCCCGTATTTATGCAGGTCTCCCACTTGGTGGACACTCCACTAGGGGTACAAATGGGAGACTGGAATAGCAGATGGACATATGGCATTTCAGGACATACAGTCACACAATAGTCCGAGCATACATCACAGTTTCCTCCCCTCTGCCCGGGAGTTAATTGAGAAGTAATTCAATTATCTCCCAGAGTAGAGGCAAATCGTCATTTTAAATACAAATCATAAAACACATAAAAATATATAACTTTATAACTGGCGAATGTTTCTCATTCGTGTAACACATCCCCAGATAGCCTGGATCTGAGTGCATATTATTGGCGAATAGCGCTCAGATCCCATACACATAGTTCAATCGCCATGGAGTCAAAGTCTATTATAGTTCTTCGGTATGCGATTGACTCCATGGGAAGGCTATCTGGGGTAAGTCCATTCGTGCCTTTAAATCTCCCGAACGGCCGGTGTTCGCACACTTCTGTCGATTGGAGAAGGGAGGTCGACGGCATCAGCGGTGTTCGGTTGAAAAAGTGTCAGTTTTCAGTTCCATGAATTTAGTACCGAACACCGCTGGTCTTTCGCATGGTTTAAAATGGCCGCGCCCTCGTGGTAGACATACGAACGATGACCACCCTGTATTCGGTTTTAATTGAGAAGTGTCTGTGGTTAACCGCAACTTTCTAATTGGGATCAATAGGTTAACCAGCAGCACACTTCTCTTCTGGGTGGCCGTCCGTTCGACAGTTTTGTTCGGTAAAAAAGTCAATTCACTTAAATCCAGGCATACGAATGGGGAAGTTCGTGAAACAAGCAAACAGACGAACCCAGCAATCTTAGTTCATACGGATGGGTCTGTCACACACTTCTTTAACTAGGACCTGTAAACATCTATAAATATATAAGAAGTTTAACAAATAAGGTTTGTGCTATAAATATTTTCTGTGTGACTGTTTTTTTCCCGTTATGCTCAGTGCTGCAAAATACTTTGGGTTTTTAAATATAAATGATAAGCATAGCAATTTCCTGAGAACATCGAGCTTCCTCAGCTAACGTATAATAGGCAATATTTAAGATTTAGCATCCATGAAATTGTTTCCACAGACTAGGCTACAATATTTATGAGCTGAGAGAATAAAAAAAAAATTACACAGATAAATTTTCTTTCCTTATTTCCACAATCCGTGCATCGTCAACCTTATATGTGTTTCCTAAAATATAGAAACCACCTTATATTGAATAATTCACTGATATGGATGAGTTAAAAACAAAATTGTATTCATGCATTTTGATCATAGCTACGATTTACTGCATTTGAGGTGGGGAAATTGCATTAAATATCTGCCTATATTGCCTCTCCTCCTCTTTTGTACCATCAATGTTTTCTGACCATAAATAATATGCATTGTGTATTATTACACAGTGCAGTTGTCATAGGCACACCTTGCTCTGTAGAGATCATAGAAAGCTGTATGACGAATCAGAATGCTTAATCCTAGGATAACATGTGCATATCTTGTTAAAAACACAGATAAGTGAAATATAATGTGTGATGTCATTTACATTAGTATAAATAGAAAGGTTGAGTGAGATATGGCAGATTCGAGTCACATACATCTTATCTGCTTCCTGTTTCCAGCTAATGTGTATTTTAATGTTTTTTCCATGTCTACTGTACCTGCTATTCTATCTAAATCTAAATTGATAATGCTTTGGTGCCTAGCAGAATCTGTATAGGAAAATTTTAGTTCATATATTTTCTAATGGTACGTGGAGAAAAGTTATTATAAAATTGATTTTAAAAATGTCAACTAGAGAATGATAACTTCAAAATGTTCAGTGTCAGTATAACAATGTAATTATAGCACTCTGTTAGAGCAGTGTTTATAAAGGGACTCGGTGTTGCGGTGCTAAGTACAACACTGTAACCCAAATTATTCACTATTCCTAAACTAAAGTACCTTATAACCCTAAAGGGACACTATAGGTACTAGAACCATTTCACCTCATTGAATTGGTTATGGCGCCTGGAGTTCTCTTGCACTGTCCCTCCATTTAGTGTTTAACCATTTGCAAGCAGCTTAACGCTAAATAAAGCTATCTACAGTCTATCCACACAGATCCTACTGGAAGTATGGCAAAGTCAGAATTGACATACTTCCTTTTTACCATAACATCAATGGGACTTGTGCTAGGCTAAAAGCAGTCAGTTGACACTTTCAGCTAAGCAAAGCCAGCTGCTAAGGAGTAGGTATCTTCATTAGTTCAAGTAGTACAGAGGGGATAGGCTACTGGCTACTTTAGCAGTAAAACATTAAAAACAGTTTAACACAGAATGGAAGAACAGTGACAGGGGACCCCAGAAGCTACCACTTTCATGAGATGAAGGTGATGAGACATTGCCTACAGTCTCACTTTAGGAAGCCATACACCTAGACTTCCCCTAACCCTAGGAAAGACATGTGTATGAACAGTCCTGAAAACACTGCATTCATATGATTTCAGCTCCAGAACAGCTTTGTTCAAAAGTACTCGACATGTAATATGCAGTTTTAGTAGCAGAAAAGATCCACTAATGAGTTCCTAGGAAGTCAACTAAAGATACCAAGCTTGCATATGGCTCCATAAAACCTAAAGATCAGAGACAGACAACTTATGTCCCAGCTGCTGATAGAAATGTTGGTTACCAAGAATACTTCCTCCAGATATCTCTTCCACCATATCTCATCATCCCTCCTATAAGGCCTCCTTAATTGGTTTTAGTGCCTATTTATATTTAAATGGACACTATAGTCACCCAGACCACTTCAGCTCAATGAAGTGGTCTGGGTGCCAGGTCCCTCAAGTTTTAACCCTTCAGATGCAAACATAGCAGTTTCAGAGAAACTGCTTTGTTTACATTTGGGGTTAATCCAGCCTCTAGTGGCTGTCTTCCAGACAGCCACTAGAGACCCGTCTGCGACGCCGGAGGCACATTTCGCATCCATCGCGCAAAACGTCCATAAGAAAGCATTGAGAAATGCTTTCCTATGGACACTTTGAATGCGTGCGTGTCACTTTGGCTCCGCTGACGTTTTAACCCCTTCAGCGCCACGGGAGGGGGACCCTGAGGTCGGGGCACCCTCAGGGCACTACAGTGTCAGGAAAACTGCTTTGTTTTCCTGACACTATAGTGCTCCTTTAATAAAACAGACTCCTGATTTCACCTGACATCTAATATTGTCTGGTTCAAGCTACCCAGCACCCTCATAAGGTAATTACTCCCATCCATATTCCCATCTAATTCACAGTTACAGAATGTATCATTGAAATATCCCACGTCTCTCAGGTTATACCTATGTGACATCACTAAAAGTGGCCCAAAATAAATTACACTACATCCAAATGCCTTGCTGTACAATATCCCCACCAGTAATTACACGGAACAATAAAGGAGGAACACTGCTTTCTACTAACCTTCTGCTGTTTCTCACTCTGCCTACTATCTTACCATTTGTAATCTTTGGAATCCATGAACTTGAATTTGCCTGGTTCTGATTATTTTCGCTACCACATTTTCAGTATCTCTTTTTAGCACATCTTACTCTCCACTATTTATTTATTTCAAATGGGATAACTAGGTTCTGTCTAGGATGCGAATTATACCAAGATCTACTTCTTTCCCCTCAGCCTACCATGTCTATCCTTGCAAACTAGGTCATATGCAGAACCAATATTATTATTACACTCTTTATTATTATGGCATTATATCTAGTATTATAGAAAGCTATTCTGTAATATTATGAACAACTAAATATATATCTCATAATAATATTGAATTTGTTAATAGATTAAATTAGGATTTATTGCTGCTTGTCAGGGGGTAAGATTGATCAACAGGACATCTGTGCATTGATGGCCAGAAATCGAAGGAGTTTAGTTAAGGTACACGTCCCCATAATAGGAAATTTACAAATGTGCAGCTATGCGTCATATTCACTATTCTAATGTTGACTCTTTAAAACACAGAAAAATCTAAACAGATGTGTTGAACACAATTTTTGGGCAAAGTTTTCAGTAGACAACAAAGAACATAACATACTGTTTATAACTTTGTTTTTACAGTAACAATATCTCACTAATTTTCTCGAGGATATATTATTATTATTGTTTATATAGCGCCAACAAATTCCGCAGCGCTGTACAATGGGTGGACTAATAAACATGTACTTGTAATCAGACATGCTGGATGCACAAGAACAGAGGGGTTGAGGGCCCTGCTCAATGAACTTACATGCTAGAGGAAGTGGGGTAAAGGTAAGGGTAGGAGTAGAGAAGCAGATTGGTAGAATAGTATTCACTGTAGACTTAGTGTGTATTTTTAATGACATTTGCAGGAGAGGAATCAGTTGGGAGCTATTAACAGTTTAATTGATATGCTGTTGTGAAGAAGTGAGTTTTTAATATTTTTTTCAGAGAGGCGAGACTGGGTGAGCATCTAACAGAGAAGGGAAGGGGGTTCAAGAGGAACGGTCCAGCCCTTGAGAAGTTTTTTTTTTCCCAGAGGTGGGAGTACGAGCAGAGGATAGACGTAGGTCTTCGGCAGAGCACAGGGGCCTAGACCGGACATACTTGTGTATTAGGGAGGATAGATAAATGGGAGCAGCATTATGTAGAGATTTGAAAGTAAGAACCTGAAATTTTAATTGAGCCCTATATCTTGCGGGAAGCCAGTGCAAGGACTGACAGAAGGTACAGTAAGATGAGCCTTGCCATTCATTATACACTGTAATGGGGCAGGTTGGGAGCATGTAAGATCACTGAGAAGGGGATTGCAGTAGTCAAGGCGAGAGAGGATAGTGGCATGGACCAGCACATTAGCTGTGTCTGCCGTTAAGTAGGGGTGGATACTCACAATGTTTTTGAGATGGAAGAGGCAGGATTTGACTGGGCATGAGGGGGAAGGAGAGGTCGGAGAACACCTAGGGAGTGAGCTTGTGTAGTGGAGCTGATGGTAGTGCCGTTAACGTGGAGGGAGACTAGTCGTAGCATTTAGACATCTTGACTGATAGGAGCATATTATATTCAGTGTGTTACCATATTATATTCATTGTGTTATCATATCATACAATTTAGGATGTGCTTTAGACTTGCATACTGATATTCTCAACTATCTAAGGGAGAAATTCAGAGATGAGCAGAAAATGGGTAGCAAGCAGAGGATATGGGCTGCCTCTAAGGATCATCAGACGATCCCTGCACCATGTCTTATTTTTATATTTTCTATGATCTTTTGTGGTTGTAAATGTGGGTGATGTAGAACATCTTTATTACTGTCAAGATATAGACCTGTGAATTATTCATAATAAAGGGTTACCATATAGTATAAGGACTCTCATCGAGTAGTCTGGTTAGATAGTGTTGATGTCTGAATTACTGCTGAGTATTAGGTCCCTAAAGGTAGCTGCATGAACTTAGCAGTAGAAATGTTTTAATGTGCCATTCCACATAATTACAAAATAATCTAGGTGTAAAGTCCATCAAGTTCCACCTTGAAAGCCATTCTTTTATATGTTGATCCAAAAGAAGGCAAAAAAAAATTTGTAGACATTTCAAATTATCCAATTAAAATCCTTTCAGTTTCTGAAATCTTAGTTTCAGAAAGTGCTGAGTACCGCCGGGCATGGATGCTACTGATTGCCTGAGAGCCAATCAGTAACTTCCCATTCAAAAAATTGGCTTGAAAAGAAATGTACCTTTTTCAAGCCCGTTTTGTGAACGGGGAGTCACTGATTGGCTTAGAGCATCAGCTGACGCCACTACGCCCTTCATGAAACTGAGATTTCAAAAACCGGAAGTGACTTAGCGGTGTTAAGATCGATGGGATTAAACGCTTTAACTCCTGAAGGTAAGAGTGCACCCTGGGGCCTCCTAGCACCATAACAACTTTGTTTAGATGAAGTTATGGTGCATAAACTGCCTAAGCTGTCTTTTTAAGTATGATTCTCTGCTGTGCATTTCTCATTTCATGTAACAGTTGTAAGTAGCTTTAGTTCAGGGGAAGTATATAAAGCCGGGTGTGCTCTTCGGATCCCCAATACAAAATATACATACATCAAACTGTTTACAATTTTTATAAAGATTAATATGTACATAAAGGTAAAAATACTATTGTTTTTTTTTCTTTGAATCTGGTGTGGCGGTCACCCCGAGAGGAAGAAGGGTTTCACTGCCAGAGATGTTCTTTCCCCCATTAAGAGTGTTACTGCAGTAATCTCAAGTAGCGATAATCCAAGTCGTGTTATAGCTGGTATTACTTTTCCCTACAAACATGAGACAAGGCCCTATGTTGAGGGTAAACTGGAACTGCTTTAATAGGAGCCACACACTGCTTTTTATGTGAGTCCCCGTGCAATGGGTTTCCTGAAACATATTCCAGGGGCATTCTCCACTGGACCTGAGAGGAGACTTCTGTAAAGTACACCAATAAATTACATTAACGCTCAGATCCAGGACATACACATCAATTATACCCCAAAACATACATTTAACAGTTAGGTACCCCCTCAAGTCCTATATCCCCGGACAGCCAGGATCTGAGCGGCCAACATATCCTGAAAGTGCTCAGATCCCACGAACGCAGTTGAAATGCCACCTGGATAAAATTTAGACCGACCGTACACAAGGTGCCTGCCCAAAAGAGTTCCATGAAATCAGACTGAGTGGTTGGTCTCCTTTGGGGGTACAGAATACAATAAAATATTGAATGAAACTGTTCGTACATATGCTTGGCTTGTATCCCTTGTTCGGGAGTTTGCTTCCACCGAATGCCTTTCCATTCTAACATATTTTCCCAAACTTCAATGGAGGCGGAAGTTCCAACGATGTTCACGCAGTCGAGTGCCCAATTTTAGTTTCATACACTCGACGACCAAACATCGATGTACGTGTTCACGGCTAAAGATGGCCACCGCCACATGTTTGTACATGCGAACAGCAACCACCCAGCTACCCGTTTAGAATGTTGTGGTACAAGTGTTGATGAGGTATTGACAGGGGTGATGGAGGTTAACAAGCTGCACACTCTGCATATGGGTGGTCTAGTCATTCGGGGGTTTGTTTGCTATACAAACAAAAATAATGAGAAAAGAAAAGGAGAATGCAATGTACAGAACAACCAGGAGAATGAAGCAAAGTAGTAAGTTGTAATCCAGGGGCAGGGTGGTCTGTCACATCTAGGAACTGTCTGATTTTTCACAAATGTCTTAAAGCAGCAAGGTGGATTGTTAGGTTGCGTTAGGGGGAGTCAACTACCAACCGGAGCAGACGCACTAGCCACACAACCGGTCTGTACCTACCCCAACATCACTCAAACGACATGGGAAAGCCTTGCAGAAGTGAAACAGCCTCCAACGATATAGGCACCTTGCTCTCGGTCACTCCACAGCTTATCTCCTTCAATAGGTTTTGGATGTCTGCCTTACTCACAGACTGTTGTTCCAGGGAGGTACTGGGGTTTGCCTGTTTGGGTACAGGTAGTTGCTTCACCTGGAAATCAGGGCCCTCATACTGTGCTTGCTGGGGAACAGAGAGTCATTCTGATCGCTCTCTTCTGATGCGATGTCAGAGTCCTCCTGCACAGGCGCCATTTTGAAAGGCCGCCAGCAGCCACAGTATGTGGAGAAAGCCCTGATCACCAAGTGAAGCACCTACCTGTACGCAAACAGGCAAACCCCAGTACCTCCCTGGAGCAACAGCCTGCGAGTAAGGCAGAAACCCAGAACCTATTGAAGGAGATGAAAGCCCAATTCGCTGCTGACATAGCCTTGGTCAGAGAGGATTTAGGGGCTATAACAGCCAGGCTGCAGACACTGGAAGATGATGGTGACATGTCTAAAGGCAAACCTGCAGACTGAGGTGGATAAACTTAAAAACACAAACCTCATCATGGAGGGCAAGATGGCTGCCTTTGAGGATGCCAAAAACCAGTGAAATCTTAGGATCCGGGGGGGGGGTGAAAGTCCCCACTTCCTCAGACATATGCTGAGCTCCCTGCTCTCACCCTTTCAAGCTAAAGCCGCCTTGCTGCAATACCACTTTCGGATTCCCAAATCACCTAGTGCCCCTGCAGGGGTCCTCAGGGACTTGTTGCAGTTCTTTCAATCTTTCAAAAGTAAGCAACTGATACAGGCTGCTACTCACGCAATGCCTGCTTACCACTTTGAGGGATCTGACCTCTCATTCTTCAATTATCTTACTAGATCCACCATGCTGTAGTGCCAATCCCTGCATACCGTGACCCAGAAGCTAAGAGACCACAAAGTGATATACCACTGTGGCCCAGGCCGAAAGTTACCAGTGCTCCATGATGGGAAACAGATTCAGCTTACGCATCTGTCGGATGCAGAGAAGTTTCTAATGGCGCTTGAACAACTATGGGACTAGTGGACATAATGCAGCCTGCTCAGCTCTCACAGCCCAGATCCTCAGCTCAAACATGGCACATTGAAAACATACAGACATTTTTGCCGAAATCCGTATACTGTCAGTCAGATAAACATGATATATCTACCATTTATGTTTCCATATCTCATGATGTATACTAGTCAGCCATGTTTAATATAAAAATGTGCAACTTACATGTGCCATGATAATGTCTATGATGAAAAGCGTATGTGTGCTGTTGTGGCACGTTAAACATGTCTGTCAATCACTTGCACAGAAAAATGAAGAATTGAAAATGTTTAAAAAGTTAAAATGTTGTTATAAGTTTGATTGAAATAGCTTTTGATTTTAGTAAATATGCTGCAAACACAACAAATGACAATTTTCAGCTCTTTACAACCTATAAAGTGTTTTGAAACTTACTGTGCGTAATAATTTGGAACAGTGCATTGTAAGTTTTTTGTTATCATTAGGAGGTTTGTTCAATAAAATTTGAATTGTACTCTTAATAGTTGAGAATTATGCTGACTGTTATTTACATCAATTATTTAGGTAAATGAGAAAAATACCATTTGCATAATAATTTGAAATAGGGTGTAAACTTTTAACAAGTTTTACAGTTTTGAAAACTGTAATGGCTCTGATCTCTCTGCCTCTCTCCTTCAGATTAAAGTGAGGCTGACACATTGTAACAGTGATCGCAGCGACTGCATTACATGCTGCAGATCACAGTAATTTGCCACAGGCGGTCTTCCTAGTTGCCAGGGAGGTCCCCCAACCGTGATCTGCAACGGGCGAATGGCGGCGACCACGTGGGCGGCAAAAACGGCGAGGACACGCTATGCCACCCGACGGCGTTTAGAGCCATCTCATAAGGATGGCAAAGAACGCCCGCTGTCCTTGAGGGGTTAACACACCTATATATAGCTTTTTTCTTTGTGAACGACTTTAGTTTGCGATGTCTAAGCATCTTTCCTTTGTGCATTGCCTATCTGACACCATTCCCACTGACAGCCATGTGTTGTTGTCCTACTTTATGATACGACTGTGATGTTGCTGTCTACTATTACTATAGAATGCACTTTAAATGTAGCGTATTATGCTTTTTTTCTTTCTTATGAATCTTTATATGCTACAATAAAAATACAACAAAAACATGAAAAGATCTAAAATATTGTGTTATTGAAATGTGCATTGGGATTTAGGTTATTGTGCAAGTAACTTTATTTTGTTTTTATTTATATATTTAGGCCATTCTGATGCCCAAGAGTTGTAGGAGTTAACATGTAGATCTTATTTCTTTGTTTTTAACTTTTATTTAAGTTCCTCCCTTAATTTCCTGTGTGGAGCTCAAGTGGAGTATGTACATGGATACAGGCCTGTGTATAAACATGTAAATCATGATTCCAATCAGAAACTCAACATTTCTACTGTTGAAAGGTTTAATGATTGGGTTAATTACATTAACAGCATCATGCTTTCTGATGGGCTTAAGTTGCTTGCTGGTGTATAATTTCATCACTGGCATTGGTAAATTAGCTTGCGGGTGTTTTTCTTAACATGATTCTTCTGATGTCATTAATGTACACCACAAATTTCTAGTTACAATTAATTAAATACACTCTAAATTGTGGCATACAAATAAAAACCAACAGTTTGATCTAACAATACAAGTCTTCCTCAGGGCTATCTGATTAAAAAGTAATTAAAATACTTCAAAATGTTAAGGAAACTGTGGAATAAAACCTGATTCCCTGGGGCTTATCTTAAAATTATATCATAAATTAATTTCATATTATCTCAAACAGGCAGCATTACAATTTACATAGATATCCATATCTTGTATTAGGAAATGTATTCAGTTTTATGATAAGTTCAAGGATATAAGGGCATGAGCTTTGGAAACTTTGAAAAATATGCAGTTTTTTTTTACTGACAACTGAGATATATTAAAGGGAACCTATCAATAAAAATTTATATTTTAACATTAATATTCATTTATAGCACATTCATGATTTATCTTTCAAAACATATCATTCTAGTTATGAATTATGTATTGTAGGAAGCATGTTGTGTGTTATCATATCATATAATGTGTGTCACAGCTCAGCCCGAGTCCTGTAGACAGCAAGGTGTGACTGCCCCTTTAGGAGACCTGGCTGGGTTTGAGCTCACTGCTCAAGCATCCCAGTCAGGTTCTCTGCCATGACATCCATCAGGGGGCTTCCATTTCTGTTTACATTTTTCTGCTTCCTGACCCCCTTGCCTGGATTGAGCAGTGCTGACCCACCTGAAGCCCTTTTCCAATTAGGGTCAGCTGCATCTAATTAGCAGGCTGTAAAAGCAAGCCCTGCCTGAGTCCTAGTATCTGGTCATTTTGCCTGTTTGTTGTTTTCTGCCAGATCTTTGATTTGCTACTGACTGATTTCCTGGACTATGACCTCTGCCTGATTTACCAACTTTGTTACTCCGCTGCCAGCCCTGACTTCTGCTTCTCGCCTGACCCTGCCTTTGGATTTTCCCTTAATCTGTACTGATTTTGCCTGCTTCCTGTGCCATCTCCTGCAACTGGGCTCCAACTCCTGGTAAACTGTTCCATAAGTCCCCTGGTGACTGTTACAATGTGTCAGTCAACATTTAGTGGCTCATGTCCATGTTTGAGTTTCCTTGGAGTTCCCTGTGCATTCAAAAAACCGGCAGGTGATGTATCTCAAACTCTGCACACATTTATACAATGCAGTTTAAGTAAAGGGACATTAAAATCACCTAGACCACTTCATTTAAATTCAGTTCAGTTGCCTTGTCCTTTCAACTCTGCAATGTAAAACATTGCAGTTTTTTTGTTTTAGAAACTGCAATGTTTAAATTGCACTGGTAAATCCTGCTCTACTTGTGTGCCACTGACTGAGTAAAACTCTGTCTTTTTATGCAAAAGCCCATAGGAAAGCATTGAATACAATGCGGGCGGACAGGGGCTCATCATGGACTCTCTCACTGGTCTGGGCTACAGTATGTAGCCCCATATGCAGCAAACTGTGATGCACCGTGTGACACTGTTCTATCATGGCCAGCATTACAGTTTTCAGCAATTTGAGCTACAGTAGCTCTTCTGTGTGAGCAAGGGGAGTCTGGGAAAGAGGAGAAACAGGGAAAACCTGGGGCACAGGAGAAGCAGAGAGAACATGGGTCAGACAAGAAGCAAGGTGAGCCTGGGACAGAAGAGAAGCAGTGGAGCATGGGATAGAGAGAATGGTGAGATGGGGCAGAGCAAACAAACCTTTTGCTAATATGAGGGATACAATTTATGGAAATGGGCTGCCATGTTTGGGAACCACTGTTCTATTGCCACTAGGGGTTAAACACCATATTGATTGCATGGTTTGTTTCGGTTGATATTATGTTACACTTCATTGGATCATGTTAACACATGAACCCATATTTTATCAGAGTTTGACTTTGGGTTTTACAACCTGAAAAGTGTAAAAAAGTACTTTCAAATCACATATTGAGACCCCTGAATTGAATACAATTCATTTTAAAATATGAAAGAAATACATTTTATGTTTTTTTTTTATATTTGGTGGCTAATTCTGCAAGGTGGAGATTTAAAGGACCACTATAGGCACCCAGACCACTTCAGCTCAATGAAATGGTCTGGGTGCCAGGTCCATCTAGGGTTAACCCTGCCTGCTGTAAACATAGCAGTTTCAGAGAAACTGCTATGTTTACATTAGGGTTAATCCAGCCTCTAGTGGCTGTCTCACTGACAGCCGCTAGAGGCGCCAGGGCAGAACTGGGGATACGAAGCAGCCCTGGAAAAAAAAATCTATTCCAGCCCCATAAGTCATTGTGCTATGTAGGGTGTGTGTGTATATGTGTAATAAAATATACACAGACTTGAAATAGTTGGCTGCACGCTCGGATTTCCTTAAAACTTAACTTTTATTGAAATATATTTAAGAGAAGATCAACGTTTCAGTCCCTCTTGTGGACTTTCATCATGATCCTGTGCAGCCAACTATTTCAATTGCCTGGATACTGGAGCCCTGGTGATGCACCCGGTCACACAACTTTGAAGCCTGAGTGCAAGGTACAACAGCTTTTTATTTGTATATTATTATTATTGATACATTTCTTCTTCTAATTCAAAATATTCTTTCAGGGTAATTAAATTATACCGTAAAGCATACACACACACACTCTTACTGATGCACACAAATAGGCTCATTGACAGACAATCTCAATGACACACACAAACTTAGTACAGACAAACTCACTGTCACACACACATGCTCACTGATGCGCACACTCTCCCTACAGGCAAGCCTATTGACACACACACATGCTCCCTACAGAAGAGCTCACTAACACACAGATTCACTGCAGACAAGCTCATTGACACACACATGCTCACTACAGACAAACTCACTGACACACATATGGTCACTACAGACAAGCTCACGACACACCCATGCTCCTTACAGACAAGCTCACTAACACGCGCGCACACACACATGATCTCTACAGACAAGCTCACTGACACACATACAAGCTCACTCACTAGCAGGCGCACACACACAGAGGTTCCCTCACTAGCAGATACGCGCACACACACACAGAAGCTCGCTTGCTCAATCACTAGCAGATGCGCGCACACACACAGACATCCCCACACACAGAGGCAGACAGTCATTGACACTGAGGCAACCATCCGCACATACAGAGACAGGCAGACAGCCACACACACACACACACACACACACAGGCAGACAGCCACACACTCTCACACATACACAGGCAGATCTAAGACGTTTTCTATTTACACAAAAGGCCTATTCCTCTCAAATATTGTTCACAAATCTGTGTTAGTGAGCACTTCTCCTTTTGTTTAGATAATCCATCCACTTCACAGGTGTGGCATATCAAGATGCTGATTAGACACCATGATTATTGCAAAGGTGTGCTTTAGGCTGGCCACAATAAGAGGCCACTCTAAAATGTGCAGTTTTATCACAGCACAATGCCACTGATGTCGCAAGTTTTCAGGGAGCGTGCCATTGGCATGCTGACTGCAGGAATGTCCACCAGAGCTGTTGCCGTGAATTGAATGTTCATTTGTCTACCATAAGCTGTCTCCAAAGCCATTTCAGAGAATTTGGCAGTATATCCAACCGGCCTCACAACCGCAGACCACGTGTAACTACACCAGCCCTGGACCTCCACATCCAGCATCTTCACCTCCAAGATCATCTGAGACCAGCCACCGGACAGCTGCTGCAACAATTGGTTTGCATAACCAAAGAACATCTGTTCTCTTCCAGGATGAATCCTGGTTTTCACTGTACATGGCAGACAGTGTGTATGGCGTTGTGTGGGCTATGTCAACGTTGGGGATCGAGTGGCCCATGGTGGCAGTGGGGTTATGGTATCGGCAGGTGTATGTCATGGACAACGAACACAGGTGCATTTTATTGATGGCATTTTGAATGCTCAGAGATACCGTGACGCGATCCTGCGGCCAATTGTGCCATTCACCTCATGTTGGAGCATGATAATGCATGGCCCCATGTTGCAAGGATCTGTACACAATTCCTGTAAGCTGAAAACATCCCAGTTCTTGCATGGCCAGTATACTCACCAGAAATGTCACCCATGTTTGGGATACTCTGGATTGGTGTATACGACAGCATGTTCCAAGTCCTGCCAATATCCAGCAACTTCACACAGCCATTGAAGAGGAGTGGACCAACATTCCACAGGCAACAATCAACAACCTGATCTCCTCTATGTGAAGGAGATGTGTTGCACTGGGTGAGGCAAATGGTGGTCACACCAGATACTGACTGGTTTTCAGACCCCACTAACCCCACCCCCACCCATACAGTAAAACTGCACATTTTCAGCTCATGAAAAATGTGGACAAAACCAAAAGTGTTGCGTTTATAATGTTAGTTAGATAGTTAGTGAGTGTAGATATGTATATATAGTGAGTGTAGATATATATATATATATATATATATATATATATCTACAAGGTCTGTCTAAAAAGTCCAGCCATTGTTAATCTAACAAAAATGGTTTGCGGAACATCAATGTAACCTGGCAGCCGATGAGAGTGCACTGGAATGTGCATGCATGAACAATGACGACTTCACTGTACTAGTCAGTGCGGGCAATAGCTGCCGTGCATGTGTACTGTGTGGTAGTCACATTCAAAATGACTGAGCACGTTGAGCAACGAATGTGCATGAAATTTTAGGTTAAGTTTGAACATTCCTCAGCAGAAAACTTTTCAGATAATTCAGGGACGAGTGTACAAGCACACTGACATAAAGATATACACACACACATAGATACATACAAATGTATTTCAGAATTTTATATTTTTAATCACCCATCTGTTAACCTCTAGGACATAAAAGGCATGTTATCATCCCTGGGATTTTGCTGCTGGCTGAGTCCGATGGGAGTGTGAATCTTGAGCTGGGTCTCTCCTTGATTCTCCCCCTCCTTTTGGTGTGCCTCCTCTCCCTCCCGCACTTCTGTTCTTGTAGATAAGAGGAAGGGACCTACCCGCACTTCCCCTTAGCTGGCCCTTTTTCATCAATTCCTTTTGGTTGGTCCTAAATCAATGCACTACCCAATAGCGTCCTATTGGGTAGTGCATTGATTTAGGACCAACCAAAGGGAATTGATGAAAAAGTGTGCAGGCTCTGGTGCCCCCGCACAGGCTGCACTGGCAATTGTTCCACCACTGAATCCCATCAATAATTATCAAGGTTTATTGTTCACAAATGCTGGGATGTGAGATACTCATTTTAATGAGGAGCCGTGGTCATTCGCCTCTGAGTAGAAAAGGAGCAGACCTTTGGTTGCAACAATGTTTACAAATCACGGCAGTTATAAGCAAAGTAAGTACAAGGAGTCTGTGAAAGGAGACCTCTTTACACCATAACTATGAAATGAGTGTTTATTGTTATGGTGCTTGGAGTGGCCATTGAAAAAGCATCCAAGAGGGCGTGTCCTCGTGGCGGTGCTGAGCGGACGCATGCACTGAGCGCTCCGTTCCAACGAGGCCCTAAGGAGCAATTTGGCAAACACAGCCGACAAAAAACCTCAGACTAAAGGTACCCCGAGCCGGCATGGCACAATCCAAGGGGAAGAGGCAGGCAGACAGGGCGGAAAAAACAGCGTTTTTCGTCCTGCGGACGCCGCAGGGGAAGCAGGCCCTGGTGGAGGAAAGCCAAGATGGCGCTGAGGAACCGGCAATACAATACAGCCAGCCTCAAAACAGCGAGACCCCCCCCTCCCCTCACACAAGAGATGTTAAGAACCATGCTGGAGGAGATGTCTGCAAGGCTGGAAAACAGTTTTAAAACTACCATGAGAGCCATGCATAAAGACATCCAAGAGCTGGAGGTGAGAACCACTGGGACGGAAAACAAAATGGCGGAGCTGGAGGAAGCCCACAGAGGACTAGAGGGAGAGGTGTCCGAGCTGCAAAATCAAGTGAAAACATACGCTTTAAAACTGGCCGACATGGAAGACAGAGCCCGCCGAAATAACTTAAGGATACCAGGGATTAAAGAGGAAGTGAGGCAAGCAGAATTGGCGGAATACCTGCACGACATGCTGAAAAAGCTGGCACCTGATATACCACAAGACCAGCTACTTATGGACAGGTACCATAGAACGGCCAAACCCAGCTTCCTTCCCCAAGATACCCCGAGAGACGTCCTCATAAAAATGCACTACTACCACGTAAAAGAAGTAGTGCTCAACACGAGCCGGGCGAGGAAGAAACTCCCAGAACCCTATGGGGGATTGATGGTGTTTGCAGACATATCAACATACACCCTCAAAAGGAGGAGAGAATTTAAAAGTGTCACATAACAGCTCAGAGCCAACAAACTACCATACAGATGGGGATACCCGGTGAAAGTACTAGTATCCAGAGGAGGGAAAGTGTCCACCATAACCACACCCGAGGAAGGAACACGGATGCTGCAAAGGTGGGGCATACCAGAACCAAGCCAGCGACGCAGCCCACAGAGGTTGGACGGCACCTCCACAGACTGGAGAAAAGCTAAAGAGAAGGCTTGAAGGACGCCGATATTACACACGTAGATGTCAAGCAGTTCCGAGAGACTATTGAGAGACTGGTCCTGATAAACTGACCTTGGTGGAACGTGAGGGTATCGTATACTGTTCATTGACACATTGTGGGTAGGCCACAGTCAGGCATTGTTGTAATATATCACAGAAAACGTATATTTAAAAAAATAGAAAAGAAAACCCGTACCTGGAGGAACATCCAATAGTAGTAGTCTGGGCTCAGACTACCAAAACGCCAGGAACACTGTAACAGATAATGTAAGGGCCGAGTCGGGGAAGCACCCCACCAAGAGGAAGTTAACACTTCCACCCCCAGAGGTACCACATAGTACCTAAGCCGCATATGGCAAATAAGATACACATGTTATGTTTACTAACCCAGTTATGGCTACCCTCCCCACTTCCCCCCATTCTAACCGGGATTTCCCCCGATAGACGAGAAAGGTGTGTCCCAATACTACCCTCAAACAGGGGACAGTCGCTCGACTTGATGCTGCTGGGGCGAGCGAACCCCCCAAACTGGTACTTGCCCTTAGGCACGACCCTCAATAAACAAACGGGGTACAAACCCCCATGAAAATCTACTCCCTAAATGTGAGAGGGTTAAACCTGCCGGTCAAGAGACACCAACTGTATAGAGAACTTAAACACGCAGATGCAGATGTAATCTGTCTCCAGGAGACACACTATAGAACAGATAACTATATTCCCCCATCACCCTCACCAATACCATGCGACATCCCCCTCAAAGTCCAAGGGGACCTCCATACTGGTTTCTAAACGAGTAGCATTCACCTTGATCTCCATAGAATTAGATGCAAATGGGAGATATGCCATACTAAAATGCACTATAAACAACATGACATACACAATCACGAATCTCTACTCACCTAACGTAAACCAGAGCAGGTTCCTACAACATCTGCTACAAAAACTAGCTACAATACAGGAGGGAATATCCATTATATGTGGGGACTTCAATCACGTATGGGATCCCAAATTAGACTCTAACATCTCGCAACACAGTCCTAGATATAAAATACTCCACAGACACTGCAGAAAGATACAGAACCTCCTTTCCCTACACAATTACTTTGATTCATGGAGAATATCCCACACAGCGGAGCGAGTATATACCCACTTCTCCCATGTTCATAACACATACTCGAGGATAGACGGGATTTTAGTACATGGGCAGGGACTCAACCAAATAGCCGACAGCGACATTGGCCAAATCACTTGGTCGGACCATGCACCAGTATCGTTATCGGTCAAAGACCAATACGATTACAAACACCGAAGCCCATGGAGACTGAATGCATCCCTGTTGCATGACAACACATTCAAAAAAGAAATAGAGACCACCCTACACGACTATTTTGCAGAGAACACCACACCGGGAATGCCCCGGGGCACAGTATGGGCAGCTCACAAGGCGGTAGTTAGAGGGGTTTTTATTAAAAGAGCGGCGTACCTACACAAACAATCCTCAACACAACTTACCCAATGGAGACGCGACCTATACCAACTGAACACCCAAAACCAGGTCTCACCATCCAACGACCTTAAAACACAAATATCTAACATTATGGCAAAAATACACCAGAGAGCACTAGAGCAGACTGGGTATATGCTCCAAAGATTAAAAATGCGGCAATACACACAGGGGAATAAAGCTAGCAGATTCCTAGCCAGGAGATTACAGGAACGAAGGGCAAATAAAAAAATAGCCTTCCAAAGGGGGAAAAGAAAATGATCCCCACTGACATCTGCAACGAATTTGCAAACTATTATGCGTCCCTATACAACATACATAAAAACACAGAGACTTATCAGCCCACACAGGAACACATTAATGCATATCTGTCCACAATAAACCTTCCAGCGATCACGTCCCAACAAGCAACAGAGCTCACAAAACAAATATCAGAGGAAGAAATCATTTCGGTAATAAGGAACCTACCAAACCGCAAGGCCCCAGGTCCGGATGGACTAGACAATAGTTATTACAAAACTTTTACACATCTACTAGCACCCCAATTAGTACACATGTTCACGGAGGCGACCAATACACAAACTCTCCCCACGGACTCATTACTGGCTCATATTATAACACTACAAAAGCCTGGGAAACCGCCTACGGCCCCCCAAAACTTCAGGCCCATTTCTTTACTAAATACAGACGCGAAAATATTCGCCAAACTGTACGCAATGAGACTGAGCACCATCCTCCCAGAGCTGGTCCACTCGGACCAGGTTGATTTGTATTGGGAAGACAGGGAGCGGACAACATGCGCAAAGTCTTAAACATACTGCATAGTCTACCTAGAATACTCAAAGGGGTTGGACTTGTGATATCCCTAGACGCAGAGAAGGCCTTTGACCGCCTGCACTGGCTGTTCCTGGAAGCGGTCATGGCAAAGTTCAGGATCCCAAGTGACTTTAGATCAGCGGTAAAAGCGCTATACAGCGCACCAAAAGCCCAGGTACTGAACGTGGGATTCCTGTCTAGACCCCTCGACATCTCGAACGGAACGAGACAGGGGTGCCCGCTGTCCCCCCTGCTATACGTTCTAGCTCTAGAGCCATTAGCTGCAAAAATTAGACAACACAACTCCATACATGGAGTGCACATAGGTGGGAAGGAATATAAAACCAATCTCTTCGCAGACGATGTGCTCCTGACCCTGACCCAACCACTAATATCAATGCCACATTTATTACAGGTGATAAAAGAATATGGAGACAGTTCGTACTACAAACTAAACGTAGCAAAGACCCAGGCGCTGGGGATAGGGATACCTAGTGACATAATGCAGGTACTTCAGGGAAAATTCAAACTGGACTGGAGGACGGACAATGTTACCTTTCTGGGAATTAAACTAACTAAGACATTAGCAGGCCTGTTCAAGGCCAACTATGAGCCCCTGCAAAAGGAGCTAGAGGCCAGTATGGTCTCATGGACAGACAAATACCTATCTTGGCCGGGTAGGATGGCGGCCTTCAAGATGTCCTTGCTCTCCAAGCTCCAATACTTATTTAGAACGTTACAAATAGACCTGCCATCCACGTATCTAAATAAAATACAAACGATGCTCACCAATTTGTATGGGCACAGAAAAGAGTGAGAGTAGCGACGGAATTCTTAAACAGACCCATTCTCCAAGGGGGCCTCGCGCTACCCAATATCAAATCCTATTACCAGGCAACACTGCTGGCCCCATTGGTGGGAATACACACAGGTAGCAACACCCCCCAATGGTTAGAAATCGAAGATCACTGGTTACAGGGGGGAGACTTGCGGAAACTAGTGTGGGTACCCAAAAAGATGCGCCCACACCAATCCCACATACTACCCACCACCACAACGATACTGAAAGCCTTGGACAAAACACAGGAGACAATAGTGTCGATGATACCATGGTCACCGGCGACCCCTTTGACCAGCCTACACGCAGCCAACAACACGTTTGACCACAGGGAATGGACGAAAAGAGAGTGCACACATGTGAGAGACCTATTGACTACACACAACCTGATACCGTTCCCCAACCTACAAGAAACATTTAACCTACCCCCCAGATTGATATTCTCATACTTACAAATCAAATCAATGCTCAGTGCCCAAACACCCACTGAGAAAGGAGGAAACACACCTCCACTTACAGAGTTAGAGAGAAGGTGTCTGACCAAACCACGAGCCAAAGGAACAATATCCATGTGCTATTCGCTCCTAAACGTGAATGCCCCTGTCCATCGGGATAGATTTAGCCAGGCCTGGCAGGGGGATTTAGGGAAACCATTTGATAAAACCCAATGGGCACAAGCAGTAACCGCACACAAAGGGAAATCACTGTGTACAACGCACCTAGAACTTATGAGGAAAGTGTATTATAGATGGTACATAGTACCAACCAGACTGGCAAAAATATACCCAGGAACGTCTGCACAGTGCTGGAGATGCAGGGGGGCAGAGAGCACAATGTACCATGTGTGGTGGACATGCGAGGTGATTAGGCCCTACTGGGAGATGGTAGGGAACGTCATCAAAGACTGTAGACAACAGTATCACAATCACCCCAGAACTGTGCCTACTATTCATGGAACTAGACCGGTACAGAGGAAGGGGGGCAATCCTGATCTTCCACATATTAATAGGGGCCCTGACGCTCATAGCTAGGGAATGGAAAACTATAGAGGCACCGACGAAACGAGCCCTGATGAAGCAGGTCTCTACCAACCTACAATATGAAACAATAGCGAGGAGAGCTTATGGCAATAGTAAGAGATTCGAGGAGGCTAAACTTAGATGGGACACCATACATGCCCACACGAGTCAAGAGGACGACGAATAGTCCCCAAACTAAAAGAGTGACCATCCAAGGAGATCTGGAAATACAGCGAAAATACCCCCCTGGGGGTACAAGAAGGAGGCCAAGAGACATAAATCGGAGGGGAACTAAAAAGACAGACAGGAGAACAAATAAATATAGGATAAGGGAATAGAATGAAATATACAGTACCAAAAGAATGGCCAGAACCGGTAGGAGGGCAATACACTGAACTCGCTACCCCCCCCCCCACTTCCTCCCCAACCCCACCAGTTATTCTACCCCCCCCTCCCGCACAGGGATGTTTAGGAGGAGACACGGAAGGCTCACTGGGATAACATTAGGAGGAGATACAAGCAGCGGGCTCTGCAATCTCTGCAGGCAGCTATGCCCAGTTGTTTAGGGTCCATAGGGGAACCCCCTCCGGGATAAGGAGCAAGTAGGCCCTAGGATCCCTCGCCAGAGGGCTAGGTTAGACGAACAAACTGTACATTAGGTCATTGTACAATATGACACCCTGTGACAAAGAACTGTATGATGACAATGTAAGATGTTACCCCATGCCTCCCCTTCTCTCTTCTGTATCCCACTTTTATATGATTTCAGTTAAAAATAAAAATTGTCAAATTGAAAAAAAAGAAAAAGCATCCAAGGAGAAACATCCTCAGAACCAAAGGTTGAAGAAGTTGTTTGTATATTATTCAACAGCATGGTTACTGTGAATACAATTTAGTCAATGATTTTTATAGTTACACAGTAAGCATTGATTTGGCTGTGAATAATAAAGCTAAGTTATGTTTACTTAATATTTTATGAATTAGTTTTTTGTTCACACCATAATTCCATTTTATAGGTTCTATACCAGTGATGGCGAACCTATGGCACGCGTGCCACAGGTGGCACGCCAGGCCCTCTTTGTGGGCACGCGGCCATAGGTCACCATCAATGCAGAGTAGGCACCTGCCTGCCCAAAACGGCAGGCGTCTACTCTACTTCCGTGTCGGGAGGCAGGGGGAGGGATCTGTGAAGCAGCACCCCCTTTCCTCCCGCGAGCAAGCTGTGTGGAGCATTGCCGCGCGTTAACATGGCAATGCTCTACACAGCATCGCGCGGGAGGACAGGGGAGCTGCTTCACAGATCCCTGCCTTCCGGCACGGAAGCAGTACTTACCACCACCGGACCACCTGGGATGGCTGTGTCCCCCCCCCCTCCTTCATTAAAGGTAAGAAGGAGGGGGGGGTGGATACTGATTTAGCTTTTTTTTTTTAAACAACTTTACCCCCCACACCCTTACCGCACCCCTCCCCCCACACAGCACCCCTACCCTCCACACACAGCAAACCCTACCCCCACAACACACACACAGCAGCCCACAACACACACAGCACCCCTCATACACACACACACACACAGCACCCATCGTACACACACAGCACCCCACACACAAACACATACACTGCACCCCTCAATGCAGTATGTGTGTGTATTCAGCAGTGTGTGTATTCAGCGGACTGTGTGTGTGTGTGTATTCAGCGGAATGTGTGTGTGTATGTATTCAGCAGTCTGTGTGTGTTCAGCAGACTGTGTGTGTCTGTATTCATCAGTCGTGTGTGTATTCAGCAGACCGTGTGTGTATTCAGCAGACCGTGTGTATGTATTCAGCAGTCTGTGTGTATGTATTGCATTTGTTGGAGATACTAATAAATATAAGCTTAATTTGATCTATTTATATCATTATTTAAAATTTGTATCATTGAACTCTCTGTTGTTGTGTTCTTTTAAAACAAAAGTTGTTAATTAGTTCGGACAACAGTACGAGTTGTTTTTTCTAAACTTAAACCTCAGTATTCAGGTTTAATTGCCGTGTTGGCACTTTAAGGAAAAAAAGTTGGCATGTATTGCGGTTTGGGCACTCGGGCTCAAAAAGGCTCGCCATCACTGGTCTATACTGATGTATGCTTTTTTTTTTTTTATGTATTTCTATGAAATCGGAATTGCTCAGTCTGCATGCCTAACGACTGTACCTATTTAGGAGGTGGGGTCCCTATTTTAATCCTAAATCATCTTTTTTTTGTTGCATATATTGTTAGTCACAAATCACCTAAACAGTTTTCAGAACAGATCCACTCATGGCCACACCTCAGTTACACCCCTCTTTGTTCATTTGGAAACTTGGGAGATATGGGCCTATATTTTCATTATTAAGATGCTTAGTCATTATAATGTCAATTTTATTGAACTAAAAAGACATAAACCAATAACTAACACGGTGAATATCAATAACTTAGCTAGCCTACAGAATGGCTGTTTTGCAATGCACCTGTCAGTATACAAACCATTCATTGCTTAATAAATAAATCTCAACCATTACAGCAGTAACCAAATTCGTAATTTATTACAGCATGTTTAATAAAATCCATGTTATTTTTATTTCTTTTTAAATTATGATTAATTAGTAACTTAGTAATTATTAAAATAGAATATATGTGGTGAAGGAAGGAGAGATGGAAGCTTTGGTCACTTTCTTCAGAAGGCAGACTTCCCTGTCATCGGGCTATATACATGACTTGCGTAGTGTGAAATGACCTGGCAAAGTTGACTTGATAATTGTGCCTATAGCTTCAGGCTCCGAGTTGAGCGTAATAAGGATAATTTTGTAGATCAAAGACTACGCAGTGCATATTTCACTGTTCCTGGTTACTCCCATCTCTTACAATAGATCTTAACCCCTTAATTACCTAGACTATTTAAAATATATTTCATAGAGAACAATATAACAAATCCTTGCTTGGAAATTTATAAAAGGTTATTAAGCCAATTTGTTTTACTACTTTGTAATAAATGTGACAGACACATTCCTTGTGTGAATGTATTGCTCTTTGATAGTCACCTTTTTCTTTGATTATCCATCTACCAGGAGGCTGATTGCCAGACTTATGACTGGTTGAATATCCATCTTTAGCCAACTCTAGAATTAGAACTACTTATGGATAGATCTATGTTAGTTCGACTATACTGGCTGTTTGGCAATGTTTTTGTCCATTTAATAATTTTTTTGGTACTTTTTCACCCAAATACATAGTGTGGGGTAAAAAAAAAAAAAGAAAAAATACCTTCCTGAGAGAGTCACTTTATAAATGACAGAGAATTGAGCAGTAAAACTGTAGGAGCATGATATACACCAAAACTGCTTCATTAAACTAAAGTTGTTTCGGTCAACTCAATAAATCCTAATAAAGTGCAACATGCTTCTTACTAAAGTACTGTAGAAATCACCAGCAAACACTTCCCATTTGCATATGTACTTAAGACAGAAAGGAAAAAAACACTGTTGCACATATTGATAATTAAAGTACATAATAATTAGTGTTAATATATATAATCAAGTATACTAGTGAAAAATAAAATCATTATTTTTCACTAGTATACTAGTAATTATACCAGATCTGTATATGCTAAAAAATAAACATAGTGTATACAGTATTGTGACGGTAGTAGAAAATATCCCCGTCAAGCATTCCCTTCTTCCCATAAAAGAAAAGCACTCAATATTCCATAAGCAGAAATATCCCTGGAATCGCCGAATAATCCACACATGAGCCAAAGCTTAATGCTGGAACAAGACTGATTTAATGGCACACAGAACTCACAATTTAAGCAACACAAAACTCCTCCTCTGGGCCAGGCTAGATAATTGAGTTTCTACAATACACAAAGCTCAATTATCTGCTGGCCAGAAACATTACAATTTATAACAATTTCAGACACATACTTTCTATAAGACATACAATTATACTTTTAACATCCCTGGATAGCTGAGGATACTGGTAGTCACATATCCAAATCTCACGAATTTCCGTTCGGTAGTTTCCGTGTCGCATCGTGTGGAAGTTTGACCGGCTTGCCATGTGGAGGTATCCGAGTTACAGTTCCATAGAATCAGTAGCAAGAGCCGGTCTCCGTTCGCATCTAACTACACGAAAACTACCGTTCGTATGGTTCAGCTGGTTACCTGTTAATGTTCCCCTCATTCGGTAGATACCATCTACCGAACGCCAGTTTGATTCGTGCAGGGGAACGTATTCATCCAGGACTTCCATGGGGGACCGGGCGTTCGCATGTTTCCCGTACCGAAAATAGTTCCATGCAATTCATGCGTAAGCCCCGCTGACCGCATTCGTGAGTTTTAAGATGGCCGCCATCCTTTGTTCTCGACACGTGTTCGTATGTCGAATGGCGGCCACCTAGTAGCAATTAAGTTGCGGTTTTCTCTGTGTTCTAATTGCTACTTGCAACCCAGGGTGTGTGGTCCCCGTTCGGTACACGAATACATTCATTCTCAACATTTGGAACCGAACAATATAGACATTAAAATAGCAGAGAGAATAGGGAGAGAATTAAACTGAAGCATATAGGCAATTGCATAAAAGTCCTTCACAAGTATGTATAAAATTCCACTTATAATCCCCTAAAGGATAAAACTCATGTCTACCAAAGCCTGTTCCCTGGCTCTGAGTTGGTAGGGAGATGGGTAAACACCCCACACAGTTCTGTCCCTTTAAGAGGAATATGCTGCAGCAATGAAACATAAGAGAACAAAGGGTTAGACAATTGTGTAGTACCTTCAATTTATTGTGGCCGAAATAAAAAGATTAAAATTCTTAAATTAAAATGTGGTAAATTCACAATACTCTCTTGAAAATATGTATAAGAGAGGCCAAATTTGAATAGTCTGTGCTATTAGAAAGTCAATAGTCAATCTCTCCACTCTGATGAACCATTCTGATCACATGATACAGCTTAGGACCCACCTCCTGTGTCACGTTTCGCCCAAGTCACGAGGACTTTATCTGACATTGGTTTTGCGCCTTGATTCCCATCATATTGCTGCGGTTCTTGGTTTGCTCCATCTCTTTTTACTATTGGTTGATTCTCGATACATGCAAATACTCCCCTAATGTGCTTGCAATCATTAATGTCTTAATTAATTAAAGGGACAGTGTACACACCCAAACCACTTAAGCTAATTGAAGTAGTCTGGATGCAGTGTCCCACATAGCCGTTCCAGAAATATTGCAATATTTACATTGCAGCACTAAGTCTGCCCAAAGTGGTTGTCTTCCAGACAGCGACTAGAGGGCTTCCTGAATCAAAACGGACCTTTGGTCTGGTATCTGATGCTGGACATCCTTACGCTCTGCATGAGGACCTCCAGCGTAAGATTTTTTTTCCCAAAGGAAAGCAATGGGGAGATTTGTCCCCTATGCGAGGCATTTGCCGCATGCGCATTATTGCCCGCTCATCGCAGGCCTTCGGAGGGGGCGGAGCCCTCACCCAGTGCTGAGGGACATCGGCGCTGGGAAAAGGTGAGTAAAGGATTTTTTAACACTTTATTCACCAGGATAGAATGTGTGAGGGAGGGGGGAGGCAGGGGGAGCGATAGTGCCAGGAATACAGCTTTGTATTCCTGACAATATAATATCCCTTTAAGTCGCACTTTAGTTGGTTATTTTTTATCCCATATCTTATAATTGTGTATAAGTTATGGGATAGGATGCAAAATTACTAACTAAAGTGCTAATTTATCACTATTGAATGTTGAGACGTAAAGGCTTATTAGGGGAGTATTTTCATGTATCGAGATTAATTAAGAAATAAAATGAGGTGGGACTAACTGAGAACTGCAGCAATATAATTGGGAAACAAGGCTCAAAGTCGACGACTGATGATGCCCACATTTGGCCAAAACGTGTCACAGGAGGTCGGTCCGAAGGTGTGTCACATGATCAGATGGGCACATCACAGAGTGGGGGGGATCGGAAAGAGTGTGGACTATTTAAATCTGGCTTTTTTTTAAACACATATTTGCAAGTGAGTATTGAGAGAATACTCACCACATTTTAATGTAAAGGTTTTTAATCTTTATTGGCATAATAAACAGAATTGCGGACCCCTTGATTCTCTTATATGTTCCATTGCTGCAGCATATTCATCTTAAAGATACAGAATCATGTGGGGTTCTCCCCACCAGCAATACTTACCCAGAGCCAGAAAACAGGCTGTGTGAGTTTTATCTTTGGGGGATTATTATTGTGATTTTATACATACAGTATGCACTATGTTTGTTTTTTAGTTTACAGATCAGGGAAATCATTGTGTATTCGTATTTATTTTATTTTTCACTAGGGTATATACTATCATTGATAGTATAATATTGATTTGTATATGTTAATACTTATTATTAACTTTAATTCTCAATAAGCGCAACACTATTTATGCTTTTTTTCAAGTTGTTTCGATGCTTAGAGTATTTCTTGAAGGAACCTGGTCTCCATAATCCAACAAATATTTTATATGCGTCTTTACACTGATTGAGATGATCTTCCTTGAAATGTCATTGTTAAGTAATTTGAAATGTTTTCTACATTCATCTATCTTGAACAGTAAAGTACATGTTTGTAAAAGGACACTCCACTGCCAAAACAAAAATAAGTAAAAAAAAACAAAAACACTGTTTAGAAAATATACACCCAATAAAAGCATGCATGCATGTATTTAATTATGTGGGTTTTTTTTTGTTTTTTTTAAATTGGTGGTATATTTAAACACAGCTTGTAAAAGCTGAAACCTTTGCAAGCCAGCCCCTTCTAATCCTGCCCAGACTATCTGTGACTGTCCAATCACAGACTTCCAATGCAGCTCAATGAGAAGTCTGCACTTAAAAAAAACAAACAAAAAAAACACTCTTCAATCAGAAAGCATTTCAGCAAACTAAAGTTCTTTAAAGGTCTGACATGTGCCTTTAACAACTAGACCATCATGAGTGGAGATAAGACATGGCATGCAGGGGGCGGGGCCTGACAGTCGTGGTGGAAGGATGCTTGCTTCTAAACTGAGCTCCTCCACTACCCTACCATAGCAAGCACTTTGCACCCTCGCCAAGCTCGTTCAGGCATTAACTCAGATAAATACTGGTACCTGGATTTACCTGCCATGCTGAACGGCGGTCAGCAACCTTCTGGGAGCTTTCCTACCCCACCGTGACACATGAGGCCTAGTGCACACCAAGTGGGGGAGGCGGCCAATCCCCAGGCGTGGAGGTGCCCAGAGGCAACAAATCCTTAATGTATGCCCCATATACCCGCCCTAGGCGGGGGTGGAACCTGTCCACCGCGGGGGGCAACCCTAAACTAGCTGGAATGACGGGTGCAGAGACCAAGCCTACTGAAAATTCCGGTACCAATCCCAAAATGGCAGAGACTGCATGCTCCCCCACTCCCAGCAACAGTCTACCCGATATCCTGTCCAGGCTAAACAGTCTCTTTGCTGCTTTTTGGCTTAAGTTAGAGAGCAGAGTGAGCCAACCGGCCTTGCAGCCCCCGGGAGCCTACTCACTTCGACAGCTGCATCCCGATACTCGACGGAAGTCCTCAGATCTGGTGGTGAAGCGGACGCCTGTCGAGCGGCAGAACAGGCTGCCCAGAGCGCATAAACACAAGGCAGTGCGGAAGCAGGCATGGACGCAAGCAACAGCTAAACCACCTACAAAGCTGGAGGGGCCACAAGGAACCTCATACCTTGCATCTCAGAGGAGCCACCGGAGGTCGGGGAGCAGAGGAGTGACACACATTTCTCTGATACAGGACTGCGCTTGGGCCCCAAAGGCATAAAATGACCGGAGATGGAGCCAGAATGACACCCTGGTTACTCTCACCGTAAATACAGTGGGGAAGTTGCAAAGTTTATTTCTGCCAAATGTCTCTGTCTTTTATCTCCTTTAATTTGTTCTACTTATGTTTTCCTTACTGAATAACTTTCTCTCTAAGCTCACTGAGGATGCCTACCTGGGGCATTCATTATCTTACTCTACATGTGTAAATTGCAGAGTCAGTATATAAGCCTTCATACTTAGCTGTGACATGTATAATTTGCTTGATTCTTATTGTGACGGTCCAACCCTCTCTCACCGTCTTGGGTTCCCTTTCTTCCAGTAGTTAGTGAATAATCCTTCCAGGCAGAGTATAGACACAGGCATAGCATAACCCCTCACACATGAGCCGAGGCTTAATGCTGGGTAGAGATCTGTTTAATGGCACACAAAGCAACAGTATTCTTGCAGTAAAACCACTCCTGCTCTGAGGAAAACAAAATGACTGTTTAAAAGGGTCAGACAGAGTTTGAAAATATGACAGTTATTAAGGGTTTAAACTGGTGTTCTAAGGTGGGGGGAGAACAAAACAGTCGAACTAAGTCCATAAAACAGGGGTGTTCTTCACACTTAATACCCAAAAAAATGTGCTGATAATCCTAATGTTATGCCTTTGATCTGACTACTGTGCCTGCTGTTGCTGTTGTGACATTTCAGGTATCTTTGTAACCTTTATTATGTGCACATCAAAAAAAAAAAAAAAAAGACATGGCATGTACGGCACTTAGAACACTTCATAGAGATGAAATGGTCTGGGTGTCTTTAGTGTCCCTTTAATTTCATTGTGTAACAAAATGTTCTCTGTAATGTAGCCATTGGTAATAATCCAGCTCTATAATACACGTTATTCATGACTAAGTTCTCATAAAGGGAAATATATAATTTCATTACTTTTTATGTAATGAATGAGTTACATTTTCCATAAAAAGATTTTATTTCAATATTAATTGGGTTTTGTATATAGATTCCATTAAAACACACTAACTTCAGTCCTCGATGAGCCAGAGATCATGAGAAAAGTTAGCTAATTAAAAATTAATGCCCCGCCATTGCCTTTAAGAGGTAGCCTGAATAGATCACGAAAATGAAATATGCATAGTTCAAATAATGAAATTAAGAATATTTTATTTAAGAAAAATATCTATTATCACTGAAATGAAAGACTTTGTACAGTACCTATGCATATGTCTACTACTGAGAATTGAGTTTAGTGTGCCTGTTAGAATTAGACTGGTTTGCTATTGTCCCTGCTATAATCAGTGGCTTTAGTAAGTAATTGTGAGTAATATTGTTCCTGACATTTCAAACTAATTAAAAAATGGGGCTAATCTTAAAATCCTTGAAATGAAAGGAATATCCCGGAGTGAGCAGCAAATCGCAGGAGATTATCACATTCATGTGAGAGGTAAAGTCAAGCATATGAGTTAACACAGCCTCCACATGGGTTGAAGAGGAGTAAGCATGTTAAAGTTTAATAATGAAACACTGTGTAACTGTATATTGACTATACAATAAATAATAATGTGTGTGATTAGAAGTTCAAGGCAAATCCATACAAAATAACAGAAGCAAAGTCAGACATTATAAAGTTACTAAGTGCAAAACAATCAGTGGGAAACCAGCATAGAATTGTTCTGTTTGTTGTTAACATTTACTGTAATGCTTAGTATTTTGAATGGCTGCAGTGTTCAATAGAATATAAAGACACAAGGTGAGCAATACATCTTTGTGCTTTACTTTTCATTCAAACGTGCAATGTGACACATCATCATAGTTATTCACGATAGTATGAATTATTGGAAATTTAAAATTAATTTGCTTTTAAGCAGAAATATCCAAGTAGGACTTTTTTTTTTTTTTTTAGTCAGCTAGGTTTTCAGTTAAACTATTTTGACCTAAAATTTTAAATGCACTTTAAGGTCACTCTGAATTTACAACAATTCATTTTTTAGTGAATAGCGGTATTAGCTTTGTTCATCACTGTTTGTGATGATATTCATCAGGAATGTTTAGGCCAATGTCAGCCTAAACTGCATATTAAAGGGACACTATAGTCACCTGAACAACTTCAGCTTAATGAGGTTGTTCAGGTGAGAACTATAGCTCCCTGCAGCCTCTCATGTAAACACTGTATTTTCTGAGAAAATACAGTGTTTACATTGAAAGCTAGGAACACCTCCAGTTGCAGTCACTCAGAGTGAATCAGAGGGACTTCTGAGTTGATGGAGGCATAATAGGACTCCATCCACTCTGATCTGCTGTGCACGAGCATCCTGTGATTCAGTATCTCCTCCCACTGCATGCAGACACTGAACTTTCCTCATAGAGATGAATTGAATCAATGAATCTCTATGAGGAGATGCTGATTTGCCAGGGCTGTGTTTGAATCATGCTGGCTCTGCCCCTGATCTGCCTCCTTGTCAGTCTCAGCCAATCCTATGGGCGCTGTGATTGGATCAGGCTATCACATGTCAGCAGACTGCTTGTTTTTCCTGAGTCTAACAGCATGCAGATTTACAGCTTCTGGCTTGGATACAGTAAGATTTGTACTATATTTATGGAGGCATGAGGTGTCCAGGGGGGCTAGATGGTCCTGTTAACACTATAGGGTCAGGAATACATGTAGTTGCCCTGGTGACTATAGTGTCCCTTTAACCAAAACTGAAAATATAAAGGTGGGGAAACAAAAAAAGGAGGTTTCTGTATCACAGGTGTTTGTGGAGTGTTTGCAGTGAGAACAATTTTCCCACTAATATAGGGGGGTTGTTAGCTGAACCCTGACACCGTTCTTCTGCTGATTAAAAAAGTGAAAAGTGCATAGGTGTGATTAGAGTACTGCAGGAGTGAGAAAGCAGGCAGAAATTGTTCAGGACCTTTTCTAGCCCAGCACTATGTGGAATTCTGCTTGGGGTTGTGTCCTGCAATCTCCATGTTTGGAATGGCCAACTGGGATATGTATCAGCAGACTGCAGTACCTAGGACAGACCATGCTGTCATATAATGAATATGCATGATGCCCCAAACTGAGCAAATTATTACTGGGTAAGTTGAGAAAGCACTCATGACCTTTATCAAGCCACAGGTAGTGACCGGAACGTTACCTATGTGATATACGCTCCATTAAAAAAGCTGTCAAGATTTGGAACTCTGACTACCTGGACCTTATTCTTTCTTCAGGTTAAATATTATTTGTATGCATTAGGCCACATATGTATGTACAGTATAAATTGGATTATATCGCATACACACACTGTCAGTAAAAACCACTGACAGGTAAAGTGAATAATATTGATTATATTGTTGCAATGTCACCTGTCAAGAGGTGGGATATATTAGGCAGCAAGTGAACAGTCAGTTCTTGAATTTAATGTGTTAGAAGCATGAAAAATGGGCAAGCGAAAAGATCTGAGTGATTTTGACAAGAGCCAGATAGTGATGGCTAGAAAACCCAGCCACAGCATCTCCAAAATGGCAAGTCTTGTGGGTTGTTCCGAGTATACAGTGGTTATTACCTACCAAAATTGGTGCAGGGAAGGACAACCGATGGGCCGGTGTCAGGGCCATGGGTGTCCAAGGCTCACTGATGGATGTGGGGAATCAACTCCAGCCCGCATGGTCTGATCCCAAAGAACAGCTATTGTACTTCAAATAGCAGAACACGTAATGCTGACCATGATAGAAAGGTGTTGGAACACACAGTGCAGTTTGCAGTGTATGGGCCTGCATGGCTGCATACTGGTCAGAGGGCCCATGATGACCCCCTGTGTACCACCAAAAGAACCTTCAATGGGGATGTGAGCATCAGAACCGGATCATGGAACCATGGTAGAAGGTTGCCTGATATAATATATTACATTTTCTTTTAGACCAAGGGAATGGCCGGCTCTGTGTGTGGGTTTTTTTTTTTTGGTTTTTTTTTTTTTTCAATTGCCTGGGGAAGAGATTGCAATAGGATGCACTATGAGAAGAAGGCAAGCCAGCAGATGCAGTTATATGCTTTGGGCAATTTTTTGCTGGGGAACCTTGGGTCCTGGCATTCATCCACCTTCCTAGAGGCTGTTGCAGACCACATACACCCCTTCATGGCAATGGTGTTCCCTGATGGCAATAGCCTCTTTCAGCAAGATAAAGCTTCATGCCACACTGAAAAAAAAATTGTTCAGGAATGGTTTGAGGAGCATGAAAAAGATTTCAAGGTGTTGCCTTGGCCTCCAAATTCCCCAGATCTCAATCCGATTGAGCATCTGTGCTTTTAATGTTGTGACTGATTAGTGTAAGCATTGTTGCTCTATTTGTGTACTTTTTTTACTACAATGCTCTGCCTACTTTCATGTGGATTTTTCAAGTAGGATAATGTCCCATTTTGTAAATCACACATTATCTCAAGCTTGTTCAACACAAAAGTAGTAGTAATTACTTCATTAAACTTCAGTTCAGTGGCTCTGAGTAAATTGCAATGGGAGTTCTCCAATGTGAATGTGTGGCACTATTTGATGCTATAAAGGCGTCATGGAACAATGCAAAGCCTTCTTTCCAGGTACTATATCCAGTACTAAATGTGTAAAGTCGCTACTAAATGTATACCTTATTTATAATGTGTAAATCTAGATTTTCCATTTTTCTCATTATGGTGAGAGCCAAATATGTTTTTCACATAGGGCCTACACAACTCGAGGAATTCCCTGGTACACATGTACATAAAAATGTATCTATAACGAACGCAGGAGAGAAGCTCGCACCCGGTACAGACACCAGCCACAACGGCAGCACGCCGCCACATCCCCCCTTGCAAGCATGCAAAGCATTGCCACGGAAAGAGCGGGTGCAGGGCACTGTGGCCCGGTGGTGGAAGCGACGGAGGGACATGGACCGACCCAAGGCAACACACAATAATCGAGAAAATGTGCCAAAGACTCCTGTGGGAGGCTCGTGCGGACCCCCCCCTCCACCCGACAGGGTCATCGCGGCCCACAACAAACAAAGCTCCACAACCGGAATGAAAGCCTGCAGCCATTAACCGCCCACCGCACCGCCAACACCGTCCGGACATATCTAAGAGGCAGAAAGACAAAGCCACCCGTCTCGCATCCAGCCAACAACGGCTCCAGGTTACAGCCCGGACCAGGTACACCACATCTAAACAGCGCACGCATATATGAGACACAACACCGACGGCAGATATATAAGATGGCGAAAGAGAGCTCACACTCTTCTTGGCAGTCTGGACATTACTTATCGGGCATAGTTGAGCATGGATAAGGATTAAATGTTTGTTAGTCCACCAATTGTAAAGCACTACGGAATTTGTTGGCGCTATATAAATATTATAATAATAAATTCAAGCAGCATGAGAAAAAAATTAAATACAGGTTCTATAAAGGCCAAATGTAAAGCATTTATGGGATTTATCCCATGGTATAAGTGGCTACATTGGATAGGGTATGTAGTGAAACATATGCAGCTTCAGAGTACATTAATATACAGCTTAGAATGTACAGAAGGGGGGTAGTGCCCCCCAAAAATGAAAAGGGGTTCTTGGGAAAGGGCCAAGGGTGAAGATCCCCCAGCCGAATCTCTCACGGCCATACAGAAAAAATAAAATGTCCATGTGACTTGAGGTGACTGTTAATTATTTAGGTTACCTATGTACATGTATTTCAGCCCCTCCCAACCCCCAATCCCAAGGCAGACTAGAGAGCAACATGAGAGATCTAGAGAACCATGTTCGCTACATTGCCAGTTGGCCCCTGAGGGTGTAGACCTCCCACTGTTCCTCCAGCACCAGCCCAACCCGGAATATATTTTAATTTTATTCCCCCCTACTTGGCTTTTACCTATGGCCCAGGGGGACATTATACTCCTTGGTGGTCCAGTGGATTTGTGCAGGGTACCAGGAGCTTGCACATTGAAGAGGAGGCGACTGGGACCCAGCACACGCTATCTTATGTTTTGGACAGCTCCTCTCTCCAACTTCCGCAAGAATATATTTATCTATTAATTCTACATAATTAAATGATTTTATTAATAATTTGAGGGATCTGCCTGACAACCCAGGCAAAAAATCTAGAGAATTTTATGTGCAAGCCCTATATTTGGCTCTGTAGCTTTCCAAAACACCATAAAACGTGGACATGAGACATTGCTGAACACAAACATGAGTGTTTTAGAGCACTAAATGTATAATGCCGATATCATTGGTGAAAAGGCAGGCTATTTTTGTGAAAAAATGCAAAAAACAAATATGAACGCTGAGTTTGGCCAGGGTTTGTGACTATGGGGCTACTAAAAAAAAGGTGACATACACTGTTTTGAATACTCTGGTTTGTCTATTTTTACAGATGGTATGCCATGATTGGGGTCACTGCCATAGGAGTATCAAATGGAACATAGACCCAGCAAATCTAATTGGCAAATTTTATTGTGTAAAAACTGAAAAGGGGAAAGCCATGTAAGATTCAAAAACCCCATAAAACCTGTACATGGAGTGTAATGTTGCACTCATGAGATATTGCTGAACACAAATATGTGTTTTGGTTTTTTTTTGCTGTAAAAGCAGTATTAGGACATTCACAGTTAAAATGCCATGCAGAACTAAGAAAATAACAACATTTCTAAATGTCTCAATTATTTTAGTTTGAATTCAAATTAAGTTATGTGTTATATATAAATATCTGCTATGGAATGAAAGCCCCATTTTCCCTGAACAAAATTATATATTATAAGTGTGGGTGGACTTAATATGAGAGAGGTAAATTATGATTGAGCAGACATACAGATCAAATTTCGGTCTTGATCAGAACTTGTATAATTGCCTCTGTCCTTAAGAGGTTAATTGAACGCAAATGTGTATTATTAGAAAAAAATTAAACACAGTGGAATAGGTTGCCAAACTTTTGCTATAATGTATGAAATGAATTTTTAAAGGAAACTCTCTCTGAGTGGCCTGTGATGACCTGGGAGATAGTTTAACACTAACAATTAATGTAGGTCAGTTTGAGAGCTATGACAAAAAGAAAAGAGACCATGTAAATATAGACAAACCGAACTGTAAATCTGACAAGCCTCTAGCAGAAACAATTGGTACATTGCTGACGCTAGCTCTCACTTGCTGTCCAATTACTCACAGCAATTTATGGAAAAGTCACACAACAGAGGTATGAATTTAATTGCCTGTGGAAATAATGAGCTTGAATTATTGACAGGTGTATTCAGCTGTATCGGTACAGTTTAATTGACCCTGAAATGCCCTCCAGTTAGACAGAGACTCACACGTGCCTTTGCTGAGCATCTTTTGCATGTTAGGTGGTCACATGGCAATCCCAGGGCAAGGCAAAGTCTGCTAATAAAATTAACCAGGGTTTAAAATGTTCAATGAGGCTCTAGGCATATGTAGTGCTACATGTTTCTCATTATGAAATATTCCACTTATATGGAATATAGTGTTATATCATCAACAGTAGTAGTGGGAGTAATAGGAAAGTTTTATTTGTTGAGCGATCGATTACACATTGATAATGAAAATCTAAATATCTTTGCATTATTTGTCAATATTTAACAATATGGGAACACAACATTGTACTTATTTCTTACAGATCATGTATGGGCCTTGATTGGAAGGGATACTTTAAGCATCAAACATCAAATATTAGCTTTATAGAGTGTTTTTAGTTTCGGAGCTAAATCACTTTGTTTATGCAGTCACCCCTCCCTTCATGTTACTTTCACAGAGTTTCTAAATACTTCCTGTATAGAGAGATCTAATGTTTGAACTTCCTATATTGCACATTCTGCTTAATTTAGAATTTCTTAATTCCTGCTCTCTAAATAGCCTACTAGACCCTGCAGTAGCTTGCTGTGCATGATAAAGTTCAATTTAAAGAGCAGGAGATAAAAAGTTCTAAAGTAAGCAAGATCTTATTGAACATGAAACTATTTTTATTTCTTAAGCAGGCTGTGTGAGTCCCTGCCAGGGGAGGTGTGGATAGGGATGTAAAAACAGAAACAATAGTGACTTAACCTCCTAAATGATAGAGAATTGAGCAGTGAGACTGCAGGGGCATGATCGATACACTTAAACCACTTAATTAAGGTTGCTTTGATACCTCTAGTGTCCCTTTGGAATTTTTGATAAGGTTTTTAAATAATTTAATATTTTTGAATAAACTTTAAATAAAATGATGTAATAGTTTGCAAAATGTTAGAATATTTACATTTCTTTATATATATATATATATATATATATATATATATTGATATAGTTTTAAATGTTTTTATTTAGAAAAATGAAATCATTGGAAAACTTTGTCCAAAAATCGAGGCTTTCTATACCATACATTAATTTAGGATGATATGAAGAAAGGGCAGCAAAGGTCAAAAATCATGGGAGGCCATGCACTAGTAAATTAATGCTTGCCAAAAAAACTATCCAAAAAAACGTTTTTAGGATTTTAGAAAATATTTGTCACTGACCCAGATGACCAAATCAGTAATTAACCAGAACAGCTTAACTACCATCTAGACTTTGAAATTCATAAGGAAACTATTTTTCAGCGTGACTCATTGTTTACTTGACATTGAGTTTGCTAATGAAAGGGGTTGGATTTGCTATGCCTGCATTCCTACAATGGAGGGCAGTACATGGAAATTGGTGAATGTATGTTACAGTTAAACAGTTATTGCAACAAAACTTTGAAGGTGAACTAATGTACTATTGTTGTGCGAGAAATGGTAAAATAGTAACAACTGAAAACGCTTTAACAACACTATATATAGAACACAGTATCACATTGCCATTATCATTTTATTATGAAATTCCAACTTTAATCCAATGTTTCTCTGAGCACTTATTATGAGGATCTGCTTTTCTTAATCATAAAGGTATCCAATTGACTGTGTACAAAGTGCAGATTTTATGAAATGCAAAGCCATGTCTATTTGAGGTGGCAAAATAATCATGTGCCCCTCTTGCATATATTAATATTATGAATACTAATAACAGGTATTGCTGACACTATAGTGTTAAACTAACCATTTAGATCCCCAGGCCCCACTGATTGCATAGGAGAGGTGTTTTTACTCACTTTTTTTTTCCATGTTTGACCTGGCTGAGAGCATCAATCTTGATGAGCTCAGCCAAGCCAAAGCATTCCCATAGAAAATCATTATAGGCCGTGCTGCGACAATCAGCATCTCTTCTTAGAGATGCATTGAGTTAAAGGACCACTATAGTGCTAGGAAAACATACTCGTTTTCCTGACACTATAGTGCCTTGAGGGTCCCCCTCCCGCCCGGCTCTGGAAGGGGGAAAGGGGTTAAAACTTACCTTTTTCCAGCGCTGGGCGGGGAGCTCTCCTCCTCCGATCCTCCTCTTCTCCTCCCCGTCGGCTGAATGCGCACGCGCGGCAAGAGCTGCGCGCGCATTCAGCCGGTCACATAGGAAAGCCTTCATAATGTTGGCGTGCTCTCACTGTGAAAATCACATCTAGCCCATCTAGTCTGCTCAATATTTCGAAATACTTTTAATTAGTCCCTGGCCTTATTTTATAGCTAGGATAGCCTTATACCTATCCCACGCATGCTTAAACTCCTTTACTGTGTTAACCTCTACCACTTCAGCTGGAAGGCTATTCCATGCATCCACTACCCTCTCAGTAAAGTAATACTTCCTGATGTTATTTTTAAACCTTTGCTCCCTCTAATTTAAGACTATGTCCTCTTGTTGTGGTAGTTTTTCTTCTTTTAAATATAGTCTCCTCCTTTACTGTGTTGATTCCCTTTCTATATTTAAATGTTTCTATCATATCCCCCCTATTTCATTTTTCCTCCAAGCTATACTTGTTAAGTTCCTTTAACCTTTCCTGGTAAGTTTATATGTTTCTAGTTCCTGTAATAATACAGTCAGGGCCAGATTAGACAGGGTCCTATAATATTACAGTCAGGGCTGGATTAGACAGGGTCCTATAATATTACAGACAGGGCACATGGATTAGACATGGAACAATGAATATGCCTGGACCCATTCACCATCCATGTGTAATAAAGGCGCTGTGGGACTTAATCCTTCTCCGAATAGTACTAAGGCATACAGTAGAGTTACAAAAAAAGCAACCCATCAGGTCTATAATTCTCTTTGGTAATCTAACCTGGCATATGAATTTACTTAGAATATCCATTAAGAATACAGCATATTTAAATGCTTGCTGCAACCAAACACAATGTTTAATACAACTGTTTTGATTGTTGTATCCTTTGCTGACATGGTCCCGCCCGTTAAAAAAACAAAACAAAAAACAAACAAAGCATGAAAAACCTACCTGCAATCATATGCTAGGCCAAGTTCTCCTGACAGACTAATACTCCTCTGTGACATCGCTCCCCCTCTCTGCTGGGGCTTAGGGGGACACACATCATAGACATTATGCTGAGGGAATGATGCACCAGTCATCTGTTGCCAGAATGCTGTGTGTGCTTATAACAGACAACTTTTATGCACAGAACTAACATTAGCAGAGCTTTAACGTAACTCTCATTGTGGGCAAGCTAATAACTCTGCCACAGTTGGAGTTATACCTAAGGCAGCAAAGTGCATTTCTCTTTATGTGCAATATTTCACACTGAAACTCTGCACATATAAACTCCAATTACAGCTGAGGTTATGATGTTTGGAGTAAACCCTAATTCTGAAACAATTTAAAAGTCTCAGTTAGTACACATTTAGAAGGTACATGTGCACTTAAAATAATGAACTGTACCAGGACTGGATTCCCCTTAGTGCCGTAGAGCCCACGGACTCGGGGCGGCACACAAGACTGGAGCAGCACTGCTCTATCCTGTATCATTGATGGTATGGCAGGAGTGCTTGGGTGTGAAGGAGAATAGCTCTTTCCCTCATCACCTGTGTTGTAAGGTCCTCTCTCTCCCAGAAGCAGCCAAAGGAACTGCAGGAGAGTGCTTGGAAATGACATCAGTGGCATAACCCTGTGTGACCTCCTGTACTTCTAGCTGCCTGTAGGGGAGAAAAGAGATGAAGAATTGTGTGAACAGGGGTGTGAACAGGGGGACAGAAGAACAGAACAGGTGTTTTAAAGGATAAAGAAGAGGAGAATAAGTGAGGGGAGGGGAACAAGTAAGGATTGATAGAAAGAAGAGGGGGACAAGTGAAGAAAGGGGGAACAAGAAGATGGGAACACTTGGAGAACGAGAGGGTTATGGGGAGAGGGCATATTTAAGGACAGAGGTAGAGGAATACATTTGAGGGACAGATAAATGAATAAAGGGGCAATAAGAGAATAAAAAAAGACTGATGGGAATTGGAAACATGATGCACTAGCACATGTATACATAGACACTAAATAGCCACACATGCACACTAAAATGTCACACAAATTTGCTACTACATGCACACTGGCACCCTATAAAAACACACCACTAAATTTACACACTAGCATTTTACACAAATATACCTGTCATTCACATGCACTCACTAAAATTCCACACAAATTTGCTCTTACATACACAATGCGATTTAACCACCTAACCAGCCACATACTCCAAGCTGTTCATATTCCCCTATTCACCCAGTTAGATAGTCCCTTGGCCAAATAACATGTCACCTACCGCCTCCCACCTTGCACTTATTGCCATCCAGCCACCTACCTGGTCATAATTACCATACAGTCATACCCATAACTAGTCACATTCATCCATCCAATCACACACCCCAAACTAGTCACATTCATCGATCTAATCACATACCTCAAACTAGTCACATCCATCCAATCCTATACACCAAGCTTTATATAGATAATGGGTTGGGATGCATTGAAAAAACTGTCCTTGGGCAGCAGAGAAGGCATATCTCTGTTACCTCAATAACTCCCAGTCCATCAGGGTCAAAATCCCTAGCATTGTCAATGTCCATAGTTTTTAAAAAGTTCAACACCATACACCCATGCAAAATGGAGTATGGGTAGCAACATGAGGTATACTGCTTAATCCCTGCTTTTAATGATGGAAACATTGCAAGTGTAGCTGTAATGACCCAGCACTCTGACTAATGTTATTGCATTACTTTAATTACACTTGGAATTTTGAACTGACTGTTTTCACTGAGTTATTGTGATATAATTTTTTGCTAATACCACAGGCTATGAATAGGGTCCTTATGGACTAAGGATTAAGCACATTCATGTCTCTGCCTGAAGTGTCTTTGCTGGAATGTTTACACCGACTCCTATGCTTTTAAACAGATTAATAAAAGCTATGTTTTAAGAGGCTTTATGTCTGGTTAACTTAATCCAGAAACGTGTGGAGGATCCTTTTTAAAACAGGAAAAAAAACAAACAAGAGCCATTCTCTGGTATCAGTATTCCCCAATACAATATACAATAAAGTATCAATAAAATGTAATTCTGCGTACCTAGGTAGGTTGCCACAGCACAGATCTCTCACTTTTTCTACAATAAATCGTTGTTGATTATTTAATTTTATTTATTGTGAACATTCTGATTTTTTTTTTTTTACTTCTTTATATTTATAAATGCATTGGATTTTCTGTGAAATTTAGGACAAAATTAAATTTTTACGTTCTTACGTAGATGGTTTGATTGCATCTTGTGCAGTTACTTATTAAAATATCCTAAAACATCTCTTAATGAAGTACCGTTTGTTCTTTTATATATCGCACCTGATTCATGGATCTAGGGGTTGGTAAATAAATATCAGCTTGAGGTGAGCTGGCAAAAACCTTGCAAAATGAAATCTAGGTATTTTTATCATCTGCTTTTTGGACATACATTTTGAAATGCCACCTGTCTAATACAGTGTCTTGTGACACTCTAAAGTATGTTACACTGCTTTTTTATTGCTTCACTTTTTTAAATGCATTTGCTGTTCCCTATGTGCATTGAATGGTTTCTTAGGTAATGCTATTTTTTTTTTTTTTTTTTTTAACTCCGTGACATTTTAAGACATTCTTTATAAATATCAACAACAATGTTGTTTAGATATTTTTACATTTCTAAGAAAAGGCTTGAGTAATATTTAATCTTGAAAAAGGTAGGCCAGGAATCTGCTATTACTTAAGGCAATAGACAATGACAATACAGCATACCAATGACATCCATCTATGACGTTTAATGCCATATAGCCGAAAAAATATATGTTATGATATATGTATAACCAAAATTAGATTGTATAACTTATTAGCTTCCAGTGATAGTGGGACCCCATATCACACAATACAAAATCAACTTGTAAAAAATAAGAATGTAAAACAGAAACATTCTGCAATAAATCACAATATTAAAAATGCTATTTAAAAAATAGTTTCCAAGCTAAAAGAGAATACAGAGAGGATGAGGAAGAGAGAGAGAGAATATATAAGAAGAGAAGATGATATGCATTGTGGGAAACTTTGCTGAGATAAATGCGGTAAGGATATCTTTAGAATATCAAAAATAGCTTTATTTTCACATAAAGCACTTTTTACTGTTAGATACATATTTTTTTCTTTATTTTTTTGTAGTTGCTTACTTTTTTTATATTTATACCAGATAGACATACACAGTACATACTTGTGGAGACTCCTTTACAGACAGCAGTCAGTATTACCACCATTTTCTACCTCTCCCCTTTCTGATATTATTATGCTAAGCAAGTTGCTGTAAAGAGTGATACATGTCTTTCTCTCCCCAGGCCCTTGCTTGGTATTTTTGCATTCATGGAGAGAGAAATAAATTACAACAGAGAGAAAATAATAACTCAAGCCTTAAGAGCACATTTTTTGCCATGTTATAAATGTTTTTTTTCAAGGTGATGGTTTCTGCAAAATATGACTCAAGGAAGAAAGAAATCAGGTTGGATGTGCAGGTACCTTTTGTCCTCACACTACACTTTGAGTGTGAAAGGGAACCTCTGAAGCAGAGTATTTGTAGACATGCATATTGACAGTAGTTTCCTAGCCTTTGGCAATCTTGCAAAACAAAATCTGATCCGAGAACAGATGATTCCAAAATGATTAGCTGTCCACATTGCAAGCACTGTGCCAAAAGAGGAAATGGTAATCAGACCAGATATCTGGTATTTCACTTCTAAAAATCAAGTGACTATGTCCAAAATCTGTACCATATATAATGTACCATTTATAAAACATTAACTTGTCATTAGCCCCTTAGTGACCAGACCGTTTTAAAATGTTCTTACGCTTAAGGACCAGGGCTGATTTTACATTTCTGCAGTGTTTGTGTTTAGCTGTAATTTTCCTCTTACTCATTTACTGTACCCACACATATTATATACAGTTTTTCTCACCATTAAAATGAATTTATAAAGATATAATTATTTTCATCATATCATATAATTTACTATAAAAAAAAAAAAAAATTACGGAAAAAAATTAAAAACACACTTTTTCTAACTTTGACCTGCAAAATCTGTTACGCATCTACAACCGCCAAAAAACACCCTAAATTGTTCCTAAATTTTTTTCTGAGTTTAGAAATACCCAATGTTAACTTGTTATTAGCATTTTTTTGCAAGTTATAGGGCAATAAGGACAAGTAGCACTTTGCTATTTCCAAACCATTTTTTTCAAAATTAACAATTTACATTGTAACACTGATATCTGTCAGGAATCCCTGAATAACCCTTCACATGTATATAGTTTTTAAAAGAAGACAACCTAAGGTATGAATCTTGGGGTATTTTGACTCTTTTCATGCACCCATTTTACCACCAATCTATGCCAAATAAAAAAAAAATGTGATTCTTTTGACACACATAGCAATTTAAGAATACATGTACGGAGAACTTTAAGGGTTACTGCCACAGAACAACCCCAATATGTGTTTAGCAACATCTCCTGAGTACAATGATACCCCCCATTTATAGGTATTTTGGGTTCTATGGGGGCTAAAAGACCTTATTTGGAGGGCGCACATTCCTTTTTTCCAACTTGGAATTTTCACAGCTGGTCATCATGCACCCATGTCCTATTTGGGACATTTTTGAAGCCGGCCAATGTAATTTACACCCATCAAACCATGTATTTTTTAAAAGTAGACACCCTAGGTTATTTCAAATGGTGGTATTTTAACACTTTCCAAGCACTAATTCTTTTGGGTAGTAATTTTTTTGTGTTATTTTACACACACACTTACTTTAGGCATGGATTCTCAGCTCCTGTTATGTATAACCGCCAAAGAACACCCAAATATGTGTTCAGCAACATCTCCTGAGTACAATGATACCACCTATGCATAGGTTTGTTGGGTTATTTAGTGGGTGCAATGCCGAACTTCTGACATATGTTTTTCAAATTTGACATATCTTCTTTGCCTATCTTCTTTTTGGGGGCCTTTTTACATATTCCAATTTATTTTCCTGCCATGAATGTGCATATATTTAAAAAGTTGACACTGTATTGTATATGGGTTTGTTTTTTTTATGCCTTTGATGCAACTGTTTTAGCCAAAAAAAAATGGAGAAAATGTGTGGTGGTATTTTTACACACACATTGCTTTTTGACTGTGATTTAGAAGTGAAAAAGAAGAGATGTGTCAGGTGCTCACTCCAAAAAATAAACAATAAGATAGGCAGCAGTAACAAATACAAGGATTCCCAGCCTTGTTAGAAAAGTAGTATAGGAAAAAAGGGAGGAAACCGCGCCTTACATAAATTATATATACATACACTTGATGTCTCTTGGTAGTTTCGGATAATTTATCTTCAAAAAGAAAACAGAAAGAGTATATACAATAGTGTAGTATGTTAAACAATATTAGGAAAAAGTGATAAATAAAATGGAGGTATTTTTCACTCACATTTGGTAGAGCTACTGTGGGAGCTCTACCATAATTGGCATGGACGGTACAATCCCCGTCTTAGGATAAGAAGTCCAACGTCTTAGGTACTCCAATGGCGTAGTAGTGCAGATAAAAATGGAAAACAAGAAACTCCAATAGTGTAATAGTTCCAACTCCAAGTATAAATGGATAAATAGAAATATATATACTCACATTTACTAGAGCAGAAAACTTGCTCTAGTGTATAAGGCTTGCAGTGGTATAATCCCCACTGTAGGATATACAGGTCAGGAAGTTAGATGGTGCAAATAAAATATAATGAAATGGAATATAGCTTTAAAAGATATATATTTAATAATGTAACAAATAGAATAAAATAAAAGCATCTAACTTCCTGACCTGTATATCCTACAGTGGGGATTATACCACAGTAGCTCTACCAAATGTGAGTGAAAAATACCTCAATTTTATTTATCACTTTTTCCTAATATTGTTTAACATACTACACTATTGTGTATATACTCTTTCTGTTTTCTTTTTGAGGATAAATTATCCGAAACTACCAAGAGACATCAAGTGTATGTATATATAATTTATGTAAGGCGCGGTTTCCTCCCTTTTTTCCTATGTGATTTAGAAGTGCCTGTTTTTGGTTATTGCTAGAAAAAACTCCAGGTTGTTTTCTGCAAACAACACTGACCCAGTGGCCGTCTGAGTGACTCTGAAAAAGCAGTGTTTACATTAAAAGACTACTGGGACAGACAGTAGACACCAGAACAAATACATTAAGCTGTAGTTATTCTGGTAACTTAAGTGTCCCTTTAAGTATAATTTTAGTACTATATTGTGCATAACAAGCTAGCACTAAGTACTGCAATGAATCCCATGAGTGGGCTCAATATGCACAAAGCCAAATCCCTCCTTTTACAGCCACTGTAGAATACAAGAGCTTTGACCAGACTCTTTTATACAGGGTGCATATACAGCTCTTGGATAACTCTGTGGAAGGTATATAGAGCCTGGTAATGACCTCACCAACCAATGTGGTTTTAGTATACCTTCTAATTGCCTTATATTCTACAAGATTACACTATATGTTCTTTTTATGTTCACTTTATCAAAACTGAAAGTTGCACAAAAATTACATTAGACTGCTATCTGTTATGGATATGCTAACCCCATAAGGATGGAGGCAATTGTCCAAAAAAAAAAAAGCCTGGAATTTGTGCTATATGTCTGTTCAACCATAATGTATCTCTTCATATTAAGTGCACCCACACTTATTAAATATCATTTTATTCAGGAGAAAAAAGACATTAATTTCACATCACATATTTTTGTTCAGCGATGTCTCAGGAGTAAAACAGTACCCTCCATATAAAAGTTTTATGAGGTTTTGGAAAATTACAGGGGTCAAATATAGGGATTTCCCATTTTCATTTTTTACTCACTGAAATTTGTCAGATAGGTTTGCTGGGCACATGTTGCCTTTGAGACCATATGGCAGCCCAGGAAAAAAAATGAACTCTAGACATCTGCAATTCGTTTAGTTCCGAATGGCAATTCGGACAAATTTCGGGCAATTCGGACATTCGGATACATCCAAATGTCCAAATAGCTGAATTGCCGAAGTGCCGAATGAGGGGGGACCATAAACTATATACCTGTAAAAAAAAAAAAAAAAAACTTACCATTTGATTTCTTCTTTCATCTAAAATCTTCTTTTTTCAGCCCCAAAAAGGGCAAATAAAAATCCATAATAACCAGCGCACTTTGAAAAAAAAAAAAAACCTGAGCAAAAAAATAATAATCCATCTTCACCCATGGATGGCACAGCGCAGACTGAGCTCCGCAGGGCGGGGGAAGGCTTATATAGCCTTGCCCCGCCCTGCAATTAGGCTCAGAGCACTCTGGTTCCGCCCCTTATTGATATTTAGGGCCCCAACCCGCCGCTCATGGGTGGGGGCCGGATGGAGGACAATAGGTCCCCTCCATTTGTTTACTTTAGGGCCCCCACCCACTGCTATGGGGTGGGGGCCAGGGGGCTAAAATGTTTTTTTTTGTTTTGTATGCTCACTGTTTAATAGACATGCCCCTACTCGAGGTATAGCGAGTATGGGTAAAATTTACTAATACTAAGTCATTTTTACTTAGTATTAGTAAATGTGGCTGAAAGACCAATTTAGGTCTTTCAGCCTTTTGGTAGATAACTCCCTTATTCCCACGGTATTAGGGAGTTATCTACTAAACGGTTGCAAGATAAGTCCCGAAGTGCCAAAATTCCAAAGTTCTGAAGTTGCCGAAGTTCCGAAGTGCCGAACCGAATTGCCGAAGTCCCAAATTTCGGAATGCCGAACCGAACCGAAAATTTTCCCCATGCACATCCCTAATGAACTCTAACATGGCATATCATTTGCAAAAGTAGACACCCCAGAGTATTCAAATTGGTGTATGTCTAGTCTTTTTTAGTAGCCACTTGGTTGTAAACTCTGGCCAAAGTTAGCATTTCTTTTTAATTGTTCGAAAAAATACTGCCCTTTTACCAATGTCATCAGCATTATATGTTTTACTGCTTTAAAATACTAATATTTGTGTTCATTAATGTATCACAAATACAACAGTACTCCCCATGTCCAGGTTTTATGGTATTTTTCAAAATAACAGGGTCAAATATAAGGTTTGCCCATTTTAGTTTTTGCTCATTGAAATTTGACAGATTGGTTATGTTGCTTTTGAGACAGTATGTCTGTAGCGGAGAGCTGGTTATAGCAGGGCTTCTTCTCTGCTGGTTACTCCAACAGCTACTCAGGAAAAGACAGGATACTTCAAGAAGGCAGACATAAGCATAAAATAATCCACGAATATCCCATCACCCTTCCCATTAACTGGACGACACTCAGTATTAGGAGCAGAACTGAACTTTTAATGGCCAGGCTGGCCTTTTATGCAGGTTTTTCCCAAAAGGTTACCACACAGGTGGACCTTGTTGGGCACTAGTAAAAAACAATAAACAACCAATAAACACAGAGTCAGGTAATAAGTCACTCCCATACATTTCACACAATCCCTCCCCTCTGCTTAGGAGATAATTGAGTTAACTACTGTATCAACTCAATTATCTCCAAACAAAAAAAAATCACAATTTTCATACATTTCCATAAGTACCCCAAAAACCTATTCTACTCCCACAATTCCCTGATAGCCCCGATCTGTAGGAGCAACATACTGAAAAATCACCCAGATCGGTTCAGGGGTTCGACAATTCTATGGAGGTCTTAGTTTTACTGACCGCACACGATGTGTAAGCCGAAAATAGTTCCATGTGTTTATGCTGTGCGGTTGGTCTACGTTCGAGATTCTGAAATACACAAAAGTGCATAAAAACATGGTTCTTGCCTTGGTTCGTTCATATCATCTCATTCATGTGATTCCTTTCACCGAATGCGGCTCTGTTCCCCTGAGTTTACATGAACTTACACAAAGATGGAAGTCTCTGCAGTGTTCGTATCTTTGAGTGTCCGATTTGGGTTCCAGACACTCGACGACCAAATCCCACTGCTGCAATTCGTATTCTAAGATGGCCGCCGCCTTGTGTTCGCATATATGAAGGGCCACCTAAGGGATCACCCAGTTAGTTTGTGTGTTTGTGGTTAAGCAAGTGTGAACAAGGTTAGGAAGGTCAATTGGCGCCACACTCCTCTCATGGGTGGCCTGGTTGTTCGGTACTTAGTTTGTTTGTCGAACCATATAGGGAAAATTTGCTGAAAAAGGGGTTCTTACCGGACAACCAGATGAAATTATACAATATAATAGTTTTTTGCTTGTTTCCACAAGTAACGAAAAGTAACAATCACAGGAAAATAAAGGACAAAGGGTTATGGACGGCCCCTAGTACAAATAGGGGTGCTGTGGCAAAGCCCATTCCGCAACAATGGCAGTCCAAGAATGAGAAAGTAGACAATCCAGGGTATTCAAAATTGGGTATGTTCAGTCTTATTTAGACCATATCTTGCGCCCCGTTGTTTGTTCTTCAGTCTTATTTAGTAGCCACGTATTTGAAAAACCTGTCCAAATTTAGCATTCATTAGTTTTTTGGCATTTTTTACACAAAAACTGCACTTTCAGTGATGCTTCATGCCCTTTCATTGATTTTACTGTTTTACAACACTCATATTTGTGTTCAGCGAAGTCTCTTAAATAAAACAGTACCCCCCATGTACAGGTGTTATGGTGTTTTGGAAAGTTTCAGGGTTAAATATAGGGCTTGCAAATTAATTTCTCTGGACTTCCTGCCTGGGTTATCAGGCAAGTCCCTCAAATTGTAATTAATAAAATCCCTTAATTTTGTAAAAAAAAA
>OW240913.1:200286168-200313494 GCA_933207985.1 Pelobates cultripes | reverse complement strand
AGTAGCCACGTATTTGAAAAACCTGTCCAAATTTAGCATTCATTAGTTTTTTGGCATTTTTTACACAAAAACTGCACTTTCAGTGATGCTTCATGCCCTTTCATTGATTTTACTGTTTTACAACACTCATATTTGTGTTCAGCAAAGTCTCTTAAATAAAACAGTACCCCCCATGTACAGGTGTTATGGTGTTTTGGAAAGTTTCAGGGTTAAATATAGGGCTTGCAAATTAATTTCTCTGGACTTCCTGCCTGGGTTATCAGGCAAGTCCCTCAAATTGTAATTAATAAAATCCCTTAATTGTGTAAAAAAAAAGATTACATTAATATACACATATAATTTTTATATATATATATATATATATATTTAAAGTCTGCGTGTATATCTATGTAATTATGTAATAACATATATATATATATATATATATATATATAGAGAGAGAGAGAGAGAGAGAGAGAGAGAGAGAGTATTTTGATACGAATATATATTAATATATATATATATATATCTGTATTTAATATTCATTTATGTATTCATTATTTTTTATTTTATATTAATATATGTATATATTATCAAAATACAGTCAGAATAAAATTACACACACACACACACATTCTGACTGTAATATCATTCTTATTATAGATAATATATTAGTGAGGCATAATATATATTTTTTTTAATAATTATTATCTGTAACTTGGGGGAATGCCTGACAACTGCAGGCAGTGCTCGAGTTTGCAATAAGTTGATGCTGATAAAACTTAATACTGAAACAAAAAGTAATGGTAATAGTATAATTTGATTATGCAATTAAAAATTACCAAGAGACCTGGCAGAGAACTTTATAAGCATTATAAATCAGTAAGGGTGGTGCCCTGGCTTAAGCTCCACGCCTGTACCTGCGGTTAACCTTGTAAGACTATAGAGGATTTCCTTGCAGATGGTACTGAATGTTCTTGGCATTTAAGACGGTGACTGAATGTATTAATAAGGCAAGCACGCTACTTATATCTGGAGCTGTCTGGAATAGCCAGTAATTAATTACTATTAAGAGGCAAGTACAGTGTAACAAAAGGCAGTTACATAAATATAATAGAATTTTAAACAACTAGTTGTAAAAAAAGATCTACAGACAGAACTCTATGGAATTTATTCGGTAAACCAAGGATTGTGGTGAATTGACAAGAGACATGCAAATTTTTAGGTTAAAAAGAGCTGGAATGGAAACAATCATCTCAGGTTTAGTGAATAAACTCATGTAAGCACACTTTAAACAAAAGAAAACCTTTTAATTTAAGAGTACTTGCATTGGCTGATTATACTAAATCAAAACCACATCAAAATGGTTTTACTGTCTAATGCATACCTCAACATTTCATATGAACAAAGAGGGACACTTTCATTTTAGGGGTGTGAGTGGGGCTGTGGCCATGAGTGGGCTGTTCTGAGAAATTATAGGCAAATTCAATTTAAAAAAATAAATATTGATATATTATTTGCACATACTGGTTTGTAAACACATTTATGGTAGTTTAACAACACAATACTGATAGTTTTTCTGTGGAGCTCAGGAACACCAATGATATGCTCCTTTAAAAGGGGGACATTAGAATAAAAAATGGACAAGAGGGACAGAGAGATTAAGGCTCACATTAGGGATTGTCCATTAGTGAGGCTAATGAGTCCATTAAGATGGAGGTGCTTATTTTCAGGATGGACAGGTTTATTTACTAAAGTGTGACTTGTTGGTACCTCAAAGTAACTACAAGGGGATCTCAAATTTTAGACCAATATAACCATATATAGCAATATAGCCATACAACTTTGTTTTCAGTTTAAATTTTTAGGCCTAAAATTTGAAATGCTCTTTGAACTCACTGTAAAGGACCACTATAGTCACCCCTACCACTTCAGCTCAATGAAACTGCTATGTTTACATTGCAAGGTTAACCCCTTAAGGACGGAGCCAAATGTACACATTGTGAACAAAACAAAATGTAAACAAAACCTGGCATTTGCGCTACATGTCTGTCCAACCGTAATACACCTCTTTCATAGTAAATGCACCCACTCTTATTATATATCATTTTATTCAGGGGAAACAGGGCTTTCATTTAATATCAAATATTTAGCTATGAAACATAATTTAATATGAAAAAAATGGGAGAAAATACGATTTTTTAAATTTTTTTAGTTCTAAATTGCATTTTAAAGGTCAGTGTCATAATACTGTTTGATTTTACTGCAATAAAATACACATATTTGTATTTAGTAAAGTCTCACGTGTAAAACAGTACCCCCTATGTACAGGTTTTATGGCGTTTTGGGAAGTTACAGGGTCAAATATAGCACGTTACATTTGAAATTGAAATTAGCCAGATTGGTTACGTTGCCTTTGAGACTGTATAGTAGTCCAGGAATGAAATTTACACCCATAATGGCATACCATTTGCAATAGTAGACAACCCAAGGTATTGCAAATGGGGTATGTCCAGTCTTTTTTAGTAGCCATTTGGTCACAAACACTGGCCAAAGTTAGCGTTAGTATTTGTTTGTGTGTGAAAATGCAAAAAATGCCAATTTTGGCCAGTGTTTGTGACTAAGTGGCTACTAAAAAAGACTGGACATACCCCGTTTGCAATACCTTGGGTTGTCTACTATTGCAAATGGTATGCCATCATAGGGGTAATTTTCATTCTTAGGCTACCATAGGGTCTCAAAGGCAACGTAACCAATCTGGCGAATTTTAATGTGAAAAAAATGAAACATAAGCCTTATATTTGACGCTGTAACTTTTGAAAACACCATAAAACCTGTACATGAGGGGTACTGTTGTACTCGGGAGACTTCGCTGAACACAAATATTTGTGTTTCAAAACAGTAAAAAGTATCACAGCAATAATATTGTCCGTGTAATGCTGTTTGTGCGTGAAAAATGCAAAAAACTTCACTTTACTGGCGATATCATCGTTGTAATACATTTTACTGTTTTGAAACACTAATATTTGTGTTCAGCGAAGTCTCCCGAGTAGAACAGTACCCCCCATGTACAAGTTTTATGGTGTCTTGGAAAGTTATAGGGTTAAATATAGTGCTAGCAAATTAAATTCCCTTTACTTTTGGCATGGGTTGTCAGGCAGGTCCCGCTAATTGTAATTAATTAAGATACCTAATTATGTAAAAATATTATATAAATATATATATGTAGAATTAATATATGTATATATATATATATATACGTATGTGAATATATATATATATATATATATATAATTTTTAAAAAATATTTTTATTCATATATAGGTATATAGTGATATATACGTATATATTTATGTATATAGATATATATATATTATTTCGTTCTACGTGTATTTTGATATAAATATATATATTAATATCACAATACAGTTAGAATGAAATAACACACATCTATATATTTTTTTATTATTTATTTTTAATTATTTTTTTAATTTTATTTTTTAACGTATTTACATTTTTATTTTTTTATATTATATATAAATATATATATAACAATAATTATATATATATTTAATCAGTATCAGTCTACGTGTAATTTGATATTATTATATATATATAATTATATATATATTAATAGTAAAATACACCTAGACGGTGTACATGTGTGTATGTATATGTGTGTATATATACTTAGATCATATATATATAATATATATATATGATCTAAGTATATATAATAATTTTTTTTTACACCATTAACTTATTTTACTTTTATTTTCAGCCAGCAGGGGGACCACCTGTCATTACAGGCAGCCCCCCTGCCGGCAATACAGAAGCCAGCTCTACCCGGCCATGTGATTGTGGGGTCCTCGCTAGGACCCCACTCTCACATGGCCGGGGGGCTTCAACGAGGACGGATGTGCCGCGGGGGGCTCCCTGGGAGTCCCAACGCCGACTCCTTGATGGGACATGGCTGACGAATAGGATGCTCTTTTAAAACTTGGTGTTACAATTACGCCCGGCGGCGTTTAGAGCCGCCTATTAGAGGGCGTAATTGTACGTCCTCCGGTTTTAAGGGGTTAATCCAGCCTCTAGTGGCTGTCTTCCTGATCACATTCACAAAATAACATTCAGCGTGCAGCTCGTCCATAGGAAAGCATTGAGAAATGCTTTCCTATGGGCGTTTTTAATGCACACGCGGCTCTGGCCGCGCATGCGCATTCCGCTCCACTCTGGAGCTGACTTCGGAGTGGCAGGAGAGGTCACCAGAGCCCAGCACTGGATTAAAGTAAGTAGCGAAGGGGTTTTAACCCCTTTAGCCCAATGGGAGTGGGGCACTGAGGGTGTGGGGGACCTAAGGGTTATATAGTGTCAGGAAAACAAGCTTGTTTTGTTGACACTATAGTGATCCTTTAAGCTCCTGACATGTCACACTTTTATATAACCCTGAACAATCTGCTGATTTCTGTATTTAACCCCTTAAGGACCGAGGACGGTTCAGGACCGTCATCGGCATTTTTGCGTTGCCGACCGATGACGGTCCTGAACCGTCCTAACGGTCAGAGCTACTTACCTGATCGCCGTCGTTCCCCCTGCGGCGATCAGCGTGGCTCCGGTTGTGGGGAGACTGCCTGCAGCCCAGACAGTCTCCCCACGGCAGATTAGGACCTCTGTGGCCATGTGATCGCTTAACACAGCGATCACATGGTCACAATAGGTGTCCATAGTGCTGCCTGCAGGGGGGCTGCCTGTACTGACAGGCAGTCTCCCTGCATGTGTAAAATCAAAAAATAAATTAAAGTTAGTGTTAATAAAAAAAATAAAAATAATTATATATGTGTATATATGATATATAGACATATATTATAGCTATATAATATATGTCTATATATCATATATATATAATGTCATACTAAGTGTATTTTTATATTAATATGTACTTATATTAATATAAAAATACACTTATTAAATTACACACGTATATATATAATATATATAATAACTATATATATTGTATATATATTATTATAAAATATAAATAATAAGTAATTTAAATTAAATAAAAAAAATTTAAAATAATAAAAAATAAAAAAAATTATATAGCTATATGAAATTTTATTCTAACTGTATTTTAAAATTAATATATATATATTTATATCAAAATACACTTAGAATGAATTTGTATATATATCTATGTATATAAAAATAAATAAAAATAATAAGAAAAATACATACGTCCATATACAAAATTACATAAATAATTATATAAATATACACGTAGACTTCAAATATATAAATATGCATATATATTTAAATTCTACGTGCGTATTTATGTAATATTTTTAAATAATTCAGTAATTTTATTGATTGCAATTTGAGGGACCTGCCTGCCAACCCAGGCCGAAATTCCAGAGAATTTAATTTGCTAGCACTGTATTTTACCCTGTAACGTTCTACGACACCCTAAAACTTGTACATGGGGGGTACTGTTTTACTCGGGAGACTTCGCTGAACGACAAATATTAGTGATTCAAAACAGTAAAACATATCACAGCGATGATATTGTCAGTGAAAGTTACTTTTTTTGCATTTTTCACACACAAACAGCAATTTTACTGATGATATAATTGTTGTGATACGTTTTCCAGTTTTTAAACACTAATATTTGTGTTCAGCGATGTCTCCCGAGTAAAACAGTACCCCCCATGTACAGGTTTTATAGCATTTTTGAAAGTTACAAGGTCAAATATATGGGTCAAATATTTTACATTGAAAATGGCCAGGTTGGTTACGTTGCCTTTGAGAGCATATGGTAGCCCAGGAATGAGAATTACCCCCATGATGGCATACCATTTGCAAAGAAGACAACCCAAGGTATTGCAAATGGGGTATGTCCAGTCTTTTTTAGTAACCACTTGGTCACAAACACTGGCCAAAATTAGCGTTCAATTTAGTTTTTTTACTTTTTCACACACAAACAAATATGAATGCTTACTTTGGCCAGTGTTTTCGACTAAGTGGCTACTAAAAAAGACTGGACATACCCCATATTGAATACCCTGGGTTGTCTACTTTAAAAAATATGTACATGTGGGGTGTTATTAAGATATGTATGACAGATAATAGTGTTACAATGTCACTATTGATACATTTTAAAAATGTATGTTTTGAAACTGCAATATCCTACTTGTACCTATAGCCCTATAACATGCAAAAAAAAGCAAAAAAGCACGTAAACACTAGGTATTTTTAAACTCAGGACAAAATTTGGAATCTATTTAGCAGTTTTTTTCATTCGCTTTTGTAGATGAGTAAAAGATTTTTCAAGTAAAAGTAAAAAAAACATGTATTTTTTTCAATTTTTCATCATATTTTTTTATTTTTTTTAAATTAAAATACATGAGATTATATAAATAATGGTATGTAAAGAAAGCCCCTTTTGTCCTGAAAAAACAATATATAATTTGTATGGGAACAGTAAATGAGAAAGCGGAAAATTACAGCCAAACACAAACACCACAAAAGTGTAAAAATATGCCTGGTCGCAAATGTACAACATCGCAAAAACAGTCCAGTCCTTAAGGGGTTAATGTTATTATTTGTACCTCCCAAAACACATAATCTTTATAGGAGATAAATAAACCCATTCTTAAGAATCTTAGAAGTGACAGTTTCTATTTGTTTTTCTTGATTAACATGTTCAGCAGTTTAATAAAGTTTCACAACAGAGCCTTTTTAACATGTTTTCTGATAACAATATTGTTATACCCAGTTGCAAATAATTTCATATGTTAAAGACATAGTCAATCCGTGTTTGCTGTGGTCATTTTGCAATGGCAGTGGATTTGTCTGTCTGTAATGTGTCAATCTTTGTATTGGGTGAACTGGGAGTGTGCAGGCTACAGTGTGCTATAGTGTTATGCCTATTTTGCCTGTAAGGTCTGCATAGTGACATCATCCTTTGATAACGTCACAATTATATCACATGCGCCCTGTGGCTACAGGAGTGCATGTATGTTTGTCTGGGAGGCAGGTCCATCTTTTCAGCAAAGCTGACGGCAAAGTCGTAAGAAAACAAACTCCTCTTATTTAAAGGGATACTATAGTCACCATAACAACTACTATAATTTGTCGCTGCACGCTTTTTCATGTAAACACTGTCTTTTTAAAACCTCCAGAAGCCACTCCTCAAATGGATGCTAGAGGTGTTCACTGAGGCAGTGCTGCACAGTACAGCACTGACATTCAGTGTCTCCACCCTCTGCATGCAAATACTGAACTTTCCTCATTCAATGCATATCCATGGGTTAATGCTGATTGGCCAGGGTTGCATTTGGTTCCACCCCTGGCCCGCCTCCTTGGCTGTGGGAAAGCATTGTAATTGGCTGAGATCATTACTTCTGATGATGTCAGCCAAGGAGGCAGATCAGGACCAGAGCCAGCACCAACAGATTGGAATAAAGGTAAGATTTTTCTATATTTAGGGGGCACTGCTGGAGGGAGGGTACTGGAGCTAGATAGTGTTTTAACACTATAGTGTCAGGAATAAATGTTTGTGTTCCTAACCCTATAGTGTTCCATTAAACAACACTTGTCGTAAATGCCACCACTTATCATTTTATTGATGGGAAATATTTTAGTTATATTTAATACTTAACCTGGACGAATATGGTGAAAATCAATGGGTTTAAGGTATCTTCTAAAAATTGGCAGACATGGCTTCACAGCTATGATTATAAAACACATTGCAGTGGAATTGAAGCTCTGCATACCTATATGACAATGCTTATAATTTAGAGGAGAGGGTTATTAGTGCTTGTAGGGTGCAAAATACAGCTTGCAAGGAAAGAACAATATTCATAGCCCTGGAAGGGAAATAGCATTTGGCTTTGAGAACAAGGAGCAGGCATAAACAAGATTTTCCTTAAATAAAAACAAAGGTCTGTACAAAATATAAACAACTTAATATGAACAACTTCAATATGAACAACTTAATGATAAATATCCTATGTTCTTGTATGTAGTACATATTACAGTCAATTGGACATATTTGTTGCTATAATACACAATAGAAAATATGTTACTTTGTGTTTTATATATTTTTTATATATATATATATATATATATATATAGCAGCTCAAGTTTGTTAAGACAACTTTCTTGGTCATGTTCTTCTTTATTTTTGTTGCTTTAAATATATTCTTTACAAGTTATCAGTGCACATAGGCATTGGCTAGATCTGAGATCTGATACCAATTATGCCTACTGATAACATTGGGATATTTGTACATGCTTTGCTGACTCTGTGCACTGATATCCACTCTTACATACTTTTGTAATTTTAAGTGCTGGTCCTCAGACTGGTATTGGTGTACATGGAGCCACTTAACAAGCAGCAATGTGGCAATGGATATAGCCACTCCTAATAGCCCTAATATGCACAAAGTGGTACATTGGCAGCCTTGACCTTGTTCCATTCAAGCACGTTCACCGTTTGCTGCTAAAATGTCTTTCAAGAAGGGTGTATTTTACTGGGAACAAATGGTTGAAACAGGACTCAATGAGAAATACAATAGTCTGGGAAATGCAGCTTAGAAAACAGGGGTAATTGGGAGACACTGATGGGGCATGCTAGAAAAAACATCACGCACCACTCAAAGTATGTGGTACCAAGAGATATGATAAGGCAACAAGATTCAAGAACCTTATATGACATACTAAAAGACTCAGGGAGGTTACCGATGCTGAGGGGTGCTGAGGGGCTTGGTGTAAAAGGAAAATGTCCATGGGGGATGAGAAACCTGAATGAGTAAGGAGAGGTGTGGCTATAGGATAAGAGTGTATGCATGGGAAGTATTGTCAAGATCATCATGAGGGAGATTGAGAGGAAACAGATCCCTTTCACAATGCAACTTCTTGTAAGTTTCTCAACTTCAGTATTAACATATAGCAGTACGCATATGAATAGGATAACAGTAAGCTGCAGTTGAGGCAGCTTTACTTGTCTTTGCACTCTCTCTCATTGGTAGAGCAGTGTTAGGATGGGCTAACCCTTACACACAAAGAATAGGGAAGCAGCAGTTAGTATGAAGTTAAAGAAAGAGCAATACATGTTGGAAGCAGCCAGAAGTGTGACAATCAGAAGTAATTAAATCTGGTGAAAACAAAGTTCTTGCTTCATTCAGGGGCCCATCCTTCTGTGCACTGCAAGCTGTCATTGCAGCCACTCCAAATGATAATCCTGCCAAGTCTCGTAAACTACGGGTGTAGATAGCTTCCTTAAGAGGGTCAGAGATGGTGCTGCTGCATTGTGCCTCCTCAAAATGACAGTGGCAGATACAGCACTTGATGAATGTGGTGGTGATGGCTGTTTGGTAATGACAGATGGAAAGTGGCTATGGTGTTGTCATGGTAACAATAACACCAACATAGCACCTGTTTTTTTTTTCTCATTTCCTATGATGTGTTCTGTTCCTTAACACTGAAGTGTAATTGTTTCACATGTGTTTGTGATTTACATAGGAATTGAAATACAATTTCTTCACGGGTGATATGTAAATCAACTGAAATTATTACATTCTGCTAATTAGCTGCCAGTGCTAACTCCACAATTCCTACATTTCTACTGATTGAAGAATCTATATGTGGGTGAGTGGAAAATATGGAAAAATATGACCAAGAGTGTATGGTTCTAAAATATCAATCCATCCTCATATATCCGATACCGCACTTTTTTATATGTCCCATTCTCCCACCTTTCTCTCACTCTAGCTCGCCTAACAGGAGGACACAGGCAAGCTTTGGGCTTTAATTTTTAACATGTTTTTGGAGTTATTGTATTGCATTGATTCAAATAGTGGTGGTTAAATTTGAAGGATGCTGCCCCTTGCTTGAACTGTTTTACACTGGCATAGTCAAAGTCCTGGTATCGGCAAGAACACGTACATTTAAATTAACATACAGCATTTACATCTGCAATGTGGAGTTACACCTTCAAGTGGGGTTAGTAAATATCATGTAACCTACGCTGACAATCTGGTGGTAACAATAACTTATACATTTTAGTACACCGAGGCAATATTGTAAAAAAAAGTATTTCCAATATTTATTCACTTGGATGTTAAAGGACCACTATAGGCACCCAGACCACTTCAGTTTAATGAAGTGGTCTGGGTGCCAGGTCCAGCTAGGATTAACCTTTTTTTCTATAAACATAGCAGTTTCAGAGAAACTGCTATGTTTATAATAGGGTTAATCCAGCCTCTAGTGGCTGTCTCACTGACAGCTGCTAGAGGCGCTTCCATGCTTCTCACTGTGATTTTCACAGTGAGAAGACGCCAGCGTCCATAGGAAAGCATTGTGGATGCTTTCCTATGGAATGGCTGAATGCGTGTGCGGCTCATGCCGCGCATGCGCATTCAACCGATGATGATGAGGAGGAGGAGAGGAGGAGGAGAGTCCCCCGCCCGGCGCTGGAGAAAGAGGTAAATTTAACCCCTTCTGCCCCCTAGAGCCCGGCGGGAGGGGGGCCTGAGGGTGGGGGCACCCTCAGGGCACTATTGTGCCAGGAAAACGAGTATGTTTTCCTGGCACTATAGTGGTCCTTTAAGTTCAAGAACTTATATGTGCAATGTAATTACCCAGGCACATTTAGTGTGACCTAAAAAGTGGGTCATTCCTACACTGTAAAGCACAGTTTGATTGATACTTTGTGAAGAATTCCATATCCAGTGAAGTTTTGTTTCTGTTTTGTTCCCTTGCAGCCACTGACCCATAGCATTGCCTTAGTGGTGTCCCTGAGACCTAGTAAAGTGAATAGTTGAAATAAATTTGAAAAACAGAACATTTTGTTCCCAAAGCGCTGTATTTTTATAAGACTGAGCTCAGCATGCAACTGATTTGTATTATACTTTTATGTGACCTTTGCTACTCACAATGTTGAAAAAATTTAACTAAATCTATTCAGACACATTTTTTATGGCAAAAATATTAAATACAATATAAAAAATAATTAACTTTCTTGTTCAAAAAAAGTGCACATCTGCATATCTCACAGTTCTAATTAACACACATATCGTAGAAGTGGGAATAATTAATATATAGATGTATATAGAGAAAGTATGTATTAAGTCATTATCTTCATTCCTGGGTGAATTCTAAGGATGTTCTGAGACTGAACATAGACATAAACTACATGGTCTGAATGAATGATTTATTTCAGAATCTTTACATAAAATGGAAACTTTTTCAAAATGATATATCCCATAAAATTAGTAAATACATAATTTTCAAGGGTAAACAATACATGGAAAACATAGGAGGGAAAAATACTAAATAGGAGGAAAAGGGCACAATCTGCAAACTAGCAAGCGTCGGGATTCTATCAGTTTCACTAAACCACAGCAATATCAAGTATCAAGTATCAGAAACTAGAGTTGGGCGTCACCAAAATTTCCATTTCGTCCCATTTGTGCATTTGTTTTCGGGCCAAATTCAGAATTTTTTTTGTGTTTTTATTTGAACGAATGAAATTGCGAACCATGCCACAGGTCATGGCTGCATCTTGCATAGGTTCAGTAGATAATACCCTAAATTGGTCCCCTTATGGGATTGCCATATTTAAGGATACCAAATTAGGGAGATGTTTAGTAGATAGTTTCATTTTGGAATCCATATGGCAATCCAACAAGGATTACGGAACTATCTGCTAAACTAAAACACCAAAATTATGAAAAACCTTTCCTGTTAATAATTATGGTCTTTCAGACACCTTTACTAATACTATGTAAAAATCTTCTCTCCTGTCTTTACCCACAATGCATTTGCTGCCAGGTTGCTAATCCAATAAAGGTGGACCTGGCAAAAAAGGTCCCTCCTGCCCCATAGTGAGACACCTAATTAATAAAGCAGGGAGATATTGTGCCCCCACCCGTGCCCAACTAGTGGGGGCTATTAAAATAAATGAGAAGGGAAGCACTCACCTTGTCAGGATTACTAATTGATTCAGCACGTAGAATTGTGTCACACCTAGGACTAATAGGTAACATCTTACCGGGCCTTGGAATGGCCGGACTTAACGTACCAGACAATAGACCGAATACTTGCCAAGGTCAGGGATACAGAAAGAGACACAATGATGAGGGAAAGCCAAAAGTCAAGGATGCCAAAAAAACAGGGAAGTCAAACAAAGCCAAAGTCAATAACCAGAATAACCAACGCTCAGGAATACACTCTCAGACAACCACTTGGGAAACCATGACAGGGCAAGGAGCTGAAGGAACAAGTAAGCTTATATAACCCTCCTGTGGATCCGATTGGCCGTAACCGGTCTTTGACCCCAGAACATGCCTGTGAGTTCTTTGCGTGACGTCACGCACACGTCAATGTCGTCATTACCACGGGCTGACGTGGGGTCATAATAAAGAGGGAGTGGACCTATTGTCCCCCAACAGGCAAAACCCATTGGCAGTGGGTGGGGGCTCTAAATAATAAATGGGAGTAGAGCTTATGACCCCCAGCCCACACCCATTGACAATGGTGGGGTTAATAATATTAGCTCTCCCCCTCACCCCCCATGGTGAATAGGCAAATTGCCAAAAATTTGGATGCAAATGTCCAACTAGAAACAGACATTTTACTCAGAAGAAGCAGGAGCAAAAAAAGAAGCCCAAAAACTGAAAGAATCTGGGGTAAAAAGTGAAAGTCTCCATCTTAATCTGAAACCACCACATATAAATTAGGGTTGGCTCAGCCTTTCATCCTTCCAAGGTAGATAAGATGAGTACCATTAAATTGGGTAATAGTAACAACCCCTGGATTTTGGGCTAAGGTAACATCCCCAGGACATACTTGAAAACCAGAGTAATCTGAATGTAACTTTCCTAGTTAAATAATTTATTATTATTATAAGATAAACTTGGGGTATTATGCAATCAGTACAAATAGCAATATGTCAGAGAAAAGTCTGTGAGTGGAGTTAGTAAGTGTAGTCAGATGAAAAGGAAAAATGCCTCTTGAAGTGATACTGATCAAACATTTGAAGGGTAAGTGAGATAAACTGAAGCCTTAGAAGAGAATCAAGATAAATAATGTTTAGCAACTTGTTTATGAGGAATCCTTGGCTTACCATGCAGCAATGGGCCTGGTTTATCAAGTTTCATGACTGGGAGGCCCAATCGTCTATGAGTGATTCAATACAAAGAGTAATGATTGGGGTCAAAGGCCGGTTACAGCCTATCAGATCTAGAGGAGGGGTATTTAGGCCCAGTTCTCATCCTGCTCAGTGCCCTGTCGTGGTTTCCCTTCTGGTTGTCCGAGAGCGCGTTATTGATTCTGGTTATTCTGATTATTTGACTTTGGTATTGTTTTTGACTTCCCTGTTTCCTGGCTTTTCCTTATCGTTGTGTCTCTTTCTGTATCCCTTGACCTCGGCTATTCCTGACTATTCTTTGGTACGTTAGTCCGACCATTCTAAGGTCCGGTATACGCTACCTATCAGTCCTCTGTGTTACACAATTCTACGTGCTGGATCATTCTGTAATCCTGACACTCACACAGATAAGGAGTGAGGGAGGCAGCGGCTGAGTGAGTGCCCGCTGGACGCACAGGCTGAGCAGAGGTGCCATTAGAGGGTACCTGCAACAGTATCAGCCGCATCATCAGCAGCAGGATCATGGCAGAGCAGAATGATTCTCCAGTGCACATCCAGCTCCCAGCAAAGCCCATCGGATGGCCAATCTGCAGGGACAGCTATGAGCTTCAGGAGGTTATTGGTCAGTCAGTTTTTAAAGAAAAATATAAATAATTTGAGTGCGTCTGAGTATGTGTGTGAGTGTTTGAGTATATGTGTGTGTCTGTGAGTGTGTATGTGTGCACCTGTCAGTGTGTGTGTGTGTGTGCATGCGTTTTACATATGCATATGAGTGTATAATTATTATTAATTTTTTTTAATTTTTTTTTTGGGGGGGGTGGATCTTGGGTGAGTTCTTACACTTTTTTCCCCAGGATTTGACCCCTGGTTGTATTCCTAGATATATTAGAGAAGAGGTATTTCAATTTAAAGGGTTAATAAGCAATGCCTGAGTTTCCCTAAAGTAAATTTTATAGACAATAGCACTAGTAAGGAAGTCAGTGTGCTTGATACTAAGAAAAAAAGTCAGCAAAAAGGATTAGTTTGCAAGTTTGAATTTGCTGATGCGGTTACAATTCAAGAAATTCTGAGGTTGTTCTTTATTTTAGATATGAATGATTCCAGCGCAAGAAGAAAAAAATTGAATGGGGAGAGAGGGCAGTTGTGTTTGGTAGCATTATAATTAAATTAAAAAAATGAGTCAGAGACTAAAACATCGATGACAACCAAAACAATGATCTGTTAAATGTAAAGTTTTTAATGTCATCAAGAGCTAATAAGAGTACAGGAATCACTGTTTCTGGGATGAGGATGAGAAACCTTCTGGTATTATCTTATTGCTTCCCCGGTACAAATCTAGTTTGCTAGTCTGATATAATTTGGGCAAAATTGCATTCAATCTGGCTACTTAGAACTTACATACAATTTTAAATCTGTGCTCAACAGGGATATTGACCTGATATTGGGAGGGGCGGGAGGTGTAATAAAAGTTAGTGATACAATCCGGGCCTGGTGAATGAAGCATGAGGAGATGATGTATAAGTTTTTAGATTTCTTCTTCAAAAAAAGGGGCCCCAAAAGTTTATTTCTGGAAAAAGGACAGTTGGGCAAGCAAAACATCTGACAAGAATGCATCTATGTTTACTCTAGTGGGTTTTAAGTACAGTTTGATCAAATGGCAAATTGTATAGATTTTATTTTATAAGTAGCCATTTCACTTACAGTGTCCAAAGTGTTTTAGTTTTCATATTTTGAGGATAAGTGAGAAGAAAAAGAATATTAGTTTGCATATATCTCTTTTTAGTTTCTTTTTCAAGCTAGGAGTTTCCCCACTGTATTAGATATGTCCTTACTTTCTCGTATGGCATTCAGTATGAGCCAGTTGTAAAGGGTGAAGCTTAGTTTTAATTGCAGCAATTGTTTGTTGGTCATAGTGGTAGAGATTTCAAGTGTTTTGATTAGATATGTATATGCTTGCTTTTAGATGATTGCTTTTTCTTTTTAGAACACTGTTAGATCTCACCACCACTTTATGAGCAAGACACATATTAACTAGTGAGTGTGTTTCAAGTGAGTTGTAATGGGTTAACTTACAATGCCTCATTGAGGCGTTCAAACAGCTACTAGATGCATACTTGCAAAAGCAGAATATTCAAGGATATTATCTTTCAATGTAGGGTAATAACTGCTTGATCCAAGGATAAATCTGACTGCCATTCTGGGGTCAAGAAGGAATTTTTTTCCTAGCTTGTTGCAAAATTGGAAGTGCTTAAAACTGTTTTTTTTTGCCTTCTTTTGGATCAACCACAAAAAACATATGTGAGGAAGGATGAACTTGATGGACGCAAGTCTCTTTTCAGCTACGTAATTATGTAACTATGTGCTACATACCCATGTAGGAAATTAAACTGATATAGAAAAGGTTATTAGGTCATGGTCTTACCGAGTAATTAACTCTATTAGTTGACTCAGAAATCAAAGCTCACTTGACATACATCACATTTTTTACTCTCTCCTGTCTCTACTTTCTCCACTCTCAGACCACCACTGTACCTCCCAAACTACCTCATACTACAATACTATCATATCTACCGATCTAGATAAAGCTGCATTAATTAAAGCTCACTCTAAGCACCAGTCATGCCTTCAACCCTGGCTCAGCAAGCTTACCTGCTATCTCCAAAGATGTTTCCATAATGCAGAGAATTATTGGAGAAAGTCTTGCACAATGCTAACTTTCTCCTTAACTCTCTTCAGTTTGCCTTTGCTCCCATCATCCTATTGAAACTGCCCTGAACACAGTGGCTAAATCTAAAGGTCATTACTTTCTCTTAATCCTCCTCGACCTCTCTGCTGCCTTTGAAACTGTTGACCACTCCCTTCTTCTTCAATCAGTCCACAACCTTGTACTCCACGAAAAAGAGAGAAAAAAAAACGTGCCCAAAAGTGTATATATAAGGTAATATACGTACAGAAAATATGTATGGATAATGTATACCTTTGTACCTCAAAAGAAACAAAGATAACAATAATAGTGCTGTACAGTAAGTACAAAGCAGTGGGTGGCGTGAGGTCTGTGATAGTTACACTCACATTGGCTTGAGCTATATCAGAGCTCAACTGTATCAACGCCTGGATGGAACAATTCCCGTCAATGGATATAAGTAGATATAGATTTTCCAATGGCTCAGATGAATATCGGTGTGCAATACATGGGAATAAAAAAGAAATGTGCTCCAATGGTGAAATAAGTATGCTTCTATATATACAGAAAATAAAAGGATAATGTACTCACATTTACTAGAGCAGAACTTGCTCTAGTATATATAGTGTTGGTGGTATTATCCCCACCCAGGGATATGCTGTTACCAGGAAGTGAAGTTTGGAAAAAAATAAAGTGTAACTATATATAAAAATACACTATTTATTTAACCAAACATATAATAGATAAGAACAATAAAAGTAAACAATAAAGTCCACTTAATGTGTTTCGCCTCTTCAAAGGCTTCTTCAGAAGTGTGGTCTCGTCTTCATCAGATAGTGTGTATATATACACAGTCTATGATTAAAGATTGCTTCCTGGTGTGGTAATTGGTGTTTCCTGTTAACCATGGTGGAACGCACGCGTCATACCGGAAGTGACGTGGCGTATGGCCGTCATGGTAAGTTAGTGCATTCCAGCTTGGAACACAAATATGCTGATATGGCATAGTTGCAGCTCCAGCCACTTTAACAATGATCACTATTACTCTGGGGAACAAAAGAAGTAACTCAAGTGATATTTTCAATAGTAGAAAAGTGGGTTGTTGGTATCTTCAACAATGTAGATCCTAGATGGGGGCGGTACTGGGACCGGAAGTGACATATCGTCTATGTCAAATAGTAGTTCCGAAGAACCAGTTGCATATTAGGCATATAGGAATGTAGAGAAGAATATAATAAAATGTAAAGATAAATAATATATGCATACAGTGGGGTAAAACATATAGTCATGAATACTTCTATAAAATCTGTGAGCACATAAGAAGTATAATAAAATGAAGGGCTGACAAAGATATAAAAAATAAATGTTCATAAATTGAGGAACAGCAATATTGGTATAATGTACATAATGAACTTCACCTATAGGAACATTGATAAAAATCAATAAAAAAAATCAATAAAGAATCTATATAATACATAAAGTTAATATAAAATTAACACCAATGTACCTTTTTCATAAAAGATAATAAATAATAATGTGCAACTGTCATGCTTGGCTGTTTGTTTGCAAGTAGTTGATAAAAACATAGGGGGAGTAGGTGGTCAGGAATGGGTAATATTATATTTCATAAAAGTATAAAATAATTAAATAATTTAAACATTGAATACAGAATATAAAAAATAAAAATATTATAATTAAATACAGAATTTAAAAAATGTACATAAATATAGTAAAATAGGATAATTATAAAAAATTAAATAGGTCGAAATCTAGGTTTAAACCGTTGGAGTGTAGTGTATTCATATAATAGACCCATTCCATCTTTTTCTTCCCAATTTTTTAATAAAATCTCCTCCTCTCCAGTGATTTTTTTACAATATAAATACCGGTGAAGGTGAGAAGCTTAGAATTATTTCCATGTATGCAGAAATGTGCGGAGTGATTTTTATAACCCTTGTCTATGTTTCTGCAGTGTTCTGCTATTCTAATTTTTAATGGTCGAATAGTACGTCCTATATACTGGAGGCCACAAGGGCACTCCAGTAAATAGATCACGTTCTTACTATTGCACGTAATGATGTCCTTGATGTAATATGTTTTGCCGGTATTATTTGATTTAAAACTAGTTCTTAATTTACTTATATTGGGATTTGTTCTCTTACAGGCCAGACAGCAATCTTGCACTCCATGACACTGTGTTTTCTTGGTTTTCATCCTATCTTTCTTATTGCTCAGAGTCTTCTCTCTTCTCCTCTGGTACCATCTCCTTCCCACTTCCTGTCTGGTGTTCTATTTGGGCTCTGTGCTTTGTCCTTTTGTATTCTTCATTTATACTGTCTCTCTTGGTAACCATATTCTAATTAAACACAGATTTACCTCTCCTCCCTGACCTCTCTCCTGCTTTCCTAGAACACGGCACAAGCTCTTTTCCATCTCTAACTGCATGTCTTCCCATTTTCTAAAATTCAATCTTTTGAAAACTTAACTCCTCATCCTTCCACCCTCAAATAGTCCTCTTCTATACTGTTATTTTATTATTTATACCAAAATGTTTGATTGTATATCCTCTGTCTGCAATCCTACATTTTACTATATTAAATATTATAAGAAGAGCAAGTAAAGTAACTCTTAAATCTGAGTGCACTATATACTCATTGAACCAGACAGACCAAATAGTTTAGAAAGGGTTTATATAGTTTTACGAGCTTCTATTTTACTTGTGTGCAAATTTATATTCTCAGCAAGGACAATTATTAGATGATTCACCATGATCAACTCTAAGACAGAACCTGTAATTACACACAAAGAATATACATAGTACATCTATTAACGTAATGGACCCTAACAGATTTTAGATAAAAAAAGGTGTGCAAAAATATTGAGTGGGCAAGAACAACAAAAACACAACAACATCTGGGATTTATTGGTCCTTATTGCTCAGTGCTGGTTTATTTTAGGAAACATGATGGGTAGTGCTTTTAATCTCTATTATCCTTAATTTTCTTTGAGCTACAAAAATAACAGATGTATCATTACCCTTTAATTAAAAAAGAAAAACGAGTAAAGTGAAAGGAAACAATAAAGCAGAAACAAACATAGCTATGGTGAAATAATTATTTTTCAATTTTATTTTTACTTTTAATATTTTCCCTTTTTCTTTGAACCTTGTTAAAATTACATCAGAGTTTGTTTGGTAACATTTTCAAAATAACTAAGCAACCTTAGGAATTTAATTTTGTATGTTTTCTGACCTGTTTTCTTTCACAGCCATAACGTTAATTTGTATCTAGCAAAGAGTGGGTTAATTTACTTATTCTGTATCTGCCTAAGGCCCTGTGGGAAGGGAGAGTAAGAAATGTCATACCGAATGTTACATTACAACAAATTTATGTCGCATGTACTTATTTTAGGTGTACAAATTGTACAGAAATGCAAATGTATTGTGTGTGTATATATATATATATATTTTTTTAACAGTGTACGCGTAGGATGATTCGCTGGAGGGTCATTAGAAAGCTCAAGTTGAGAATTTTTATAATACCTTCTGCTATGTTTTCTTTTCTGCTTGTCTGGTTTAGTACTCTATTCACAGATAGAAGATTATGTTATGACATACAGGGCAATATAGAATGACTGAAGTTTATTAATAGTTAATCGTTTCCCTGTAAAGAAAGATTAAAGGAATTCTATAGGGTCAGAAACACAAACATGTATTCCTGACCCTATAGTATTAAAATCACCATCACTGAAAGACACTGAATTCTTTGTATCTGTGCTAGTTGGGCTGTGTGTAAGTAGTGCAAAAAGTGGGGTAGACCCAGGCCTCCCGCTCTAGTCAGGATATACATGATTGCTCTTTTTATCCTTGCTCTTTTGTTGGCCCAGATAAATTTGTCTATTTGAGTATGCCTTCAGTTGGGCGAGTAAGGGTGGTAGGAACTGGATGGGGTTCATCAATGTCAGTATGAGATCGTCCGCGTATGTTGGTGATTTTGTATTCTTCTTGCCTGATATATTTAATCTTATGGCTTGTAGCAAGGTTTCCGATAATAAGGCAAATAGGATAGGGGGCAGTCCTGTCTATTGCCATTGAATATCAGAAAAGATGGAGGGTGTGCATGTGGTATGAGGAGATTCGCTGTTGGTGTGGAGCATAGCGTCTGTAGAGCGTCGAGAAAGGGTTGGGGGAACACAAACTTTCAAAGCATTGCAAATAGGATTAGCCAAAGTAGTTGGTCAAATGCCTTTTCAGTGTCGTCTGACTGCAAAATGGTAGGTATGCGCCTACCATACCTACCAAGGACTCTTCTCACATTATCACAAGCTTGGCGGGATGGTATGAATTTAATCTCATCTGGGTGAATTCATTTGGGTAAGTAGGGGTTGAGTCTCTTGGCCATTATTTTAGTGAGAAACTTTGTTAACATTTAAAAAGGATATGGGTCTGTAGTGTCCAGATTTGAGATGGAGTTTGTTTTGCGGTTAGGCTTATGCTTGCTTGGAGCATGTCCTGTGGTAGCAGTTCTCTGTTTATCATTGAATTAAAGAGACCACAAATATCTGGGATCAGTGTAGTCGAAAATGTTTTATAAGTGCAAGTTTATAGCCTATGTATTTACCCATTTTCCCTTGTATGATTAAAGGGAAATCATTTATCTAGAGTTAGATGGGATGTGTTACACTGCCAAATATGGGTCATAGAAGTACTAATATATTCTCATTTAGTCTTATATTGGCCGGCTGACAGCCTCTTAGTGCATGTATACTCTCTGCAAACAAAACTGTCCGCACAATTTTCCTGGAACTGATATGCAAATCCGAGCTGGCTGAGGTTGATGTGATTTGCACTCTGCCAGACTGAACGTAGAAGCTTAACCCTGTCAGTGCAGCAGGTGCTTTCTGATACTATGTATCAGTTACACTATCAGCATTCACACAGAGCTGTCAGAGTGTTTTTTCCACGGTTTTCACATACAGTTATACTAGCTCTATGTTAGCCAATCGTGTAGTATAGTACCCTGGAATTAATTTCATATCCCTGCGAGCATAGCAGCGCACCGAAGTTAGGTGCTTGTTGATACTTTGTATCGGCTCCACTATTGACACAATATTCAAATGGAGCTGTCAGGACGTTTGATCATTTGGAGCTGTCAGAGGAATTGGATCTACGATGGGCACATACAGCTACATCAGCTCTATGTTAGCTGATCGTGCAGCATAGCAACCCAGTGTTAATTTGTGTTCCATCTATTACCTAGCAAACAGTGGAACGCAGTGCCTAGCTACGGGTGAGGCACCTAGATCGACTTTCCCACATGCAGCCTGAGCGTCAAAATCGGTTCTCTCACACATGAAGTCGGTACCTCTTTATGTTTAGCAATATAAGTACAGTATTTGTACTTGTGTATTTTACTGAAAGGAAAATTTAAAAAAGGTTAGCGCTAATAATAAAATAAATAAAAGGCAGCAGCCTAATAGGGGGTCACCCTCTAACCCTCTACAGTAAGAGTATACACAAAAACAGAGAAAAGGCTGCGCCAAGAGGAATAAATAAATATTATACAAATAAAATTGTTATATGTGATTGCAAAATGTAATATAAAAGAGTCCCAATTATAGATGTTGTCTCAACTGGTTTGGTGTCTTCTTTGTTAATAGTCGTCCGTCTCACGATATGAAAGACACGATGGGAAAGAACCAGTCGTGCAGAGTGTATAAATAAGTAATCGTGAAATTAAAATATAAATTCCACACTCACATTTCCATGAGCTAAGACCAGCTCTAGTATGATGGGCATACAGCGGATAACCCTCTGCTTGTGGGGGTGCTTGTCCTCCTGGAGAGTGCTGGTGTCCAATTCTCAGGAAAAAGAAATAAAAACAGCCAATAGTGCTCTCTGGTGAGGTAGTTAGCAAAAGAGTTTAAAATAAATAAAATATACTCACAAGTAGAGTGCAGGCCTTTCTCCACTCTGTTACTCGCGGGGGTGGTATAATCCCCACCTTAGGATATGCCAGGAACGGTAAATAAGGATAAAATAGTATGAAAGGGTAATATATGTAAAATAATTTATTAATTTTAATATATACTTGTGAGTATATTTTATTTATTTTAAACTCTTTTGCTAACTACCTCACCAGAGAGCACTATTGGCTGTTTATATTTCTTTTTCCTGAGAATTGGACACCAGCACTCTCCAGGAGGACAAGGCGACACATAGCATTCAAAGTTGAGTTGTGATACAGGGGCTAAAGCGACATGAGTGCAGATTAGACACAGGTTTTATAGAACATAGACACCATTATTGCAGAGGGTCGTAAATATCTTGTGTGAAGATCACAGAGTGATGGGGGAGAGAGAGTTAAAAAAAAAAAAAGCAAACAGTGCAGAAGATGGTGCTATAAGGGGGGAGTATTAGTATTAAGAATGCATGAATTTCCATCCAAGAGTTACAGGATATGCATGAAGGCCTATATCCAGCATACACAGACACACGCACACACTCACACACGTGTACATGTACATATACACAAGTAGTGTATATGTACAAGTATACACAAGAACATACTTATTATTCCATATAATTGTATAAGAAACTCTAAGTGATACCCATAAAATGCCTGAATGTAGCAATGTCTAGTGCATTATTGCAGCTCTGCAAATGTTTCCTGATGGACTCTCCACATGTTCTGCACTAGATCTCCCATAGTTCATGGCAGGTCAAAGAATATTGAAAGCACATATAACTATAAGGCAGAGAACCGACCTTAATTGTCAGATACTAGTACAAAATAGTATCTGATTATGTGCATCTTGCTATCATTTCTCTGTTTTATCTCTTCATCATGATGATACTTATATTTTTGCGTTACAACTCAATGAGGACCACATAAAAACAGTGTTACAGTGTTAGTTTGTTTCTGGTTAGTGGACATATACATACATCACCTGCATATCTTAAGTTAGATTTTGAGAAGTACTTCATGGGCACAAAAACTTGAGAAATCATGTTTCCATAGATGTGACATGTTAGTATTTGCAATGTGGGGAGTTTAATATTGTCGGATTTGTCCGCAATCTTTTTAGCACTTGGCTTTTTTTTTGTCCTAAGAAAAAATCTACCGCCATAAACTAACATCATCACATAATACAATTAAGTGTACCTCTCAACTTACCTGTTGCAATCACTTACCAGACCTCAGTACATACATGCCATCACCTGTCAACACGTTATCCTTGCCCTCCACATCCCTAACACAATCAACTGTATAGTTAACTACTTCTCTAACTCTAGAAGGCAAGTCTCTCTACTAAGTTAGAAAAACTTGAATTACATTTTCCAAACCTAAATGATATCATTTGCCTATCTCTCTCTGAACATGAATCAATGACCAATCAACTACAGGGAGCTCTTTCCCAACTCATCAGGAACACTGAGCACCCATCCAAAAAAAGAAAATAAATGAAATGGAAATAAAACATATTTTTCTCTTCTTTCCATATTATTTTAAAAAAAATGACTGTGGCTACATGATTATAATGATATACATTAACATAATATTTACATTAAGTATGCATCTAAGGAAAGCAAATATTCCTTTGAGATTGTCTTGTGTTGCTGAGAATGTTTTATAAGCTATATTACATAACTCTTGTTATACTGGGGGCTGGGGAAAGCTTGGAACCGTAGTGCAATTTCAGCCTGGGAAATGCTTTTCTTGTATTAAATTAAATTATGTAAGGATTTGATTCTCTTCTGCTAGATGACTATCATTTGTAGACTTTCGGGAATGAATTCACATGCCCAGGGGCTTAGGAAGGTCAATTTAACTACAGGAATGTGTCTTCACAAAACTAGACTATAGAATGGCATCTTGTTAGTATGATTCGACTTTCCACTCAGCATTAGAATGTGTCTAGTCTTAACCCCTTCTTTAGTAGATAACAAACTGCATTTCTTTTTCCTGGAATCCTAACAAAACATTCTGTATATTTATGAAAGTCATACGAGGTGATCCTAAATCTTGTTAGTCTTCCAAATAACATGATTTTCTTTTTTCTTTTTTTTTTCCACTGGCTTTGATGTCATTTAGGATTATTAACATTTAATTAAAGCTATTATCACTGTAGTCACTAGTTATATAGGTTACTGTAGCGCCAGGACATTATAATTAGTATAGAAAAATGATAGGTTTAATGTGGTGGGAATGATTTTTTTTTTTCCTACTATACATATGTTTAATTTCTACAAATGGCCGTAGCTTCTAATTCATTTTGAACAGTCCTTTTGGGGCATAAATTACTATTACCAATCACTATTTACTATTTTTCCCCCCCTTTGGCTGTTAAGCATGTTGTATCTATCTGTGTTCCACAGAGCATCATGGAAATGGAATAATCGTAATATTGCTGGTAAATTGCAATAAATATTTACATGGATATATTTATGAAATGTATGGTTCTAATCCAGGAGTTGAAGGCTATCTGGCAGCATATAGTTATGTATAATTAATATATTTACATGTTATGTAAAACAGTTGTGTAGAGTTTCATCATGTTTTTCCCTTACCATAGCCCTTAACCCCTTAAGTATAAATGTACACGTTGTGAACAAAACAAAATGTAAACAAAACCTGGCATTTGCGCTACATGTCTGTCCAACCGTAATTCACCTCTTTCATAGTAAATGCACCCACCCTTATTATATATCATTTTATTCAGGGGAAACAGGGCTTTCATTTAATATCAAATATTTAGCTATGAAACATAATTTAATATGAAACAAATGGGAGAAAATAAGTATTTTTTTTCCTTTTAGTTCTACATGACATTTTAACTGTCAATGTCATAATACTGTTTACTTTTACTGCAATAAAATACACATATTTGTATTCAGCAAAGTCTCACGTGTAAAACAGTACCCCCTATGTACAGGTTTTATGGTGTTTTGGGAAGTTACAGGGTCAAATATAGCACGTTACATTTGAAATTGAAATTTGCCAGATTGCTTACGTTGCCTTTGAGACTTTATAGTAGCCCAGGAATGAAATTTACACCCATAATGGCATACCATTTGCAATAGTAGACAATCCAAGGTATTGCAAATGGAGTATGTCCAGTCTTTTTTGGTAGCCATTTGGTCACAAACACTGGCCAAAGTTAGCGTTAATATTTGTTTGTGTGTGAAAAATGAAAAAAACGCCAATTTTGGCCAGTGTTTGTGACTAAGTGGCTACTAAAAAAGACTGGACATACCCTGTTTGCAATACCTTGGGTTGTCTAATATTGCGAATGGTATGCCATCATAGGGGTAATTTTCATTCTTGGGCTACCATAGGGTTTCAAAGGCAACATAACCAATCTGGCGAATTTTAATGTGAAAAAAATGAAACACAAGCCTTATATTTGACGCTGTAACTTTTGAAAACACCATAAAACCTCTAAATGAGGGGTACTGTTGTACTCGGGAGACTTCGCTGAACACAAATATTTGTGTTTCAAAACAGTAAAAAGGATCACAGCAATAATATCGTCCGTGTAAGTGCTGTTTGTGTGTGAAAAATGCAAAAAACATCACTTTTACTGACGATATCATCGTTGTAATACTTTTTACTGTTTTGAAACACTAATATTTGTGTTCAGCGAAGTCTCCCGAGTAAAACAGTGTGCCCCATGTACAGGTTTTATGGTGTCTTGGACAGTTATAAGGTTAAATATAGTGCTAGCAAATTAAATTCCCTATACTTTCGGCATGGGTTGTCAGGCAGGTCCCGCTAATTGCAATTAATTAAAATACCTAATTATGTAAAAATATTACATAAATATATATGTAGAATTAATATATGTGTATATGTGTGTGTATATATATATATATATATATATATATATATACATATGTGTGTATATATGTGTATATATATATAATTTTTTAAAAATATTTTTATTTATATATAGTGATATATACATATATATTTATGTATATAGATATATATATTATTTCATTCTACGTGTATTTTGATATAAATATATATATTAATATCACAATACAGTTAGAACGAAATAACACACATCTATATATTTTTTAATTATTTATTTTTAATTATTTTTTTATTTTATTTTTTTAACGTATTTACATTTTTTTTATATTATATATAAAAATATATATATAACAATAATTATATATATATATTTAATCAGTATCAGTCTACGTGTAATTTGATGTTAATATATATATATATATATATATATAATTATTTATATATTAATAGTAAAATACATCTAGACAGTGTATGCATGTGTGTGTATGTATATGTGTATATATATACTTAGATCATATATATATCATATGATATAATATATAAATATGATCTAAGTATATAATTTGTTTTTTACACTGGTTAACTTTATTTTATTTGATTTCCAGCCAGCAGGGGGAATAACTGTCATTACAGGCAGTCCCCATGCTGGCAATGCAGCAGTCAGCTAACACGGCCATGTGATTGTGAGGTCCGGGGTGGGAGGGCCGGAGGAGGCAGGATCCGCCGTGATCGCTGGCGTTGGATTGCCGGCGTGGGATCGCCGGCGGCCGGGTAAGTTAGAAAAACCAGAGGGCGTACTATTACGCCCTGCAGCGTTTAGAGCCACTTAGAATAGGGCTTAATAGTACGCCCTCCGGTTTTAAGGAGTTAATATATGAATATAAATTTGCTGGCGCTATATAAATAATAAAATAATAATATATAATGGATAGCTGTGATATTCAACAGGGTTGTCTACATAATGGAATATAATGCAATTGTGAGATTCTGGAGGTACCTTCATACATTTACTAAAATAATTGTTGTTTATACATACCAGGAGAAGAACTAAAAAGTCAGAGACATTGTGATTCTCTCTCTCCTTCTCCTCTGCTACCATAACATTAAAATTAAATGGGTTAAATTAGTGCTGGCATCTGCAAATGGCAGCTGGTTACTGTGAGTATAGCACCTACCATTCTCATACAGCCACTCTTTGTACAGTGTCAGCCTCTATGTACAATATTTTTATTGCATGGTGTGATGTCATATGATCTGTCTACATGATCTTACAATTAAATTAAAAGTCAACTCATGTAAAGAGAGTGGGAGGTTGAAAAGTGTTGTTTTAAATACAATGTATAACAGTCGAACATTATTTTAAAAATAAATAAAATGAGAAGAGTTCATAAGTCAAAGCCGACACATTATGTAATAAGGTTATGTATCTAGATCCACAAGTACATTTGCCACAATAGCAATGTAGTATATTATTATATTTTTTTCTTATATTAAATCCAGTGGTAAGGAACAGTAATGTCTATGATTTAAAGGCCGTAGCTAAATCAATATTTTTTTTGTTTTATTATATCAGTAAAGAATTCATCTCGTAACAACATTTTCTCAACTCCTGAGCTGATTACTGAAAACACGATACAACCAAAGCAAAACCTTTGTATTTTTTGTATTTCCTGTACATGATCAAACACATACACAG
>OW240913.1:200054929-200281448 GCA_933207985.1 Pelobates cultripes | reverse complement strand
TCGTTTTGAGGCCAGGACTCTAACAGCGTCAGCACTGAGTTGACGTCCCACAATGACGAGTATCGGGGTTGTGGTGGGCGGGCAAAACGAATTCCCCTCAGGAGACTGCATACCAGAAGTTGCTGACCCATCGGGGTTCCCTCTATACCTTGGTGCCCTGCCGAGATTGCTGATCTATAGACGTTGATGGTCCGGTAGGCCAATCCTTGATTATGTAGGTTGGTGAGGAACCTCAACAGATAACTTACAGGAGCACGTACGGGATCCACTTGTTGTTCCATGCACCAACTAGCCCATCCGTTCCAGGCATAGAGGTAGGAGCGTCTAGTTCCAGGTGCCCAGGCTCCCGCCAGTAGTTCGACAGTGTCCTGTGGAATGTCCGGTATGCTCCAGGGTCCCCTGAAAGGAGCCACGCTAAGAATTTGAGACGCCCCTGGGTCATGAGGGGATGTGGGTTGCCCTCTGGGTCTGATAAAAAGGAACCAGGGGTCCGGAAGTCGTCTCGGGAAGTCCATGGACATTTCCATTAGGGTCGGGAACCACGGTTGGGTTGTCCAAAACGGAGTTATGAGGACCAGGGTCGCTTGAGTACGTCTGAGATGTACTATCGTGCGAGCTATGAGGGAGAACGGAGGGAAGGCATATAATCGGCTGTTCGGCCAGTGTTGGAGAAAAGCGTCTGCTGCTAGTGCCTCTGGGTCTGGTCTCCAACTGAAGAACGTTGGCAGTTGTGAGTTCAGCCGGGATGCGAACAGATCGATTTGCATCGGGCCCCAGAGCGCTTGAAGCTGTAAGAACACCTCGCGGTCCAGCCGCCAGTCGCTGGCGTCTTGTATGTGTCTGGAATGCCAATCCGCTACCACGTTGGACATACCCGGGATGTATTCCGCTTGGACCGAGATGTTGTGTTCCAGGCAGTGTTGCCAGAACTCCTTGGCCAGGTCCGCCAGTATCTCGTGCCACCGAGGTGGTTGATGTAGCGGACTGCGGAAATGTTGTCCATGCGTAGGACGATGGAGCAATTGGTTATGCCCCCGAGGAGGCTCTTCAGTGCGAAAGATCCCGCCATGAGTTCCAAACCGTTGATGTGTAATTTTTTCTCTGCGCACGACCAGGTTCCTCCGGTGGAGGTAGGCCCGCAGCGCGCTCCCCAACCGTGCGTGCTCGCATCGGACTCTACGATGAAGTCCGGGGCAGACCCGAATATTGCTCTGCCGTTCCACGCCTCCATGTGTAGCAGCCACCATGTGAGTTCCTGTTTGGCTTCGTAGTCGAGTGGCACAGAGTCGGAGTACGCATGCCCTGAGCGTAATTGTGTGGCCTTTAGACGCTGTAGGGCCCTGTAGTGTAGTGGCCCCGGGAATATTGCCTGAATGGAGGCTGAGAGGAGTCCGATTACTCTGGCTAGTTGCCGGAGTGTCAGTACCGGCCTCTTGAGTGTTCTGCGGATCTCCTTTTTGATGAGTTTTACTTTGTCCGTTGGTAAGCTGAGCGTACCGGTAGTCGCATCTATGTGAAAACCCAAGAATTCCATGTTCTGGGACGGGGTAAGCACCGATTTCTCCCAGTTGATGAGAAATCCTAGATTCTGTAGCAGTGTCACTGCCCATGTCAGGTGCTGTTGTAACTGACGGGCTTCGTGCGCCATGATCAGCATATCGTCCAGATAAATGATCATCCGGACGCCTCTGCTGCGTAGAAAGGCAACCACAGGCTTCAGCAGCTTGGTGAAGCACCAAGGGGCCGATGAGAGACCAAAGGGAAGGCAGCGGAATCGCCACATTGTCGCTTCCCATTGGAATTGGAGCAGGTGGTGGCACTCTTCCGCAATGGGGATTGTAAGATATGCATCTTGGAGGTCCAGCTTCACCATCCAGTCCCCTAACCTGAGCAGGTCTCGCAGGCAGTGGATACCCTCCATTTTGAAATGGTGGTACCGCACAAATGCGTTTAGTGGCCGCAAGTTGATGACTGGGCGTACCCCGCCGCCCTTCTTGGGTACCAGAAACAGATTGCTCATGAACCCAGGGGATGGTGAAGGGACCTGGTATATGGCGCCCTTCGCTTGGAGGGTGCGAATCTCCTCGCTCACCAAGCCCTTGTCTTGCGTGGAGAAAACTATGCGGTGTGGTCTGTGTGTTTGGACCGGGGTTCGCACAAACTCTATGTGGTAACCCCTGATGGTGTTGAGGACCCATACGTCCGCAGTCAGCTGTTGCCAGGACTCTACAAAGTGTAACAGTCTGCCCCCACAGTCGGTACACCCGGGAGGGGGGGAGGTAATACACTTACCATAAGGTCGGCGGCTGTACGAGTTGCCTCTGGGTCCTCGAGGTTGCCATGGTCTGGCCCTGACCGGGAAGAAGGGTGAGGGCGTACGGCTCTCTGGCGGCTGGAATCTAGCCGTGGCGGGACCTCTGTATCCCCGGTAGGAACCGCGGGAAGAACGGCCGGGCAGACGGCCCCGGTGTCTGCCGGCCCCACCAAAAACTCTGGGAGAGAACACTCTTTTTAAATTTGTCTGTGCCTTGTCTAGGGCCGTAAAGGTGCTCACATACGTTCCCAGTTCTTTGACAAAGTTGTCTCCGAACAGGAGACCCTTGGCTTGCGGTCCCGGTTCGGTGAGAGCCATGTTAACTAGCTTGGGCTCGATTTTCATTAAAATAGTTTTGCGCCTTTCTGTGGCCAGTGCAGCGTTAGCGTTGCCGATGAGGCAGATCGACCGTTGGGCCCAGCCTCTAATGGCTAGTAAATCAATAGGCGTTCCCTCATTTAAGGCCGCTTCGACCAATTCAAAAATCTTGGCACTAGGGCCCAATGTATCCAGCACTTTATCTTGGCATTGGCGTAGGGAGTAATCAAGTCCCTTCTTCGCCTTCCAGCCAGACTTACCCAAGAACTGTGCTATTTTGGGGTCGATATCAGGTGTAGCACAGGCCATGTCAGGCACAGTCGGGCGTGGGCATTCAGCCCGTAGTTTCTGCCTGGTGGCCTTATCCAAAGGTTTGCGGATTCTGGCCGCTATGTATCGTGCTACATGATCGGTTGGATACCACTCCGCCGACCTCGGGTTTTGTAAGGTGTCTGGGTCGAACAGAGGTTCGCCCTGAGGGTCCAGAATAGTGGTTTCATCCGCCGTGTCATGCACGGGGTTGGCTGGAGTGCGTGTCGGACTCTGGTCCGGGGAGGAAAACTCCCATTCCTCTGAGTCGGCTTGGTCCGACCCGTTCAAAACCTCCTCACTATCCGAATCAGTGTCGGAAGAATCTGACAGGGCTTTTGCCCTCTTCCATGTCCGCGCCGCTTTTGCCCGGCGGGTGGCTCGTTTTCGTGGGGGCCCCACGACCTCAGGTGCGACAGGACGTACCCTGTCCGTCAGTCTAGTTTTGGAGGTATGTGTTCCCACATTGTGGGTTTTACTCATGGCCTTACGGCCCTCTCTGCTTAAAGGTTCCCCCTCTGTGGCCCTGGCTTGAGTCATGCTGGGGTTAGACGCCTTAATGGCACTCGAAATAGAGTGTGACAAGTTATCCGACATAACCCCCATGGCGGTAAAGATAGCTTGGGTAACTGATTTTGACATGGTGGCGTCCAGGAGCGAGTGGAACTCCTCAGAGTCCAATTGCTCCAGAGGGGCCACCATGTCCCTATGCAGGGATATGGGTTCAGCCACGGAGGGCCCGTGCTGGGCCTTAGTATCACCTTTATCACTGGTGCCAGGGGCAGAAAAAGCCTCAGGGGTCTGCATCTTGGGGGTATGTAAATGGTTATTTGAAGGCAAGAGACAAGGCAGGACAATAGCACAGAAATGTACTGTTAGCTTACCGAGTGTTCCCTCAGGAATGGCTCCTGGGATCACTGGCAAGCTAACAGTACAGCAAACAAACCAATCAGCTCGCGCCCTGCAGTGGGCTGAACGAGCTGAGGGAGAAAAAAGAGCGGCAAAATTTTTTCTAGTGCCGCCCCTTTAAGATGTGCGCCAGTATGGGCCGCGCATGCGCGCGCGGCGCTCACGAACGAGAGGCCGCGGCGGGGGAACCCTCCGCCGGGAGAGAGAGCCGGTCCGGTCCTCGAGGGTTCCCTGCGCCGCGTGACCGATGAGGGGGGTAATAAACTACCCAGCGGCAAGTGTGGAGCCGGTATCCCCGCGGGGGGGCGGGGTACCGGCGGGACAATGTGGGAAAGGGGCCCCCCCACGGAGGGTTAGCTTGAAGGGGGGGTGTACACCAAACGCACAATGCGTTCTGCTGAGTTTAAGTCAGGTCACAAAAACAGGCATAATTTAAAATAAAGTCATACACACATATATAAGTACAAATGACAGTTAAGAGAAAAAACAAAGTGTTACTTAGCTGAGGCAGCAGCAAAGAAAGAGGAAGAGGAGGAGGTTACAGGAAAGGATATCAGAGCAGGACTGCTCCTATTGGATAGGAGATAATGATGTAATGTTAACCCTGTGAGGGTAGTTATACATGTTTCTTTTCCTTTTTTTCTACAAATAAACACCTTAGCTTTCTTTGCTGCTGAGGAATAAAGAAAGAGGAAAGCCTAATAAGAGCCTCCGTGTCCTTTAATAAAATTAGTAAATACATAATTTTCAAGGGTAAACAATACATGGAAAACATAGGAGGGAAAAATACTAAATAGGAGGAAAAGGGCACAATCTGCAAACTAGCAAGCGTCGGGATTCTATCAGTTTCACTAAACCACAGCAATATCAAGTATCAAGTATCAGAAACTAGAGTTGGGCGTCACCAAAATTTCCATTTCGTCCCATTTGTGCATTTGTTTTCGGGCCAAATTCAGAATTTTATTTGTGTTTTTATTTGAACGAATGAAATTGCGAACCATGCCACAGGTCATGGCTGCATCTTGCATAGGTTCAGTAGATAATACCCTAAATTGGTCCCCTTATGGGATTGCCATATTTAAGGATACCAAATTAGGGAGATGTTTAGTAGATAGTTTCATTTTGGAATCCATATGGCAATCCAACAAGGATTACGGAACTATCTGCTAAACTAAAACACCAAAATGATGAAAAACCTTTCCTGTTAATAATTATGGTCTTTCAGACACCTTTACTAATACTATGTAAAAATCTTCTCTCCTGTCTTTACCCACAATGCATTTGCTGCCAGGTTGCTAATCCAATAAAGGTGGACCTGGCAAAAAAGGTCCCTCCTGCCCCATAGTGAGACACCTAATTAATAAAGCAGGGAGATATTGTGCCCCCACCCGTGCCCAACTAGTGGGGGCTATTAAAATAAATGAGAAGGGAAGCACTCACCTTGTCAGGATTACTAATTGATTCAGCACGTAGAATTGTGTCACACCTAGGACTAATAGGTAACATCTTACCGGGCCTTGGAATGGCCGGACTTAACGTACCAGACAATAGACCGAATACTTGCCAAGGTCAGGGATACAGAAAGAGACACAATGATGAGGGAAAGCCAAAAGTCAAGGATGCCAAAAAAACAGGGAAGTCAAACAAAGCCAAAGTCAATAACCAGAATAACCAACGCTCAGGAATACACTCTCAGACAACCACTTGGGAAACCATGACAGGGCAAGGAGCTGAAGGAACAAGTAAGCTTATATAACCCTCCTGTGGATCCGATTGGCCGTAACCGGTCTTTGACCCCAGAACATGCCTGTGAGTTCTTTGCGTGACGTCACGCACACGTCAATGTCGTCATTACCACGGGCTGACGTGGGGTCATAATAAAGAGGGAGTGGACCTATTGTCCCCCAACAGGCAAAACCCATTGGCAGTGGGTGGGGGCTCTAAATAATAAAGGGGAGTAGAGCTTATGACCCCCAGCCCACACCCATTGACAATGGTGGGGTTAATAATATTAGCTCTCCCCCTCACCCCCCATGGTGAATAGGCAAATTGCCAAAAATTTGGATGCAAATGTCCAACTAGAAACAGACATTTTACTCAGAAGAAGCAGGAGCAAAAAAAGAAGCCCAAAAACTGAAAGAATCTGGGGTAAAAAGTGAAAGTCTCCATCTTAATCTGAAACCACCACATATAAATTAGGGTTGGCTCAGCCTTTCATCCTTCCAAGGTAGATAAGATGAGTACCATTAAATTGGGTAATAGTAACAACCCCTGGATTTTGGGCTAAGGTAACATCCCCAGGACATACTTGAAAACCAGAGTAATCTGAATGTAACTTTCCTAGTTGAATAATTTATTATTATTATAAGATAAACTTGGGGTATTATGCAATCAGTACAAATAGCAATATGTCAGAGAAAAGTCTGTGAGTGGAGTTAGTAAGTGTAGTCAGATGAAAAGGAAAAATGCCTCTTGAAGTGATACTGATCAAACATTTGAAGGGTAAGTGAGATAAACTGAAGCCTTAGAAGAGAATCAAGATAAATAATGTTTAGCAACTTGTTTATGAGGAATCCTTGGCTTACCATGCAGCAATGGGCCTGGTTTATCAAGTTTCATGACTGGGAGGCCCAATCGTCTATGAGTGATTCAATACAAAGAGTAATGATTGGGGTCAAAGGCCGGTTACAGCCTATCAGATCTAGAGGAGGGGTATTTAGGCCCAGTTCTCATCCTGCTCAGTGCCCTGTCGTGGTTTCCCTTCTGGTTGTCCGAGAGCGCGTTATTGATTCTGGTTATTCTGATTATTTGACTTTGGTATTGTTTTTGACTTCCCTGTTTCCTGGCTTTTCCTTATCGTTGTGTCTCTTTCTGTATCCCTTGACCTCGGCTATTCCTGACTATTCTTTGGTACGTTAGTCCGACCATTCTAAGGTCCGGTATACGCTACCTATCAGTCCTCTGTGTTACACAATTCTACGTGCTGGATCATTCTGTAATCCTGACATTCACACAGATAAGGAGTGAGGGAGGCAGCGGCTGAGTGAGTGCCCGCTGGACGCACAGGCTGAGCAGAGGTGCCATTAGAGGGTACCTGCAACAGTATCAGCCGCATCATCAGCAGCAGGATCATGGCAGAGCAGAATGATTCTCCAGTGCACATCCAGCTCCCAGCAAAGCCCATCGGATGGCCAATCTGCAGGGACAGCTATGAGCTTCAGGAGGTTATTGGTCAGTCAGTTTTTAAAGAAAAATATAAATAATTTGAGTGCGTCTGAGTATGTGTGTGAGTGTTTGAGTATATGTGTGTGTCTGTGAGTGTGTATGTGTGCACCTGTCAGTGTGTGTGTGTGTGTGCATGCGTTTTACATATGCATATGAGTGTATAATTATTATTAATTTTTTTTAATTTTTTTTTTGGGGGGGGTGGATCTTGGGTGAGTTCTTACACTTTTTTCCCCAGGATTTGACCCCTGGTTGTATTCCTAGATATATTAGAGAAGAGGTATTTCAATTTAAAGGGTTAATAAGCAATGCCTGAGTTTCCCTAAAGTAAATTTTATAGACAATAGCACTAGTAAGGAAGTCAGTGTGCTTGATACTAAGAAAAAAAGTCAGCAAAAAGGATTAGTTTGCAAGTTTGAATTTGCTGATGCGGTTACAATTCAAGAAATTCTGAGGTTGTTCTTTATTTTAGATATGAATGATTCCAGCGCAAGAAGAAAAAAATTGAATGGGGAGAGAGGGCAGTTGTGTTTGGTAGCATTATAATTAAATTAAAAAAATGAGTCAGAGACTAAAACATCGATGACAACCAAAACAATGATCTGTTAAATGTAAAGTTTTTAATGTCACCAAGAGCTAATAAGAGTACAGGAATCACTGTTTCTGGGATGAGGATGAGAAACCTTCTGGTATTATTTTATTGCTTCCCCGGTACAAATCTAGTTTGCTAGTCTGTTATAATTTGGGCAAAATTGCATTCAATCTGGCTACTTAGAATTTACATACAATTTTAAATCTGTGCTCAACAGGGATATTGACCTGATATTGGGAGGGGCGGGAGGTGTAATAAAAGTTAGTGAAACAATCCGGGCCTGGTGAATGAAGCATGAGGAGATGATGTATAAGTTTCTAGATTTCTTCTTCAAAAAAAGGGGCCCCAAAAGTTTATTTCTGGAAAAAGGACAGTTGGGCAAGCAAAACATCTGACAAGAATGCATCTATGTTTACTCTAGTGGGTTTTAAGTACAGTTTGATCAAATGGCAAATTGTATAGATTTTATTTTATAAGTAGCCATTTCACTTACAGTGTCCAAAGTGTTTTAGTTTTCATATTTTGAGGATAAGTGAGAAGAAAAAGAATATTAGTTTGCATATATCTCTTTTTAGTTTCTTTTTCAAGCTAGGAGTTTCCCCACTGTATTAGATATGTCCTTACTTTCTCGTATGGCATTCAGTATGAGCCAGTTGTAAAGGGTGAAGCTTAGTTTTAATTGCAGCAATTGTTTGTTGGTCATAGTGGTAGAGATTTCAAGTGTTTTGATTAGATATGTATATGCTTGCTTTTAGATGATTGCTTTTTCTTTTTAGAACACTGTTAGATCTCACCACCACTTTATGAGCAAGACACATATTAACTAGTGAGTGTGTTTCAAGTGAGTTGTAATGGGTTAACTTACAATGCCTCATTGAGGCGTTCAAACAGCTACTAGATGCATACTTGCAAAAGCAGAATATTCAAGGATATTATCTTTCAATGTAGGGTAATAACTGCTTGATCCAAGGATAAATCTGACTGCCATTCTGGGGTCAAGAAGGAATTTTTTTCCTAGCTTGTTGCAAAATTGGAAGTGCTTAAAACTGTTTTTTTTTGCCTTCTTTTGGATCAACCACAAAAAACATATGTGAGGAAGGATGAACTTGATGGACGCAAGTCTCTTTTCAGCTACGTAATTATGTAACTATGTGCTACATACCCATGTAGGAAATTAAACTGATATAGAAAAGGTTATTAGGTCATGGTCTTACCGAGTAATTAACTCTATTAGTTGACTCAGAAATCAAAGCTCACTTGACATACATCACATTTTTTACTCTCTCCTGTCTCTACTTTCTCCACTCTCAGACCACCACTGTACCTCCCAAACTACCTCATACTACAATACTATCATATCTACCGATCTAGATAAAGCTGCATTAATTAAAGCTCACTCTAAGCACCAGTCATGCCTTCAACCCTGGCTCAGCAAGCTTACCTGCTATCTCCAAAGATGTTTCCATAATGCAGAGAATTATTGGAGAAAGTCTTGCACAATGCTAACTTTCTCCTTAACTCTCTTCAGTTTGCCTTTGCTCCCATCATCCTATTGAAACTGCCCTGAACACAGTGGCTAAATCTAAAGGTCATTACTTTCTCTTAATCCTCCTCGACCTCTCTGCTGCCTTTGAAACTGTTGACCACTCCCTTCTTCTTCAATCAGTCCACAACCTTGTACTCCACGAAAAAGAGAGAAAAAAAAACGTGCCCAAAAGTGTATATATAAGGTAATATACGTACAGAAAATATGTATGGATAATGTATACCTTTGTACCTCAAAAGAAACAAAGATAACAATAATAGTGCTGTACAGTAAGTACAAAGCAGTGGGTGGCGTGAGGTCTGTGATAGTTACACTCACATTGGCTTGAGCTATATCAGAGCTCAACTGTATCAACGCCTGGATGGAACAATTCCCGTCAATGGATATAAGTAGATATAGATTTTCCAATGGCTCAGATGAATATCGGTGTGCAATACATGGGAATAAAAAAGAAATGTGCTCCAATGGTGAAATAAGTATGCTTCTATATATACAGAAAATAAAAGGATAATGTACTCACATTTACTAGAGCAGAACTTGCTCTAGTATATATAGTGTTGGTGGTATTATCCCCACCCAGGGATATGCTGTTACCAGGAAGTGAAGTTTGGAAAAAAATAAAGTGTAACTATATATAAAAATACACTATTTATTTAACCAAACATAAAATAGATAAGAACAATAAAAGTAAACAATAAAGTCCACTTAATGTGTTTCGCCTCTTCAAAGGCTTCTTCAGAAGTGTGGTCTCGTCTTCATCAGATAGTGTGTATATATACACAGTCTATGATTAAAGATTGCTTCCTGGTGTGGTAATTGGTGTTTCCTGTTAACCATGGTGGAACGCACGCGTCATACCGGAAGTGACGTGGCGTATGGCCGTCATGGTAAGTTAGTGCATTCCAGCTTGGAACACAAATATGCTGATATGGCATAGTTGCAGCTCCAGCCACTTTAACAATGATCACTATTACTCTGGGGAACAAAAGAAGTAACTCAAGTGATATTTTCAATAGTAGAAAAGTGGGTTGTTGGTATCTTCAACAATGTAGATCCTAGATGGGGGCGGTACTGGGACCGGAAGTGACATATCGTCTATGTCAAATAGTAGTTCCGAAGAACCAGTTGCATATTAGGCATATAGGAATGTAGAGAAGAATATAATAAAATGTAAAGATAAATAATATATGCATACAGTGGGGTAAAACATATAGTCATGAATACTTCTATAAAATCTGTGAGCACATAAGAAGTATAATAAAATGAAGGGCTGACAAAGATATAAAAAATAAATGTTCATAAATTGAGGAACAGCAATATTGGTATAATGTACATAATGAACTTCACCTATAGGAACATTGATAAAAATCAATAAAAAAAATCAATAAAGAATCTATATAATACATAAAGTTAATATAAAATTAACACCAATGTACCTTTTTCATAAAAGATAATAAATAATAATGTGCAACTGTCATGCTTGGCTGTTTGTTTGCAAGTAGTTGATAAAAACATAGGGGGAGTAGGTGGTCAGGAATGGGTAATATTATATTTCATAAAAGTATAAAATAATTAAATAATTTCAACATTGAATACAGAATATAAAAAATAAAAATATTATAATTAAATACAGAATTTAAAAAATGTACATAAATATAGTAAAATAGGATAATTATAAAAAATTAAATAGGTCGAAATCTAGGTTTAAACCGTTGGAGTGTAGTGTATTCATATAATAGACCCATTCCATCTTTTTCTTCCCAATTTTTTAATAAAATCTCCTCCTCTCCAGTGATTTTTTTACAATATAAATACCGGTGAAGGTGAGAAGCTTAGAATTATTTCCATGTATGCAGAAATGTGCGGAGTGATTTTTATAACCCTTGTCTATGTTTCTGCAGTGTTCTGCTATTCTAATTTTTAATGGTCGAATAGTACGTCCTATATACTGGAGGCCACAAGGGCACTCCAGTAAATAGATCACGTTCTTACTATTGCACGTAATGATGTCCTTGATGTAATATGTTTTGCCGGTATTATTTGATTTAAAACTAGTTCTTAATTTACTTATATTGGGATTTGTTCTCTTACAGGCCAGACAGCAATCTTGCACTCCATGACACTGTGTTTTCTTGGTTTTCATCCTATCTTTCTTATTGCTCAGAGTCTTCTCTCTTCTCCTCTGGTACCATCTCCTTCCCACTTCCTGTCTCGTGTTCTATTTGGGCTCTGTGCTTTGTCCTTTTGTATTCTTCATTTATACTGTCTCTCTTGGTAACCATATTCTAATTAAACACAGATTTACCTCTCCTCCCTGACCTCTCTCCTGCTTTCCTAGAACACGGCACAAGCTCTTTTCCATCTCTAACTGCATGTCTTCCCATTTTCTAAAATTCAATCTTTTGAAAACTTAACTCCTCATCCTTCCACCAAAATGTTTGATTGTATATCCTCTGTCTGCAATCCTACATTTTACTATATTAAATATTATAAGAAGAGCAAGTAAAGTAACTCTTAAATCTGAGTGCACTATATACTCATTGAACCAGACAGACCAAATAGTTTAGAAAGGGTTTATATAGTTTTACGAGCTTCTATTTTACTTGTGTGCAAATTTATATTCTCAGCAAGGACAATTATTAGATGATTCACCATGATCAACTCTAAGACAGAATCTGTAATTACACACAAAGAATATACATAGTACATCTATTAACGTAATGGACCCTAACAGATTTTAGATAAAAAAAGGTGTGCAAAAATATTGAGTGGGCAAGAACAACAAAAACACAACAACATCTGGGATTTATTGGTCCTTATTGCTCAGTGCTGGTTTATTTTAGGAAACATGATGGGTAGTGCTTTTAATCTCTATTATCCTTAATTTTCTTTGAGCTACAAAAATAACAGATGTATCATTACCCTTTAATTAAAAAAGAAAATGAGTAAAGTGAAAGGAAACAATAAAGCAGAAACGAACATAGCTATGGTGAAATAATTATTTTTCAATTTTATTTTTACTTTTAATATTTTCCCTTTTTCTTACCTTGTTAAAATTACATCAGAGTTTGTTTGGTAACATTTTCAAAATAACTAAGCAACCTTAGGAATTTAATTTTGTATGTTTTCTGACCTGTTTTCTTTCACAGCCATAACGTTAATTTGTATCTAGCAAAGAGTGGGTTAATTTACTTATTCTGTATCTGCCTAAGGCCCTGTGGGAAGGGAGAGTAAGAAATGTCATACCGAATGTTACATTACAACTAATATATGTCGCATGTACTTATTTTAGGTGTACAAATTGTACAGAAATGCAAATGTATTGTGTGTGTATATATATATATTTTTTTAACAGTGTACGCATAGGATGATTCGCTGGAGGGTCATTAGAAAGCTCAAGTTGAGAATTTTTATAATATCTTCTGCTATGTTTTCTTTTCTGCTTGTCTGGTTTAGTACTCTATTCACAGATAGAAGATTATGTTATGACATACAGGGCAATATAGAATGACTGAAGTTTATTAATAGTTAATCGTTTCCCTGTAAAGAAAGATTAAAGGAATTCTATAGGGTCAGAAACACAAACATGTATTCCTGACCCTATAGTATTAAAATCACCATCACTGAAAGACACTGAATTCTTTGTATCTGTGCTAGTTGGGCTGTGTGTAAGTAGTGCAAAAAGTGGGGTAGACCCAGGCCTCCCGCTCTAGTCAGGATATACATGGTTGCTCTTTTTATCCTTGCTCTTTTGTTGGCCCAGATAAATTTGTCTATTTGAGTATGCCTTCAGTTGGGCGAGTAAGGGTGGTAGGAACTGGATGGGGTTCATCAATGTCAGTATGAGATCGTCCGCGTATGTTGGTGATTTTGTATTCTTCTTGCCTGATATATTTAATCTTATGGCTTGTAGCAAGGTTTCCGATAATAAGGCAAATAGGATAGGGGGCAGTCCTGTCTATTGCCATTGAATATCAGAAAAGATGGAGGGTGTGCATGTGGTATGAGGAGATTCGCTGTTGGTGTGGAGCATAGAGTCTGTAGAGCGTCGAGAAAGGGTTGGGGGAACACAAACTTTCAAAGCATTGCAAATAGGATTAGCCAAAGTAGTTGGTCAAATGCCTTTTCAGTGTCGTCTGACTGCAAAATGGTAGGTATGCGCCTACCATACCTACCAAGGACTCTTCTCACATTATCACAAGCTTGGCGGGATGGTATGAATTTAATCTCATCTGGGTGAATTCATTTGGGTAAGTAGGGGTTGAGTCTCTTGGCCATTATTTTAGTGAGAAACTTTGTTAACATTTAAAAAGGATATGGGTCTGTAGTGTCCAGATTTGAGATGGAGTTTGTTTTGCGGTTAGGCTTATGCTTGCTTGGAGCATGTCCTGTGGTAGCAGTTCTCTGTTTATCATTGAATTAAAGAGACCACAAATATCTGGGATCAGTGTAGTCGAAAATGTTTTATAATATAGCCATATGAAGCCACCCGGCCCTGAGAACTCTTGTTAGCTTTAAGGGATTAAAAAGCAGTGAGAGATGTGAGATTTCTTTTCAGGTGTAACTGGTGCCTCTAGTGCTTGTGCTGTGGCTGAGGACAGTGAGGGCAGGGGGATAGCTTCTAGGTTATTTTCCCTTTTTTTAAGTGGAACTATATTGATTGGAATCTTCACACAAAGATATTAGGTAATTAATATTTTTTTTCACTCTTCACCTGTTTAGCTACTATTTCCCCCAAAAAATAAGACATCCCCCGATGCTCTACCCTACCCCGAAAATAGTCTGTAGTTGAGATTGTCGCGAGGATTCTATTGCACTAGTAAACTAATCTATGTTTGGGGAAGTTTCTAGTGAACTGGTCTATGTTCGGGGGAATTCCCACGAACGTAGACCTGCTTTCTTTCACATGCTTGCTATTGTTTTTCCCCTGAAAATTAAGACATCCCCTAAAATAGGCCCTAGTGCATTTTTTTGCAGCAAAAATTAATGTATGATAATAAAAAAGATACTATTGCATACTGAAATACTCTGGTATTTTTGCAAGATATATAATATTATATATATATATACCCTATCTAAGATTCACAAGGACTCCACTCACCCCCCAGGAAGACCTATAGTATCAGCAATAGGCAGGGTGATTGAACCTATTGCCAGAGGGTGTTGATTTCCTTGATGTCCACATATACAGACGAAACAACCAACTGGCGTACAACCTATATACGAAACCTACTGATGGAAATACAATATTGCATTCGGTTAGTTTTCATCCAAAACATCTCAAAGCCTCATTACCATACTCACAATTTCTAAGGGTACTTAGAAACAACTCAGAACCTCAGACAGCACAACAACAAATCATCGAGATGTGGAATAAATTCAAGGAAAGAGGCTACAGCAATCAGATACTACAGCAAGCATGGGACAAATGTCAAGCGAACACTGTAAGAGATACCTCTAATACCTCTAGATTGGTATTTCCAACTACCTTCACTACGATGTCATCAAAACTGAAAGAAACAGTGGACACCTATAGGCGCATCTTAGCTGACACTGCCAGCAGAATTTTGACGACCACCCATGATAAGCTATCGGCATGGCAAGAATCTCTGTGATCTTCTAGTTAAGGCGGATCCCACACACTGTTGTATGAAGGAACAACAACGAATGAATTTGGGCTGCTACCAATGCCTGGGATGCGTCACGTGCAGCCATATGATCCCTAGTAAAACCTTTCTTCATCCACATACAAAGAAACAATATAAAATACAGCACAGATTGACCTGCACAACTGACTGTCATTTACAAACTCCAGTGCCCATGTGGCTTATCGTACATAGGGAAAACTGACCTATCTCTCCGAGAAAGAATCAGAAATCACCGTTCTAACATCAGAGTGGCGTATAGGGATAAAAAAGACCCAAATATGAGTTAGGGTCTACCTAATGATGCAATGCTTTCATGCTCTTGAGTAGTATCTCGTATAATATTAATGTCATAGTTTGTAAATATGACCATTACAGCGGTTCATATTGTGCAACTACGTAAGTGTTTTTCATCAATTTATGTATCAGATTAACATGATTTATTTTCCATTTCCTACTTATCCATTTGATTGTTTTTACCTTTTATATTTTTATAATTTTTATTATACTGGTTATAATCATTCAACTGACTTAATGTGGTTTAGAGATTCTGGTGGCGCTGTCCTATTTTATTCTAGTATGTGTTTTTTCCTTTTTATTTTTAATTAATATTTTCTTTCCAGGTTCTCCTATAGCACTCCGGTCCCAATGGCCCTTATGCTTCTTGTTTCACTAACAAACACCCTTATTTAGTGCAAGTTTATAGCCTATGTATTTACCCATTTTCCCTTGTATGATTAAAGGGAAATCATTTATCTAGAGTTAGATGGGATGTGTTACATTGCCAAATATGGGTCATAGAAGTACTAATATATTCTCATTTAGTCTTATATTGGCCGGCTGACAGCCTCTTAGTGCATGTATACTCTCTGCAAACAAAACTGTCCGCACAATTTTCCTGGAACTGATATGCAAATCCGAGCTGGCTGAGGTTGATGTGATTTGCACTCTGCCAGACTGAACGTAGAAGCTTAACCCTGTCAGTGCAGCAGGTGCTTTCTGATACTATGTATCAGTTACACTATCGGCATTCACACAGAGCTGTCAGAGTGTTTTTTCCACGGTTTTCACATACAGTTATACTAGCTCTATGTTAGCCGATCGTGTAGTATAGTACCCTGGAATTAATTTCATATCCCTGCGAGCATAGCAGCGCACCGAAGTTAGGTGCTTGTTGATACTTTGTATCGGCTCCACTATTGACACAATATTCAAATGGAGCTGTCAGGACGTTTGATCATTTGGAGCTGTCAGAGGAATTGGATCTACGATGGGCACATACAGCTACATCAGCTCTATGTTAGCTGATCGTGCAGCATAGCAACCCAGTGTTAATTTGTGTTCCATCTATTACCTAGCAAACAGTGGAACGCAGTGCCTAGCTACGGGTGAGGCACCTAGATCGACTTTCCCACATGCAGCCTGAGCGTCAAAATCGGTTCTCTCACACATGAAGTCGGTACCTCTTTATGTTTAGCAATATAAGTACAGTATTTGTACTTGTGTATTTTACTGAAAGGAAAATTTAAAAAAGGTTAGCGCTAATAATAAAATAAATAAAAGGCAGCAGCCTAATAGGGGGTCACCCTCTAACCCTCTACAGTAAGAGTATACACAAAAACAGAGAAAAGGCTGCGCCAAGAGGAATAAATAAATATTATACAAATAAAATTGTTATATGTGATTGCAAAATGTAATATAAAAGAGTCCCAATTATAGATGTTGTCTCAACTGGTTTGGTGTCTTCTTTGTTAATAGTCGTCCATCTCACGATATGAAAGACACAATGGGAAAGAACCAGTCGTGCAGAGTGTATAAATAAGTAATCGTGAAATTAAAATATAAATTCCACACTCACATTTCCATGAGCTAAGACCAGCTCTAGTATGATGGGCATACAGCGGATAACCCTCCGCTTGTGGGGGTGCTTGTCCTCCTGGAGAGTGCTGGTGTCCAGTTCTCAGGAAAAAGAAATAAAAACAGCCAATAGTGCTCTCTGGTGAGGTAGTTAGCAAAAGAGTTTAAAATAAATAAAATATACTCACAAGTAGAGTGCAGGCCTATCTGCACTCTATTACTCGCGTGGGTGGTATAATTCCCACCTTAGGATATGCCAGGAACGGTAAATAAGGATAAAATAGTATGAAAGGGTAATATATGTAAAATAATTTATTAATTTTAATATATACTTGTGAGTATATTTTATTTATTTTAAACTCTTTTGCTAACTACCTCACCAGAGAGCACTATTGGCTGTTTCTATTTCTTTTTCCTGAGAATTGGACACCAGCACTCTCCAGGAGGACAAGGCGACACATAGCATTCAAAGTTGAGTTGTGATACAGGGGCTAAAGCGACATGAGTGCAGATTAGACACAGGTTTTATAGAACATAGACACCATTATTGCAGAGGGTCGTAAATATCTTGTGTGAAGATCACAGAGTGATGGGGGAGAGAGAGTTAAAAAAAAAAAAAGCAAACAGTGCAGAAGATGGTGCTATAAGGGGGGAGTATTAGTATTAAGAATGCATGAATTTCCATCCAAGAGTTACAGGATATGCATGAAGGCCTATATCCAGCATACACAGACACACGCACACACTCACACACATGTACATATACATATACACAAGTAGTGTATATGTACAAGTATACACAAGAACATACTTATTATTCCATATAATTGTATAAGAAACTTTAAGTGATACCCATAAAATGCCTGAATGTAGCAATGTCTAGTGCATTATTGCAGCTCTGCAGATGTTTCCTGATGGACTCTCCACATGTTCTGCATTAGATCTCCCATAGTTCATGGCAGGTCAAAGAATATTGAAAGCACATATAACTATAAGGCAGAGAACTGACCTTAATTGTCAGATACTAGTACAAAATAGTATCTGATTATGTGCATCTTGCTATCATTTCTCTGTTTTATCTCTTCATCATGATGATACTGATATTTTTGCGTTACAACTCAATGAGGACCACATAAAAACAGTGTTACAGTGTTAGTTTGTTTCTGGTTAGTGGACATATACATACATCACCTGCATATCTTAAGTTAGATTTTGAGAAGTACTTCATGGGCACAAAAACTTGAGAAATCATGTTTCCATAGATGTGACATGTTAGTATTTGCAATGTGGGGAGTTTAATATTGTCGGATTTGTCTTTTTAGCACTTGGCTTTTTTTTTGTCCTAAGAAAAAATCTACCGCCATAAACTACCATCATCACATAATACAATTAAGTGTACTTCTCAACTTACCTGTTGCAATCACTTACCAGACCTCAGTACATACATGCCATCACCTGTCAACACGTTATCCTTGCCCTCCACATCCCTAACACAATCAACTGTATAGTTAACTACTTCTCTAACTCTAGAAGGCAAGTCTCTCTACTAAGTTAGAAAAACTTGAATTACATTTTCCAAACCTAAATGATATCATTTGCCTATCTCTCTCTGAACATGAATCAATGACCAATCAACTACAGGGAGCTCTTTCCCAACTCATCAGGAACAATGAGCACCCATCCAAAAAAAGAAAATAAATGAAATGGAAATAAAACATATTTTTCTTTTCTTTCCATATTATTTTTAAAAAAAAATGACTGTGGCTACATGATTATAATGATATACATAATATTTACATTAAGTATGCATCTAAGGAAAGCAAATATTCCTTTGAGATTGTCTTGTGTATTTAAGATGAGTTGCTTGTTTATAGTAAAGAGGGAGTCTCCAAACGTTGCTGAGAATGTTTTATAAGCTATATCAGGGCCGGATTAACATAGGGGCTGATGGAGCTGCAGCTCCAGGCCCAGGCCCATGGAATAGGCCCATTTGACTGGTATTTTAATGGCACAGACGGTATTTGAGGCTGCCTGGCCGTGCCGGTATTGCAGTAATACCGGCAATACAAATGCAGGTAATTTTCTCAGAATAAATGGAAATTACTCTGCAATACCAGAACCGGCCAGTAGGGGTCACTGTGTGTGGAGAGAGGCAGGGATAGGAAGTTACAGCATATCCCTCCCTGCCTCTCTCTACTACTCACTGATCCGTGGGGGAGCAGCTACACAGCACAGAGTCCAGACAGCAACTCTACAGCTTAGGTAAGTGAGGGATGGGGGGAAAGGCAGCAGGGACACATGGGGACACTGAGACACTAGGGGACACATGGGGACACTGAGACACTAGGGGACACATGGGGACACTGAGACACTAGGGGATACATGGGGACACAGACACTAGGGGATACTGAGACACTAGGGGACACCGAGACACATGGGGACACTCAGACACTAGGGGACACATGATGACACAGACACTAGGGGACACATGATGACACATACACTAGGGGACACTGAGACACTAGGACACAGACACTGGGAGACCTGGGAACACTGAGACACTTGGGGACACTGAGACACTTGGGGACATATGGGGACACAGACACTACGGGACACAGACACTAGGGGACACATGGGGACACAGACACTGGGAGACCTGGGGACACAGACACTTGTGGACACTGGAAATCATGGAGACACTAGGGGACACTGGGACACATAGGGATGCTGAGACACATTGGAACGCTGTGAGACATAGGGACATTGGGACACGGAGACACTATGTCCCCCAGCCAGTGTCCCTAGTGTCTCAGTGTCCCCAAGTCTCCCAGTGTCTGTGTCCCATGTCTCTCAGCGTGCCTAGTGTCCCCATGTCTATGTCCACAATTGTCCCCATGTCTCCCCAAGTGTATGTCTCCCAGCCAGTGTCCCCTAGTCTCCCAGTGTCTGTGTCCATAGTGTCTTAGTGTCCCCAAATGTTTCAGTGTCTCCATGTCTTCCAGTGTCTGTGTTCCTAGTGTCTCAGTGTGCCTGGTGTCCCTATATGTCCCAGTGTCCACATGTCTATGTCCACAACTGTCCCTATGTCTCCCAGTGTCCCCAAGTGTCTGTCTCCCAGCCAGTGTCCCCTAGTCTCCCAGTGTCTGTGTTCCCATGTCTGTGTCCCCAGTGTCATAGTGTCCCCAAATGTTTCAGTGTCCCCATGTCTCCCAGTGTCTGTGTTCCTAGTGTCTCAGTGTCCCCATTTCTCCCAGTTTCCCTAAATGTCTGTGTCCCCATGTCTCTCAGTGTCCCCGGGTCTCTCAGTGTCCCCAGTATCATAGTGACATGGGGACACACAGACATTGGGACACTGGGAGAAATGGGGACACAGACACTGGGAGACTAGGGGACTGGGCGACATGGGGACACTGACACTGTGATACATAGGGACACTGAGACACTGGGTGACTTGCGAGACTGAGACACTGGGAGACAGGGAGACACTGGGAGCAATCCATCTATACAGCAGAATCAATGTGATGTCACGCATAACTAATTAATTATACAAATGATTAAGGCTGGTATTTTTTTTCCAAGAAAGGTGGCAACCTTAACTACTCTTCACATACTCTTGCTTAAAGGAGCACTATAGTGTCAGGAACACAATCATGTATTTCTTACCCTATTATGTTAAAACCACCACCCTGGCCCCTTCTTGCCTCCCTAAATATAGTAAAATATTACTTGTATTCAATTCTGCAGCTGCTGGCTCAGAAGTGGTGGTCTGAGCAAATTACAATACTTCCCCATAGGATTGGCTGAGACTGTCAACTAGGCAGATCAGGGGCAGAGCCAGCCCCTCAGCATCTCCTCATAAAGATAAATTGAATCAATGCATCTCTATGAGGAAAGTTCAGTGTCTGCATGCAGAGGGTGGAGACACTGAATGGCAGTGCTGCACACTAGGCAGTACTGCCCCAGGAAGCACCTCTAGCAGCCATCTAAGGAGCAGCCAGTGGAGTTATTTTCTCTGAAAAGACAGTGTTTACTGCAAAAAGCCTGAATGGAATGATTCTGCTTACCAGAACAAATACAATAAGCTGTAGTTGTTCTGGTGACTATAGTGTCCCTTTAAGTTTGGAAGCTTAAGAGGGATGTATGGGAACAAAACTTGTGTGCACTGGCTGACATTAAAGTTAGTTTAGGTAATGCAGACGTTGGTCTCTCTAACACTGTGGCATGTCCCCTTTCTTCTACACTCACTACAGACACATTTTCTCTGTCTCAGACTATATACCAGGAACTTCTGCCTGCTAGTAAGAAGGTAAGGAGAGAACTGGACCAGCGAGTGCTATGGGACAGTCCTTAGAAAGAATGGAGTGAGCGCATCATTAGACGCATTTATGTCAAGCTCAAGGTGCTGCCTGCATATTATGCCCTTAGTTGGACAGCCTGCAGGATTGGCAGGCAGCCTGACATGCATTCATGCCAGGCTGACCTTCCAATTCTTTGGACAAACATGCCCCTTTTTGGGCATGTTCACCCCTTTTGGCAGGTCTTGTCACGTGATTCGCGCCAGTGGCACACCCTTTTACCCAGCCCATTGACTTCCTGCTTCACTGGACACTGCTGTTAGGGGTTATGGATTTACTTGAAAGATGAAAGCATAAATTAGAGAGAAATTAGCATAGAGTATTTGTTTTCTTATAGCTGCATCCTATGAGTTTCCCTCCAGCACCATCTACATCAGATACATAACGCTTGGGAGGTATGATTGTTTTAGTGTTTTTGGTCGATAAGATTCCGTAATTAGGCCCATCATAATTGTCAGCACCAGGCCCACTGTGCTCTTAATCCGGCCCTGAGCTATATTACATAACTCTTGTTATACTGGGGGCTGGGGAAAGCTTGGAACCGTAGTGCAATTTCAGCCTGGGAAATGCTTTTCTTGTATTAAATTAAATTATGTAAGGATTTGATTCTCTTCTGCTAGATGACTATCATTTGTAGACTTTCGGGAATGAATTCACATGCCCAGGGGCTTAGGAAGGTCAATTTAACTACAGGAATGTGTCTTCACAAAACTAGACTATAGAATGGCATCTTGTTAGTATGATTCGACTTTCCACTCAGCATTAGAATGTGTCTAGTCTTAACCCCTTCTTTAGTAGATAACAAACTGCATTTCTTTTTCCTGGAATCCTAACAAAACATTCTGTATATTTATGAAAGTCATACGAGGTGATCCTAAATCTTGTTAGTCTTCCAAATAACATGATTTTCTTTTTTCTTTTTTTTTCCACTGGCTTTGATGTCATTTAGGATTATTAACATTTAATTAAAGCTATTATCACTGTAGTCACTAGTTATATAGGTTACTGTAGCGCCAGGACATTATAATTAGTATAGAAAAATGATAGGTTTAATGTGGTGGGAATGATTTTTTTTTTTCCTACTATACATATGTTTAATTTCTACAAATGGCCGTAGCTTCTAATTCATTTTGAACAGTCCTTTTGGGGCATAAATTACTATTACCAATCACTATTTACTATTTTTCCCCCCCTTTGGCTGTTAAGCATTTTGTATCTATCTGTGTTCCACAGAGCATCATGGAAATGGAATAATCGTAATATTGCAGGTAAATTGCAATAAATATTTACATGGATATATTTATGAAATGTATGGTTCTAATCCAGGAGTTGAAGGCTATCTGGCAGCATATAGTTATGTATAATTAATATATTTACATGTTATGTAAAACAGTTGTGTAGAGTTTCATCATGTTTTTCCCTTACCATAGCCCTTAACCCCTTAAGTATAAATGTACACGTTGTGAACAAAACAAAATGTAAACAAAACCTGGCATTTGCGCTACATGTCTGTCCAACCGTAATTCACCTCTTTCATAGTAAATGCACCCACCCGTATTATATATCATTTTATTCAGGGGAAACAGGGCTTTCATTTAATATCAAATATTTAGCTATGAAACATAATTTAATATGAAACAAATGGGAGAAAATAAGTATTTTTTTTCCTTTTAGTTCTACATGACATTTTAACTGTCAATGTCATAATACTGTTTACTTTTACTGCAATAAAATACACATATTTGTATTCAGCAAAGTCTCACGTGTAAAACAGTACCCCCTATGTACAGGTTTTATGGTGTTTTGGGAAGTTACAGGGTCAAATATAGCACGTTACATTTGAAATTGAAATTTGCCAGATTGCTTACGTTGCCTTTGAGACTTTATAGTAGCCCAGGAATGAAATTTACACCCATAATGGCATACCATTTGCAATAGTAGACAATCCAAGGTATTGCAAATGGAGTATGTCCAGTCTTTTTTGGTAGCCATTTGGTCACAAACACTGGCCAAAGTTAGCGTTAATATTTGTTTGTGTGTGAAAAATGAAAAAAACGCCAATTTTGGCCAGTGTTTGTGACTAAGTGGCTACTAAAAAAGACTGGACATACCCTGTTTGCAATACCTTGGGTTGTCTAATATTGCGAATGGTATGCCATCATAGGGGTAATTTTCATTCTTGGGCTACCATAGGGTTTCAAAGGCAACATAACCAATCTGGCGAATTTTAATGTGAAAAAAATGAAACACAAGCCTTATATTTGACGCTGTAACTTTTGAAAACACCATAAAACCTCTAAATGAGGGGTACTGTTGTACTCGGGAGACTTCGCTGAACACAAATATTTGTGTTTCAAAACAGTAAAAAGGATCACAGCAATAATATCGTCCGTGTAAGTGCTGTTTGTGTGTGAAAAATGCAAAAAACATCACTTTTACTGACGATATCATCGTTGTAATACTTTTTACTGTTTTGAAACACTAATATTTGTGTTCAGCGAAGTCTCCCGAGTAAAACAGTGTGCCCCATGTACAGGTTTTATGGTGTCTTGGACAGTTATAAGGTTAAATATAGTGCTAGCAAATTAAATTCCCTATACTTTCGGCATGGGTTGTCAGGCAGGTCCCGCTAATTGCAATTAATTAAAATACCTAATTATGTAAAAATATTACATAAATATATATGTAGAATTAATATATGTGTATATGTGTGTGTATATATATATATATATATATATATATATATACATATGTGTGTATATATGTGTATATATATATAATTTTTTAAAAATATTTTTATTTATATATAGTGATATATACATATATATTTATGTATATAGATATATATATTATTTCATTCTACGTGTATTTTGATATAAATATATATATTAATATCACAATACAGTTAGAACGAAATAACACACATCTATATATTTTTTAATTATTTATTTTTAATTATTTTTTTATTTTATTTTTTTAACGTATTTACATTTTTTTTATATTATATATAAAAATATATATATAACAATAATTATATATATATATTTAATCAGTATCAGTCTACGTGTAATTTGATGTTAATATATATATATATATATATATATAATTATTTATATATTAATAGTAAAATACATCTAGACAGTGTATGCATGTGTGTGTATGTATATGTGTATATATATACTTAGATCATATATATATCATATGATATAATATATAAATATGATCTAAGTATATAATTTGTTTTTTACACTGGTTAACTTTATTTTATTTGATTTCCAGCCAGCAGGGGGAATAACTGTCATTACAGGCAGTCCCCATGCTGGCAATGCAGCAGTCAGCTAACACGGCCATGTGATTGTGAGGTCCGGGGTGGGAGGGCCGGAGGAGGCAGGATCCGCCGTGATCGCTGGCGTTGGATTGCCGGCGTGGGATCGCCGGCGGCCGGGTAAGTTAGAAAAACCAGAGGGCGTACTATTACGCCCTGCAGCGTTTAGAGCCACTTAGAATAGGGCTTAATAGTACGCCCTCCGGTTTTAAGGAGTTAATATATGAATATAAATTTGCTGGCGCTATATAAATAATAAAATAATAATATATAATGGATAGCTGTGATATTCAACAGGGTTGTCTACATAATGGAATATAATGCAATTGTGAGATTCTGGAGGTACCTTCATACATTTACTAAAATAATTGTTGTTTATACATACCAGGAGAAGAACTAAAAAGTCAGAGACATTGTGATTCTCTCTCTCCTTCTCCTCTGCTACCATAACATTAAAATTAAATGGGTTAAATTAGTGCTGGCATCTGCAAATGGCAGCTGGTTACTGTGAGTATAGCACCTACCATTCTCATACAGCCACTCTTTGTACAGTGTCAGCCTCTATGTACAATATTTTTATTGCATGGTGTGATGTCATATGATCTGTCTACATGATCTTACAATTAAATTAAAAGTCAACTCATGTAAAGAGAGTGGGAGGTTGAAAAGTGTTGTTTTAAATACAATGTATAACAGTCGAACATTATTTTAAAAATAAATAAAATGAGAAGAGTTCATAAGTCAAAGCCGACACATTATGTAATAAGGTTATGTATCTAGATCCACAAGTACATTTGCCACAATAGCAATGTAGTATATTATTATATTTTTTTCTTATATTAAATCCAGTGGTAAGGAACAGTAATGTCTATGATTTAAAGGCCGTAGCTAAATCAATATTTTTTTTGTTTTATTATATCAGTAAAGAATTCATCTCGTAACAACATTTTCTCAACTCCTGAGCTGATTACTGAAAACACGATACAACCAAAGCAAAACCTTTGTATTTTTTGTATTTCCTGTACATGATCAAACACATACACAGACACAAAACACAGGCCACTGTATGGTTTCAGATTCCAGCCTAACCCTGGATAATAAACAGAGACACAATGATTTGATGTAATCCTTTCCCACTGATGAGGTATAATTATCTGTAATCAGAACAATGAGATAATGGAAATTGTTTTTTTCTCAGCTTCAAAATTATTATTTTTTTTTTTCATAAAACATTTGACAGAATTTATTCAATAAGCTCTCTTTCTGTGGTCTTTTTTATCAGGTGCTTGGCTTTTTTTGTTATGATTGTCATTTCAACAGTGCTGAAAATCTAGCCTCATACACATTTTCATATGATAAATTATAACTGTGGGATTTCAGTATTACATAGAAGTTAATTTGATCAGTTATTTAAAGTAAACACTTACTTCTGCTGGACATCATAGCTTTGAACAGAACTCAGGTTTCAAAATGGACCAAAGTTATCATTATTCATGGATACACGAGATTCCGTAGAGTTCCATGTCAACACTTTTTCAAATTATTATCCATAGTGGTATCCAAAAGGAATTTTACCAACTCTAGAGATAAATTCCAGATTCTTAAAAGGAGTGGATCAGAAACTTTTAATTATGACAAATTGATATTTTTTTTTTACTTAAGGTTAAATACTATGATGTGTGATTGGGTGACTTAAGACTACAAAATCTCGTTCAATGTTTGGTTTTTATAAAGCAGCCTTGAGAAGAACAGCAAAAATCCGGAACCAATGGAATCTGTCAATTTCTATTGGAAGATGCACTTTTGGTAAAATATAATAGAGGACACACACTTCACACATAAAGTACTTCAAAAAGCTAAAGTAATTTAGGTATGTGGAGGGTTCCTTTAATACCAATGTGGAGCCACTGTTAATACTTTGTTCCAGGGGATAAGAGCCACTTGCCTATATTGTGATTTTATCATTTTATACTACATGCTACTACATTGTACACTTGTGTTTCTACTTTCCAACTATTCTGTCATTGAAAGAGTGATTATGTGCAGTTTATTTTAATCCATAATAGTTAAATGCATCTGTTGGCAGATACAAGTGATTAGTTTTTGTATAGATAACTTCACAACTTGCACCTACAGTTCAATTATTAAATAGCATAAGGGTCAAGAATATTAGCACGTATACCATTAATTCATATAGTTTAGTTTAACATTGGAAATCATTTTCTAGGTGATTTCAGTTACCGTTTTGCTAGTCTCTTTAATAAATTAACTATCTTATATTCTTCACCTTGTAGGACTTCCCAGTGTTTATAGATGTGATTATTTATAAAATGTGTTTTTATATTGTTTTCAGTCATTTTTAAATTAATGAGGGTTTTATTCAGAAGAGGCATTGTATTTCTAGGTATATATAGCCTACAATTAGTAAGAATTCATTCAAGAGTTCCATTCACTCAAAATGCAAATAATAAGGCAAAATCACTAGGAAACAACTGGATATTAGATATTAGCTCATGCTTTAGAGCCTAAATGTTTTAAGTCATTTGTATGCTAAGTCCACCTGACTCTTACATTTTTATTAAACACATTTAATATTAACCTTATGTTTACCATCATGTGCCATAGAGAAAGTCAACACACAAACTAGAATACAGGCCTTCCCTCTCCCCCACCAGCTGTTATGCAAAGAGAGGCAATTGCAGTTTTCTGAATCTATAGCTTTAATTACTTGCATATGAAATGGTTGTTTTGTATCAGATGGAAGTGTTGCTATTTAATCAAATGTTGATATATGTAAAAGAGGTCCAGTTAAGCCACCCAATAACATGTAGGAGCCTAATAGCTGCTTTAGACAAGTAATCGTGGTATGGATTGCATGTGCATTTAAGGTGGTTGTACCTTCACTCTTCTGATGCACCCGGGTGGTATTGCTAGATGGCAAAAAGACCAGGGCATTCAGCCTAAGAGTAAATGTTATGGTTCCTTCCACATATATTAACTTGAGCCCCTCCTAAAATCAGTCGCATACCATGCCCAAGTCCAACCATCAACCCTAATGTATTCTATAACTAATATTGTAGCACTATTGATTTCACTCTGAATATTACATGAATTTATATTAATAAAAATGCCACACCTGTTGTATTAATCCAAGCCACGTTAAAGGAACACTACACTGCCCAAATGGGCAAAAAGTTTGACATAATTGTTTAGTGTATATACCCCAATGAATGCATGCATATGTATACATTGGGAGTATATATTAAAACAGTTTGCAAGAGCTCTCTGCAAGTCCTCCCATTTTTTCCCCAGAAGAGAATTTTAGTCTCCTCAGGGGAAATAGTTTATCAGAGGTTTCTCATTGAATGTCTCCCTCCGTGCACTCAGTTTGCCTTGTATGCATGCACACTTACAGCATACTGGTCTGATATCTGAGGATGGATGCTGGTCTGGTGTCTAATTTGAGGTATTTGGGGAGTAGGCAGGCTCACTCAAGCGAGCTAATAGTAGCAAGAAGAACCCCCCCCTCCCCCCCGTCCCGTCCCCTGGCTATTTAATTGACAGCCGGGGGGAGGGAGATTAATTAATTACTTTCTCATAGAAATATGCACTTTTATAAACTGTTATTAATATTAGAGAGGCCAGGCTGAACATGCAAAAGAGAAAAATTGTTGTCACTATACCAGGCCAAGCCAATATACCAAGTCAAGATTAGCATAACAGAGTGACAGATAAAACATACATACTAATCAGGTTAGGATAACAGAAAATCAGGAAAATGAATGTATGAATTAGCTGGGTCACAGTTACAGAGATACTTAAAATCCAGAAACAAGCCAAGGTCAATACCAGAAACACAAACAAGGTAATGGGAAAGCGCTAAACAATTACTGAAACAGAAACTATGATAGGGCACTGAAAATGGGAGCAAGGCACTTGAAATAGTGTTATGGTTAAACTGATTGGTCCAATGGATGCAATGGGACCAGAAATGATGCAGCACATTTTATTATTATTTATGGATGTGGTCCGAGCACGAGCAGCGTATTTGTTATAACTCGGAGGCATGTGCAGGTCATGCAAAGTCTTTAGTCGTCTTGCATAAACTGCACATTTGAGATCGCCCCAGAGTGGCTCAATGATATTAAGGTCAGGAGACTGTGATGGCCACTCCAGTTCAAGAGTGTCCCATGCGCAGCCTTCGTGCAGAAGAATGCAAGTATTTTTTTAAACATGCTGCATTCATCTTGCAATCAGTTTTGACAAGATTACACGTGCCTTTAGAGCTCACATCCCCCCTGCCCCCAAACCATCAGTGAGTCACCACCATGCTTCACAGTGGGGATGGTATTCTTTTCACTCTAGGCTGTCTTGACCCCTCTCCAAACATAGCTCTTATGGTTGTGACCATAAAGCTCTATTTTGTCTTGTCACTCCAAATTACAGTGTGCCAGAAGCTGTAAGGTGTGTCCAGGTGTTGTCAGGCATATTGTAACCGGGCTTTTTTGGGGCATTGGCGCAGTAAAGGCTTCTTTCTGGCAACTCGACCATGCAGCTTATTTTTGTTTGCTCCTTGAAACAATCACACCGCCTTTTTCCCGAGCAGCCTGTATTTCTCCTGAGGTTACCTCTGGGTTTGTTGCTTTAGTGCTTGTACTTCCTGCTGTAGCTCTGCCATCGTAATCACCTGCCTCTCTGTGGTGGTTTCGACTTTTTCCAAATGGCCTGCCAGGCCCGTCAGGTCGGAGCGGAGTTGGACGACATCCGTCTGGAGGGTATTTTTGAGAGCTCCAAGCATCTCCTTCACTATTCCCGCTGTCTTCCCTCACAGGGACCATTGCTGGTTGTGTGGGTGTCAGCAACCCTAAGCTCCTGGTATCCAGGGCCAGCTCTTCCGAGGAATCGGAGAAGTCATCGATGTCGGCAGCCATCTTGGGCCCATAGGCGCCCTGCGCTTGGCGGAACAGATCTCCGATGTGCGTGCCCGATCCAGGCTTGTATGCTCATGGTTTCTTTGTCTTGCGACCCATTTTGGTTTGGTGACAGGCCCGGACTGGCCATCGGGCATACCGGGCAAATGTCAGGTGGGCCGCGATGGCTGTAGGCCAAGGCCGGCAGGGGAGATCACTGGATCTCCTCTGCCAGCCCCTGCAGGGCCCACGCTATCAGAGCAACGGCCCTGCTGTGTGATCAAAGATCTCCCTCACCGGCCCAGAGGCAGTTACAGGCGGCCGCCGGCTGGGAAGGGAGGGAGGCAGGAGAGGACCTGGGGAGCTCTAGCCAGCAGCTCCGCCGGGTCCTCTTGTGAGGTCTGAGCATTGCCGTTAGAGTTCACTCTCACCACTAGGACCACCAGGAAAGGCAGAGGGGCACCCTGTTCCATGGAAACCTGGCTCCCCCCCTTCCCAGGCTAAAAAAGACATGTTTATATAAACAATGTGCTAGTTACACTCACACTAAGAGCACTCACACACAGCACACTCATACTAACAGCACCCTCAGATACACACACAACACTCTCACACACACACACAGCACACACAGACAGCACAAACACACACAGCACACTCACTCACAGAGCACCCTCACTCACACAGCACCTTCACTCACACAGCACCTTCAGACACAGACAACACCTTCACTCACACAGCAGCCTCACACACACACATCACCTTCAGTCACACAACACACTCACACACACACCACCTTCAGTCACACAACACACTCAGACACAGCACACTCACACATATACAGCACACACACACATGTATGTATAATATATAAAATAACTCAGTAAGTTAACTGACAAAGAATATTAGAAACATAGAATGTGACAGTAGATAAGAACACACACACACACACAGAACACTCTTACACACACACTACACTCCTCACACACATGCTATACCCTTCACACATACACACAGCAAGCACAACACACTGCGCCTTTCACACATACAATATGTTCAAACACACACACACACAAATATATATATATATATATATATATATATATGTATGTGTGAAGGGCGCAGTGTGTTGGGTGTACTGTGTGTATGTGTAAAGGGTGCAGCATGCATAATATTATTATTATTATTATTATTATTATTGCCATTTATATAGCGCCAACAGATTCCAAAGCGCTTTACAATATTATATATTACAGCACCACTACACACATTACGCTCCAGATACACGCTAGATCCCTTACCCTATATCAATCTGAATCCTCTATACACACACACAATCTCCTATACACACTCTGGGTCCTTTACACACAAGATCCCCTACACACACTGCACCACCTACACACAGTACATTGCTGACATACAAACTCTGGATCCCCTATGCACACACCACATTCCTTGTAAGCAAACACATACTACATTCTCTAAACACACATTCTCTACAACCCCTACACACTACATCCCCTATACACACTATGCCCCCTATACACACACTCGCTACAGCCCCTAGCCACACATATTACACCACAAACACAAATTAAATTGATCTATTTACACAATACCACACCACAATCAGCTTACTCAACACACACGCAATCCCACAAGCAGGCTCCAAACACATGTACCATACGCTTTTCTGGCCCTTTTGTCCTCTGGTATCCCACTTGTGGAGACACAAATTAAAAGAAAACACAGCGCAAGCATGTTATTAAATTTGCTTGCGCTGCATAGAACAAATACAGGGTCTTTTTCCCATGCTAGAGCTCTTCAGCTGGGCTCTGCGCATTGAACAAACATGCTCACTTTGAGAGGGGGCATGCTTGTCATTAGTGATGACAAAACACACCCTCTCAGGCCACGCCCCTTTCTCAGGGGGCCGCTGTGATTGAAAAATGCCCGGGCCAAATTTATTCCCCAGTCCGGCCCTGTTTGGTAAGTATATTCCGCAGTTTCCTGGCTCGGCTATCAGTGTTTTGCTCGGTTGAAACGGATCTCAGCATGGAGCCCATGTAATTTGCGACTTGCTCAGTCAACAGCTGAACTCCGCCCCCCTTTAATTGCCATTTTAACCTGTGTGTGTCACCTTGTTTGTATGTAACAAGGCCAAACATTCAAGAGTATGTAAACTTTTGATCAGAGCCATTTTGGTGATTTCTGTTATCATCATGATTTTAAGAGGAGCCAAACAACTGTGTGATATTAAATAGCTTCATTTGATTACTATCCTTCATTAAAATACTTTTTTATTTTTTTTAAATCAATGCCGAATTTCTGCAACCCTTTGAGCGCAACTGTAAATACACCTCTGCATTTACAAAGACACAAAAATCATCTTCTAACAAACAAACACTGACCTTATATACAAGTTAACCCCCTTTCCCACATATTTGCACTACATGCACACATATATATTTATTTATTCATTATACTTGCATTACACTGAAATATACCAATGCGTTCACATGTATTGATACTGCACAGAAATGTACACATATGTTCTCTATGACATTATATACACAAATAAATGCTAAAACATGAATCCACACAATACATAAACAAATACACATGGTTATACAAAACAGTTGCTTATATTGTGCTTTGAGGACCTGGGCATTATTCCAGTGAGTCGGATTGGATTGCTGTCAGGTCACAAGAGACACTTTTCTTTTTCTTTCTTCCATTGTTGTTTTAATGTCTCACAAAGCATGGTAATCAAAGAGATCAGGAATATTTCAACATACTAATTAAATAGAAAAAGAATGTGTTTGGGCCTTCTGGGAAACTTCACACACATTTTCATATATAAATATATAAAATATATATGTAAAATAGAAATTTAAAGTAGTGTTAATTAAGTATAATAAATGTACAGCATTCCCTTTCCCCAGCTTTTTTTTCCATATAATTAGTTTCAATCATATGAAAGCTAACGCTAGAGGGAGCAGCTAACGTGCCTTATGAGCAGACCTTAGAAGAGGCAACTTTTATGATAACAAAGTGAATTGAATTTTATATATAGAAAACATAAGTATTGTAGTCTTGGAATGGTTGTATAATAAAAAAAAATCAAATTTTTTATAGTGTTACTAAGTATCAAATAATATTACTAAGTATCAAATAATATTTTTAGAATCTAAAAAATGCAAATGCTAAGACTTGTTAAATAAAGCTACTGTCGAAATTAATTTTCTACATTGTAAAAATGTAGATATCAATTAACGTGAAATACTGTCCCAATATGAGTTATCACTAGAGCCCTGTATGATTGTAGGCTAGAATCCAGCTAGGTATATGACATAGAATAACATGCAGTCAAATATGTTTCCATCTGATAATCTCCCAGGAAGAGTCTGAATACAAATATTGAAGAATTTTCTGTATCGGAGTATTCAAAGATAGTGTTATTGTTCTGTCGTAAATCTACAACTCCCAAATTATCATTGACATTGTAGTTCTAAAATAACTGTGAATCCGTCTTTTGGACACCCTGTTCTAAATTCTAGAAGAAGCCATATGAGGGAGTCCTAGAAGGCATAATCAATATTAAAAGGATGCTTTTAGAAAGTATATGAAAAATTTCCACCAGGCATGGAACACAATAGAAAGATCTGACCTTGGTTGGGCGCCAGACATCTTTAAAGGCTTGCTATTGTTTGGAAACAGCTGACTTTTGTACAGGAAACAATCATTGTTGATAGTGTACGGTAGTAACTCCTAGCAAAGGCCTCATCGTCAAATGTGCTGGACAGGACTGGCTCCACTGTGTATTAATAACTCTTCCGGCTTTCCAATAAGCAGTTGCAGAACATTTCTTAGATTTCCCAAAAAGGTTGCATCCATATTAGGACATAGAAGATGAGGTTTATGTATGAGGAGCAATGTTAAGGTAACATTCCAAAATTGGGGCAATCACTGTAGAAGGCAGAGAACCAATGCTACTGATTGTCCAAATTTTTGCACTTTGCCCAGAATTGCTCTTTATTCATTACCCATTATTATCCAGTTATGTTTGTTTCCTCCAAGACTTGGTGATGCAAATTGTAATACAACTGTACTGAGCGTTAAGGTTGTATGGTAATACGTTTTGATTTTTGCAACAATAAAGTCTCAATTAGTTCATTAATGAAAAATGTATCCTGTACCCTCAGCTTGCTTCCCTTTTTGTGGTCTATATAGGGGAATTTTCACATAAATTATCTTGAAATACCATTTCAAATGCTTACATTTAATAATGTACACTATTCTGTGTGCTCTAATTTTATGAATCTGAATGTATGTTCATTCATGTATGTCATATGATATTTTAATGGTACCATAAATATTGACTTAGCTTTAATACAGCGTTAGGTACAATCTTTGGTTCAATATGCTGGTGAACCATCAGTGATGGGTTGCAACACAAATTTGTATGAGACAATGAGACACATGGGTTTTAAATAAAGTTCTGGTTTTAGTCGGGATATTGAACATTAAAAATACATGGTGATGAAGCAAGCATTTTTTTTCTTTTGAATTTATTATTCAACATCCAGAATAAAGAAATATTTTGTACATCTAAATCTCACCTGGCGTTACTTTGAGAGTAAAATGCCTTAAAGATTGTGTTGCAGTGTTCTTCGCTTTCAGGGAACACTTGAAGAAACACCATGCAATCATAGTCACAATACAAACCTGTAAGTCTATTTTATTAATCTTTGTGTGGCTGATGGTTCGGGTAGTGGCACAACTTTTAATATGTTGCTCATATTAGCATAATGATGCCTTTTATTTTGATTAAAAACTGAAGCAGTATGGTGTCTGTGCCTGTCCGTCCAAGTTCTTGTACAATTATTTACAATCTCTCTCATAACTGTCTATGTTTAACCTCTTAAGGACCAAACTTCTGGAATAAAAGGGAATCATGACATGTCACACATATAATGTGTCCTTAAGGGGTTAAACATAGAGCAGCAAGCAGTTTCATTCATGAAAAGTAATTTAATCGCTGAATACATTTCCAAGCATCCCTTGGTGCTTTCTTTAGTATTGTGTCTCTCAACTAAAAGTTTTTGTTTTTAAACATAATTAAAAATACATACTTATTGAGCTTGTTTATTTATTTTTCTTAATTTTATTGTGTAAAAGAAGCATTGTTACAGGGGTCCCCAGAGTGACCGGGCCCCCTGGAGTGAGGAGACTGGTCGCAGCAGCGACCGCTGCGATCCATGCGACTGCTGTAGTTCCGCCCCTGAAGGTAAGTAATAATATCCACTGTGTAAGAAGTGTTTAAGCGTTAACATAGTAGTTTAGTTGTTAACATAGTATGCAGCAGTGGTAGGCTGTCCATGCTGACTATGCTGTTCCCAAGAGAGCCAGGATATTTCAATTAACCTATCCACCTAGCCTACAAGAAGTTTATTTATTGATCTAGAAGAAAAATCTTGTTTAAGAATATATTAGGACGATTTCCTATATTGTGTACTTTTCGATATATTCTTAGATAGATTTGCAACTTCACTAATTTGTCCTAAAATGTTAAATTGACTTTACTTAAACTGAATTTATCTTGAATGCCCTTCACTGTAGTAATGAATATCCTTATTGACTGACTGCCATGCCACGTGTCACCTGGAAAAAGGTAATGTTAAAAAAAAAAAAAAAAACGAAGAAGAAAGTGTTCCTTTTACCCACATTGTTACTCACACAAACTCTGAGTGGGTTAGAGATAGCGTGCTTTATTCATCATAGTGTGACACTGTTGCTTATGGTTAAAGCAGAGCCACACTGCAAACCACTGCCACTTAACTCCCAACTTGGAATCACCAGTTTATATTTTGAGGTGTTTTTTTTGTTAAGAAAGAAAAAAAATATTTTTCAGGGTGTCTTCAGTCCTGTGAGCACTGTGCAGTGTATTATGTGCTGTATAGTTTTTTTTTAAGTCCAACACAATAACATCACAGCAGTAAGTCCTCCATGCACCAACCAATTTTGCCACAAAAAAACAGTTTTTGCTAAATTGAAGTGATATTAGGTAAAAACACCATTGTTAGTTTTCTTTTTTTTTTTAAGCCTGTAAAGGCTAACATAAAATTAATTCTTGACATGACAAAGGAAGCGTGTTGTGAATTCTTCATTTGATGTTTTGTCAGTCATTTAGTGATAGTAGACTGAAAGTCTAGGCAATTTGCTGTCTTGTCTTCCTACTCAAACAAATAAAGGAAATACTATATAAGACACCCATCTCCATACGTAGGTTAAAGTACATCACCGAGCAGTGACAACCTCATAGATTAACAATGCAGATGAAAACCAGCTCAAACTACATTGTGTTTGTAAATACACTTCCCTTTTGCACTTTGATGCTAAGGAAGGGACATCCCACTTGGGCCTTTGGCACAAAAGAATAGCTTGAGCTGGTAGATGTTATCAGGCTTTCCCTTGCATCAGAAACAGAGTTCCAGTTAAGTCTCCTAAGAATGAGTTATTGTTCCACAGAATTGCTGGCTCCTTTGGGTGAAATTCCAACCATCTTATTCAGAATAGGTGGGTGGTACTCTGGAATTAATACATTCAACATATGTCCAGCAAGAATGGGATATAAAGGGCAAACATTAAAAAAAGCTCACCAGAAAGTGTTAAATTATCGTAATGCGATATAAGGTCATCCATTTTATAAAGCGCCTTTTTCAAGTAGATCATTTACGTGCTACAGTATATTCAAAAATAAAACGCACAAGTTCTGTAATCCATATTTTTAATAAAATGTATGTTTTTTTTCATTAAAGATGTAAAAATTAGGAAAAAAAATACAACTAACACTACAAAAAAACAGTAAGCAGAACATGAACTTAAACACAGATTTTTTGTTCATGTATTTATATTATGTTAAAGGGACACTATCGGAACACAGACCACTTCTTCTCATTGAAGTTATTTTGGTTGCACTGTCCCGGTCTCCATACCTCTGCAATGTGAAACATTGCAGTTTTAGAGAAACTGCAATATTTACTTTTCAGAGTCTATTTGCAGTTTAATAGAGTTTAATACTGTGAAACGACGCTGGACGTCCTCAAGCTTAAAAAAACAAACCTAGGAAACATTGATTTAATGCTTTCCTATGGGGAAGACCTAATGCGCTCTCACTGCGCATGCACATTATATTCCTGAATTGCTGTAATGCCGGCAGAGAAGAAGCCCAACCATCGCCACTAGAATCAGGTAAGTGAAAAAAAGATCACGGGGGGGGGGAGGGAGGAGCAGAGGGTATAGGGTTAGGAATACAGTTATGTATTTTGAATGCTATAGTGTTTCTTTAAGTGATAAACCGGTTATACCCTACAAAGTAACAATTTCAATATTTCTATTAAAAATATATATTTAGTGTATTGTTCCTGTAAATTTGTTATTAATTGACTGTAAAATATATGACAACATATAAAGACTATCTACCTGTCTTTCTACTTATTGCAAATCAATTTCATACATGACATAGGAAACTGTTTATTAAGGGTCAATTGACACAAAGTAACGCAGTTTGAAAAAAACGAAATGTAACCTCAGCTGTACAAGTCAGGTGCAAACTTATTTCTTGCAATTGACTTGGAATGCTTCACTCAGCAAATTAAATGTAATGTGACTTGTGTCATTAAATGTGTTAGGCATATAAACCTGTATTCCTAATGCTATAATAAACCTCCCTGTCTTTTGTTAGATATAGAATACCCCCACCACCAATTGTTTACAATGAAAGTTAACAAAAGGAAAGTTTTACATTTCAGTTTTACCTTTTTTTTTTTTCTTCAGATTTTACATAGTATTTATATTACACTTATTGATGTGCAGCAGAATGGCCAGCATATATTGTTCATTTCCTGGATTTCAATATCTATTTACAAGAGTGTAAAACTCTTACTAAAATCCATATTAACCCCTTAAGGACACATGACATGTGTGACATGTCATGATTCCCTTTATTCCAGAAGTTTGGTCCTTAAGGGGTTAAAACTGTCATTGTCAATGATTATATAAATAGTTGCCAAAATGAACTAGGTAACATACCAAAAGGTCAATGTCAACGGCAAGAGGAACTGCACTAACAATGAGGTTTTTGAAGACAAGCATTGCAACTAAAGGTAAAGTTTAGACTTGGTTTTGGAAGAATCACGATAGAGTCACTATGACCCCAACATTGTATACCTCCCCCATGTCCCTACTCACCATGCTGGAAGTGGGGTATGTCTGATAACCATCAAGCAGCCTTTATGCCAGATCATTATTTAATTAGATCCCACCCATGGAGGCAATACTAATACACTCCCACTTTATTTATTCCATTAATTGCCCCAGCATGTGGGGACAGGGGTGGCAGTGATGTTTCCACACACTGTTATTTCAATTGAAGCATCCTTCTGAGGGTGTGCATTGCTTGCAACTGGGCAGCAAAAGCTTCCCATTTGCTAGTCTTTTATTAATGCTCACTGTTCCGCAGACCTTTTTCCAGTTGCAACATGGTGATTGGGAGCATGGGGTAGGTATAAAACTTACAACACAAAGAAATGACCAATGGAGATAAAATCCAGAGGACAAAGTAAAGTCCCTATATGAATATAATGTAATTAAAACTAAATTTGTCTATATTATATATTATATTATATGCAAATATCCGCCCATGTCAAGGGACAGGCTTCAGTCAGTCTTATTCTGGCTGATGAATTCACCCTTGAGTTGGTTGTGCATGACAAGTGCAGGCTCCATTGCTCCTTAACCCCTTCTACCCCATTTCTTACTTAGAGCTTATGAGCTCCCCTTTATTTTGTATTTATAAGTTTCCTTGTTTTTGTCTTTTTGGTTCCATTACTGTTCCTTTTTTTATTTTATGTCCATTGGTCATTTCTTTGTTTTATGTATTCTATTTCTAGGGTAACCCCCTATTACGTTCCCTTTACACACTCTAGAACCCTTAGTGGGTTGCCCCAATTTTTTCTTTAGGTATACAACTCCCCTTGTACTAATGTGAGAGTCATATTGACCCCCAAAAGTTGTTTTTTTTTTTAAACTGAGATGGATATATTGACTGACTTACTACTTCAATACATTATGGTCAAGAAATGATCAAGCCCCCAGTGTGGAAGTATACCAGAATACCAGAGTAACTACTTGCGCACATATTTGTTTAACTGAGGTTGGGATCTTAACAAAACACTATAGTGTCCATCTGCCCCTACACCCCCCTACCCGGCCATGTAAAGGGTTAAAAAAAAAAGTTATACGCTAACCTAATGTCCCTCGGTGCTGGATCGGGTTCCCCCTCCACCGACGTCAGTGCAATCTAAGAAACTAATGCTCATGCAAAGCATGAGGACTACCAGTGCCATTTTACGTAGTCAAAATCTGTGAAACTCCAGGAAGCGCCTCTAGTGGCTGTCTGGTAGACAGCCAATAGAATCCGTCTTAACCCTGCAATGTAAACACTGGAGTTTCTCTAAAACTGTAATGTTTTACCTTGCAGTGTTAAGGGAACAGGGGCACTGTACCCAGAAAGCTTTAATTAGATAAAGTGGTCTGAGTGCCTATAGTGTCCCTTTAAGTTTGTAAGATTTTTTTGGTGGTCCTCTTGCAGACCGGTACAGATTGTTTTGTTATTTATTTACTAAGGTGTACATTTTCAAGTGTACCCTTAATTTTTTGTGTGAATGCCTAGAGAGTGGAATGAACATGTGGGATTCAATACTTAATTAGGCATGTCCAAGAATCCCCAAAAGGAGAGCAAACAGAACTTATCTAGCATACTTGGTCCATATAAGCTTCATATTGAACACCAATCTAAAATACCTATTTTTGAGTTATAAAGCCTTAACTCTTAGTCTGTTTTTTTATTATTCAGATTTTTATGTTTTATAGGTTTGTTCTAAATTACCAGTTCTGGAGCATTACAGGCATGCTGAAAATATACACTATACTCACAAACTTGCCATTTAATTGTGAAATCCTTTCTCTTTTAGCTCATGCACAGGAAGTGGGTGGAGCAATTGAAGTCATAACATTTCATAGATTCACACTGTAGCACATAGAACAAAGGGTAATAGATTGCCCATGCTTTGTAGTAGGGAATTATTCATGAAACAAGACTTCTGAGTCAGTATTCGGTTGTCAACAGCAAATACAATCTCAACATTTTCTATTGCTTTGTTTTGGCTTCATGGCAAGTAAAGAAAAGTAAAAAAAAAAATTAGACTAACACAGAGCATTTCATTAGACAAAATAAAACACGCAACTGTTGAAAAGGTCTAAACAGTGTATAGTGGGGCAGTTTATCCTTGGCGTTCATTTATTTACCTTAAGCTATTATCATTTTATCATTATTGATAAACAATTTGCATGCAGTTATTCCTATATACTATATGGATACGGTTTTAGTCCAAAAGAGCAGCCCTGCAAAAAATAATAAAATAGATATTGAATAATTAGGCAATACCCCTAATTCTGGAGGCATAACATAACTAAACTATTCTCCATGGTAGATTGGTTGCCATCAACATGAAAGGGTTTTATGTTGATTTTTTAAAATTTATTTTAATGTGTGAGCCAAATGTAATTTTGTTTTTATAATAACATCAGAAGATGTTAATTTGAGCCCTGGAACAAAGCCACTGTACATTTGGAAGGCAGTGTATCATAAAACTGTCTTGTTATTTAATAAAATGGTTACGAGCCCCAAAAATTGCTAGGATGTCCATGTCTAAGAAAAATGTATTCTTAGTTTGGCAGCAGGAGATGCCAAAACTAGAAACATCTAGGTACGGTCACCAGGCAATTCTCAGAAATAGAGAACTTAGTCAAGTACTGTTTGAACTTTCAGTCCCACAGGGGAAATTTCATTGGGATTAGCTGTTCTACTGGATAAAAACAGTATCATGTACACATGTCCTGTTAAGTGATTTATGTTTCTTTCCAAATCATTTGCCTAATTTAAATATGCTTTATAATACGTTTTTGTTGCGTCACATAAAAAAAATCAAAAAAAAAAATCCTAGAGACCTCAGTTTACTTACCTACTTGAATTCTCCATCTTAGATGTCCTCTTATTTCTGGTTCTTCTTATTGTTGTGGCACCCTTCATGGACCCGCTTTTCTTCTGTCCTTCCTTACTCCCTCTCTGTCTTTCACTCTCGTCCTTTCTTATTTATTTTTGTTTGCCAAACATTCGTAGGCTCAGGACCAGTGTTCCCGAAAAATTCTTCAAGCCGAAGTAGGAGGGTGGTGCTACCATAACAGCACACATGCCTTTATACGGAGCCAGTGTTTTCTATATACAGGCACCTTGAAATGTGAGTGTAATATTCAACACGATATTATTATAATCACTGTGAAGCCATTTTTTAGTACCGTCTACACTATATTGTATTTTCTGTATTTTATTTTGACATGTACCCCATATTTTACCATTGAATGAGACTACGTTTTGGTAAGATTTATCTGTGTTTGAGCGCTCCACTTATAGGTGTAGGTCCTTGTCACTTACACCGCACCAATATCTACTAAATTTATTCAGTGGAATAGAGGATATTTCCACACTAGTGTATTGAGCTGCCTGTAAATCACTTTTTGACTCTTTTGAGCACTTTTGTTATACACACTCCTCTGTAAAAAGAGGCAACCTTTGATTGGTATTCACTTTGAATTTCTGATTATTCTTACTATAGTGAATAACCCTTAAATATTATTATTGGAAAACTCAAATAGCGGATGTAAGAAAAAAGTTGCAAATGTTATATATATGAGTTAGCATTTTAAGCACAGATTGTTTATTATGGCCCCAGAACTGGTATGACACTACTGAATTAATAAAGCCACATGTTACGAAAGTATAAATGGAGACCCATTTTGGGGATTTATGTGGCTATGAGAACATATAGCTAAGGTCTATCAAATGAAATGTCCCAAAACTATAAACACTTTCATTTTTCTATAAATTCATCAATTCTAGGTGGTAAGTCTTGTGCCTTTTTTTGAGAAGGTAATTATATAGTGGGCTGTTTTTATCATAATAGAAAAGTTACATTTGTCATCATGTATGTGAGTTCCCCCTATTAAATACTCCTCATAGTTTGATTAACAAAAAGTCTGGTGTAAATACTATGCTTCTCATCTGCATCTTAATTGTAATTGTGTTGCTGTTCTGCTTCATTTTAACTCTGTGCTGTTTTGTTTTTTGCTAAATTCTTCCCACAAATTATTATTATTAGTATTTTATTATTTATATAGCGCCAACAAATTCCGTAGCGCTGACAAATGTCCTCTTCTATATCTCACATCTATGCTTACCCTCCCTGGCCGGCAAAACCTAGTCTAAATGGAAACAACTTCTCTCTGAAATAACATAGACCATGAATATGATGAGGTCACAACAGGCACAAGCTACAGTGGAATAATTACAATATATATTAAAATTTCCACAGGAACATATCAGCTGTCTTTCTATTTCCTCTTTAACTAGCCCACATTTATACAAAAGTAACATTTTTTCCCTGCACAGATTGAAAGTAGAGGTATTTATAGAATGTAATATTGTTCATCGTTATTAAATAACCTGTATTATGAAGTGCACACAATGGAAGTTAGAAAAAGCTATTTCAGTATAAACATAATTTACCAAAAGAAAAAAAAGAGAGATTTTTAGAAAGTTTAGTTTTGACTTTTTTTTATTTTATTTTTTACTCACTGTGATTGTGAAAATCACCTGTCCTCATATATTTCCTGGAAAACATAAACCAACTGAAAGCCATTAAAAAAAAAAAAAAAAAGAATCATTTGCATTACCCTAGTCTATGTGTGGATCAATCAAAATAAGCAAACCCTGTTGTTAACGTATACTATTTTACCAAAAGTATGTGGATACCCTAATACTATTGAGTTAAGATGTTTCAGCCTCACACATTCCTAACAGATGCATAAATTCTAGCACTTATTAATATTATTAGTATTATTATTATATAGCACCAACATATTTTGCAGTGCTTTAAAATTATAGAATGGGGATAATTGACAAGTTATTGTCATACAAAATTTCAACAGCAACAAGAGGCGTTTAAGGTCCTATTCAAACCGATTTACAATCTATGAGAGAGGTCGGGGGAGGAGAGGTATATCTGAGTATTGTAACCGTATAGATGGTATTAAAAAGTGTCCAAGAGGGGCAGTACAAATGGAGAAAAAAAGAGGGCCTAAAACAGAGACTTAATCTAAATGAGTGTTCTAAGTGTTCAGAAAGATTTGATGAAAAACAGGGAAGTACAATATCAAAGACAACAGAGAGGCTGGTAAAAATTAAGAGGGAGTAAAGACATTTAGATTTAGCAGAGATTAAGTTGTTAGTCACTGGTAATGGCAGTTTTAGTAGAACGGAGGGAGCAGAAGTCAGATTTGAGAGGGTCAAGGAGGGAGTTAATATTGAGAAAGTGAGTTAGATGGATAAATGCATGAAATCTCCACAGACAAACACTAGCAGTACAATGGATTGTCCTGAAGAGTTCAGTCACTTTAAACGTGACACGTTCATAGGGTGCCACCTTTGCCCCAAGTCAGTTTGTGTACCGTATATACTCGTGTATAAGTCAATCTCATGTATAAGTCGAGTGCAGTTTTGTGACCAACAATTGTGAAATATGCTATGCCTCGTGGATGTCGAGGGTAAATCTTGGGGCTATGAAATTCTGTGATTTTTATAATTATATACACACACACTCATACAAACAAACACTCTGCATTATATATACACACACTCATACAAACAATCTGCATTATATACACACACACACTCATACAAACACACACTCTGCATTATATACACACACACACACACTCATACAAACACACACTGCATTATATACACACACTCTGTGTATATAATGCAGAGTGTGTATATAATGCAGAGTGTGTGTTTGTGTAGTGTGTGTGAACTAGGTGGGGGAGGGCATTTTTATTATTTTAATTTTAATATTTTTTTTTTTATTATTTTAATTTTTTTTGTCCCCCCTCCCTGCTTGTTAACTGGTCAGGGAGGGGGGCTATCTTAATCCCTGGTGGTCCAGTGGCATGGGCTGTGAAGTGGGGGGGCCGGCAGGAAGCATTTACTTACCTTTCCTGCAGCTCCTGTCAGCTCCCTTCTCCTCCGTTCCAGTCAGCTCCACTGTAAGTCTCGCGGTCTGGTTGCCGCGTGGATCGTTGCCATGGCTCTGACGGCCGCGGCTCTCTAAGTTGCCATAATACAGACCGTGACTCGAGTATAAGTCGAGTGGGGGTTTTTAAGCACAAAAAATGTGCTGAAAAACTAGACTTATACTCGAGTATATACTGTAATTTTTGCTCTACTAGAGCTGCCCAAGTAAATTGCAAGTGCTTTATTATGAAGGTGAAGCATCTAGGAGGACCAGCAACCTAGCCATGAATAAATAGAGCAGAGGAGCTGAGTGCTGAAGTACATTGCCTGTAAAATCATTTGTTATATCACTCACTATAAAGTTCCAAACTGCCTCTGAAAGCAACATCAGAACTATGCAATGGAACCTTCGTGAAATGGGTTCCGTTTCTGTACTCAAGCTTCATATCAACATGCACAATGCAAAGCATCAGTTGGAGTGAAGCATGCCCCCATTGGACTCTGGAGCATGGAAATGTGTTCTCTGAAGCCATGGATTCTGCTTCACTATCTGACAGTCTGATGGAAGAATCTAGTTGTAGAGAATGATACCTACAAGAATTCATAATGCTTACTGTAAAGTTTGGTGTTAAACTGGTAATGGTCTGGGGGCTGTTTTTCACGGTTTTGGCTAGACCCCTTAGTTCCATTGAAGGGTCATCCTAATGTTGCAGGATACAAACAACTATTAGACAGTTGAGTGTTTCCAACTTTGTGGCAACATTTTGGAAAATTGTTTTTCTGTTCCAACATATTTGTGCACATGTGCAGAAAGCAAGGCCCAGATAGACATGGCTTGATAAGTTTGGTGTAGAGTGACCTGCATGGAGCTGTTGTAGTTTTAATAGCATACAGAACCATTATTATCTTTCACTTGCTTTTCTGCAGCTGAAGAATAACTTTTAGTATTATTTGACCATTCAGCACAATTTCCTACACAATCCAAAATCTCATGGACAGTCCTCCTGGAATAGTGGCTACTGTTGTAGCAGCACATGGAGGGCCATCTCCATAATAAAGGGTACGTGTTATGGCTATTTTAACTTATGTTCTTTTGAAAGAGCATACAATTCTGTCCTTATTTGCTAGCAAATGTATATGGAGTAAAACATTTTAAAATATGCCTTTCTCCCAGGCAAATCTTTAGCAGGTGGTACTTCTGCTCTCCACGCATAGCAACCACAGTGCATGTGGCTGCTAAGATAACTCCTAAGCCAACATTGCTAGTGCTGGCTAAGGAATAAAGAAAGGGAATGACTGATGTCACTCTGCTCAAATGTCGGCATGCTGGCAGCAAAGCCAGCTTGCCAGTGTCACACAGGAGGTTTTTCCTGCTTGGAGATGTGTCCCTAAGCAGGGCAAATCACATAAAAGAGCAGAAGGAGCAAGGGGCGGACTGGAGGTGGGTGTTGCATAAAAAGTAACACCCACAAAGATGAGGAAACGACGGCGCTGGAGCAGAGGGTGAGTGAGTATATGTGGAAATTTACATTATATCATGTATCTTTATGATATATGATGTATTCAACGTATATGGGAACGATTTAGGCAAAATATACATATATAAACTAGGATGCACACCAAATTTACTATCAATATAAATGTAACTTTATTATACGTCTTGAAAATCCCATTAGGAAAGCATTAATTTAATGTTTTCCTACGGGGAAGGCCTAATGTGCGTACAATGTTTGCCAGGCATGCTCCTTAAGTTCCCCCCATTGGCGTGATGCGCAGACTGGCAAGACCAATCTAGTGCTAAAGTAATCAGGTAAGTGAAAGAATAGGTTTTTAACCCTTTAATAGTCAAGGAGGGAGGCACAGAGGCAGAGGGACACTGTAGTGTTAGGAATACAGTTTTGTATTCTTAACAATGTCATGTTCCTTTAATGCAGCTGACAAGTGGCACTTTGTCTAATATGTGTTTGTGTCCATAAATCCAAAACATAAATTAATATATTGTTTTGATTTAACGGCAGTAACCTTCACACGCATCACCATAACAGTTCAGACGTTTCCCAGACAGATTAAGTACATTATATTGTTTGGTGGTTGCAAGATTAATTTAAACCCCTCTGTTAAATCTTCTTTTCTTAGTACTGTAAAATAGCATTGACTGACTTTATGAATAAAGTCGTTACTTTGTTTTTTCATTGTGGCTATATCACTGTATATTTACACATATATATATGAAAATATGTTCGAATAATATAATTTATTTCGTTTTTACCAGCTCAGTATATGCACATTACTTTTTAACAATATAGTATCCTCCTGCACATCATTTGCCCCTTGGGAATTGCTTAGTGTCCCTTTAAAACTCCCTTTAAAAGTGGTTCTTCCATGACTGACCATGTGATATAATCATAGGCATGCGCCCAGTGTGTGCCTGTCTCCCCCTCCCTGCCCCTCTACCACCCCCTCTCCCCCCAACTGGTGATATTGGGAAAGGCCTTTGTAGCAGTTGCTACACAGGGCCGGACTGGGGATAAAAAGCAGCCCAGGAAAAAAATGTATTTCAGCACATAGTCTCATGGATTAATTGATACAGCTTATTGATACACTGGCTCACAGACAGACAATCTCATTGATACACATGCTCACTACAGACAAGTTTACTGACACACACACACACATACACACACACATGCTCACTACAGAAAAGCTCACTGACACACACACATACAAGTTCACTCCCTAGCAGACACACACAATCACTGTCATGGGCTGAAGCCTGCCTGTCACAGAAGGCTGTGGGAGACAAGGTGCACTGGGAGGTGATGTCTCCATTTTCTGACCACTTCCTTCCAGGTCAGTAGCGTGTGTGGGGGTGGAGCTTGATCATAGGAGGTGGGGCTTAAGACCGTGAGGCAGTGCCTGAGTCCAGGGGCAGAGAATAGAGGCACCAATTGCTGAAGATTCCAGCCTCCTGACAGCCTAAATGGGCTGCACCAGCACCTCCCTCCAACCCCAGACCCTACCTTTCTTCTTTCCCTCGGACTAACACAGGCTGTTACAGTCTGAGGGAAAATTATTTAAAATACACATCAGGGCTTCCTGTCAGCCCCTGGTGCTGCGGCCCACATGGAAATTCCCCGGTATCCTGGTGGGCCAGTCCGGCCCTGGTTGCTAATATTAAACATTGTGCAGATATACACAACATTGGTTGCACAGGGAGGTTTATATCCTACCTTACGGTAATATGGGGGTCTCATTAACTACCATAGGGCTTTTTTTTTTAACTGTTTTAATGTGGCGTATGACTAGTAAGCCAGCCGCTTTATAATTAACCTTCCACCGCCGATGATTTTTAACTATTTACCTGCAGGCTGCTAATGCTGCAAGTGGTTAAATAATACTAAAAATTATTGTTCGCCTGCAAAAAAGCAAGCGAAAGATAATTTGCGAATGTGCATCCTATCAGATGCATTTGGTTCTGAATGCTAGTAAAACCAGTACTTTCGAATCCTATATTTTGTACAGGATTCAGATGTGAGAGCACTGATTTTGATCTGGACGCCAAATGCATCAGGCATTTGCTCTGCCTGATCAAATCCCAATCATATTTGGCTGAAGTGAAATATGAGAATTGACAATTTGCAGTAATTTTCACTGGATTTTTAATTGCTGTTCCAATGTTAAACGCTTACTCCTGTAGTTGTCAATACTAAGTGCTTCTGGTTTCCTTGACCTCAGCTATTATCGAAATCATGACTGCCTGTTTGCAGGTTCTTCTTCTATCTGCGGTATTAGAGGTGTGTTTTTCTTGAAATTAAAGGTAAAACGAGTCTCTTGTAATTTACAAATGAGCATAACAGTTGTGGTTGAGTTTGTATTACATAAACAAATTTGCAGAACTACTGAGTTTCCAACTAAAGTATTTTTTAAACTTCAAAACTTGTCGTGTGTTGTCATGGCCATGAGTTTTCAAGGGCCACAAGTGAGAGCAATGCACTGAAAAGCAATTAGCTGTGCATATCTCTGTTGCTGATATTTTTCATTCAAATGACCAGCTGCATATGCAATTTGCAACACACTGAAGGCTAAATTAATTAACCTCTCAGTTTTTGCTAAATTAAAACTAATAATAGCTTTGTGTAAATGAAGGTCCTGTGCGAGACGTAGGACAAATTTTGTGTTCATGTAGTACTTCTAATTTGGCACTTTCCTAAATTGAGTGCCAAGGGAAAGCTCTTTAGGCAGTAAGTTTGCTTAAAGGAGATCTGTCACGTCTTAGGATCTGTAACTAGGGCCGATCCTAGGGTCACTGACAGCTGGGTGCAATTATATTTTTGGTGCCCCAGGGTGGGTGTGGCTATATTGCTGACTCCTCCCCTTCAAAAACATAAACCTTCGAACCACAACCATTTTCTATGGAAATCACTCCAACTCTTTAGATCTCCCCAACTTTACCAGGTCACGTGTCACCCTCTTCCTATAGTACCAGCTTTTTCCCAAAAAGGTTTATCAGTGCCATCTCTGTCCCCATGAAGCTACCCAGTGCCATTTGTGTCCCCAGTGGCGTCGCAAAGGGGGGGGCCAGAGGGGGCCATGGCCCCCCCTACATGATGCTGTGCCCCCCCTTGGGCCCCCCCAAATGCCAGCAACTTGCTGGCCATCTGCTTCCCTCAGACTGTTACAGCCCGAGGGAATGCAGTGCTGAGGTGCTGGGGGCTGTCTGTGGCTGGAGGGAGCACTGATTGGCTCCCCGGCACAGGCTCCGCCCCCAAACGAAGCCCCGCCTCCCGCCGATAAGCCCCGCCCCTGCCGTTATGCCGCAGCCCATGCTGCTTCAGAAGATGGCTGCCTGACCCCCAGTGACAGGTAGGCTGGGGGGGTGTACACACACACATTGCCCCCATACACACATACATTGCCCCCATACACAAACACTGCCCCCCATACACACACACATTGCCCCCATACACACACACTGTCCCCCATACTGCCCCCCCATACACACACATTGCCCACATACACACACACTCTACACACATACACTATCCCCATACACACACACTTTGTGTGTGTGTGTGTGTGTATGGACTCAGCAGTCTGTGTGTGTATGGACTCAGCAGTCTGTGTGTGTGTGTATGGACTCAGCAGAGTCTGTGTGTTTGTGTGTGTATGGACTTAGCAGTCTGTGTGTGTGTATGGACTCAGCAGAGTGTGTGTGTTTGTGTGTTTGGACTCAGCAGAGTGTGTGTGTGTGTGTATGGACTCAGCAGAGTGTGTGTGTGTGTATGGACTCAGCAGTCTGTGTGTGTATGGACTTGGCAGTCTGTGTGTGCATGGACTGTGTGTGTGTATATGTGTGTATGGACTCAGCAGTCTGTGTGTGTGTGTATGGACTCAGCAGTCTGTGTGTGTGTGTATGGACTCAGCAGTCTGTGTGTGTGTATGGACTCAGCAGTCTATGTGTGTCTGGACTCAGCAGTCTCTGTGTTTATGGACTCAGCATTCTCTGTGTGTGTGTGTGTGTCTGGACTCAGCAGTCTGTGTGTGTCTGGACTCAGCAGTCTCTGTGTGTATGGACTCAGCAGTCTGTGTGTGTGTGTGTGTGTGTGTGTATGGACTCAGCGGTCTGTGTGTGTCTGGACTCAGCGGTCTGTGTGTGTGCAGGACAAGCGGAGTCTCTGTGTGTGTATGGATAGCAGTCTGTGTGTGTTTTGTGTATGGACTCGGCAGGTGTGTGTATGGACTCAGCGGGGTGTGTGTTTGTGTATGGACTCAGCAGGTGTGGTGGTGGTAGTGGCCTGGACTCAGCAGGTCTGTGTGTGTGATGTATGGACTCCGGCGGGAGTCTGTGTGTGTGTGTGTGTATGGACTCAGCTTGGTCTGTATGTGTGTGTGTATGGACTCAGCAGTTTGTTGTGTGTATGGTTTCAGCAGTCTGTGTGTGTCCCTGTGTGGCTAACCGGACTCAGCGGTGTGTGTGTGTGTGTATGGACTCCGCAGTCTATCAATAATTAAAATTCCTGTGAGTTGTTGTGTAGGAAGGGCCCCAGTGCATTTCCCATGGGCCCTTAACTCTGTTAAAATGGTACTGCTTGTGTGTGTCAGTGAGCTTCTATTTAGTGAGCATGTGTGTGTCAGTGAGCTTGTCTTTAGTGAGCTTGTGTGTGTCCCTGAACTTCTTTGTAGTGAGCCTTCTCTGTTTATACAAGTGAGTTTGTCTGTAGTAAGCTTGTGTGTGAGTCAGAGAGTTTTGTCTGTCAGTAAGCCTATTTGCGCATGTCAGTGAGCTTGTGTGCTTACTGTACTATATATATATATATTTTGACTTGTAGGAATGGCATACGTTTTTTTTCCAGGGCTGCTTTGGATTCCCAGGGATTCCCAGTTTGGCTCTGCTAGCGAGTGCACTTTACCGCTGAATAATCTGTGTGAGCTGCCGCACACTTTAGCCCTGTTACACGCGCCTGGGAGCTGCTGTTGACAGGTACTAGTAGTCTAGAGATTGGGGTATATGCTCAGCTATCTGTATCATACAGATCTGTGTGTATAAAATATCCTGGGATAGTCAGTGCTTCCTGTATAGTGCTGCTCTCTGTCTTGGGATATTATACACAAACAGACCTGTATTATACAGAGAGCAGCACTATACAGGGAGCACTGAGTGTCCCAATTTATTATACACACAACCCTGTATTATACAGAGAGCACTGACTGTCCAGGGATATTATACCCAGACAGTAATTGATAGCTGTGCTGCAAAATGTTCTTGGAATTTTTTTTTCAAATGTTGGCAACTATGGCACTGTATCAAGGATAATGTGTTTGTTTTTTTAATAATTCCTGGTGGAAAATAATGAATCCTCCACCAGGTATTATTAAAAAAACAAAACACATTGTGTCGGGGGCGTGGCTTAACATGTGACAGGGGCGGGGTCAAACTGCGGCGAGGGTGGGGTTAAATGTGCCCCCCTACTTTTGTCACTGGCCCTCCATGTGCCCCCCCGAAAAATGAATCCTAGAGACGCCACTGTGTGTCCCTAGATAGCTAATCAGTGCAATCTTTGTGCCCAAATAGATTATCAGTGCCTGGAGTAGATTCTGAACATAATCTTGTGAGGGGCACTGGTAGTTGGCTGTAGTGGTGTGATAGGGGCTGTAATTCAGGAGTTAAGGGCTATAGTAGGTGGCTATGGGCTGTAGTGGGGATAGGGGCTGTAATGGGGAGGGAGGGGCTCTAATGGAATAGTTAAGGGCTGTAGTGGAGGGTATGGGATGTAATTGAGGTTTAGGAAATCTAGAGGGGGGATAGAGGCTGTTGTAGGGGGTTAGGGACTGAATTAAGGGGATGGCTGTAGTGGGGCTGTAGTGTGGGGAATATGGGCTGCAAATGGGGGAGAAGGACTGTAGTGTGGAGTATAGGGACTGTAGTGAGGGGTAGGGACTGTGGTAAGGGAATAGGTGCTGTTGGGGGCGTAACGGAGTAAAAGGGGGATAGGGGCTGTAGTGTGGGGAAATGAGCTGTAGTGGAAGGGTAAGAGGCTGTAGTAGGGAAGTTAGGGGCTGTAGTGGTGGATATGGGCTGAAAGTGGGATGATATGGGTTGTAGTGGGGGGATAGAGGATACATTTGGGAGTAGGGACTGTAGTATGGGGTAGGGGCTGCAGTGGGAATAAGGGACTGTAGTGGGGGTTGTGGGCTGTAGTAGGGAAAGGACATTAAAATACAAAATAAGACCCTAATGAACAGGGGAACCAAAATGGGGAGAACAGTAATTGGGATGAAAGAAACCCTAACCTTTATTAATAACTAAGGGTAATATTCTAAAAAGATGACTTGCATAGAGTACAGTAGATGTTAAAGGAGTAATGTATAACCCTGCAGATGACTGAAGTCCAGGGTCGGCGCGTCCATAAGGCGGCACAGGCAGCCACCTTAGGGCGCCAGAGGGGGGGGGGGGGCGCAATAATCTGTGGACTCAGATTTTTAAAATCACAGCAGCCTACCTTGCTCTCCCTGCATATAATAAAAAACTAGAAATGTCAAACACTACCAAACACATACAGCACCCAGTGTTATAAATTAGAAGATAAAATATACAAATATATAAGATATTTATACTCCCCAATAGACATCCACTCTAGGTAAGTAGAAGTACCACTTTTAGAATTTACAACAGATAAATCTAACCACACATTCTTTGCACTTTGCACAGAATTCTTTGCACTGAGGAAGACTGGATCCAGTCAAAACGCGTCTGCACTTTATCTTTTATTTAAGGACTTGCATATTATTGCGGTAGTATATGTATGTATTTTTTTTGCACACTGCTTATATATGTCCTGTTTTAATATTTTTACTTCACATAAATCATTTTTTGGAAAATACCCTGAGTGTGTTTCAGAGATACCATCAAAGCCAAACATTGGCACCCTAATGCCTTTTATATAGAGCCTGGCAAGGCTCTACACTTGTGAGTGTCATTTTTATTATTGTACAGATTACACTATGTGTGGTTATATTTATCTGTTGTAGATCCCAAGAGTGGTACTTCTACTTACCTACAGTGGATGTCTATTGGGAAGTATACATATCTGTATATTTTATCTTCTAATTTATAACACTGGCTGTTGTATTTGTTTGGTAGTGTTTGACATTACTAGTTTTTTATTATATGCATTGAGGTGATTGGGGAAACACCTATAATTTGTGATACACACCCAATATAACCTAATTTGAAGCGCCTAAACACCTGCTGATTTTTTAGTATATTTTACTGTGCTTGCTCTACCTGCAGCCAGCAACTTGGCAGTGAAGTCAGCCAGCTCCTACTGATGATATCAGAGGAAGGGCATGGCTTCCCTGCTATTTTCCCAAGCTCCAGCTCCAGCTCCAGCTTCTGTCTAGACAGTCCCTCAACCAGTTATAAGGGCCCCCCCACACACACACCCAAGGTAAGCCTCAGGTTTTTTAATCAAAAAGGTGTTTTTTTGTTTTGTTTTTTTAATCAGCCCCTGTGCACCCTTCCACTGCCCCTGTTTTGTGTTAACAAATGCAAAACACAAATATGAACGCTAACTGTGGCAAGCAATTTTGGCTAAGTGGCGTCTACAAAAGACTGGAGATACCCCATTTTGAATACCCTGGGTTGTCTACTTTTTAAATGGTATGTCATGGTGGGGTAATTGTCTCTTCTGGGCTGCCATACCATCTCAAATGCAACATAGCCAATCTGGCAAATAGCAATGTACAAAAACTGAAATTGGCAATTCTTATGTTTGATCCTGTAACTTTCCAAGTCAACATAAAACCTGTACTTGAGGGTTACTGTTGTACTCATGAGACATTACTCTACACAAATATGAGTGTTTTAGAGCAGTTAAATGTATTATACTGATAATATCATCTGTGAAATGGCAGTTTTTATATGAAAAAAAATATATATATAAACGCAAATTTTGGCCAGGGTTTGTGACTACGTGGCTACTAAAAAAGACTGGACATACCCCATTTGCAATACTTTGGGTTGTCTATTTTTTACAAATGGTATGTCATTATGGGGTTAATTTTCATTCCTGGGCTGCCATACGGTCTCAAAGGCAACATAGGCCCAGCAAACCAATCTGGCAAATTTCAATGTGCAAACATGGAAAAGGGGAAAGCCCTACATTTGACCCCTGTAAGTTTGCAAAAAAAAAACCATAAAACCTGTACATTGGGGGTACTATTATTTTATTTTTTATATAGCGCAAGCAAATTCCGTAGCGCTGTACTCAGAAGATGTTGCTGAACACATATTGGAGTGTTCTTAGTCAGTAACACATAACAGGAGCTGAGAATCCATGCCTAAAGTACAATGTGTGTGAAAACTAACAGATAAAAATTATATAATTTGATGGGGGTAAATTACATTGGCTGGCTTCAAAAATGTCTGAAACAGGACATGGGTGCATGATGACCAGCTGTGAAAATTTCAAGTTGGACAACTGAAATGCACGCACCATCCAAAAATGGTCTTTTAGCCCCCCAAAAACCTGACACACCTATACATGGCTGGTATCACTGTACTCAGGAGATGTTGCTGAACACATATTGGGGTATTCTTTGGCAGTAACCCTTAAAGTTTCCAGTACATGCATTCTTAAATTGGTATGTGTGTGTCAAAAAAATCTAATTTTTTTTTTTTAAATTTGGTATAGATTGGTGGTAAAAATGTTGCCTGAAGAGTCAAAATACCTCAAGTTTAATACCTTAGGTTGTCTTCTTTTAAGAAATATATACATGTGAAGAGTTATTCCTGACAGACATCAGATTTACCATGTAACTGTTAATTTTGAAAAAAAATGGTTTGGAAATAGCAAAGTGCTACTTGTACTTATTGCCCTATAACTTGCAAAAAACATGTTAACATCTAAACATCTAATCTAAACTCAGGACAAAATTTAGACACTATTTAGCATGTGTTAGCACAGTTTAGCACGTGTTTTTTGGCGTTTATAGATGCGTAACAGATTTTGTGATCAAACTTAGAAAAAGTGTGTTTTTTTTTAGTTTTTCATCATATTCTATTTTTTTTATATTAAATTATATGATATGATGAAAATAATGGTTTCTCTAGAAAGACCACTTAATGTTGAGAAAACCAGTATATAATATGTGTGGGTACAGTAAATGAGTAAGAGGAAAATTACAGCTAAACACAGCAGAAATGTAAAAACAGCCATGGTCCTTAACGGTAAGAAAACTGAAAAACGGTCTGGTCATTAAGGGGTTAGAGACTTTTTTGTGCTTTATAAAACAGTATGCAATATGTGTTGGTGCAATAAATGAGAAAGATGGAAAATGCACTTGAACACTCACAGCAAAAATTGCAAAATTGCTTGTGTCCTAAAGTGCATGCAAGGCAATCATTTTAGCCTTGCGCTGAAGGGGTTAAATTAAAGTTGTTTTGATGCAGATATCCCTTTAAACCAGTTATCTGAAAAAAAAAGTATGGCTTTAATTGTTCATACTATTAAAGTTGTATCATTGCTTAAACTGCAACTGTAAAAAAAGAAACAAATTAACATTTTAATAGTAAGCTAATAAAGTACATTATCAGTTTTAGGGGGAAAATGGCTTGATGCACTTTCTTAACCCCTTGACGACCGATGACGGTTCAGGACCGTCATCGGAAACATCCCCTTGAGGACTGATGACGGTCCTGAACCATCATAACGGTCTGGGGGTACTTACCTGATCGCCGTCCGTCCCCCTGCGGCGATCAGCATTCCTCCCAGTCCAGGGGGACTGCCTGCCTGCCCAGGCAGTCTCCCCGCGGCAGATCAGGACTCCGCGGTCACGTGATCGCTGATCACATGGCCGCAATAGGTGCCTGTTTATCTGCCTGCAGGGTGACTGTCTGTGCTGACAGGCAGTCTCCCTGCATCTGTAAAATCATAAAATAAAGTGAAATAAAATCAATCAGTGTAATAAAAAAATATTTGTGTATATATATATACATGTATTATACCTATATATAATATATATTTATATATATCATATATATAATGTCATACTAAGTCTATTTTTATATTTATATAAACATATATTAATATAAAAATACACTTATAATTAAATTACACACGTGTATATATATATATAATATATAATTATATATTTTGTATATATATTATTATAAAATATAAATAACAAGTATATAAAAATAAATTTAAAAATTTAAAAATAATTTGTAATAATTAAAAAAAATTATATATATATATAATATATATATATATGTAATTTTATTCTAACGGTATTTTGATATTAATATATCTATATGTATATCAAAATACACTTAGAATGAAATGATATATATATATATATCTATGTATAAATAAATAAATCAAAATAATACGAAATATACATATGTCCATATACATAATTACATAAATAATTTCATAAATATACACGTAGACTTCAAATATATAAATATGTATATATATTTAAATTCTACATGCATATTTATGTAATATTATTACATAATTAAGTTATTTTATTGATTGCAATTTGAGGGACATGCCTGAGAACCCAGGCCGAAAGTCCAGAGAATTTAATTTGCTAGCACTGTGTTTAACCCTGTAACTTTCTATGACACCCTAAAACCTGTACATGGGGGTACTGTTTTACTCGGGAGACTTCGCTGAACACAAATATTAGTCTTTCAAAACAGTAAAACATATCACAGCGATGATATGGTCAGTGAAAGTGACGTTTTTTGCAATTTTTCACACACAAACGGCACTTTCAGTGATGATATTATTGCTGTGATAGGTTTTACTGTTCTGAAACACTATTAGTTGTGTTCAGCGAAGTCTCCTGAGTATAACAGTACCCCACATGTAGAGGTTTTATAGTGTTTTTGAAAGTTACAGGGTCAAATTTAAGGCTTGATTTAACTTTTTTTTTTCATTGACATTTGTTGGATTGGTAATGTTGCCTTTGAGAGCGTATGGTAGCCCAGGAATGAGAATTATCCCCATGATGGCATACCATTTGCAAAAGAAGACAACCCAAGGTATTGCAAATGGGGTATGTTCAGACTTTTTTAGTAGACACTTAGTCACAAACATTGGCCAAATTTAGCGTTCATAATTGTTTTTTGCATTTTTAACAACAAACAAATACAAATGCTAACTTTGGTCAGTGGCTACTAAAAAAGACTGGACATACCCCATATTGAATACCCTGGGTTGTCTAATTTAAAAAAAATATGTACATGTAAGGTATGATTCAGAGATTTATGACAGATAACAGTGTTCCAATGTCACTATTGATAAATTTTAAAAATATATATTTTGAAACAGCTATGTCCTACTTGTACTTATAGCCCTATAACTTGCACAAAAAAAAAAAAAAAAGCTAAGAACATGTTAACATTGGGCATTTCTAAACTCAGGACAAAATCTATTTAGCAGTTTGTTTCATTAGCTTTTGTAGATAATTAAAAGATTTTTCAAGTAAAAGTCCAAAAACATGTTTTTTTTCAATCTTTTACCATATTTTATTTTTAAAAAAATTTAAAGTAAAATATATGACATGATACAAATAATGGTATGTAAAGAAAGCCCTTCTTCATCGCACTTATGACAAATCACGGCTTGAACTATCTTGCTTTGCATGTAATGCGTCCATCTCATACATTAGTTTCCCTTTTTACGTTGCATTACTGAAATAAATGAACTTTTGCACGATATTCTAATTTTACGAGTATCACCTGTATGTGCGGATTCTTTATCTATTGTTCTGGTTTGTCATATGTGTTTTGTTAGAATGTAATGTTTCTCTTGCTTACCTATTGTGCAGCTTAATATGTTTGCTCTATATAAGTAATTGTAATTGGGGGCAGATCTGGGGGTGGACCAGGATTAGTGTGCAAACTAGGTATAGTGAGCTTTCTGTAGTGAAATTGTGTGCCAATGAGCTGTCTGTAGTGAGATTGTGTGCCAATGCGCTGTCTGTAGTGAGACTGTGTGTCAGTGAGCTGTTTGTAGTGAGATTGCGTGTCAATGAGCTGTCTGTAGTGAGACTGTGTATCAATGAGCTGTCTGTAGTGAGATTGTGTGTCAATGAGCTATCTGTAGTGAAATTGTGTGCCAATGAGCTGTCTGTAGTGAGACTGTGTGTCAATGAGCTGTCTGTAGTGAGATTGTGTGTCAATGAGCTGTCTGTAGTGAGCTATTGATATTGTGATATTGTGATATTGTTTGTGTATATAACTGAGCACATGTGTAGTGAGCTCCTACTTCGCTTCTCCATCTTTAAGCATGAGGTATGTGGCTTTTAAGGTTTAAACTAGAATTAGGATACACACATGTAGACATATAAAAACAGATGAGGGTGAGGCCAACTGCATCCCAAGCCAAGTGGTTTGTGATTGTGATTCATAGCTCACTACCACTCATAACAAATATTTCATATAGTGCCACCTCATAACATCCAAACACAATGAAAACAGGGTGGAGCTGCCCGGGTTACATTCACTCCTGCCAAAGAACTCATCTGCGCATTATTGTGACTCTTAGAGTTCTTCTGTAATTACAAAGATAGTGTAGCTAAGTGATAATCTTCTTATTAACACAAACCACATATTGTGCAACACCTTCATTGTAATTAGTTTTGGAGCAACACCTGGGTTTGCAGTCAGATGTAAACAAACAGGGTTGTATTATTCTTCTGATTTATGTTTTTACTCTTTTCATTTATATCTTGCCACTTTACCTTTGCATTAATCATATCACAATGCAGCCATAGACAGAGTGTATCTGATGGTGAATATCCTCATGTGTGAATGTGTGTCTGTGTGAGTATGTGTATGCTTGTGTCTGGGACCATATGTGTGGGGGTAGCTGCTATGATATGCTGTGATGTGTTGTGCCATAAAATAGCACTAGATAGAATCTTTGATTTAAGCTTTGGAAGAGCATAAATCAAAATCTAAAGCATGGCTGTCAGGAGGATCATCAGAATTATCCATTTGAGAGAGGGTTGGAGTGCAGGGTATTCTCTTTCATTGTTCAAACTGAGCTCAACTCCTGATGCATGGAGAAAAAGCCTTCATAAGCCTCTGCTATTGTGTACATAGTTTATACTAAGTGACCCATAGGTTGAAGAGGCGGTGACTGTGCAGGTGTAGGTGGAAGCGACGGTGGAGGAGGAGGATGAGGTAGCCAACACTGTTTTTTATATATATATATATATTTTTAATTGGGGTAGCCCCCAAAATATTGGGACATATAAAAAAAGAAACATTTGCGACCTGCGGTGCATTTCTTGCGGTCCTGATGCATGGAGAAATGCTCAACTCCTGATGCATGGAGAAAAGGCCTTCACAAGCCACTGCTATTGTGAACATAGTTTATACTATGTGGCCCATAGGTTGAGGAGGCGGTGACCGTGGCGGTGTAGGTGGAAGCGGTGGTGGAGGAGGAGGTAGCCAACACTGTTTTTTTTATTTTTTATATTGGGGTAGCCCCCAAAATATTGGGATTTGGGACATTTAAAAAAAGAAACATTTGTGGCCTGCGGTGCATTTCTTGCATTCCTGATGCATGGAGAAATGCTCAACTCCTGATGCATGGAGAAAAGGCCTTCACAAGCCTCTGCTAATGTGTACATAGTTTATACTACGTGACTCATAGGTTGAGGAGGTGATGACCGTGTCGGTGTAGGTGGAAGCGGCGGTGGAGGAGGAGGAGGAGGTAGCCAACACTGTTTTTTATTCATTTATTTTTTTATTAGGTTAGCCCCCAAAATATTGGGATATATTAAAAAAGGAAACTCTGTTCACACAGCGACTGACCCGTGCGTGCTGCAGCTTAAACTCCACTATTGCCTGCTGCTGCTCGCACAGTCTCATGAGGCGGTGAGCGGGAAGGCCAAAGTTACACTGCAGCGCAGACAGGCGAGCAGCAGCAGGGGGAGAACGCGAAAGTGTGCACAGACGGCCCACACTTTCTGCAGCAGCTCTGATATATCTGGGTATACACCGTGGCGGTGTAGGTGGAAGCAACGGCGATGGAGGAGGAGGAGGAGGTAGCCAATACTGTTTTTTACATTTATTTTTTATTGGGGTAGCCCCCAAAATATTGGGACATATAAAAAAAAGAAAACAAAGAATAAGTGCACTTGAGTATAACAATGGCTGGGTGAGGCCAGTATAAATGTCTATTCTGCACAAGGTACAGACAAGTCTGGTGGGATCCATGCCTGGTTCATTTTAATAAATGTGAGCTTGTCCACGTTGGCTGTGGACAGGCGGCTGCGCTTGTCTGTGATAACCCCCCTGCCATGCTAAACACACGTTCAGACAATAAACTGGCTGCAGGGCAGGCCAGCACCTCCAAGGCATAAAGGGCAAGCTCAGGCCATGTGCCCAATTTGGAGACCCAGAAGTTAAATGGGGCAGACCCATCAGTCAGTACGTGTAGGCGTGTGCACACATACTGTTCCACCATGTTGCTGAAATGCTGCCTTCTGCTAAGACGTTCCATATCAGCTGGTGGTGCTGATTGTTGTGGTGTGCTGACAAAGCTTTTCCATGCTAACCCTGCCTTCTGAGGTGCTGGCGGTGCCCCAGCTGCGTTGGCGACCTCTTCCTCCTCCTCTGCCTTTGCCTTGTGCTTCCACTGAGCCCCCGGTGTCAGTTGGGAATGCCCTCAGCAGCGCGTCTACCAGTGTGCGCTTGTGGTCGTGCATCTTCCGAACGCCCTCCAGTGAGGGAATTAAGGACGGCACGTTGTCCTTGTAACGGAGATCCAGCAGGGTGGCCACCCAGTAATCAGCACGAGTTAGAATGTGGGCAACTCGGCAGTCGTTGTGCAGGCACTGCAGCATGTAGTCGCTCATGTGTGCCAGGCTGCCCAGAGACAAGGACAAGCTGTCCTCTGTGGGAGGTATATCGTCTGTGTCCTCCGTATTCCCTCAGCCACACTCCAGTGATGCCCACAAACTGCCTTGGGTGCCACCCTGCTGTGAACACGGTTCCTCCTCCTCCTCCTCCTCATCCTCATCCTCATCATCCTCATCCTCCAGAACTGTGCCCTGGCTGGACAATTGTGTACCTTGCCTATGCTGGTGCAGGAACCCACCCTCCAAGCCACTTGTGAATGACTGGCCTGATAACCATGGAAATGACCCCTCTTCCTCCTGTGCCACATCCTCTTCCTCTCCCGCAGCGATGATGGAAGTAGACATAGAAGCGGGATAGTAAGGCTGAGAACGGCATCATCGGCACTGGCCATGTTGGTGGAGTACTCAAAACAGTGCAAAATGGCACACAGGTCTCGCATGGAGACTCACTCATTGGTGGTGAAGTAAGTGGTGCTGTTCCACAGAGCGACTGACCCGTGCGTGCTGAATCTAAAACTCCACTATCGCCTGCTGCTCCTCGCACAGTCTCTCCAGCATGTGCAAGGTGGAGTTCCACCTTGTGGGCACGTCGCATATGAGGCAGTGAGGGGGAAGGCTGAAGTTACGCTGCAGCACAGACAGGCGAACAACAGCAGGATGAGAACGCCGAAAGCGCGCACAGACGGCCCGCACTTTCTGCAGCAGCTCTGATATATCTAGGTAGTTTTTCAGGAATTTCTGCACCACCAAATTCAGCACATGCGCCAGGCAAGGGATGTGCGGCAAACCGGCTAGGCCCAGAGCTGCTACGAGATTCCGCCCATTATCGCACACCACCAGGCCGGGCTTGAGGCTCAGTGGCAACAACCACTCATCGGTCTGTTGTTCCATGCCCGTCCACAGCTCCTGCACGGTGTGGGGTTTTTCCCCCAAACATATGAGTTTTAAAACAGCCTGCTGTCGTTTCTCCCTGGCTGTGCTGAAGTTGGTGGTGAAGGTGTTACGCTGCCCGGATGAGGTGGTGGTAGAGGAGGAGGAACCTGAGTAGGAGGAGGAGGCAACAGGAGGCAGAGAGAAATGCCCTGCAATCCTCGGTGGCAGAAGGAAATGCGCCACACTGCTATCTGCCTCAGGCCCAGCCGCTACTACTTTTGCCCAGTGTGCAGTTAGGGAGATATAGCGTCTCTGCCCATGCTTACTGGTCCACGTATCTGTAGTTATGTGGACCTTGCCACTGATGGAGTTGCGCAGTGCACACCTGATTTTGTCTGCCAATTGGTTGTGCAGGGAAGGGATGGCTCGCTTGGAAAAGTAGTGGTGGCTGGGAACCACGTACTGTGGGACAGCCACCACCATCAGGTTTTTAAAACTGTCCATCTCCACCAGACTGAATGACAGCATTTCAAAGGCCATGAGTTTTGAAATGCTGGCATTCAGGGCCAGGATCGTCGGTGGCTAGGGGGGGTACTTCCTCTTTCTCTCCAGTGTTTGGGAGATGGACAGCTGAACGCTTCCATGGGACAGTGTGGAGATGCTTGGGGACAGTGGCAGACGTGGTGGTGTTGTTGCCACATCCTCTGTTTGCAGGGTGGCAGGTGCCACTGTGACTCCAGAGATGGAGGAAGAGGCTGAGACAGCAGCAGAAGAGGAAGCAGGAGGAGCCTGAGACCTTTCTTGGTTTTTGAGGTGCTTACTCCACTGCAGCTCGTGCTTTGCATGTAGATTCCTAGTCATGCAGGTTGTGCTCAGGTTTAGCACGTTTATGCCTCGCTTCAGGTTCTCTCGTGTCTTGTTATCAGCACATTGTCTGAAGAACTGTCACGTCAGGGAACTCCTTGGAGCTGACTTTGGTGTGCTCGGTCCCTGGGTGCAGTGGGCAGTAGCAGGCGTACCGTCTAAGAGACGGCCGCTCCGCTTTTGCACCCTTCTATCTCTTATACTGTGCTGGTGCCTCTGTGCGACCACCACCTCTTCCTCCAAACTGGACACGTCACTCGCATGACCTTCATTCCATGTGGGGTCTAGGACCTCATCATCCTCCACATCATCTTCCACCCACTCCTCAACCCTGCCCTCCTTGCCGGTCTGCACACTGCAGAAAGCCACAGTAGTTGGCACCTGTGTTTCGTCATCATCAGAGACGTGCTGCGGTGGTCCTTGCATGTCCACATCCTGACACATAAGTGGTTGTGCATCAGTGCACTCAATCCCTTCCACTTCTGGGGCAGGGCTAGGTGGATGGCCCATGGAAACCCCGCCAGCAGAGTCATCAAAAAGCATAAGAGACTGCTGCATGACTTGTGGCTCAGACTGCTTGGGTGATTTGCAAGGGGGTGAGGTGATAGACAGATGGCCATGGGCTGCAGGTGCCAACTCTGAGCTTTCAGCAGGGCACCGGGTGGGAGACAATGTGCAGGAACTGGAGGCACTGTCAGCCATCCAATCTACTATCGCCTGTACTTGTTCTGGCCTCACCATTCATAGAGCGGTATTCGGGCCTACCAAATAACGCTGAAGTTTCTGTTGCGTACTCTCACATGAGGAAGGTGTTTCACTTGTGCGTGTAGCTGGCACAGATCGGCCACGTCCTCTCCTTGCAACAGCGATTCCACCAACACCAGAAGCACCACGACCAGGGCCACGTCTCTTATTTGACGCTCTCCTCATTCTTTGCATTCACCCACCAAACTAACAGATGTTTTATGTCAGGTGACAATGTAACCGCCAACAGTCAACAATAATTTTTTTTGTTTTTTTTGTTTATTGAACTGCAAGAAATGCACCGCAGGCCGCAAATGTACTATTTAGCACCCAAAAAATTATAATTTTTGAAAGTGCGATGTAACCACACTATTAGACGCTTCGATTTGACTCTCAGAAATGAAGTGCATGCCCCAAAATGTACTATTTTGCAGATTAGCACCCAGAAAATAGGAATTTTTCCAACTGCGCAATGAGCGCACTATTTGGCGCTTCTATTTGACTCTCAGATATGAAGTGCACGCCCCAAAATGTACTATTTAGCAGTTTAGCACCAAAACAACAAGAATGTTTAAAACAGTGCTCTAAGCGCACTATTAGACACTTCGATTTAACTCTCAGATATGAAGTGCACACCCCGAAAATGTACTATTTAGCAGTTTAGCACCAAAACAATAAGAATGTTTACAATAGCGCTCTAAGCGCACTATTAGACGCTTCTATTTGACTCTCAGATATGAAGTGCACGCCCCAAAATGTACTATTTAGCAGTTTAGCAGCAAAACAATTAGAATGTTTACAATTGCTCTGTAACCAGGGCCGTCTTTAACGCAGGGCAAACTGGGCAGCTGCCCCAGGACCTGTCCCTGCTGGGGGGCCCAAGACAGCTGCTCCTTTTGCCCTCTGCCCGCAAACTACGGGGGCCCATCCGGTGGCCCATGCACTTAGGGCCACCCAGTGGGCCTGTGTCAGCAGGGGCCCGGTCGGGCGCTGTGGCGCTTTAACAGCGCGACCGGGCCCTTGCTTTTTCGGCAGCACTGGGAGGAAGTGACAGCCACGCGTCACTTCCTCCCACAGAAACAAGAGCCGCGCGGGAGGAAGGAGCTGTTCCGGAGGGGGCCAGGCCGGGAGAGCTTAACTCCCAGCCACCCCAGCCAGCCCACTGGACCCCAGGGAAGCCACCCTCCAGGAAAAGGTAAGAAACTGGAGGGTGGTTATCAAATTTTGCATGAGTGTCTGTGTGTGTGTGTGTGTGTGTGTGTGAGTATGTATGTGTGTCAGTATGTCTGTGTGTGTGAGTCTGTCAGTGTATGTGTGGTTCTGTATGTCTGTGTTTGTCAATATGTCTGTCAGTGTCTGTGTGTATGTGTGTTTCAGTATGTCCGTCTGTGTGTATATGTGCCAGTATGTCTGTCAGTGTGTCAGTATGTCTGTGTGTGTGTGAGTCGGTCAGTGTCTGTGTGGTTCAGTATGTATGTGTGTATGTGTGTTTCAGTATGGCTGTCTGTGAGTGTCAAAATGTCTGTATGTGTGTACGTCTGTCAGTGTCTGTGTGTATGTGTGTTTCAGGATGTCTGTCTGTGTGTATGTGTGCCATAATGTCTGTATGTCTGTCAGTATGTCTATGTGTGAGTCTGTCAGTGTACATGTGGTTCTGTATGTCTGTGTGTATGTGTGTTTCAGTATGGTTGTCTGTGTGTGTCTCTGTGTCAGTACGTCTGTCAGAATGTGCCTTTGTATCTGTATGTTGTCTGTTTGTGTTTGTGTGTGTATCTATATATAGTCAGTGTGTATCTGTATGTGTCCGTGTTTGTATATGTATATCTGCATGTGTGTCAGGTTGTGTATCTGTGTATCTGTGTGTCTGTATGTGTGTCAGTGTGTGTGTCGGTGTATCTATATGTAGTCAGTGTGTGTACCTTTGTATCTGCATGTATCAGTGTTTGTATCTGTGTATCTGCATGTTTGTCAGGTTGTGTATCTGTGTTTGTGTCTGTGTGTCAGTGTTCTATATGTAGTCTGTGTGTATCTGTATGTTCTTGTGTGTATCTATATGCGGTCAGTGTGTATCTGCATGTGTATCAGGTTTTGTATTTGTGTGTATCTATATGTAGTCAGGGGGCCCAAGTTAATGCTTGCCCAGGGGACAATCAGAATTAAAGACGGCCCTGTCTGTAACCGCAGTATTTAACGCTTCTATTTGTCTCTCAGATATGAAGAGCACGCCCAAAATGTACTATGTAGCAGATTAGCACCCAGAAAATAAGAATTTTTACAACTGCGCAGTAAGCGCACTAATTGACTCTTCTATTTGACTCTCAGATATGAAGAGCATGCCCCAAAATGTACTATTTAGCAGTTTAGCGGCAAAACAATTAGAATGTTTACAATTGCTCTGTAACCAGAGTATATGACACTTCTATTTGACTCTCAGATATGAAGTGCACGCCCCAAAATGTACTATTTAGCAGTTTAGCGGCAAAACAATTAGAATGTTTACAATTGCTCTGTAACCAGAGTATATGACACTTCTATTTGACTCTCAGATATGAAGAGCACGCCCAAAATGTACTATTTAGCAGATTAGCACCCAGAATATAAGAATTTTTCCAACTGCGCAGTAAGCGCACTATTTGACGCTTCTATTTGACTCTCAGATATGACGAGCAGGCCCCAAAATGTACTATTTAGCAGATTAGCACACAGAAAATAAGAATTGTTACAAGTGTGCTGTAAGCGCACTATTAGACGCTTCTATTTGACTCTCAGATATGAAGAGCAGGCCCCAAAATTTACTATTTAGCAGATTAGCAGCAAAACAATTGTAATGTTTAAGACTGTGCTGTAAGCGCACTATTAGACGCTTCTATTGACTGTCATTTATATGAAGTGCACACTGAAAAATGTACTATTTAGCAGATTAGCAGCAAAATAATTAGAATGTTTACCACTGCGCTGTAAGCACACTTTTAGACTCTTCTATTTGACTCTCAGATATGAAGTGCACCCCACTAAAATACTATTTAGCAGTTTAGCACCCAACAAAATTTAAGTTTTAAAACTACAATGTGACAGCAGTATTTGACGCTTCTATTTGCCTCTCAGATATGAAGTGCACCCCACTAATGTACTTTTTAGCACCCAAAATATTTTAAGTTTTAAACTGCAATGTGACAGCAGTATTTGATGATTATATTTGACTCTCAGATATGAAGTGCACCCCACTAATGTACTATCCCACTAATGTACTATTTAGCACCAAAAAAAATGTACTTTTTAAAACTCCGATGTAACTGCGGTATTTGAAGCTTCTATTTGACTCTCAGAAATGAAGTGCACCCCACTAATGTACTAGTTTGCAGAATCCTTTCCTAAGCTGTCCCTCACAGCGGCAGCATCCTCTCCCTACACTAATAAGAGCTTGTGTGCGTGCGGCGCTACGCGTTTCCAGCTTATATATAGAGGCTGGGTCACATTAGTAGGCATGACTGTGATGGCTTCTAAGGGCACACAAGTCAAACGCTTGTTGATTGGCTGCCCTGCAGCTTTTGAAAACGCGTCATTAAATTGCCGAACAACGAACTCCAACCCGAATATACAGTGATATGTCCGTGTTCAGGTCTGGGGTCCAAAAAACGTAATGTTCGGTACGAACCCGAACTTTACAGTTCGGGTTCGCTCAACTCTACTTGTGATATTTGTTAATTGTGTCAATGGCAAAGCTGTGTTTCATGACTGTGTGCTTATGATAACTGTCTTAGGGGGTGACTGTGACATGGTGAGTAACTCTGGGAGTGTGAGTGTGACAGAGCGACAGGGGTCAGTGTTACAGTGTAAGTGGGGAGCCTGTGTTTCAGTGTCAACCTTCCCAACACTAATAACTTTTTCTCTTATGCATTTATCCTTTCCTGGGAAGACAACCTTGGGTGGTCTTCAAGGACATATTTTGACACATGCGTTTTAATTCTTATACCTATCTACCACTTACCTGAAGGATAATGTTCACTAAGACTAATTATTCTTTAATTGATCATTACTTACTTGTTTAATTATGTATGTGTCATAGTGTATTTCCTTTAGAATTCCCAATTCTCTGACTGAAATTATTCACCTAGAGTCTCTTTCATACCTGCCAAGTCTATTTTCATACCTTTCAGGACAGAGATGGGCAGGCAAGGGGGCAGTCTGCCTGGGGCATATTGCAAGTGATAGGTCCAGCTATCAAATGGGTTGGTCCATTCATCAAAGTAGTGAGCCCACCCATAAAGAGTGTGGCCAGGCTGAGAGACGACTTTCCATGCTGAAGCTCTCTGTGCATGGTCCTAGTGCCCAGTCCCTTCTTGCATCTTGAAGTTTGCTGGCAGATTTCAAAATGCATGGCAGGTACGTAAAAGGCAGGTCCCTAGAATACCAAAATACAGGACTGTTCCTGCAAATTTGGGACAGTTGGCACCTATGCTATAAGTTTCTTTTTTTTTATTGCAAAGCATGAATTTAGTGATCAGTATTTGCATTTATGCACCTATATCTTCTATATAACAGTCTACTTCATGTGAGTTTAAAGCTGGTCAAAAAAAATAATATATACCAACAGTATCAAGGTGGCTGAATTGTTTTTGGAAGTATTTTGTCAGGATAAGGCCAGGAGGTCAGCGAGTGTATCTATGAAGTTGTGTAACCATAAATGTAAGACATATTTCTCCAAAAATACATATCTGATTGAAGCTGTTTTTTCCAAGCCCTCCTCCTTCCTGTATCTGAATTTTGTAAGCTCTGAAAGGAAATGAAATATCAATTACATGGATTTGATTAGTCACGGGAAACAGAAGGATGAATGGTGCTGTGTCCAAACAAACATTCTCTATGGTGATCTTTCTAAACAAAATCTAAAATTATATTTTCCTTATAAAATATTTCAGTCATGTCATATTCTACTAGAACAAGCTACTATTTGTTAATAAACTGTCTATCGTACAATATTATCTTTTCATGCTTTTTCTCTGTAGAAATATGTTTCTAAAGTTGCATAAGTTCAGGGTTGCTATTAAAGCAATTGCATCCCACTACAGTCACATTGCTGCAATCTTCTTTATTAACATCTTCTGTAACATCTCATTCTTAACCCGTTTAGTTACTCTTCACTGCTGACCCATCCTCTCCCCCCTTTGCCCCCAACAAAAACACGTGAGACCAGAAATATGGGTAAGGGCAACGGCCACAGCTTTATTAACTTTACAACTTTTTAACGGACCCGCATTCTATCCACCTTACAGCTGTTGGGTAACTTTCCCCAAAAGACAGATACCACTTCCATGTCCGGAGTTCGTATCAGCTTGCCTACCGCCATCAGCCTTCGGCAGGCTGCGACTCCCCAAGCCGACTCATCGTTTCCCATCACTTTCCATTTCACCGGCCAGGAGCACCGCCGGAGCTGTGACAACGAGAAAACAAAACCAGAACCACGGACCACGAACACCAGAAAACCAGCAACACTGTACCAGGAAACACAGGGAGGGTGGGCGTGAAAGAGTCAGGCTCCCTACACTCTGGTTGACTAGTAAGTCCCCCCGGTCCTCCTTTTTATTCCCCTTCCAAGTTGCAACAATGTTTGTACCCTTGTGCCATCCCTCTTACTTCTGGGCAGCAGTCATGTCTGCCCTTCCTTTCAGTCCAGAGCAGTACTTTCTGTCCTACTTTTCAGTGAATTGAGGAACTGAGATCACTATTTATAACTAGAGATGTCGCGAACCGTTCGCGAACTTCCTGCGAACGGCTCGCCGTGGTTCGCCATGAACTGTTCGCGGTGAGCTCCGGTCAGCTAACACATCCCGGCCAATCTCCAGCAGACCCTCCCAGACCCTCCCAACTCCTGGACAGCATCTATGTTGAAGGCAGCTTCAACATGGATGCTGGCCAGGAGGTGGGAGGGTCTGGGAGGGAGGGTCTGCTGGAGATTGGCCGGGAGCTCGCCACGAACCGTGGCGAGCCGTTCGCAGGAAGTTCGCGAACGGTTTGCGACATCACTATTTATAACTATGAAACAGGCACCCAGACAGTAATTAAAACACTTATATAGGATAGGCCCTGCCACAAATGGGGTACATTGGCATTGTAAAAAGCTTATGCAATGTATTAGTGAATCAGTGGTGTGTATATATATATACATATATATATATATATATATATATATATATATACCCCTATTTACTCGAATCTAATGCACCATCGAATCTAATGCGCACCTCAATTTTTGAAACCTGGAAGCTGAAATTTTTTTTTCGTGGCGAATGTAATGCGCATTTATACAAGTAGATACTACTATATAACATTGTGCGACAATGAAAATGTTTATTGCCATATACCAGGCCCGGACTGGCCATCGGGCACACCGGGCAAATGCCCGGTGGGCCGCGGTGGCCGTGGGGGCCGAGGCCGGCAGGGGAGGTCCCAGGATCTCCCCTGCCGGTCTATGCAGGGCCGGCACTCTCCCAGCGCCGGCCCCGCTGTTTGCCACGACGGGCCGGTGGGGAGATCAAGGATCTCCCTGACCGGCCCACATGCGGCTGCCGGCGGGGAGGGAGGGAGACAGGCTGGAGAGAGAACCCGGCGGAGCTCTAACTTGCAGCTCCGCCGGGTTCCTCTCGCGAGATCTGGCGCGTTGCCATGGCAACGACCGGATCTCGCGAGAGTGAACTCTAGCCTCACTGGCTAGAGTTCACTCACCCACGAGGACCACCAGGGAACACCGCCACCCTGCCTGCCAGCGTGCCGGACCCCCCTCCCAGGCTAAAGGTAAGAAGGGAGGGGGGACATAATGCCTGTTTTTTTTATTTTATTTTTTTATTTACCCCCCCCTACACACACACACAATAACATTTATACAGCAATCTCACACCCATCACACACAGCACTTTCACACACAGCACTCTCTCACAGAGCACTCTCACACACACACAGCACTCTCTCACACAGCACTTTCACACACAGCACTCTCTCACAGAGCACTCTCTCACACAGCACTCTCACACCCATCACACTCACACCACTTTCACACACACAGCACTCTCTCACAGAGCACTCTCACACACACACAGCACTCTCTCACACAGCACTCTCACACCCATCACACACAGCACTCTCACAGAGCACTCTCACACCCATCACACTCACAGCACTTTCACACACACAGCACTCTCTCACAGAGCACTCTCACACACACACAGCACTCTCTCACACAGCACTCTCACACCCATCACACACAGCACTCTCTCACAGCACTCTCTCACAGCACTCTCTCACAGCACTCTCTCACAGAGCACTCTCACACACACACAGCATTCTCTCACACAGCACTCTCACACCCATCACACTCACAGCACTCTCACACACACACAGCACTCTCTCACACAGCACTCTCACACCCATCTCACACAGGGCACTCTCACACGGCACTCTCACACCCATCACTCACACCGCACCCTCACACACACACATACTGCACCCCTCACATACACACAGAACCCCCCCAACACACTGCACCACACACATACACAATACTTCCAAATATATGTGTGTGTGTGTGTGTGTGTGTGTGTGTGTGTGTGTGTGTGTGTGTATATATATATATATATACACACACACACACACACAACACTCTTAAAGGACCACTCTAGCCACCCAGAACACTTCAGCTTAATGAAGTGGTCTTGGTGCTAGGTCCTTCTAGGGTTAACCCATTGTTTTATAAACATAGCAGTTTCAGAGAAACTGCTATGTTTATCAATGGGTTAAGCCTTCCCCCAAAGCCTCTAGCAGCTGTCTCATTGACCGCCGCTAGAGGCGCTTGCGTGCTTTGCACGCAAGCGTCCATAGGAAAGCATTATAAATGCTTTCCTATGCGAGCGCAGCTCTTGCTGCGCGTGCGCATTCAGCCGACGGGGCGGATCGGAGGAGGAGAGCTCCCGCCCGGCGCTGGAAAAAGGTAAGTTTTAACCCCTTTCCAGAGCCAGACGGGAGGGGGTCCCTGAGCCACATATGCATCACATTACAGCACAAACACAACACGACTAAAACCGACCTTATTACACAATACCACACCACGACCAGCTCACTCTACACACACGCAATACCACAAGCAGGCTCCAAACACATGCACAATAATCTTTCCTGGCCTTTTGTCTCCTGGTATCCATTTATAGAGACACCAGAGACAAGTTGCAAGGAAAGACAGTGCAAGCATGTTATTAAATTTGCTTGCACTGTGCAGAACAAATACAGGACTTTTTTCCCATGCTAGAGCTCTTCAGCAGAGCTCTGCGCATGGTCTGCCCTGGATGAGCATTGAACCAACATGCTCACTTTGAGAGGAGGCGTGTTTGTCATTGGTGATGACAAAACACACCTCCTATGCCCCGCCCCCTTTTTAGTGGGCCGCTGTGTTAAAAAAATGCCCGGGCCGAATTTTTCTCCCAGTCCGGCCCTGCCATATACCATAGTAACAAGTTTAGTGTTACATGTTAAGTCTATTCTTTCTTTAAGCCCCTTTTTTAGGAACAAAATTTGCCTGTGTAATTTGAGTAAGTACGGTATATAGTTCATACAAGATCCAGCACATACTTTCGCATTCACTATTACACTGCATAAGCCTGCCACAATGCCAATGTACCCCATTTTTGGCAGGGCCTATCCTAGCAAACTAATGCCTGATCTTATGAGATTTTAACCCACTTACGTGAGAAAAACGTCCTCATGGGTCTCTCTGCAAATCAAGGTTATGGATATAAAAATGTACTTACCCTCTCACAAACACCCTTCTCTGACTGAAATGATCAAGCCGAGGCCATGTGTGTTCATATATTAAAAACGTGACCGTCCTGTGCAGCTGCACACATGCGGGTTGGTTGTCATGGAAACCAATAAATAAAAACAAAACCTGATCGTTTAAGTAGCGAAAACAAACTGATCTCACTTGCTACAAAAATGGAAATGAGAGCAGGGATTATTATCAACCTACTCAAAATCAATAGATATAAGCTTGTCAACAAACTTATATCTAATAATTTTGTGTAGGTTGATAATGTGTGTGCAGAAATATCTGATTGCTTTTATATATATATATATATATATATATATATTTGTAGTCAGGGACATAAGCCGTAATAATATATAATTAGAAGTAAGCACCAGTGGGTTGTGGTGTGCCGGAACCAACGTATTGAATTAAATAAAAAGGGGAGAGGTGGGAGGGATGAACCCAATGGTGTCGGTCCTGTCATGGAGGGGGCCTGAGTTTTTATAGCCAAGTAACCCCTCCCACAATTACAGGCTATGCCTTCATATTTGTAGTCGGGAACATAAGCCATAATAATGAATACAATAATATATAATTAGTAAGCACCAGTCGGTTGTGGTGTGCCGTAACCGACGTATGGGGTAGGCCTGTAATAAAATAGGGCAAAAAGTAGATGTAAACAAATCACCTTTGTTACATACATGTTACAAAGCTAAACCTTTAAATTCCTGTTCTGGCTGTGGTATATAACTGGTATGTGCTGCTGACTTCCATCGACCTAACCTTTTAATGACATGAACAGGAACATTGTGGCTTGATGCTGCGGAAGTGGCTCCAATTCTGAAGGAGTGGCCTGAAAAGGCAGAGGGGTCAAGACCAAGTCTAATGAAAAGTGTTCTTATGTAGAAAATGAATTTAGTAGTGGTCTGAGGTTTGCTATGTAAAAGGAGTAATGGTGAATTTGAGTTAAGAACATCAAGTGTTGATCAATATGTGTCCAGTAATTTAACTGGACACCAGTGGGGTAATAGCATACTTTGGTAGGAGGGCCTAACTGGTTTGTTTTTGTGTGATCAATGGTAAAAATGTAATGGTCTAAATCTTTTTGTAGACTCATGACTCATGGGTTTGTCCAAGCATTGTATTTCCTTCAGAATATTTTTAACGGGATAGATAGACATGAAAAGGTTTGTGCTAGGATAGGCACTTAGGATGTGATGTTGTATTCCTGTAGTTGTATGGTGTTTAATGATAATTTTAAATTAAGGTGGCAAAAGGAGATAAACGCCACTATGGATTTGAGGGAGTTAGTGTCGCTAATCTGGTAATCTAAAGTGAATTTACTGTAGAGAGTGAATGCCTGTGATGTGTTGGTAGAGAGGGCTGAGCTGCACAGATATCTGCTCTGCACCAAGATGCGCTCTAGTCCAAGATTAGGTCTTGATATGAGGGAGTGCTGACTGGACAGATGTTGGCTGTTGGATGGGCTCTGAAGAAAACCTGCAAATTAGAATGAGTAAACGAGTCAGTGGCTGTACTGATGCGTCCTGGGATATGTATACAAGTGATGTGAAATTGCAGTGTAGCCGCTAACCATGTCAGTCCTCAAATTAGTCTAGGTTAGTTGTAGGGCCTACAGTTTTTTTCCTTAGATAGTGGAACCCCTACGGCTGAGAATAGAGCAATTGTTTTGAAAATACTGACGGGAGTGGACTGAGGAGATTCTATAGTAAGAAAGTCATCTAGGTAATGTATGACTGATGGACATTCGGAATATGGGAATATGTCAAATATTTTAGGACTACCCTAAGCCCCAAAAGTCAAACGTGTTGCGAACTAGTATTTGTGCATCCAACGTATAGCGTGCACATGCCACAGGGATGAATGTATGGGTAGGAGCTTGAAAGCGTTGGAAACGTCAGTTTTTCCTAACCAGGCTCCTACACCTGCCCTTAGTATGGCATAAATAGCATCATCCACTTTGTCATATTGCAGAGAGAATTCCTCTGAGGGAATTAATGCATTGATGCTAGGGGTAGACAAAGAATGTGGAGCCGATAAATCATAAATTATTGTTGAATTTATTGTTGAATTTCTCAGTGGCTATACCTATGGGATTGGTACGCCAGCTGGAAAAGGGGGCTCTTGAGAACGGGCCTATTGTGAACCCATTGTTCAATTCTTTCATGAGCAGCACCTTTGTGCTGATGGGGTCAAGGAAGGCATAAAGTTAGGACATACATGAATACCAGTGGGGAGTGATACAAGGCCAGTGTGAAAACAGTCGGTGAACCCATTAACCAGGAAGTCGACTAGGTGATGGGAAGGGTGTGCATGAGGTAATATGCCAGGTTGTCAATGCGTGCTTCGGTTAATCATTGTTTTGGGTACAGACGATTAGGACACATAGTTTTTCAGTGTGCCCTGAAACAAATTGAGCAGACGTGCAACAATCTGCACGAGCTAAATCTGCCAGAATTGAAATTGCTGCAGATTTGAGCTTTCCCTAGATATACTATGGGTCTACCCAATTTGCCTTTAAGGCCTCTGTGTTCTGCAGTGGAAGAACCGAAGGAAACACGACTAGTGGAAGGAAGGCTTGGATCGGCTGGGCACAAGTTGGTGGAGTGTGAGATGGAAGCACATAAGGCACAAGCTGGTGGTTTTTGACCGGCAAAATGGCGACAATTAATTCTGTATCAAGCCTACTCAAGTCAGTGTGGGTATTAAATTGGGTGAGAGATGCAGCTGCTTTTGCTGAAAAAGATTTATGATAAAACAAGAAACCACCATACTTGTGCCCTAGGTCCACCAACTTGTGCATGTACAAATCCAACTCTTCCCTACGGTGAGGGGAAGTGGAGCAGATTACGTCACGATAAAGTCCAAAGGCAAGGATAAATTCAGGTATGGTAAGTTTTCGGTTGAGTCTGGGTTCTCTGGCTTTCCAAACAACCAAAAGATCACCATAGCAGTATTCCTTGTTCTCAACTTCATCTTGAGAGGCAATAAGCAATGAAACTAAGTTTATGTCCTTACCTTCCAGGATGTCTTTGGGAATGGTCAGGGGCACAAAGTGGGCGGGCATGATGATGTGAGTGGAAGTGCTCGGTATTGGGTTTGTGGTGGTGTCATTACCGTGAGAGGGAGCCGGCGTAGGGGTCTCTATGGGCGGGACGGCTGTCGATGGCTGAGGAGAATTCAATTTCTCAAGCCTAACACTAATAGTATTAATAGAGACAAGAAGGAATGACATTAAACCCTTGATTTCTGTATAATTGTTGGGTTGAAGGACAACTCTCAGCTGGGGAGTACAGGTATTGGTGATGAATAGTTTATGGAGTTCAGCCTTGCCATCTGTAGCTGGGAAAGGGACCCCTACGCGACGTAATTCTGCTGCGAGCCTAGGGATAGTCCAGGACCGCAGGGAATATGGGCTGGATGCTTCCAGATTCTCAGTAAGGGCGCTTGGATCGGCCAGGGTGGAAGGCCTAGCTGGGGTTTCGGGTATAGCGAGTTCCTCGTCTTGTTCTGGGGTTTGAGACATATTAAGAATGTAAACAAGGGTAAAGATGAGGACTTTAGTTGTGAGCGATTGCCTGTGTCAACTGGCTCTAGCTAAGCCCAAGGCAAAAAATTATCTGGCCCACAAGGAAGATGAAGCCCTGCTAGTGCCAAGTGGCAAGAGAGAGGCCAAATGGACGGGGGCCACTGAGTGGCGGGAATGTTGGCCTCTCGTGACTTTATCAAGACACAATATAATTGGGCGTGACTTGGTGAGGCCCTGACTATCCGACAGTGGTTAATGTGAGGCTCTATCTATGTGTTGGACCGAGGGGCATATACCTCGGATGGGGATAGGGTGTAAAAATGGAGACGTACCTAGCTTTATGAAATAGTTAAGGTTCTTTATAGACAAGGATGAATACTTGAGGACCTAAAAGGAAAATGTGGAAAGTTAGGTCGGAGTTGGGCCTAATTTGTTAACATCGTATTGTGAGTAAAACTTATTTGTGGAATGATGGCAGTGATTCTTAGGGAATTGTTAGTAGTGGTTATCTGGGGATAACACTAAAGCTATCCTCTAATAATACAGTAAAGTATATAGTGACCAGAGATGTGATGACACTAGGTATACCTGTAACATGAGTGGAGTAAGAATCCAATGAATTCCCCAAAGTTCTGAGGGAGAGTAGTAACGGTAACAAAAGACCTATAATTCAGTATGGACAAGAATGTGAGGGAATATGTGGTAATGCTCTTGCATGCAAAAGTAAATACATGGAGAAAATCAGACATTACTGCAAGGAATAAGCCTAAGTGTGCTAAAATGGTTTCCAGTATACTTGAGAATTTGCAAAATTAGGGCAAGGGGTGTAGGGGCCTGCCATTTCATAGGAGTGTGGCCAGTGAATAGCCATTGTGGCGACAAGTAGTAACAGGGCCGTATGTAGAGAATTTTATGGGATAGGTGACACATGGGGTATTCATATGAAAATAATAATGATTTGCTAAAGAAAACACATGATTATACATACCGTGAGAATAGGAAAGATCTACGTCTCTAATGGGTATTTTGGTGAACTGAAGGCAGTCGAATGAGACTTCGAGGAGTTATACGGTTTTTGATAAATACCTAACGTGGGGGGCAGGTAATTGGAGAGCTTAGGTAATTTCCAGAGAACATAAGAGACGTAAATTTATACTGTATAACATAACAGATCAAATGGATAAAATAGTATTCTAATGTCTAACCAGTATTTAACTACTTTATATTTCCGATGTTTATACATTAATACTAATGTATTACCAATATTAATGGTAACCTGACAACAGAAATCATAATATGAATAAAATATGCCTTATTTAAACAAGAGAATACAGGGAAATACAATAGTAGTATTTTAAACCTTGACATTATGTAGGGGTCGTAGGTGAGCAATTGCTGCCTATTTGCTGCCTAGAGTGACTTGTTCGTATGAAACTGTTGAACGACCGGCTTGCCGTACAGAACTTAGCACGAAAAAGGTGAGTACACATGCGTGGTACGAATGGTCCTGAATGAACAAATTCGTAAGAGTAAATGCTGAGTGTTTGACACGAATGCCATATGAATGCCGAATGCCATCTAGCAAACTCATGGTTCGTGTATAGAGAGCTGTAACCCAGATGTCGTGGGGGGGTGAGAGTTCGGCGGTTCAGATCCGTTGGTGGGATAACGGAGCTGGCTGTGCCGGTGGTGGAGATGCGGCCTCGGAGAGCTGGAGACTTGGAAGCCTCGTCTGGTGGACCAAGGAGAGGCCTAGCTGGAGTAAGGTAATGCTGGTAGCTGGGCTAGTATGCTGTATACTATAGAGGGGAGAACTTTTCCTGATCAGCGTGGGAGCGAAGTCCTGGTGAGTGGACTGGAACCGGAAGTCAGAGGTTCTGAATGAACCCAGCAGTGTCGGTCCTGCCATGGAGGGGGCCTGAGTTTTTATAGCAGGGTAACCCCTCCCACAATTACAGGCTACGCCTTCATATATATATATAATATATAATATATATATATATATATATATATATATAAACATTTTGGGCACATAACACCTTTATACAATTTAAATTGTTATGCAGCATCAGTCAGGGCGCTGCTGATTGGCTTAGGGCAGTTGGCTGACACTCTAACCAAATAACAAGCTTCCCATTGATAAAAACAGATTGAAAAGGTATGTGCAATTATAGCTGTTGTGTGTATCTTTTGCAGGTTAACTTCAACTAAGCCCAGCTACTGTGAGGTCCACAGCAAACAGGAAGTCATTCAGATACTTCAGACAATTACTGGACTTCCACTCAAATGGATGGGACAACCAAAATAGCCATAGGAATCATGCTATTTCACCATATTCAATAAAAAACATAAAGTGATATGGTGACTTTATTAATCTTTTAATGCACATTTGTTATTTCATATTAATACCCTCATCATCCACTCTCAACTGAATATAATGTGTAAGCCATGTCTCCCCAGACATATCTCACTTTTCTCACTACAGATTGATTTCTGACTGTATTCTCATTTCCCTGCTTCACTCAGTTCATTCAGTTAATTTGTGTCTCCTCTACTGATCTACCCACCACTCACTCTAGAAATGTGTGCAGTACTACATTCTTACTGACTAATCTAACTGACTACACTTTCACAAGTTAAACATTTTAAAGAGTGGTGGTCCTTCGTAAGATGTATAGGTTCTTAGAGAGTGAGCATGTAGCTTGTTCTAGCCTCATATATTTTATTACTGGTTTTATAGGACGAACTAGAAACAGCACTTACTGTAATAGTTTATATCAAAGGAACAATATACATTTATCAGCCACAACATTGAAATAACCTGCCTAATATTGTACAGGTCTCTCTCGTGCTCCCAATACAGCTCTGATACGGCGAGGCATGGACTCCACAAAACCTCTGATCGTGTCCTGTGGTATCTGAAACCAAGAAATTAGCAGCATATCTGTGGCGGACTGTATGTTCTGACACCTTTCTATTATGGCCAGCATTATGTTTTTCAGCAATTTAAGCTGCAGTAGCTCTTCTGTGTAATCGGACCAGACTGGCTAGCCTTTGCTCCCTATGTGCATCAATGAGCCTTGTGCAACTCTATGGGTAGCATTCAGTGTCTTCATGCAGAGTGTGGAGACCCTGAATATCAGTTCTACAATTTTTGTAGGACTGAACCCTGGCAGTGTCTCTAGTGGATGTTCAAGTGACAGGCACTAGAGGTTCTGTTATGGAACAGTGTAAACTCTGCTGGTACTTCTAAAAGGTGGTGTTTACACTGCTCATCTGGCAGGGAAAGTCTATGTACCCAAGCATCATTACATAAAGCTGTAGTGGTCCTGGTGACAATAGAGTCCCTATAATGTACAAACTTGTCACTGATCACGAGAAATCAATTGAAGGCCTTTGGAATCAGTTAGCAATACAGTTTTGCTGGAAATGCAGGGCTGACTAAATAACATGCAAGGATTGTCAGCTGTCCATTGTCACTAATTGGAACTTGTTGAGGAAAGTCTATTTGCAACTCGCCTTACCCTACTGTGACATTACCCTAATCCCTTAACATAAGACTTTCAGTATATAAAGGGTTACTCAGGTACCATAACCACTATAGCCCACTCTAGGCATAGATTATGCACCAAACTAACAATTATCAGAAAGTAATTTGGCCTCTTCTGTTGTTAAGGAATAGTGAACACTGCCCATCCTTGACCATTATTTCATGACCACAGATCTTGCAATGTTTTGATGCTACACTTGAGGTTATTTTTACCCGGTACAGAACTATATTTGCTTACGAGATTAAAAGACATGGAGGATGACCCTAGTGTCTATTAGTACCTACAATGTAAATTACTCAAAAGTGTAAAAAAAAAAATCAAAACCCAAAAATAAACATATTCTTTTAAGCTTTTATAATGTGTTTTACAGTTTATGTACAGTTGCAATAATATGCATTACAATGTATTTTCTGGAAGAATGTATATAAGACAGTCTTAATGATTGCATTACCAGTAAAGTAAACTGTTAGAAAGCATTATAATGTTAATCTTGCAGGCCAATTATAAAACAGGACAACTGATTTCAATGCAATAATAGTAGTTTGCTAGTATAGCAAAATGGATGACCACAGTCTTGTTTTGCATTTTGCCCATAGTTGATTCATCTATTTCAGAAGAAAACCAACAAAACCCTGGTAATAAAATATCATGTTTTTTTCAAAGGAAGATAAAGATTGACAAAAGTAGATTCCTCATTATTTAGAAGGTCTTAAATCTTACAAAATGGTGAAGGTTAGCCCAAGGTTTAATTTTTTTTTTTTTGGGATCACATTGATTAAATCTGGCAATGTAATGTATAATCATACAATGATACACAAAACAGTGAATGCACCTCTAATATTATTAGTAAAAAATATAAACACAGCATATTAAGTTCCCAGTGGTGAATGACGTAAATGAAAAATAAATGGCTGTTTTGCACACAGCAGAAAATGTTTGTTTGAAACCACAATTCACAGCCTTTCCATTATTTTACTCAGATATCAAACACATATTTATTATTGTAAGCAAAATGAGATCTGCACCGCTAACATTAAACTAGAGCATTAGGGAGAATGATATTATTGTGTGTTGTTTCTTAGTAAGCTCACTTTGCTTTTCATTGTTGATGAAAAAAAAAGAGAATTTATTTTAAAATCTAGAATAATAAAAAGTGAAATGTGGTTAAAGCGGTACTGTCATGCCGAATTTACTTTTCCCCAATCCTCTTCTCTCCCTCTCTCAGGATCTGTTATTTATTTCTTCCTGTCTGCTCTATTTTTCTTTAAAACTTAAGAAAAAGTAGGGACTATTTCTCTTATGGAGTTTCCCTACGCCATGACCAGCGGTGACCAGCGGAGGAGCAAAGTGTGCTTCGTTTCCAATGGTCACAGCAATTTTCCCACCTTTCCTTCCTGTTCATGCAATGCTTCCTGTCACTTAGAAAGGACGCCGGCAAAACTGCTGAGTTGCGTTCTAACAGTTTCTTCATTCGTGTTAGAGCGCAATTCGGGACTTTGTTCATATCGGAATTTCATTAGAATTAATGAAACTCCGATCCTATTCCTTGCCGCGGCAGCATCTTGCAGCCACTTAGTAGATAACCTAGAGTCCCCCCCTCGGCCCCCACCCCTGAGGGGCCCTAAATGAAAATTCACCCCCCCAATCAAGGTGACTAGGGGTTCCAAGCCCCTAGTCAACCCCCCCACCCAAATAAAACTATTCTTTACCTACCCCCTCAACCTAAAAATAGTGACGGGGGAATAAAATAACTAACCTGTAAAGAAAAATTAAACTTACCAGTTTGATGGGAATGATGGCTTTTTATTTGGCCTTTTTTGGGACTGAAAAATTAAGATTTTAGAAAAAAGAAGACGTCAAATGGTAAGTTTAATTTTTCTTTACAGGTTAGTTATTTTATACCCCCTTACTATTTTTATGGTGAGAGGGGTAGGTAGGAGAGTTTAATTTGGGAAAGGGGGGTGACTAGGGGTTTGGGTCCCCTAGTCACCTTGATTGGGGGGAGGGGAATTTTCATTTAGGACCCCCACCCGCCGCTCAGGGCCACCCCCACCCGCCGCTCAGGGCCGTGGGGAGGACAGTAGGTCCCCCACTTATTGTTTTTTACGGCCCCCATCCACCACTCATGGGTGGGGGCCAGGGAGGGAGGACAGTAGATCCCCACCAATCTTATATAGGGCCCCCACCCACCTCTCAGGGGTTAAGGCCAGGGGTGAGGACAGTAGGTCCCCGAGCGTGGAAAATGTGGAAAATATAAAAAGTCAATATAAGAGTGTTTAAAATATAATATAGAAGTCAGAAGCATTATTTGTACACAAAATATTAAAAAACGAGGTTTTACAGTGTAAGAAATTATATAAATATAACATCACGTGACGCGGAAGTAAATAAGAACATGTCATGTGATATTAGGTTAAGTAGGAGCCTCTGGGTTGAGTTTTATGATCAGACAAGCAGGTTCAATACTCAGAAAAGGATAGCACACAGTTATATGGTGCAGGTGGCTGCACCAGTAGAGCATCAACCATAAAACTGTGTGCTATCCTTTTCTGTGATGCTCTACCGGTGCAGCCACCTGCACCATATAACTGTTATTCTATCTACCTATCTACCTAATTTATGACATAGTTGTTCCAGCAACAAAGAAATAGCTGTCCACCTGAATTATCATGCAATCCACTATCTATGAGGAGAATGGCTCCATACAAAAAAGAATGGTTCCAAAAATATATATTTTCATTATAGAAATCCAATATGTTTTGGAAGTTTGGCTTTTTTGGGGTGGAGGCTTAAGCAAAATTATTTAGTGTATTGGGTGATGGATTTAAGGAGACGCTTGCATCCATATAGTAACTTAAGCTCATTTATATGTTATGGTGGGAGGAATATCCCAGGCGCCGTCTTACCTCCAGGTGATAAACAGTTTTTTTTTATTAGTTTAACACTGCCCTACATCTCAGGCTCCTGTCTTCCTTCCTCTCAGTGCTGTAGTATGAGGAAGGTTTACTTGGGAGACTGCTAGTAGGCTGTGAGCATCACCTGGCACTCTCAGCCAATCACTGGCTGCCCATTGACAAAAATTATTTAAAATTATGTATCTATCTATGATACCGTAATCAATACCAAACTGAAAATCATCTGTATTAGTGAGTGGGCAGAGGGACAGAGTGGATGGACACTGTCAAGGGAAATTTGGGTTTAAAACATTTAAAAAAACAGATAACAGGTAAGATCTCGAGAGCCCTTAACAACGTCACTCATTGTTGGGCCTGGATTGAACCTTTAACGTTATCACTTTAAAGGGCAACACCTTGAACTCTTTGTCATGTTCCTCAAAACATTCCCAACAATTTTTGCAATGTGGTAGGGAGCATTATCTTGCTGAAAGAGCAGAATATTGCCAACAGCATAACACTGCCTCAGTCAGTCTGCCTTCTTCCCATAATGCATCCTGCTGCTATCTCTTCCCCAGGTATACATCACACACTCACCCGGCCATCCACCTGATCTAACAGAAACCGTGATTCATCAGACCAGGCAAACTTCTTCCATTGCTCCATGATCCAGTTCTGATACTCATGTGCCCATTGAAAGTGCTTTTAGCGGTAGACAGGGGTCATCATGAGTACTCTGGACAGTATGTTGCTACGCAGACCCATATTCAGCAACCTGCAATGTATTGTGTGTTCTGACACTTTTCTATCACAGCCAGCATTAAGTGTTTCAGCAATTTGAGTTACTGTAGCTTTATTATGTGATTGGACCAGACTGGTAGCCTTCGCTTCCCATGTGCATCAATGAGCATTGGGTGCCCATGACCCTGATACTCGTTCACTGGTTGTCCTTCCCTTCACCACTGAAGGCACTACTGTGGCATACCAGGAACACCGCACAAGACTTGCCATTTTGGAGATGCTCATCCAGCCATCACTAATTGTCCCTTGTGAAAGTCACTAAAATCTTTTCATTTCTAATTTTTCCCTGCCTCCTTCATTTTTCCTGCTTTTCCTGAAATTCAAGAACTGACCGTCAACCTTCTGCCTTATATATCCAATCCCTTGACAGGTACCATTAAAACAATATAATCAGTTAGTCACTTCACCTGTCAGTTTTTAGTTTTAATATTGTGGCTGATCAGTGCATAGTGGGCAGCATCTAAGAACAGCTTTTAAGAGACTCCAATCAACAGAATATTTAAGCATTATGGCTCCATAGAGCTCAGATATCCAACTTGCAACCCATGAGTGCAAGAGAGAGACGAGGAATAAGAAATAAAAGAAGCAAAACAAAGTGGGAAGTGCGTAAAGAGTAAGAAACAAAACAAAACGACATCAGAGCAGGCATGGCAAGATCATATAGATCAAGTGATGATCGCCGTGCTGGTCTCCACACTGCCACTCCACCTCTTTGGCTAAGATCATCAGTATTTCTCCAAATATCATTCACATTCATAATAGATTTTATGATATTCAAATCCACTGAGTGTTACGTTGATGTTGTTCCATAATGTGTTCATTATTAGTTTGTTAGATCTTATCTAGCATTCCATACTACAGAAGTATAATTTATTGTTAGCTTGAATAACCTACTCATTGCAAGAGCAATCACACTCTATTATTCTGTAGCCTTGTGAGAAAGCATTTTACATTTGGATTTCACATGTCTGAGAATTAGGGGGTAAACTAAACAGTGATTTTAGATGAGTTGAATAATAAATTTGACAAACAGCTACAACTTATCTAGGCATACAATGTGGCATACAGTTTCTTTGTGTAATATAAAACATACAGTTTCTCACATACGGGTGTATTTGGGGAATTGCAAGCCAATATTGACAATCCTACACCCTGAACACACCCACATCCTCTGTATCCTCCTGTTTGAGCAGGCCAGGTTCTCAGATAATATTTGCATGTTAGAATATTGGCAGTTTAAGAGTAGAGGGTCCCACAGTCACAATGAACTTGTTCATGTTTATTGCACACACTTCCTCTAGCTCAGCTCCTGACATGCAGGTAGCTAATGGGGCATCTACTGGGGGACTTGTGGGATGGCAGTGAGTTCGGGCATCAGGATTTTCATTTGCTTCCCTGGAAATACTGTGCACTTCTTGTGCGATGATGCACTTCACAGCTGGTCCCACCATACTCTCCATTGGCAAGTGAAAATTAAGCCATAGTGAAACTTTCTCCAGGTGTGTACACTATGCTTGCAGTGGCAAGTATCTTTTAAGCCCTGGCCCATAGCATAGGACTCTAAATTTTAAGTCCTACTATATAAATTGACTTTCTCAAGGTCAATTTCAGATCAAATTTCCCAATGCCTAGCACAAGATATTGTGCTTTCTGGGTTCAAGGACAAAACAATGCCTTTGTCCCACACACTTAAAAAAACAGCACCCAAAATACAATTGAGGAGAATTAACCAGAAAATCACACATTTTATGCTCAAAAAGAGATTCCAGGTTTGGTGTATAAGTTGTTTTCAGACAAATTGAAACTTGTAATTACATTTTCTTTTGACAACTGAATGTCTTAATAATGTAACTTAAGTAGTTAGTAGGGGTGGGAACGCACTGCACACCCTAACACTTGATCTGTGGAAATGATATTGCTAAAGTTTCAGTGAGGCATGATGCATATACAGAGGGATTGCCACAGCTTGTATACATTACATCAGAATGCATTAACCACAGACGTAAAAGGGCATGGATATGCAATCTCTTATATAGTTGCTTTTAGCTACAAATATAAACATTCAAAAAATGTTTGTTTACATTGCACTTGAGAGGCAACAGGTGAACTAAAGAGAGAAGGCTTGCAAATATTTTATGTGAGGCATTATGCATTGAGTGGCAATTTTTAATTAAAACAGTTGATATCTGCGTAATCTCCTCAATAAAGGCTTTTTTCTATGATTGTCTGTAAAAAGCAATAATTAAAAGGACACTTCGCGTATACTCCAGGCACTAGCACAACGTAAGTGCGCTTGATAGCTTTTTCGCCCCTTATTCTTGCTGTATTTTTCTCCACATTTAAACCCCTTTAATTTTTCTTGAAACATATGTTCCATCCCTCTTTGCTACACAGTGATTGGCTGTGGGGTGGAATCAAGTAAGAAGCTCAGCTCACAATGATCTCTCATTGGCTGAGTTACATTGCGTACCTTCCAGTAAGAAGGACAGTTTGGGAAAAGGAAATGAATGGCTAAAGAGGTGGGGTTATGATGCAAAACATTTTTTTTTCAGAAGAGGGATATGCATTCTAAATATTACTTTTTCTTGGCACAAAAAGTTAATATAAAGAAACTGTATCACATAAATTATCTCAATTACTGCTACTTAAAACAAAATGTTAAAATGGCAGGCCACTTTAATACTTATTTATGAACATGCACATAGAAGAAACTAGGATTATAGAACTCCAAGACAATACCAAATTAAATTAATGGACTGTAAAGTCACATTGGCACAATATGGCAATTGTGACCTTTAATAAGGTGTCTTCCCTATTATCAACAATTAAAAATGTTTTTATAATTGTTCTGCAACATACCAGCATGACATGAAAACTCTTCTAAGCAAATGTAATTCAATCGGTGACTGAGCCATTTTTATTGTGATGACTGTTAACCTGTTGAAGAGCTCTGTCACTGATCTCTGGGCCTCCTCAACTACCCTGGCATTCGTCACTGAAGATATTAAACCTAGAATCTTCTTGATGAAAGTAGGCCATGAACAATGAGCCTGTGTTGTGTACTAATTCAGCACTCTAGACTTTGAAAATAATATCAGAGGTAAGGCAATTGGCCAACGATACATGTGCGTTTTCCATAATAAATGTAGAATTAGCAAAGCAAATCAGCAGTTTTTATATAACAGACCCGGTAGTTACATTTCTTTAACTATTACCAAATTTCTGTTCAAGTTTCACATTTGCTTCTTTCCTGTGGAAACTTTTAGAAACTTTTCCGAGAAGAACATAGTGTTCTGCATTTTTGTAATGTATTTAGTATGAGTGCTATGAGTGTAAATAACATAGCCTAATAAAATAAACCACAGTGGATATGTACTTGGTACATAACTGCTTACATTGCCAGGCCTTTCAGAAAAATGCATGCTACAGTTTTTCATTGATAATTTTTTGTATTCTTACTAAATTTACAGTACAGAACATATCTTGCAACGGTTACAGATGCACGAGTCATGATAGTGTGCAGAGTAATAGTGTTTCCCTTCTGATAAGCAAACAGTTTTTGGGAACACAACGTTCTCTATGTTGCTAACTCATTTATTAAATTAGAAGAGACAAAAGTGCAAGAACAGGTTTGTACACTTGCAGTGAAGATTTTTGAACATTTTACAAGCATGCAAATTATAATTAAGATAATTATGTGTTAATAACGCCTTCTAAATATCTCAGAAGAGAAGTTTCCTGTGCTTTTAAAACTTCTTCTGTTGCATGAACACTCCAAGCACCACAACCACTACAACCTGTTGCAGTAGTTATGGTGCCAGGAGTGCCTTGGCACCCTTCCAGAGCAGGTAGTTAAACCATTTAAGAATGGCTTGGCAATTTACTTGAAATGTGCCATGCCAATGCTTCCAATGCAATGAAGCTGCCGCACTGAGCTAATCCTGGCAGTGCAGGTGCATGCTTATCGGCTAAGAGCGCTCTGCTGACAAGTCTTAGCCCAGTGGAGCTAATGGAAGTGTTTTACAGTTACTTCCTGGTCCTGGGAAGCCGGCAATGGGTGCTCGGCTGACCCAAGGTAACTTGTCATAAGTACTTTAATGGTTTGACTGCTTATCTTGGGTTGCAGGGCACTCCCTACACCATTACCACAACAGTAGGATCTAGTGGTTATGTGGCTTAAAAGTGTTTTTTTTTTTTTAACCTTAGTACTGTAGGATAAGATGAGCTATGTTGAAAAAGGGCAGTAAGGCTGTTTAATTTTAGGAATTAATCAAGTAAATTGTTACAGCACCCTGTGCTAGAGCCAGATACTGTGCTAAAGCACAAGACTGGGGATATCTGGAAATAGAAAATGCAAATTCTGGTATATAGTAGCTGAATAGGAAACAAATCACATGTTCCCTATAAATTCAAATTACCTTCTCAATGTATTTAGTAAACTGAGTAATATGAATGTTTTCCAGCAAATTTTCAAAAAAATTTGTAGATTTAATCCTTTGCTGCCAATAATATAGATACATGTTGATGGCTTTGTGTTGCTGTGCACTAGATGCAATATGAAGTATATTTCTTTAATTACATCCAGCAGTGCTACTCACCTAACTATGAACCTAACTATCAAAAATACTGGAGGTTCTTTCTTCTGCACTTGTGTATGTTCTAATGCAAAAGTGCTCTAAAAAATGTCAACCCTTTTAAAACTATGGAGGAGCCTGCATAGATCAAAGTATCTATGTGCTCCTGACCACTATACATTGGAATGTGTAGATCGAAAAAAAGTAGAAAAGACACACGTGCAGGCTGTAGCATCAACCCCTAATGTGAAGTGAAATAGAGATACCAGGTTTTATCCAGATAATTGTATTTACTGAATGTAAGCACTATGTCCATGTATAGTCAGAATGTTTGTATTATGCAGGCCTTTCTAAGAATACCAGAATAATCTTTATAAATATTCATAAACTGGGTGTTTTACTATTTGTATATACCTTTCTGCGGCAAACAATGTAGAATGGTGGCTTTACAGCAAACATGTATAATACGCCTACTAACCCATTGCATCTAACATATAGCTCTAAATGCAGAAGCAATTTCAAATGAAACAAACTTTTCTCCTTGTCATTAAACTAAAGGATCGAATAAATGTATATCTTAATCTCGAACATCAGATTAAATAAGAGTAAAACATGTTCTTAAATAATGTATAATCTGTTTGCTTTTCTCAACGTCTTGCTTATGATCAGCATTGTATTTAAGCATACTGCATGCCAGACATTGCTGTGGGAGCATCTATGTTTCAACAAAGCAAATCCAAAGACATGCTGTGTTGCATGAGTTTATATTTATTTTCGAGTACTGACGTAAATGGTTCTTAAATATTTAGTCCCATGAGCAAGAGATTGGAATGCAAAGCAATCTGAAGAAATGTATGATTGTTAAATTAATATATTAAATAATTCAGATGGGAACATGAGATTGTTACAGAGTTGTTTATAAATCGAAAGTGCCACCATGTATCAGCAATTTTGCTGTATTACATCTCCAAACAAGATTATTGGCTCCCCCTTCATTATGAATACTTTCACTCCAAAGTTTAGTCCCCTTTGCTCCCCACCTAGAATATATGAGGCAAATGGCACAATTCCAGCCATCACCTACTTTCACTTCTCTCTGGGCCCTGATCCAAAATACATTATTTACTTCAAAGCCTTCTGGCAGTCGCATTGGCAGTATTTGTTCAAGCTGTGGCAGGAGCTAAGGAAGACATCTGCAGATGTTCATGAGGGGATATAATTCCTCCTTTTTAACTAGCCATCAGCACCTATGGTCTCTGGTAAATTTCCTGCTCTATCTTGTAGTTTATTTGGAATCCTAAACAGTTAGATGTATTAGGAGACAGGGCCAAATATCACACTAGGCCCACTATGTACTTGCTTAGATTGTGAAAGATATAAGGCTACATGTACCCATATCAAACTAAGATAAGGCCCTGTCCTTTCTGTGTCCCAACCAACATTTATGTATGAATTAATTTACAATAGCCACAAATTGCAGGGTATAATACGGCCACTGAAAGAAAACACAGGACAATAACAGATAGTTATAACACAATCATTTACATAAGTGTACTGTGGATGTACTAGAGATACAGATATGCAGATATGTGCATAATGCAGTAATATCAATTCTGGAGAAAAATAGGATCCGTGATTCAACTATTTTCTCAATAGCAGCAGTTATCTCTCTCCAGAAACCGATGACACCAGATATGTGCAAATGACCCTCTGTCTGATTTACACTACCAACATAATAATGAAGTATTATTGAAAATGCCATGTGATACTACAAGGGTTAGTTACTGTTACGGCACCCCCAGGCATAAAAGGGTTAAACCACCGTTTAGTAGATCTTCCCTTCCAGAGACACAGGCACAGCTACTGAAGAACACCAATCCGCCGAACAGGAAACCATACGAATGCTGTAAACAGCTGAATAGGAAAAACCATACGAATAGGTTTACACTCCTAGCAGTCAAACAGCATACAATAAATCCCCCCAAGAACGAGACAAAGCTCCATGTTGAGGGTCAAGCAGTGAACAGTCAGAGCTGTGGGTTTATTGTGCTTATGTACACTTTCTTACACATTAGCACCACCCACAGGGTTTTGGAACACAACCAATAAACACATACAATACACTCAGACACTCCCACACAAAATCCTCCCCTCTGCCTGTGATACAATTACCTTACACAATGGGTAATGTAATTATAACAAGCAGAGAAATACAATTTTTCCACATTATTCATAACTTGAAAAGTATGCATCACATTCACTTACATTTTCAGAATCAGCATACTCCAAATACAAACATACATCAAATTCATACAAATTGGTCCAGTGGTTCAAAAGATAGATCGTAGTCCTTTGTGAACAAAGGAAGCATGGCTTTTCTGCCCCAAACCAGTTCCACAGAGTCTTCTATCCTGGAGATAATTGGGAAGTAATCCCATTATCTCCAAAGACAGAAGCAAAACTCCATTGAACACATGGCAGCAAAAGACAATAAAACACATAAAAACATATAACTGTGCAGCCATTGCACAAAACAGGTACCTTCAACATATCCCCAGATAGCTCAGATCTGAGCGCACAATATTACTGAATGGCGCTCAAAGCACACACATACAGTTCAATTGCCATGGAGCCGAAGTCTTTCCCATAGTCTTTCATTATACGAATGGGCTCCATGGCATAGCTATCTGGGGTATCACCGCTCAAACAGGGCAAGCACCAAATGACCCGGCTTTCATGTCTTTGCAGGGAAAAATCAAGCCTTTTAACATGGGGCCATAATCCAAAGGCAACAGGCGAGCAACCAGGCTTCTCCAATGCAATGTGGCGAGATTGGTCTCGTCACAGTTACCATTGCTAACAAACTTTACATTAATTTAACTTGAATTTAATTTCCTACATATGCACACTACCGGAGGTTTTGTTTGTGGGAAATAAAACTAATATACCAGTCCTTAGTGGTCAAATTCAGACCAAACTTCTTAGATCATATTGCTATTGTAATACAAATAAGGCATGGTCCAACCAAGATATTTGACCATTTAGAGCTGATTGGAGCGTGTCAGTTGGGAAGATAAATATTATCAGTATTATATTAGTACTGTGTCTCCAATTTTCCCTATTAAAAATAGGAAATGACCATAGGGTCACTAAGGTGTGAGATATATTTAAATGGAATGTTTTGAAAGTGATAAATCTACTGGTTGTGGAAGAAGACAGTTGCTGAAATAGCCGGTATGATGCCTATGATTTCTAATGGATGGTTGTGCATCTACCCTGAAATTCATATCCTGAATAAAACTGTGGAATTCAGTAAGTGCCATAGACCTGTTCTCAGGGATATTACGACCATGAACATTAAACAATAGATAAAATATCTATTTTACAATACACTAGAGATTCTTTCACATGATCTAAAATAAGGTTGGGTCAGCCAAAAAAAGAACAAAGTAACAAAGTCAAACATACTATATTTAAGAAGAACACATTTTCAAACATGACATAGTACTAATTCCTGGCGAGATACAGACAAAAAGCATCCCTCAATGTGAAGGAAAAGTTGCTAGTAGGGCACCTCTAAGCTTCATTGTTGGTCAGTAGATGATATTGAATGAGACAAACAATAGAGCAAAAATATAACTATTGGGATGGCGTGAAATACTTGGCATGGTTGAGACCTGTAAAATTTAGGTAAAGTGGCAAATATGTGGGCATCAGAACTTCGGTGCACTCTATTTGGTGTCCTTAATTTTGAATATGTTGGATTATTTCCTGCCCCTAAAATTAAATCCTTTTTTTTCTGCCTTTTGTTCCCCACACCCAAACCCACAAACACTAAAAATAAGACATGAACAGGATGATAAGTGCCACCACAGATGTAAAACTTAGAAATTAGCTGAAAATGTAGCAAAATCTCCTGTAAAGCATCTGGGAATGTAATGCATTATAAGGTTTTGACATAGCAAGCTGGGACACCCAAAATCACTAAATCATATGGCACTGACAATGGAAGAACGGGATAAAGTAGGAGTCCCACGTTGTGTGGACCAAAAATATTAACAAATAAATATTAAGGGCCAGAAAATGTAGGCTTTAGAGGAGATATACCCACATAAGTAAAAAGCATAGAAAAGACACTACAGGCACTCAGACCACTTCAGCTCATTGAAGTGGTCTGGATGCAGTGTCCCTGTCACCCTAAGTCATGCAATCTAAATTATTGCAGTTTTAGAGAGTTTTAGACATAGCAGCACTAAGACAGCCAGTGGCGTACCTATCACGGTCATAGAGGTTGCAGCTCCGACCGGGCCCTTTGTTGCAGGGGGCCCGGTCGCAGCAACGACCCCTGCGACCATGGACGGGCATCAGTAGACAGGCCGCGAGGGAGCAGAGCAGAGAGATCACAGCTGCCCTGCCGCGTCTGACAGGAACTCACCGCACCGGGTGCCATAAGATAGAGGGTTGCCACCAGGGCGGGCCAGCCATGGGATTCTGTGAGCTGTGTTGCTGCACAGGGCGCCATAGCAGCAGAGGTGCCATGCAGCCGACACAGCTCACACACGCAGGGGCAAGGAATACACCAGAAAAACTGCACAGAGAGTTGGGGCGGAGCCAAGTTGGATGCGGGGGCAGAGCTAAAGGCAGACTCTTAATGCTGCACACAGAGGGGAAGCATGAAGTAGTCCCTGCTCCCCCAACTACTATACACCATGGACTGAATCCACTCCTCCTCCAGCCCATGCTGACCGTAAGTGAGAGAGAATGTGTGCTGTGTGTCACTGTGATTGTGTGTGTGACTGTCTGCCTGTGATTGTCTGTGTGACTGTGTGTGTGTGTGTGTGTGAATGTCAGTAACTGTGTCTGTGACTGTGTGTGTGTGTGTGTGTGACTGTCTGCCTGTGACTGCATGTGTGATTGTCTACCCTTGACTGCCTGTGTGACTGTCTGCCTCTAACTGTGTGTGACTGTGTGCAAGTGACTATTTGGGTGGGACTGTGTGCATCTCACTCTGTATGATGGTCTTCACCCTGCAGTGAGCCAGCAGCCCGGATATAATGTCGGCGTCATTATAGGGCACTCGAGTGACCTATGCAGGAATGCAGGAAGAGCACAGAGATCCCAGCAGCAACCACTGACCACCAGGGTCTGAGGATCCACTCCAGAGCTTCCGGAGCAAGGTAGGGAGGCTAGGTGGATCTCTTAATTATTAAATGTGTGTATGTGATATGTGTGTGTGTGTATGTCTAATATTGTGAGTATGTGATTGTGTGTCTGTGATTGTATGTGTGTATATCTGTGATTATGTGTGTAAGTCTGTGATTGTGTGTGTGGTTATGTGGGTTTATGTCTCTGATTGTGCTTGCATATATATATATATATATATATATATATGCACAAACACACACAACCACAGATATACAACCTCTATTTGATGTGTTGCTATTACATACTCTACAATAGTGCAAAAAAGTGCAAATGTGCAAATGCCACTTTTATATCTGTGTATTAGTGAAAATTGGTAGTATTCAAATGCCACTTTTATATCAGTGTATTAGTGAAAATTGGTAGAAAAAACGGAGCACTTACAATACCCTGCTATATATACATTGGGTCTGGTTACTCCAGTTATATATACATGTGTATAAAAAACAAATAAAAAAACATAGTGTAATACAGTATTACAAATTTTGTTGTTAAAACAATGTATATTGTTAAACTCACAAATGGAGAGCAGAGAAGTCTGCTCTAACTTTATCCGCTTCGTGTATAAAGCCAAGGGTCATAGGACGGCAGCAAGTTGAAAGAAAAACTTTTTTATTTCCAATAAATCTTCACAGTATTAAAAATAGTCCCCCAAGTGGTATCACTCAGTCTCTCTTTGGAAAAACGTGCTGCATACAGTTTCGCTGCTGGCTAGCACCGTACCGCAAACACTTCCTGGAGGCGGAGCGTAATGACGTAACCACGGGACGCGCGTTTCGCCACAGAATCGGCTTCCTCAGATCACACCTGTGTGATCTGAGGAAGCCGATTCTGTGGCGAAACGCGTCATCACGCACGTCCCGTGGTTACGTCATTAGGCTCCGCCTCCAGGAAGTGTTTGCGGTACGGTGCTAGCCGGCAGCGAAACTGTATGCAGCACGTTTTTCCAAAGAGAGACTGAGTGAGCGAAGTGATACCACTTGGGGGACTATTTTTAATACTGTGAAGATTTATTGGAAATAAAAAAGTTTTTCTTTCAACTTGCTGCCGTCCTATGACCCTTGGCTTTATACACGAAGCGGATAAAGTTAGAGCAGACTTCTCTGCTCTCCATTTGTGAGTTTAACAATATACATTGTTTTAACAACAAAATTTGTAATACTGTATTACACTATGTTTTTTTATTTGTTTTTTATACACATGTATATATAATTGGAGTAACCAGACCCAAGGTATATATAGCGGGGTATTGTAAGTGCTCCATTTTTTCTACCAATTTTCACTAATACACTGATATAAAAGTGGCATTTGAATACTACCAATTTTCACTAATACACAGATATAAAAGTGGCATTTGCACATTTGCACTTTTTTGCACTATTGTAGAGTATGTAATAGCAACACATCAAATAGAGGTTGTGTGTTTGTTTAAGCACCGGAGTGTTTTTAAAGGAACATTGCACTATTTTTGTCTTAAAGACACAGCGCACCCTTTTTTGTATTATTGTATTTTTAGTGTTTTATGGGCTATTGCACTTTATGAGGGAGCTGCTTTATAGGTTTTACGTTTTTTACTATTTTAGACGTGTATTGAGCGCCTCTTTACTTGCTTTCTTTCCTGTTGTACACCTTCCTACAACCACAGATATACATGTGAAATATGTGATATATGTGTTTAGTAGATAGCTCCCTTATTTGCTGTCCTTAAATATTGCAATCCCACATAAGGATAACAAATAAGGGAGTTATCTACTAAACAAATTAAATTAAGAAAAGGGCTTTTTAAATTTTGATCTTTTAGCTGTTTAGTAGACATTTCCCTAAATTGGTGCCCTTATGTGAGATTTCCATATTTAAAGATACCAAATGAAGGTGCTGTTTAGCAGATAGCTCCTTGTTTGGTGTCCTTAAATATGGTAATCCCACATAAGGATAGATAGCAAATAGTGGAGTTATCTGCCAAACACAGATCAAAGTTAAGAGGTGTCAGCCAGCCCACAACAAGATATGTGGGTGGCTAATGTGAATTATATGCAAATGTGTAGTCAGATGCCAGCATGCACAACACATCATGCAGACATCAGACAGCCAATGGCAGCACATTACCCCATCTCCATCCCCTAGTGAAAAGTTTTAGTGCTTCCTCGTTTTGACTGTGGTATCTTATCTGCCCCCCATATATATTGTTCCTAAAGTCGCCACTATGTCTGCATGTGTGTCAATGTGTTTCTGTGTGTGACTGTGTGTCTGTATATCTGCATGTGTGTATATGTATCTGCATGTCAGTGTGTGTGTATATGTATATGTGCATACATCTCAAAATCTCACCAGCACTTCACACAAATACACTCATGCATTTCAACATCAACACTACATACAAACCCCACCATTATATATAACCATATCACTGCATTCAAATACCACACAACACACAAGTGCATGCTTGCATTCAAATGCCAACACTACATACAAACACACCTCTACATTCTTCACTCACACGTACTCCATACAAAACCATGCTTACCTTCAAACACACAAACACTGCTCAATGCTAAGTACATTTTAAAAAATTGTGTTTTTTTTTTTTTTACACTTAAAGTTGGGGGGTGGGGGTGCCATAAATAGGACCCACCCCGGGTGCCAAATACTCTAGGTATGCCCCTCGGGAGGGGCTAATTTGCTCACAGCGCTAGGCGAGCATGTGCATTAGTCCCCCCACCCCCTGTTTGATGATGTGGGAGGATGTGGAGTGCTGAAACACAATTATAGGGCAACTATTTCGACTAGGAATAACATTTATTGATAACCATTGAACATTTCTTCACTTCCTTAGGTAACGCTTCAGATGTCTTGCATACTTTGGGTAGACAAAGACTTACCAGCAATAGATCCAGAAGTATACAGCATCCTGAGGCACCCATTGTAAATGCTCTTGGCAAGGTTGTGAGATATTAGAATTTGGTAGTGTTAGGGAATACCAGTTGTCCACTGCTCTATTTGGGAGATCCAGTTAGAGTAAAAATGGTTGAACAGATGGTGTGGATGGAGTTGTGCCTTTATGGCTAAGAATTATGACAAATCTACACTTGATTGCCTTGTCATGAAGAAGGTCAGTAACTGGCTTTAATCTACGCTGTGCTTGAAGTGAGGACCATGAGATATCAGATAGAATCTGGATAGGGTGCCAATTAAAGGAGTTACTTTCTAAGTTTTGTATAGCTCTTAGACTTTTTTCCTTGTCAGCATAATAATGGTGCCTACATATAACATCTCTTACGGGCTTCTGATGGTGCTCTTACAGGTTACTCACTAAAGTGAGAACTCAAGGTGAACTCAAAGTGAGTTTCAATTTTAACGCCAGAGAAGCTGAATGGAACCCATAGCTCACTTAGAGAATTTTTCCAGTTCAGCTATTTTGTACTTAAATTTGAAATTCACTTTGAATTCTCACTTTAGCAAAAACCCTGTTAGGTTTAAATGCCTATGTAGGCGGATAGGATGGCATGGAGTTGAATACAAATTGTACTACATGGTGGAAGTCATCAGGGCCTTATGATGTTTCAGGTAGGCCACTTACCCGTAGATTATTTCTCCTCTCCCTATTGTCAATATCCTTCACATATCTATGAAGGAGGAAGAAGTATCAAGACTGATTGCAGACCTGTGTGTATAGTTGTTGCCTTTTGTCATGCTTACCAACTCTGGCATCCTCTGGGTCCTGAATGTGTTTGCTAATATGGCTCTTGAGCTTCATGTAAAAAGAGAAATCGAACCTATCTAACAGAAAGGACAGAAAGGATGTCAGCATATCTTGTATATCGAGACATTTCTAGGCAGTGGTGTTTTCTGATCCAGCCAGACTCGAAGGAGGTCACCGTGACTGAGAAGCTGCCAATGCATTGTTGGAATAATCAGCTTTAAACAGTCCCCTGGCCACATCTTGAAAGTATTTGGTTAGGTGGATCATCTACCCTGATCCCACCTCAAGGACTGTAGGTTCTGCTGGATTTTCTTTATACTTGCCACAGTATTTAATAGATAACAATTATTTGGTTAAAAAAAAGAATAAAGACTCTGTATAACCAGAGCTACTGGGTTATGCATCCATCAGTGGAAAGCACCAAGCCATGCCCCTACCAACATGTTTTTGTATTAATGTTCAGGGGGCAATCCTATGTTTAGAGGGGAATCCTACCATTCTCTCTGGATTTGCCTCCTACCAGTATAACACAAATCCAATGATCATTGACCATATCAGCTATATATCAGCAAAGGCTGTATTACATTACTCACTGTTAAATACACAAATCCTAAAATGACCTTGTACTGTGATTACCTGTGGCTTATTAAATATCGTGAGAATGATGCCACTCATGTTTACTTCACAGCATGTAAACACCATTTTTAATAAACAGCTTGTGAAAAAAACCTTACAAAGTAAACAAACTCTAAACTAATTTATTTTAATTGGATTATTCATCAGGTTTTCGGGTTATACAAGACATTTCTTGACAATGGAAACATCAAATTGTTACAGAAAGCAGACAATAACCCATTGCAAAACAATACTCATTAGAACTTGTACTTAGGAATTCACTGAGCAGCGCAATTAGCCTCAATGCTGCTGAAATCAGTTATGCTTAAAAGTCAGTTTAAACACTATTCACTGAAAAAATGTGAATTGCGAGCACGACTGGAACATACATTTATCATTACTGGTGCTGCCGTAAGGACCCAAATATGTACACAATACATATTAAGGACCAGCACAAACACAAAATAGCAAAATACTGTTTTCAATTTTACAAAGCTTGTTAAAATCATCTTAGCAAACAAATATGGGGATTCAGTTACACCATATGGTGCAACACGTTAAACCCACCACTATGTCACAGTACCGCACTATCGGTGGGACCTACACTAATTTCAACATGAGAGATTAGCATAGTAACTGCAATATTTATAACTTAAACTGTTTCTAAAAAACTTAAAGTGCTTTCTGTGGTCACCCCTTCCCCTTACCCCCCAAAGGGGTACCTATTGTGGATGGGTGGGGTGCTCAAACCAATAGGAATTGGGTCCGAATTCCAAACACATATAGAAAAAAGGGTTATTTATGGCACACACGGAACATGCATTTATCAGAAGTGGTGCTGCCTTAAAGACCAACATATATACAAAATACAGATTAAGAGACAGTGAACAAAAAAAACAGACATTATTCACTATTGTGGCTTGTAGACTGGCTCCTGAGCATAACTTAGCTGGATCTACTGTCCTTGCATAAGACCAACCAATGCATAAAGCTAGGAAAATAAATGCATAACAGTGTAATAATAGCAGCAAAGAGCCACTCTTCAATGCTGCTAGCAGTTATAAATATGTAAACTCAGTTAAAAATACATGCATCTCACAGTTGCCCTCATTCCACATGACTTCCCGATAAAACTGCTAGCATATTCTCTACTTAAATCCCATTGGTATAATAAACTTGAATCCACCTTTGAAGGGTTGTGGTTTGTGCAATAAGCACAACTATAACAATCTGTATCACATATAGAATAAAAATGAATACACCACTAAAATAAAATCAGTTAGGCTTAAAGGGACATTATATCCACCAAGCAATTTTAGCTTAAGTGTTGGTGTATAGATAATCCCCCTGCAGTCTAACTGCTCAATTCTCTGCTATTTAGGAGTCAAATCACTTTTTTAAGCAGCCTTAGTTACACCTCCCTGCATGTGACTTACACAGTCTTCCTACACACTTCCTGTAAAGAGAGATCTAATGTTTACACTCCCTTTATTAAACATTGCGATTTAACTCCTAAATGTCAGAGAATTGAACAATGAGACTGCAGGGGCATCTATACACTAAACTGCTGCTGCATTAAATTACAGTTGTTGTTGTTCCTATAATGTCCCTTTAAATTTTAATACTGGCCAGTACAATGACACAGTGTTATAACACCAAATAATAGGTGAGCAAAGACGCAAGTCAAAAGTAGGGCTTGCTTGTTATTTGACCTTACAAGTTCTGCAAACTCCTTGCATTGAAAATTAATTGAAACCCAAGACATATGAGGCCTACAAAAATTGGGACTAATAAGTGAATCAATTTTCATTTATTTTTGTTTAGTTGTGCATGTTATGTAGGTAATTGTTTTAAACAAAAGTTTGGATAATTTTTGAATGTTGCAAATTCTGTTTAATGTATAACTTCTTACCTTCTGCTCTGTTAACAGCTTGCTTATGCAAGTTAACATGTGATTTAAAAAGCAATCTTTTCATGCAGACTGTGTGAGTCTTCCACCTACTAACTTGACCGCCTCAGACTTTGCAACTCACTTCACTGACAAGATCTCTACAGTCAGGGAAGAGATCCATCATCTTTCTTCTTCCCCTTACAATACTTCCCTAACCTCACTCCCTCTGCTGTTCTATGTTCATTCGCACCCGCTACTGCGGAAGAGGTTTCTGCTCTGCTCCAGTCCTCCCGCCCCACCACATGCTCCCTAGATCCAATTCCCTTGCATCTCATCCGTACTCTGTCTTTTTCTCTTTTTTCTACCTCTCACTAAAATTCTCTCTCTCTCTCTCTCCTCTGGCATATTTCTGTCACCCTTCAAACATGCAACTGTAACCCCAATTCTAAAGAAGCCCAACCTTGACCTTAACTCCCGGTCCTATCTTGCTACTTCCTTTTGCGTCCAAGATCCTTGAAAGAGTTGTGTATGCAAAATTGACAGACTTCCTTGAGTCCAACTCTCTGTTAGACCTGCTTCAGTCTGGTTTCCGCGCTACGCACTCTGTGGAAACGGCACTGACCAAACTATCCAATGATCTATTTGCTGCAAAATCTCGTGGTCACTACTCTCTCCTAATTCTCCTTAACCCTCCTGCAGCTTTTGATCATCAACAGCTTCTTCTCATCCTCCGCAATATCGGTCTACAAGATATTGCTCTCTCCTGGTGCTCCTCCTACCTCTCCCAGCGCTTTTTCAGTGTTTCTTTTGCTGGCACTGCTTTTTCTCCCCAACTCCTCTCTGTTAGTGTCCCCCAAGGTTCAGTCCTTGGTCCCCTGCTGTCCTCTATCTATACTGGCTCCCTTGGTAAACTCATTAGCTCCTTTGGCTTCCAATATCATTTCTATGTGGATGACACGCAAATCTATCTGTCCTCTCCTGATCTCTCCCCGTCCCCCTTTACTAATGTCTCTGACTGCCTCTCTGCTATTTCTAACTGGATGGCTGCCCACTTCCTTAAACTCAACTTGAACAAAACTGAAATTCTGGTCTTTCCTCTCACAAGTGTTGCTGCTTCTGTGTCTGTCTCCCTCCAAGTCAGCGGTGCTACCATCAGCTCCACCATGCAGGCTCGCTGCCTAGGTGTTCTCTTTGACTCCGACCTCTCCTTCATGCCTCATGTTCAGTCTATCGCCAAATCCTACAGCTTTCATCTCAAAAACATTGCGCGCATCTGACCATACTTAACACCAGATGCAACTAAGGTGCTGGTCCATTCCACTGTTCTTTCTTGCCTTGACTACTGTAATCCGATTCTCAGTGGTCTTACATGCTTCCAACTTGCGCGGTTACAGTCCATAATGAATGTGGCGGCGAGGCTCATCTTCATGTCCGCCTGAACCTCCCACGCTTATCCTTCTGTCAGTACCTACATTGACTTCCTGTAAGATATAGGGCTCAATTTAAAATTCTGGTTCTTTCTTTCTTTCAAATCTCTACATAATGCTCCCACCTATCTATCCTCCCTAATATACAAGTATGTCCCGTCTAGGCCCTGAAGCTCTGCTGAAGACTTACGGCTATCTTCTGTCCGTACTCCCACCTCTGATGCTCGCCTTCAAGCCCTCTCTAGGACTGTACCATTCCTGTCCATCCTCTATTAGATGCTCACCCAGTCTCCATTCAATTCCCACTTCTTTATAAAAGCGTGTCAATTAAACTGTTAATAGCTCCTGATTCCTCTCTTGCAACTATCATTAATCTAATACTATCCTTACCTTTTGTGTCACTTTACCCCACTCCTTCTAGCATGTAAGATCATTGAGCAGGGCCCTCAACATCTCTTTTCCTGTGTGTCCAACATGTCTGGTTACAACTACATGTTTGTTCGTCCACCCACTGTAAAGCGCTGCAGAATTTGTTGGCGCTATATAAATAATAACATAATAATAATAATAATGTGGCAAGGGCTTAATAAACAGAAACAAACATGGTTTAAGTCCTAAATGGCACAGAATTGAGCAGTGAGATTTCAGAGGCATGATCTATACACAAAAAAAGTTGTTTTGGTGACTATAGTGACTCTTTAATCTCATTAGTACACATGCACTTGATAAAATGTGATTGAATAGACATCTGCAACCTCTGACTTATGTCCAGCACTTTAAATAACAGGAGCAAAAAGACTAATCCATAGACCATCTAGTAAGCCTCTTCAAAATCTTTCTGGTTCACACCAGCTTTGTGACTTGAGACTGAAAGACGGAAGGTAATAATCTGTAATTATTCTGATTGGATGCTTTTCTAAGAGAATCGGTACAAGTGTAGCTAAGGGAGTTTTGTAATGTTGGCGGAAAGTCAAACCTCAGTTAGTCTCACACCCATGAGAATTGCAGGTTAGATCCATATGTCTTCATTTACATTGAAAGGCTACTGATGTATGTTAGACTGCAATCATTTACAAGCTCATCTAAATGGTAAAAAGTCTGAAAACCAAAAGAATTCTGAGTCAAAGACAATAATGCAGGCTGTAGTGAGATACTTCTAATACATTTAGTAAATAATATATTAAAAATATATGTTAAAAAAATAACTAATTATATTTGAACTGTTTAATAGATCATTATATTATTTTGCATTTCTGGCTTGCTACATTCTTGGATACCCAAAGAAATAGATGAAAAATCTGGCTTATTATTTTTTTATTAAAAAGTGTAATATTTTTGTTGAAGGAAAGTATATTGTAATATCTTTAGATGAATCATGAAAACAATTTGACACTATTAAAGGAAAACGTCATTGATTCTTTAAAACCATTTAGTAGATATACCCCAAATAAAAACAGGCAAGTATTATTCCTGCATTTTCTCTTCCGGAGTATAGGAAGAAACAGCTCACAAAAGCTGCAAAATCCGGAGGCTTCTCTGCAAAATACTGTGCCTCCTCTACAAAATCTGGACATTGTTAAAGGGATACTATACACACCAAAACAGCTTTAGCTTAGTGAAGCAGTTTTGCAGTCTCATTGCTCAAATCTCTGCCATTTAGGAGTTAAATCACTTTGTTTATACAGCCATAGTCACACCTCCCTGTATGTGTCTTGCACAGCTTTCTTATACACTTCCTGTAAAATGAGATCTTATGTTTAAACTTCTTTTTTTGCACATTTTGTTTAATTTTGAATTACTTATCTCCTGCTCTGTTAATAGTCTTCTAAACCATGCAGGAGCCTCCTGTGTGTGAGACTAAAGTTCATTTAAAGAGTGTAAACTTCTGAATTAAGCTAACATCTGATTGAAAATTAACAAAAAAATTTTTTATGAGTCACAGCCAAGGGAGGTGAAGCTGGGACTGCATGGACAGAAGCAAAAGTGATTTAACTCTTAAATTACATAGAATTGTGCAGTGAGGCAGCAGAGGCATAATCTACACACTATGCAAAACAAATTAGGTGTATATTTTTCTACTTTACCAAATACACATCTACACACATTGGTACTTAACTTATATAAATGATGCAGCTTCCCACATATTTTTTCCTTTAATTTACCACCCCTTATTGAACAACAAGATATACATAATATTTGTGATTCAGCTATACATCTCTAAAGGAATTAAAAATAAACTGTATAGTGAAGTACAGTAAAGACACAGTTAACTCTGTGCTCCAAAAATGCACTCAAAGAAAATGTAGGAGTTTGGCGCCTTGGGGTGCCATCCCTTGTAAAGGCTACGTGCTATCACCTTCATGACCTCCTACCACTTGTAGTATGGGCCAGAAAAAAATCTGTATTCTCCACTTATTCTCCAAAAAGATTTATTAAATTTAAAATAATAATAATACTAATAAAATAAATAATTAAAATGCCCTATGTGTTTCCTCCACCACAGTGGACTTCCTCAAGGACAGAAAAATATAATAAAATAATGCATTTTCATCTAAGGGTGTTTGTTGTATGATCTTATTTTATTACATGAACTATACACTAAACGGCTTACTTAAGCTAAAGTTGTTTTGATGTCTATAGTATTCATTTAAAGAGACATTATAGTGACGAGAACCACTACAGCTTCGTGTAGTGGTTCTGGTGTCTATAGCTTGTCCCTGCAGTTTTTAATCTAAACATTGGTGCCTACTAATGGCTCTAGTGGTAGTCACTGCAGCACTGGCATTTAGCATCTGCATGCTCTGCATGGAGGCAATAAAAGTTCCTCATAGAGATGCATTGATTCTATGAGGAGATGCTGATTGCCACACATGAGCAATAGCCTCCCTGTGAGAAGCATTTGATTGGCTGAGATCACCGAGTTTGTAGTCAGTTGTAGTCCAATGCAGCAAGACTAGTGCAGCATGGGAAAGGGGGCCTGGGACCTAGATATAAATGTCTCAATCAAGGTTAAACATTTAAACATCTGTACTTTATTTTTTCATTTACAATTGTCATTCATATGTGGCACTTCCTCGGAGAGGTAAAATGATGGCCCAGGCAAAAATGGTGCACTCCACACTGATATGGCCCCTTGCAGGTTATGAGTCCATATTTAGACAAATAATTTGTAGATGTTTCATTTCAGAGTTAATTTGTCTTAGATACTTTGTTCAAACGGTACTGAGAATTCCATTCAAATCTGAGTCTCAGAATTGTTCCGAATGATTTGGGCTGAATTTGTGAATGTATTCTGCATTTGGTAAATCATTCTCACACTTTTTGCTTTATCTGACCTTGTGAGTGCATTTAAAATTATTATTCCAAAGGACATGAAAATTACTTATGAAAGATTTTGCTTGGTGAAATTTTCTAGCAGATCTTTTTTTTTAATTTTTTTTGTTCTCTCTAGTGAAATTCCTCAAAAAGCAAATTAGTGAGAAAAATCTTGCTTTTCCATACTGATACTTAATAATTTATAGCTAAGTATAATCCTCTCTCACCATTTAATCTCCACAGCTCTCTTTCTGACAGTTTTCCATAATCTTGTTTAATTCTCAAGAGAACTCTATGACCTAGACAGGATTTAAAATGTAAAGAAGGAGCAGATTGTGTGCAGACTGGTAAATTAATGTATACATTAAGATACATAGGATTTTAACATGTATTAGTTCCACCTGCTTATAGAACATCATTGTTTGTAATCAATAAAAAATAATTACTAGACTTGTGCACAGGATGATTTTTTGGTTCGGCTAAGCAATTTCTCCTGTAATTCTATGAATTTGGACTGATGGATACTATAGCCATTTCTACCGTCTAGGAGCAGTGGGAGTTTGAGTGCAGGACTTAATTATGGATTTTTTTGTTATTCTGTGTTACACAGCCATGTTACAATGCTGCTGCCCACCCCATGTGCTCTCTATTATGGTTTAATAAGTGTGGGGGGGCTTAAACAATTACCCCTCTCTGTCTAATTAAAGATTTTGCCTTTTAGCTGAAAACAGCAAGCTGAATTATTAGTCTAGGATTCACTTAGAAGGTTTGCTTTAGCTTGGCAGGTGAGCTTGCACTAATTAATTAATGGTCATTGGACTAGTACTGAAAACATCCAGGTATTTAAGTGTGCACAGGGATTTGGGATAGTGCACAAGCGACTTTTTTTTTTAGTTTTTTTATTTTTATTTAGGTTAATGAATACTGTGGCCTTTGCTGTCGCCCAGCAGTAGTAGGATTTTGAGCACAGGGCTCAAGCAGTCCCGGTCTGCCCCTCTCAGTTGTTGAAGTCAAAGTTTCTAGAAGAAATCTATTGGAGCTGCAGCATATGACGGAGATCTCTACCTCATTCTGTAATTACAGAGTACAGAAAACTTACAGAGCTCACACATTAAGTAAGCAGTGAAACCCCACTGCTGATGTCGATAATGACTTTAGCAGAGGGAATCCATCAATGTTAGGGTTAATGTTGGTATAGGTTAGAGTCAATGTTAGGTTAGGGCTGGTGTAGAGTTAGAATTGGTGAAGAATTAGGGTTGGCATTAGAGTTAGAAATAGCATAAAAGTTTGATACTGGTCAGTACAGTGACACAGTGTTAGGACACCAAATAGTAAGTAAGCCAAGAGGCAAGTCAAAATTAGGGCTTGTTTGGGGGGCGGAGCATGACCGGCTCCCTGACTAGATGCACGGTGAGCTCCTGCAGCCAAACTTGAGTAATCGCCCAAAAATCTATAACGGAGGCTCCCACCTAAATGGGATTGCCTCACCCGAGCTCAGCACACTCCACCGAACCCCCTGATACCTCTCACAAGGGAATCGGTTACACGGAGACCTGAAATGTCTGACCGCGGCCTGCGGGCACTGAACCTGGGGAGAGACAGCCCCTTTCCCTGTCCTCCTGCTGGCGGCCCGGGAGACACAACACTCCACCCCCCCCTCGGACCAGTGGGGGTTATCCCGGTCCATACATTGGAGAACTCTCGGCTATCCAGGACACAAGAGACTAGTCCACACGGACAGCATGCAGAAACAGGGCAAGCCAAAATGGCGGACGACACGTGCATAACGAGCCACAAGGCAGGAGAACCTGACATCCTGACAATATTGGAACGCACCTTTGCAGCCCTTTGGATGAAGCTGGCGGACAGGCTGGAGCAGGCACAGCCACACGAAGCAGTGGTGAATCTACCCAAACCCCCCTTCACCCAGCTCCCGCCAACAACAAGCAACCCCCAAGCTGAAGAGGGCTAGTAAAAGGAGCCGGAGAGAGCGGCACCTCCAGCCTACCCGACACTCCACCTGACCACACAGAGCAAAGCTTGGGAACCCCCATAAGCAACAGCCATGACAGCGGCAGGAATACGCCAGAGAAAACACCTCAATGAAGGCACCAGGGAGACCCCGCCCAGCGACAGTTTCCATCTACCTACCCACAGCAAGCTGGGACAGCCTGCGGTACATAATCTGGCTACGGGACTGTATACCCTCGGGCAGGCATTGGCTAAAATGTCCCAACCGTAAGGACCCAAGGGCCACCCACCCTACCCACGGACAAACAAGGGATATGGCGTGCAACCCCCACAAAATGAAAGCTATCCTGCTTCTTACCTCCCGATGTTTCTCTATAAGTTACAAATGTTCAGTTTACTTAGTTGACGCAAGTATGCTTTTACCACAAACACCTAATGTACTCCCAGTCGCATGCTCTTTATCTCCCAATTCTGTACTATAGGGTATTGCACCCGTAACATTGTTTCCCATAGATATAAGGTGCAGGACTACCACCATGCCTATAACACATATGCCTGTTATGATCTCTCTAACCCATTACTGTACCTGCAGACCACATAGAAGTACATAGCCTGGGTCTAAATCCCATGAATCGCAGACACCTCACGTAGCGAGCTAATCACCAGTTTTAAGCAGGTCATGCCTTTTTGCTTCAATTATTTGTATTACTTATGTTGTTTATACAGTCCAGACCTGCAACCAGACGAGTAAAAACGGCTGGACTATCACTATATACAAAAAATGTGCCGAAACCATAATGCCACACACGTCTGATTGTATTATCACCGTGCTTGCATACACCATTGTGGCAGTGTAAGACGCATTGTTATTTCTTGCACAACAAAAAATAAAGAATTTAAAAAAAAAAATTTAAAAATTAGGGCTTGTTTTTTATTCGGCCCTGCAAGTCCTACTGTAATACTCCTTTTGATCAATACAAGTGGAATTCAATTGCAGAAACAAAATTATGTTTCTGTTATTTTAAGAGGTGAGAAGGCAGCAATAAGTACTTTTGCTGTAAGCAGCTCCAGTACCTTTTATCCAAAAGGCAGGAACAACAACTTTTCCTGTAAGTAGCAACAATTGCCTTTACCCTAAAGGCAGCATAGAATGGTTTTGTAACAATCCAGGTTCAGAGGTAAGGAGAAAGCAGCAAGGTCGAATGGTAAAGCAGGAAGTTCGATACATAAGTTTTCATACAAGAGGGAGCTCAGACAGCAGCTTTGAACCCTAAGGTACAAATGAAATGAGAAATTCGAAGCTACTGTGGCTTCCCTCTTAAGGCGGAGGATACGCATGACAGCATACGTATGGTCTAAGTCCCTATCGCTGGAATCCAATCGTGCCATTGAGAGAACATGGATCATCAAAACATGACATCTACCAACTCCTTGCAATATTGTCCTCTAACTGCCAAAATGAATTGAAACCCTAGACATACAGGGAGTGCAGAATTATTAGGCAAATGAGTATTTTGACCACATCATCCTCTTTATGCATGTTGTCTTACTCCAAGCTGTATAGGCTCGAAAGCCTACTACCAATTAAGCATATTAGGTGATGTGCATCTCTGTAATGAGAAGGGGGTGTGGTCTAATGACATCAACACCCTATATCAGGTGTGCATAATTATTAGGCAACTTCCTTTCCTTTGGCAAAATGGGTCAAAAGAAGGACTTGACAGGCTCAGAAAAGTCAAAAATAGTGAGATATCTTGCAGAGGGATGCAGCACTCTTAAAATTGCAAAGCTTCTGAAGCGTGATCATCGAACAATCAAGCGTTTCATTCAAAATAGTCAACAGGGTCGCAAGAAGCGTGTGGAAAAACCAAGGCGCAAAATAACTGCCCATGAACTGAGAAAAGTCAAGCGTGCAGCTGCCACGATGCCACTTGCCACCAGTTTGGCCATATTTCAGAGCTGCAACATCACTGGAGTGCCCAAAAGCACAAGGTGTGCAATACTCAGAGACATGGCCAAGGTAAGAAAGGCTGAAAGACGACCACCACTGAACAAGACACACAAGCTGAAACGTCAAGACTGGGCCAAGAAATATCTCAAGACTGATTTTTCTAAGGTTTTATGGACTGATGAAATGAGTGAGTCTTGATGGGCCAGATGGATGGGCCCGTGGCTGGATTGGTAAAGGGCAGAGAGCTCCAGTCCGACTCAGACGCCAGCAAGGTGGAGGTGGAGTACTGGTTTGGGCTGGTATCATCAAAGATGAGCTTGTGGGGCCTTTTCGGGTTGAGGATGGAGTCAAGCTCAACTCCCAGTCCTACTGCCAGTTCCTGGAAGACACCTTCTTCAAGCAGTGGTACAGGAAGAAGTCTGCATCCTTCAAGAAAAACATGATTTTCATGCAGGACAATGCTCCATCACACGCGTCCAAGTACTCCACAGCGTGGCTGGCAAGAAAGGGTATAAAAGAAGAAAATCTAATGACATGGCCTCCTTGTTCACCTGATCTGAACCCCATTGAGAACCTGTGGTCCATCATCAAATGTGAGATTTACAAGGAGGGAAAACAGTACACCTCTCTGAACAGTGTCTGGGAGGCTGTGGTTGCTGCTGCACGCAATGTTGATGGTGAACAGATCAAAACACTGACAGAATCCATGGATGGCAGGCTTTTGAGTGTCCTTGCAAAGAAAGGTGGCTATATTGGTCACTGATTTGTTTTTGTTTTGTTTTTGAATGTCAGAAATGTATATTTGTGAATGTTGAGATGTTATATTGGTTTCACTGGTAATAATAAATAATTGAAATGGGTATATATTTGTTTTTTGTTAAGTTGCCTAATAATTATGCACAGTAATAGTCACCTGCACACACAGATATCCCCTAACATAGCTATAACTAAAAACAAACTAAAAACTACTTCCAAAAATATTCAGCTTTGATATTAATGAGTTTTTTGGGTTCATTGAGAACATGGTTGTTGTTCAATAATAAAATGAATCCTCAAAAATACAACTTGCCTAATAATTCTGCACTCCCTGTATGAGGCTTTCAACAATTGGGACTAATAAGGGAATAATTATTTAGTTATTTTTGTTTAGTTTTGCATGTTATGCAGAAATTATTTCAAGCAAAAGCAATATTTGGTGTGCTACATATATTTACAAAGCCTAATCTATTTTAAAAATTGTTATATATGTTTCTATGCATATAATAAGAAAAAGGAAAATTATTGTTGAACAAAAACATAGTACAAATACTAGGTATTGGTTTGGTTCTGAAGCTGGTCAATTGTTTTATTCCTGAAGGTGTTAAATTAATGCATGAAACTGAATTATATAACATGAAGTACACAAAACGACATTCATGTGTCTAAACAAACTATTCAAAACTATACTCAAAATGAAATAGTGTATTTCTAAATATGTCATACAGAATCCAGCAAAACTCTCACACCTGCTTCAAAGTTCAAACAATATAATAGTTTAAAAAAAAACAAACACCTGACGTAGACAAAACAAATGGGAATTTAGTTACAATAAATGATTGTACATCAGTGGCGGATCCGGGGGAGGGGGCAACGGGGCAATTGCCCCCCACCCCCGAGATTCTCCCCTGCCGGCTAGTGCAGGGCTGGCATTGTCCAAGTGCCAGCCCTGCAATGTGCCTGCGGACCGGAGGGGAGATCAGAGATCTCCTTCCCCGGTCCGCAGGCACTGTGCTGACAGCCGGCAGGGGAGGGAGGGAGAGAGGACCTGGGAGCTCTTACCTGCAGCTCCTCCGGGTCTTACTCTCGCGAGCATGGAGTGGTAACCGTGGCAACGCTCCAAATCTTGCAAGAGTGAACTCTAGCCCTGGAGCAGGGGCTAGAGTTCACTCCTACCACTGGGACCACCAATGAACCCCCCACTGGACCACCAGGGACTAAGAAATGTCCCCCTTCCTCCCAGTAAAGGGAGGGGGGACATAAAGTACATTAATTTTATTAAATAAAAAAATATATATTAAAAAGCCTCCCTACCCTCCCTACCCTCCTTCCCCCCATACACACACTGCCCCACAAACACTGCCCCCCATACACACACTACACACACTGCCCACAAACACTGCCCCCCATTCACACACTGCACACCCATACACACACTACACACAGTGCCCCCCATACACACACTGCACACCCATACATACACTACACACAGTGCCCCCCATACACACACCGCACACCCATACACACACTACCCCACAAACACTGCCCCCCATACACACACTACACACAGTGCCTCCCATACACACACTGCCCCCTACACACACTGCCCCACAAACACTGCCCCCCATACACACACTGCCACCCTCACATACACACACACTGCAGCTGTCTCACACACACACTGCCCCCTAACACACACACTTCAACCCTGACATACACTGCCGCCCTCACTCACTCGCAAACACACATCACCGCTCACACACACACACTTTACCCCTAACACATACCACTGCTCCTATGCCCTGTATCCCACTGGCCCCAGGTAAGTTGTCAAACTGTTCTTAAACGGTTTGACTACTTACTCTAGGATGGGATCCTGGCACTACTGGCACCATAACTACTACACTGAGCTGTAGTGGTTATTGTGCCTGGATTATTTCTTTAAATAATCTACAAGTGCCCCTCCCGAGATCAGGCTCTGGATCCGCCACTGTTGTACATTGCATAAGCATGCCGGAATTGCAGGGAATATTTTTGCAGGGACTATTCTAACAACCTAATGCCTGATCTTACTTGGGAAATCCATCCTCCTGGGACTCTCTGTAGTGCAAGGTTAAATAGGATCTTAGCGTTAGACACCAGTGACAGGGAGGGGTGCGAAACCACAGGAGTTGGCCTGGACTCCCAAATATATTTACATATATATATTACCATGTTACATAAGACATTATTTCTGTTACACTTTTGAATGCTTTGAGGAAACACATTTGCCTTTTAACTTGTTCCACATGCAATCGTTCATTTTGTGCCATGTCTTATGGTAAAATTAATTCATATTTGGGAAGAAAATTCATTCATACTGGAATTTTTCTGTTTTAGTCATTATGAGTAACTTAGCCCTTTGCGGTTTCCACATTAAACATACATTTGTCAAAAGTGTTTGATTTCCAGCCATGTGTTTTACCAATATCCCTCCAGGTTTTTTTTTAAGTAAAACATATTACAAGAAATGACATCAAAGGAGCACTTCAAATAAAAAGTAAAGTTCTATAAATCTATCCCGATACAGGTGTTAATGTGCAAAGCAGACACTTTTTTTTTTAGTTTTGTGATTGTATGTTAACCTTTACAACACAGCTGTGGGAAATGGATCCTGTGTTTGGGAAGATTCCCAGTACTGAAGGTCAAAATAATATTTCAATGCAACGAAATGAAAGTTAGCAAAAGGTCAGCGTTTTGTTCTCCAAACGATTTTCTATAGCATGATATTACTCTCTTCCTTTGTCTTTAGAACTATGAAAATATAATTTTGCCTTATTTAGAAATAGGACAGAAGCTATCTTGGGGTGGATTGCAAAGCACACATTTACAGTAGTCAATAGGAAACTCAAATGAGCAAATATATAATTGTAGGTCTTGAGTTTTAGACGTGAAAAAGGTGCTCTCTGCCCAAAAAAGTATAAATCTAGCATTTATTATATCAATGAAATTGGTTGCAAAACAAAAACACAAATTTACTTAAATTTGCACAAATATTTCTAATCTCTAAAATTTAGGAGGGGGGAGGAGGGATTGCTTTGGTAAAAAAAATGTATAAAAAATAAATAAAATAAAATTGGGACAGCAGGATTTAATAGTCCAAGCTGTAGAATTCAAAGTTTGGGAAAGACGTTTGGGAAGCCAAAAAAGCAGGAACTAAGGTGCCTATTATTGTGCTGACATGCAAAAATGGCCACAATATCACCTGACCTAATGGTTATGCAGTATCAGCCATTTTTCCAAAGCCAATTCTGAGTTGACCAAATTAGATTATATTTATCAGGATTTAATAAATAGGAAGTGAGAGAATTTAGTTGAATAGTGAATGATTGTAATATTTTTCCTTTGCTAACTTTAATTAATGAAAAAATAATGAAAAATTAGGCCCAGGAGTCATTTTAGGTTAAAAAAGGGTATTTTTCCGAAAATTAATGGGAAAAGGTCAGTGGGCAATAGACCACCCTATCACCCCTTCCTCCCTGACAAGATCACACATCCAGTTTTTAGCGTGATACATAACTGTATATGTGCAAGTAGCAAGTATGGCAAGACAACAGGAGAATTTTTATTTTTTATTTTTTTTATTCACCACCAGATAATTAGAATACTTTCATAAATGTTGAAACAAATTTGAAGAGAGGGGTGAGAGGGGTAACCAGCAACCTTACACTAGGAAGAATGAAGGAGGCTATCTATCACTTAAATATTGTATGACGGCCAATGAGGCAGTAGCTAGGAAAGAGAAACGTATGTTTTCCTATTTTTAAATGTTTACTGTACAACACACTGCCCCAAAAAGGGTTTTCTTTCTACAAACAAAGAAAACATAATTTTTTTTATTTTTTTTTAAACCTGTAAATTAGTAACCTAGTCTTACATTAGGATCAATGGCAATCTCCTATCTCCTAATTAAAGTTGTTTCCAGTGTCACTGACAGTCTCTATACTGATACCTAGGTAGATACAACAGTACCATAAACCTAGTCTCACACTAGGATCAATGACACAAGGGTAATCTCCTATCTCTCAAGTGTCACAGACCATAGCTTGGTGGATAGATAGAGTGGGACGCTAAACCTAGTCTCACTGACACAAACTATCTCTCACATTGCAAATTGCAAACAGCTGAAAGTCTGTAAATTTTGACAATAAACCTGAGTTTCAATGGGGGTTGAATAATTCTGATTCTAACAGTAAATAAAAATAAAACAAAATAATTTCAAATCATAACAGACCAAATCGTGATTCACCACTTGAGCATCTTCGGTTGGATGGTATGTCCTTACTCTTTGTGTGCATATATAAATATCCCCTATTAGTCTACCAATATCTATTCTTTTGCACCATTATGAAATTATGATGTAGTTTTTCTTCTCTGCTTTCCGTCATCTACACGCTTTCATCTATCTACTTCACTTCCAGAATCATCATAATGATATCTCAGTGCACAATCCACATTCTTTTGTTTTCTACCACTTGATTGGCCAGGAGATACAGCCCAAATAACTTTGCAGACCTGTTGTCCATTTTGTCTTGTTTTGTCAATGGCAAAGTGAGTTGTTTATTTTTCCTTACCGAAAGAAAATATTGCCTCTTCTCCATTACATCCCTCTTTTTTCTGGTGCATGGAATGGCAATCCGAATTACGAAGCACAACCAGTTTGTTTGTTCCAAGATTCTGGCCAAAAAGTTGTTTGTTCCAAGATTCTGGCACATGATCACCTCATCAGCCTGGATTCAGACAAATTGCAGTTTGGAATGAAACAAATCTCCAAGTCTACTAAAAACTGGTTTTATTAGCTGCAGAACATGCCTTGGCGCCTTATGAGTTTCCAGTCCTTATTGCCCTGCACTTACTACTTTGTTGGTGCTGCGTTATGTCTAATCAAATGCTTCTCATAGTGAAGCACTTAAGGCAATCCCGAGCTTCTTATAGTGAAGTGATAGCTAATTTTATTGAATTTTAAGTCATACTATAGTTTTTTTTTTAATTCTTAATTTTTGTGTGCATATGACGACAAATAGACTTGAGATGTCATGACAGAAAAAATTTGCATATTGGTAACATATAGTATGGCATATTAACATGGTATTCAGAGAGTCTGCACATTTTTCGTATTGGTAATATAGACAATATTGACAATATATGGAGCAGAGATTGGCAAGTGATGAGGGGAAAACAGACTAGGTACATCTCTGCCCTTGGGTTTCAAATAGTGATTACCACTGAGCTGCCAGGGGGGACCAATGCAGGGGATCACATAGGGCACAACAACAGAATTAGTGGAAATTAGTAGAAATAAATCATGAGTAATGCTGTGCCGTGGGTATGGCACTGGCATTGTGCCTGTGAGAATAAACATGTTTACAACAGATTAAAAAGTGCCCCCCCAGATCTGAAGGCTGATGTGTTTCTGTTTTATGCCTCTGCGGGTCCGTTATAGCGTAGCCTTGTTAGCGGGGTCGAAGGACCGACTTGAAGCACGTGGTAGGCCTTGCCAAGCGGGAGTCCTCCAATATCGCAGAGATTGCCTGCCAATTCGCCTCTCTCCCAAATGCCATGCAGGATTAAGGTTGAGGGGTTTAGTGGCAGGCTTACTGTGAGACTGTTTAAATGCTGTAGACCACCAGTCTTTTAGACGCTCCTTTAGTGCAGCTTGTGTGCGCTTATGGATCCTTCTCCGGAAGTTCTCGAAGATGACATCCAGGTGCAGGAGGGTATTTGCTAGAGAGCTGCTGTGAGTATCTTGGGATGGGCACGTGCCCTGCTGGTTCCTCTTAAGGGTAGTCACCATCTTGAAAGCAGAACCCCATGATACGTAGTGGGCCAAGGCAAATGGCGGTGTGAAGAGTAGGTGGTCCCCGAAAGCACAGTGAGACCTGGATAACCCTGCCGGTCCAGATGGTGGGGGGGGGGAAGGAGTACAGCCCGAGTAACATGGCAAACTGGAGCACAAAGAGATCGTCCACCTCTCCCTAGCTTCCGTTGTAGTAGGCTGCAGGAGGGCGCCATGGTTCATAGCAGAATGCAGGTTCAAATGAGGTGTCAAATTGTTCAGACCTGCACCCACAGAGGGGCATCTGTGAGTGGGTTGTGCAGCTTTATAGTTGGGGTTTATGCCCCAAATTCAGCTTAGGATTCAGGAGCTCAGGCACCACACGTCTGCTCCATTGTACAGCTGGGCTCCGCCCCTGTCATATCTTAGTTTTTGCATTAGTTCAAGTGATATTTTTTAGTATTCATTTTTATATTGTGGGCTAAAAAATTTATTAGGCTTAGCCTACTACTGGATGAAGTTTACTGGATTATTTTACATATATGCTGTTTAGCAAATGGTTGCCTCACTATCCTGTTATATATTTTAACACCCACAGGCCTCAACATTTAGCCTTGATTGAAGTTGTAGTCCTGTAGTGATAAGCAACATCTAGTACTCAATTAGATGGGATATATAACCCCAAGCAGTGGTTTGTTTTTTATTTTCTCTGACCTCTGACCTCAGAAGAGCAAGGGTCAATAAACAGAACCAGTTTTACTTTTTTTTTCATCAAGGAGCCTTGCAGCATGACCTTTGGCACTGTGTGTGGAACTCAACCAGTGATGGACAGGCTACTCAAGGCATCTGAGTTCAGCTGATCTGTGTGTAATTATTATTATTATTTTATTATTTATATAGTGCCATCAGATTCCATGGTGAACAAAGAGTGGACTAACAGACATTTAATTGTAACCAGACAACTGGACATACAGGAGAGGTGGAGGGCCCTGCTCAATGAGCTTACATTCTAGAGGGAGTGGGGTATAGTGACACAAAGGGTAAAAGTAGGGGTATGAAGTAGGTTGTTAGAAAAGTATTCACGGAGGGCTTAGTAGGTAATGTTTGACAGTTGCAGGAGAGGAGTCATGGAGGGTGGGGGATAAAAACCTGCTAACAGTTTAATTGATATGCTTTCTTGAAGAAGTGAGTTTTCAATGATTTTTTGAATGAGTGGAGACTGGCTGAAATTCTTATGGAGGAGGGAAGGGAGTTCCACAGACACAACTGACACCAGACACAAATGCTGCACAGTACTGATATTAGCAGCCAGTAAGAGATTATTCCAAGTGCCTGGTTGACAGCCCAGGGAGACAACCCTATACCCAGGAATTAAGATACTTGTTTTTTGTATTACACACAAAAAAAAACCTGCAGAGTCAAAGGTCTTTGCACCATAACACTTCAGTAAGATGAGTTGTTAAATTGACCATTTTAATTAGACTGCATTGGTTCAGCTTGGGAGACTTTTTCAAAGCTGATACAAGCTCATCTCAGTCAAGTCCTACCTTGTGGCGATTCCATATGAATGTACCACAAATTTAGTAATGATGCCTTCATCTTCTGAAACAGCTTGCAGTATAGATGTTTTAATGCATCCTAACAGTGGTATAAGGGGTAGAGATGTCGCGAACCATCTGCGAACTTCTCGCGAACGGTTCGCCACGGTTCGCCACAAGCTGTTAGCGGCGAACTCCAGTCAGCTGACACGTCCCGGCCACTCTTCAGCAGACCCTCCCTCCCAGACCCGCCTACTTCCTGGACAGCATCCATGTTTCATGGATGCTGTCCAGGAAGTAGGCGGGTCTGGGAGGGTCTGCTGAAGATTGGCCGGGACGTGTCAGCTGACCGGAGTACCGCGGCGAACCGTTCGCGAGAAGTTTGCGGACGGTTCGCGACATCTCTAATAAGGGGATCATGCTGTCTTTAAATCTTAAATATACTACATATCAAAGGACAGGGGGTCCCATTTTGTCCTTACTAGATTTTCATATTATTTGCATAAATATTCAATTTTTATAAGAATACATTTCAGCAAGTTTTCTACTGACTGTCTATTTGGTGCTGCAAATTATGTTTCCCATGTGGCAACATCCATTCCAGCTTCCAGCATCTTTAGAAGGTAAAACGTTATAAATGTAAGTAATTAAATGCATATGTCCCATCCATAAATAAATAAAAACCTTCCATTCTAACACTTTTCTAAATACTTACGGTACTTTGAAAGTTTTCTTCTAGAATTTATGATTGTTGGAGTACATTTGGAGAAACTGGGTTTAAAAAAATCAATTACTTGGATTAAACTACTACTGCAACCATGAACAGTGTTTTAACAATACCTCAATTTTTGGTTGTAGTAACCCTTTCTGGCATGCCCCGCAACCAAAAAATTAATAAATAAATAATAAACATAGTTGCGATGCTATGCCGAGTCTGGGATGTTGCTGGTGGAGGGGGAGTTACCCCTCCGACAGCAAAGTTCTTTAACTCTGTTTGTGCAGAAAACACTGCACACACTGACTTCAAGCACCAGTTCAAATTCTGAAGTGGCCATGGAGCTTGTTGTAACTCTTTAAATAAGCCATTGTGTAAATGTTAATATGATTCATTATATGCCCTTAACCATTCAGCTTCAGTTATAGTATGCGATGGAAACCCTCCCTCCAGGGCAAAAACCAGGCCACTCTGCATCAGTCAGTAGTAGCTCCATGCTGTTTACTGTGTGAGAGAGAAGATCTTTGCATAGGTGGCCCTATGTTGTTCATTGTGTCTGATCTTTGAGTGTGGCTGCTAATGTAAGTTATAGTGTTATGTAATGCACTACCTGAGTTTACATGGGAACGCTTTGTGCTAAATGCATGGACAAAAATAACCCTCAAAATTATAATTAAAGCCATCCTCTACATTAAAGAGAAACCCTATTCACCCAGACCATTTTATCTCATTGAAGTGGTCTAGGTGCAATGACATTGTCTTTAATCCTGCAGTGTAGAACATTGCAGTTTAAAATTCCATTTCTGGTGGCTGGCATACTGACAGTCAGTAGAGGAGCTTGCATGGCACCTACCGGGTAAAACCGAGTAAAGCCCATAGGTAAGCAATGAATACAATGATGTGTGTGCGGTATGCGTATCAGGTTCCTAGTGCTCCTCTATGAGGAACATTGGAGTGGAAGATCTGTGGAGTAGGCAATGCCTCCTTCATGACATTGCGTGAGACGGAGAGGTAAGCATGGCCAAGGGAGCCTGGGTGCTATAAAAAGGTTAGTAAAACTTTTATTTGATTTTTACAATTTTTCTTTATATTTTTTAGTTTTACAAGTTGTATAAACAAGCAACACCAACAGTACATGAGATGATACAGTTCAGGAATGCAAAATAGCTACACAACACAGTATTAAATTTTTATGTAGAGGGTAGGAAACCAAATTTCCCATGCCCCACTGTTCCCCAACCAGATCTCGCTTCTTGGGGACACATGTTCCATTGATTAAAACAGTTAAGGGCCTGTGTATCTATATGTGCTTAATATCAGCCCAACCTTTTTAGGGGTGCAATACCTCGCTCTCTATTATGTCAGTGGTGTGTCCTTGGCTTAGTCGTGATGGAGTTGTAGGTGAGGTAATCAATTCCACAGGTGCATTAGACAGGGTTCCTGCCCGGAGGAAGCTGGGTGGTAGGTGCTACTGGAAAAGGACCAGCGGTTAGGAGAAGGGGAAAAAAGGGGGGACTGGATTGGATGCCGGGTTCCATCTGATGAATTTTATTTAATTCATTTTCATGGAACTTTAGCATTAGTAATACAGGTTTGTATTCCTAACTTTAGACATTATAGACTATTTTGACCTATTAAAAACTGCCCCCTGACCCTCAGGATAAAGTGTGAGGCACTGTGTAAGGTTGTGGTTTCAAGGTGCTGGTGTGAAATGATTTATCCCCAATCCAGCTCTGCAAATGATCTTTATCAGCACAATTGTATATGTTCCAACTGAATAATTTGTGGGCAGAAGGTTCAGTGTAAAACAGTCATGGAGAAATATACTATTCAATACTTCAACCATTTCAACCGCTTGATTCATGTTTCTCCTATGAGAAGCTTTCAATGTTCCATTGTCAAAGTAAGATTGTAATTTAAAACATTGCTATTTTATTAAATATAACACTATCAAAAAATACTGTATCTATTTGTTTATGTGTGTACCATTAAGAATTGTAACACCTATTACATAGTGTACCTAGAGCTGTGGCATTTATTGGCACCTACAACTTAAAATAAATAAGAGCTTCTCTGAAAGGGACCATTTTTTTGTGTGCCAATTTCTGTTTTGTATGAAATAAATATTTCAGATGAATTGTTATTGGTTTGATTATGTAATTCGTTCAGACACGGTTTTTCTCTTAGTACATGTTGTACCATGCCATTGTGCACTGTACTAATGTGGGCAAACAAAAGAAGAATAAAAGAAAGTGCCCTGTGATGTAACAATATATAACACAACTAAACCTTTTAATCCAATACAAACAGTATGCTGCATACCATGTCACATAATGTTTTATTCTCCAAAAACTGGGTCGAAAGGAACACTCCCCGGACATAAGGAATTCCAGCTTGCTGAAGTGCTTTATGTGTCTTGAGTCTGTCATGTTTGTGACAGTTTTTAAAAGTGCAGATTGCAAAAGAGATCCATCATTTTCACCCAGACAGTCAGGGAGGTTTTTTTTTCCAATTACATTAGCTCTGAACAGCTAACAGAAACTACAATTTAGCCTTATGGTGGTTCGGTTTATCTGAATTCCATTAATGAAAAAAGATTTGGTAAACAAACAAAAAAATAGGACAATCAGTGTACTGCTAAATATATACATATTGTAAACATTTGTTTTGCAGTATACAGATAGGTGCTTTTTTCCGCCATTTGGTTCACAGACCAAGTAAGAATAGAGGAAAATAATTTATAATAACACCAAGATTATGGATTATGGATGGCGGGCGTTCTATGCCGTCCTTTTTAGGGTGTCTCTAAACGCAGGCGTTTTAGAACGTCCCCCCCGTCCTTATTACTTACCCGACCACCGCCATTCCTCCCGGTCTGGGGGCACTGTCTGGCAGTCCCCCCTCGGCAAAGGTCCCCACAGGCCATGTTATCGCTCTGAAAGAGCGGTCACATGGCCACAATAGGCGTCCATGTATCTGCCTGCAGGGGGACTGTCTGGGCTGTCAGGCAGTCTCCCTTCTTCTGATAAAATAAAAAAATTATGTCTAGTAAATTAAAAAAAAAAAAAAAATGTGTGTGTATATATATATATATATATATATATATATATATATAATATATATATGCATATATAAATACATAATAAATATATCTATATACATAATAACATGAATAACTTCATAAATATACACGTAGACTTCACATATATAAATATGTTTATATATTTAAATTCTACGTGCATATTTGAGGGACCTCTCTGACAACCCATGCAGAAAGTCCAGAAAATCTAATTTGCTAGCACTATATTCAACCCTGTAACTTTCCAAGACAAGACACCCTAAAACCTGTACATGGGGGCTACTATCTTACTTGGGAGACTTCACTGAATACAAATATTAGTGTATCAAAAAAGTTAAATGTACCACAACGATGATATTGTCTGTGAAAGTAAAAATTTTTGGGCATTTTTTTACACACAAACGTCACTTTCGCTGATCATATCGTTGTGATACGTTTTACTGTTTTGAAACACTAATATTTATGTTCAGCAAAGTCTCCAGAGTATAGCAGTAGCCCCCATGTACAGGTTTTATAGTGTTTTTTTTAAATTACATTGTCAAATATAAGGCTTGTTTTTCTGTTTTTTCAAATTGAAATTTGCCAGATTAGTTATGTTGCCTTTGAGAGCGTATGGTAGCCCAGGAATGAGAATTACCCCCATGATGGCATACCATTTTCAAAAGAAGACAACCTAAGGTATTGTTGTATGTTCAGTCTTTTTTATTAGCCACTTAGTCACAAATATATTAGTATTAAAATACACTTAGAATGAAATTACATATATATAAGATGTGTATATATATATTATATATAATACATGTATATATTTTATATTTATATACGTATAATTACAATAATAAATGAATAAAATAATACAAAATAAATAAAATATTTTTTAAAAATGAAAATAAATTATATATACATATATAATTTCATTCTAACTGTATTTTGTTATTAATAAATATATATATATATATATATATATATATATATAGTGGTAACAAAATACACTGACATTCTATATATATATATATATATATAAAATACAAATATATATATATATAGATAAATATATATAATTACATTAATGATTACATAAGTATACGCGTAGAATTTAAATACATATATATGTATATATATGTATATATATTAAAATTCTACGTATATATATATATATATATATATAGGGTTAGACTTGGGTTAGGAGTAGAGTTAGGGTTACGGTTGGGTTAGGAGTAGGGTTAGGGTTGGGTTAGGAGTAGAAGTAGGGTAGGGTTAGGGTTATGGCTAGGGTGGGTTAGATTTAGGAGTAGGGTTATGGTAGGGTTAGGAGTAGGGGTAGGGATATGTTAGGGGTAGAGGAACCCTACTCCTAACCCTACCGCTAACCCAATCTAACCCTACTCCTAACCCAACTCTAACTCTACCCCTAACCCTACTCTAATCCTACTCCTTACCCAACCCTAACCCAAACCCAATCCCTAACCCTACTCCTAGCCCAACCCTAACCCTACTCCAAACCCTACTCCTAACCCAACCCTACCCTTAACCCTACTCCTAACCCACCCCAACTTACTCCTAGCCTAACCCTAACCTAATCCCAACCCTACCCTAATCCTACTCCTAACACTACTCCTAACCCTACCACTAACCCTACCCCAACCCCAATCCTACCCCTACCCGTTTTGCCACTTTTCAGATGTCCGAAGCACTTCGGCAATTCGGAAATTTGGCACTTTGGAAATTCGGTTCTGACATTTCCGAAATTCGGCAATTCGGCACTTCGGCTATTCGGACATTCGGAAGCATCCAAATGTCCGAAATTTGACAGAATTTCAATTCGGACCGAACTGAATTGCACATGTCTAGCTTGCATTTCATTTTTTTCACATTGAAATTTGCCAGTTTGGTAATGTTGCCTTTGAGAACATATGGTAGCCCAGGAATGAGAATTATCCCCATGATGGCATACCATTTGCAAAAGTAGACAACCCAAGGTATTGCAAGTGGGGTATGTCCAGTCTTTTTCAGTAGCCACTTAGTCACAAACACTGGGCAAATATTTGTTTTTTGCTTTTTTCACACAAAAACAAATATGAATGCTAACTTTGGCCAGTATTTTTGACCCACTTGCAATACCTTGGGTTGTCTACTGTTGCAAATGGTATGCCATCATGGGGGTAATTCTCATTCCTGGGCTACCACATAGTCTCAAAGGTAATATTACTAATCTGGCAAGTTTCAATGTGAAAAAAATGGTAAAATGGAATGTGCTATATTTGACCCTGTAACTTTCCAAAACACTGTAAAACCTGTTAAAGGGGGGGTACTGTTGTACTCGTGAGACTTTGCTGAATACAAATATGTGCATTTTATTGCAGTAAAAACAGTATTATGACATTTACAGCTAAAATGTCAGGTGGAACTACACATTTTTTTTTTTGTTTTAAATCTGAAATTCTCACAGTATTTTTTATTTTAGTCATAATAAATTATGTTTCATATCTGAATAGTTCATGAGAAATTAAAGCCCTGTTTCTCCTGAACAAAATGATATACAATAATTGTGGGTGCACTTAATATGAAAGAGGTGAATTACGGTTGAACAGACATATAGCGCATATAGTTTTTGTTTACATTTTGTTTTGATTAGAACGTGTACTATTGACTCTGTCCTGAAGGAGTTAAGGGGCTAAAGAAGTATAACAATTCAATGCATTATTTGTATTGACAAACAGTAAATATGTAGGAAAGTGTGAACAGAAACAAAAAATAATTACTTAATTTCAAACAAATGGCAAGATATCACTTGAGCCATTATACCTCGCCCTTTATTGATTTATTTATTTTTGTACTGTACGGGGGAGGAAAGACACACAGCACATGTTTTGGGAAGTGAATGGAAAGATGGCTTCCATCTGGTGTAAAAATTCACTAATAATTTTAATCTTTAACATGTGGACTGGTTAAAGGACCTCATTAATGACATGAAAAATTATCAAAGTCACAAGGTCAAAGGTACACTTTTGGAGTTCTTGAGGACGAATACTTTATACATTCTTTGGGGACAAAAATGTCCAGCTGAAGAAAATTAGTGTTATAATATCCCTATTCATATTCATATTGCATATAGAGTATATATATATATATATATATATATATATATATATATATATATAAATGTAGATATATATGTATATGCAATCAACCAATCATATTAAGAATAATGCATATAACCCTAAAAAGTCCTATCTAAAAAGGTTATCTAAATAGTTTCTCTATTGCAAGCTTGGTTTGAACATGCCCCTCATCTGTTCACTTTAACTTACATGTCATTTATTTATTTTTTATTTTTTTTTGTTTTATTTAAATTCCCCCTGAAACGTGTAAATGTGTGAAATCTTGTCTTTATAAAATGATGATGATAATAATGATAATACTGATAATAATTGTAATCTTGCAGCGCATATAATGAATGGACTTATGAGCTATGGCTGTGTAGCATAACCTAGAAGGAGTTGTAGATTAGGTTCAGCACACTATCAGGAATATTCAGTAAAGTAAGAATTCAAAGTGAATTTCAAATTTAAGGGCAAAGTTGAACTGGAAAAATTTCTTAACTCATCTATGTTTCCAGTTCGACTATTTTAGCCTTACATTTGAAGTGTAAAGGTGTAAGGACTGGGCAGGGTGTGTGGCCAGGGGCAGGGCTGTTCTGAGACATTTTAGGTGACAATTTGAGCATCTAAACATGCTAATTTGTAACTTAGAACAAGAACAATGTTAGGGCTATTCACAAAACACTGGATTTTGTCTGAACGGACAAAATCTGTTCAGAACAACCAAATTCCGTCCGCATTGGCAATTCTTAGAGTTAATTAACCCAAGTGCGGTCAGGATTCGTTCAGTATGACTGATTCTGTAACATTGGTTCTGCTAAGTTTGGAAAATCTGTGATTTTCACATACAAATCAATCGACTGAAACGGAATCAAAGATTTATCAACGACCACATGCAGCCAATGGTAACCTGAAAGCATCCAACAGGATGTGTATTCACAAAATATCATTCACTTCCTTTTTGTTAGTTAATTGATCATTTCAAGAACTATTTGCTACCTAGCAGCCAGCGGGCAAACAGTTGAAAACCTTCAGCTGCCACAAAAATAAATAACATTTCCTATTGGATAATAAGACATATTATTATAATGGAGGTATTGTACCTTCATGTGCCTCCGCCTGCTAGTGTTTCAAGCAAGCAAGCAAATTGTTTGTTTTTTTGTTTTTTTGTTTTTAAATTTAGGCTCAGTGTTGAATTCTTTCAACCTGGACTTGCCGCATTTGGGATGGATTTCAGCTGTCCGGCAGTGCGTGACCAAGCTGAAATCCAGACCAATTTCAGGCCCATTCGGCCTGAATTACAAAATCCAGACATTGATGAATTTCATCAAGAAGGTCCAGATTTTGCAGTTCGAATGGCCTCACTTTAGTGAATAAGCCTGTGTATATTATTTACACATATCAATTTCTAAATACATTTATTGTAATTAAGTGTTCTTGCATAGCAAGACCACTTACTGTTATTTCATATATATATATTATTCTTATTCTTATTCTAGCCAAATTTACCACCCTAACTCCTCCCACAGTTTTTACACTACTTAGACAGTAATATACCGAAACGTGCGGATTGTTCCCGATTGGATTGCTATTACTTTGTGGAACGTTTGCCGAATGGTTCACGGAATATCGTAATTTTTGTTGCGAAATTGATCCCATAGGAATGAATGGCAAAATGTTCAAAACTAGAGTGGGAGCTGACAAAAGCTGAAAAATCAGGACATGATTTCTAAACTGCCACCACTTACTCATTTTCAATCCCACCTACACAAATTTTATATCAAAACGTTCAGCTATCCCTGCTGCCACTAAAAACGTCCACGGCTAAGCCATAGTCCTTATAGGTTCTACAATATGACCATTTGTTTGCAGCTCACGTCGTCCATTGACATTCTTGAAACTCCACTTTACTCACCTAAAATTTGAAGGGCATTATCTGAACTGCGACTGTGCCCTTTATTTTTAATATTTCAGAGACATACTATGCATCAAAATGTAGGACTGGGTCTTGTGATTCTCACAATATAAAGCTCTTTGCTGTAGGATGTATAGTTTTAAAATATGATCGTTTGAAAATGGCAACCGCCAAAATACTCTGACCTGTGCCAGGCTGCAGCAGCAAGTGATGTCATAGACAGGGCCTTTTGTACAGCTGCTAATGTTTTTATAAATGTATGTTTTAATGTAACTGTGAAGCACTTTGGGCAACAACGTTGCAATAAAATGTGCCATATAAATAAATATAAGTTGAAATGCATTTCTCACTCTATCAATATCGGCAATATCGGTATCTTTAGTGGCCGATACAGTTATTGCCGAAAATACCGAATATCGCCCAATAATATTGGTGAAACCGATAATCGCTCGATCCCTAGTTGTAGACAACTGGTGGAGGCAAGAACACTTCACACAATTTCCCCAGAAATTGTAGCGTTTCTAGTTAAGTGTTCTTGCATAGCAAGACCACTTAATGTTATCTCACATGTATATTATTATTATTATTATTATTAAGTGTTCTTGCATAGCAAGACCACTTCATGTTATCTCACATATAAATTATTATTATTATAGCAAATTTACCACCCTAACTCCTCCCACAGTTTTTACAATACATAGACAGTAATATACCGAAACGTGCGGATTGTTCCCGATTGGATTGTTATTACTTTGTGGATTGTTTTGCCGAATGGTTCACGGAATATCGTTGTTCTTGTGGCGAAATTGGTCCCATAGGAATGAATGGCAAAATGTTCAAAACTAGAGTGGGAGCTGGCAAAAGCTGAAAAATCAGGACATGATTTCTAAACTGCCACCACTCCCTCATTTTCAAGCCCACCTACACAAATCATATCAAAACGTTCAGCTATCCCTGCTGCCACTAAAAATGTCCACAGCTAAGCCATAGTCCTGATAGTTTTCACAATATGACCATTTGTTTGCAACTCACGCCGTCCATTGACATTCATTGAAACTCCACTCTAGCCAGCTCAAACTTGAGTACTTTTTACTGTTTTGAAACACAAATATTTGTGTTCAGCGAAGTCTCCCGAGTACAACAGTACCCCTCATGTACAGGTTTTATGGTGTTTTCAAAAGTTACAGCGTCAAATATAAGGCTTGTGTTTCATTTTTTTCACATTAAAATTCGCCAGATTGGTTATGTTGCCTTCGTGACCCTATGGTAGCCCAAGAATGAAAATTACCCCTATGATGGCATACCATTTGCAATGGTAGACAACCCAAGGTATTGCAAACAGGGTATGTCCAGTCTTTTTTAGTAGCCACTTAGTCACAAACACTGGCCAAAATTGGTGTTTTTTGCATTTTTCACACACAAACAAATACTAACGCTAACTTTGGCCAGTGTTTGTGACCAAATGGCTACTAAAAAAGACTGGACATACCCCATTTGCAATACCTTGGATTGTCTACTATTGCAAATGATATGCCATTATGGGTGTAAATTTCATTCCTGGGCTACTATAAAGTCCCAAAGGCAATGTAACCAATCTGGCGAATTTCAATTTCAAATGTAACGTGCTATATTTGACCCTGTAACTTCCCTAAACGCCATAAAACCTGTACATAGGGGGTACTGTTTTACATGTGAGACTTTGCTGAATACAAATATGTGTATTTTATTGCAGTAAAAGCAAACAGTATTATCACATTGACAGTTAAAATGTCATGTAGAACTAAAAAAATAAAAAGAATCTTATTTTCTCCCATTTTTTTCATATTAAATTATGCTTCATAGCTAAATATTTGATATTAAATGAAAGCCCTGTTTCCCCTGAATAAAATGATTTATAATAAGGGTGGGTGCATTTAATATGAAATAGGTAAATTACGGTTGGACAGACATGTAGCGCAAATGCCAGGTTTTGTTTACATTTAGTTTCGTTTACAACGTGTACATTTGGCTCAGTCCTTAAGGGGTTAATGTAACTGTGAAGCACTTTGGGCAACAACGTTGCAATTAAATGTGCTATATAAATAAATACAAGTTGAAATGAATTTCTCACTCTATCAAGCTTGCCATGTGCACTTTTTAAATTTGATCAATCAATTGGTTAGTGTAATGTTTACTATCTAAACTCACTCCAAACACTCTACACAGTTACTCTGCCCAGTCCAACCTTTCCACAGTTACTCCAGCCACTCCAACCACATAACAGTTACTCAAGCCACTCCACCCAGTTACTCTGCCCACTCCAGTTGCAGACTACTGGTGGAGGCAAGAACACCACACAATTTCCCCAGAAATTGTAGCTTTTCTTATTATTCTTATTATAGCCAAATTTACCACCCTAACTCCTCCCACATTTTTTACACTATATAGACAGTAATATACCGAAACGTGCGGATTGTTCCCGATTGGTGTGTTATTACTTTGTGGAATGTGGCAAACCTAGCCACTTACAGAATGTCCTTGTATATATCTTGCTATTACTGCATTGCTATTCCTATCTGTGGCCAAACCAGCCACTTAAAGTGTAACCCCCCTGAATGTAATATGATGTAAAGTGTATTCCTGTGTACTGCTTGGTATCTCCTAAGGCAGGAGATGGCTATCTGTAACCTAACCCCCTCCTGCCTGGGAGTAAGGGAAGTGTATTGTGTGGAATGCAGACCCCCCTGCGGAGGTCTGTGTTTAAAGGAAACTGTAATCATTAAAGAGTTTTGACTCAGCCTGGTGAGATGCCAGTGTTTTAACCTCCAAGCTATGTGTCGTCTAGTTCTTAGGAGAAAAGGATTGTAACTACGCTATCTGCATTTTACCTGCTTCATCCTGTCTACCAGCGGAGATACCGTGGATAATACCACTACTCCGCTACAATTGGTGGCAAGCGACGGGATTCAAACCACACAGCAAAGCAGCGTTCGGCAGGGATTGATGTGAGCAGAGGAAAAGAAACAGCAATTCGTGAAACAACCATTTGGATGAAACCGGAGTTCGGGAATAAGTGGAATCACACGAACAGCAGGTGAATTATGCACTTTTGAAACGGAGCACACTAAAAGAATTGCTTGAGGCAAGGGCAGCAATAGCCAGCAACAAAGCAAAGGCTTCCCTGATTGCAGAACTTATGGAAGGAGACAGAGCAGCAGCTGCTGCAGCACCTCCAATGGAGGAAGAACAAAATGAATTTGCAAAAGAATTCAGAATCAGAATGGCTCTATTCCCAGAGCCACCATCTGCAGAGATGGTCAGCAGGCTCTTCGCAGATGTACAGGAATATATCATGCTCGGAAGGGTGCAGAGGAATCAGCAAGCAGAAGAAAGAGCCACGACACCGGTCAATGTTCTCCCAGGGAAAGTCAAAATTCCCTACAAAGCCTTTAAAAACTTTACGGACACAGAGGGCGATATTGATGGATATTTGCAGGACTTTGAAACACTGTGCCAGCTGCATGATATCGGGCCCCAAGACCAGGTACCACTGCTGGCCGGTAGATAATCTGGCCGCGCAGCAGAAGCCTACCGGGCAGTGCCTGATGAGGACAGCAGAAACTACCAGAAGGTAAAGCAGGCCATCCTAGTCCGGTATGCCATAACCCCCGAGGCATACCGAATCCAATTCCGGGACCTGAAAAAACAAGAAAAGGACTCCCACGCAGAGTTTGCGCACCGCTTACACCGAGCAGCCACGGGGTGGATTGATGCAGCGCAAGCAACTACCCGGGAAGATCTCATTCAATTACTTTTGTTGGAACAGTTCTACCGGAGACTAACTACTGATATGCAGAACTGGGTAAGAGATCGTAAACCATGCACCTTACAAGACGCGGCCAAATTAGCGGACGAACATCAAGACACCAGGCGAGAGCAGCGCCCACCAACCAGGGTATTCCCCCAGTCGATAACCCACAGGCCTGCCTTGGCCAAAACAGCTCACCCACGATCCGGGGGAGCTAACAACCAATACCAACCTAGGTACCCCACCCGGGCACACATCAGATGCCACACCTGCAACCAACTGGGGCATGTACAACGAGAATGCCCCCAAAACAGGGCACAACCATCATGGCCCAACCAAGGCCGACCTCCTGGCACTCGGGCTGCTGTACACTGCTATCAGAATGACTCATTCACCCATCCCTCCACAGCCACCCATGTGGAGGAACCTCTAGGCACCCTCCATGAAGTTAACCCCGTCCAAGCGGTGTCCGATAATCACCAAAGCCACCGCCAAGTCGTCCACGTAGAAGGGAAGCGTATGGAGGGACTGAGAGACTCAGGGGCCACCATCACCTTGGTCCGAAACCACCGTGTCCCAAAGGACCAGCTTACGGGGGATTGTGTAGCAGTACGGGTGGCAGGGGGAGCGATCTACAAGGTTCCCACTGCCAAGATACATTTGAATTGGGGAGCGGGGTCAGGGAACGTGGAGGTGGGAATGATGCAAGACTTGCCTGCAGATGTTATTTTGGGAAATGACTTGGGGGAGCTCACCTCTGCTTTTGTTCCACGAACCACCGTACAGGAGGCCTACCCAGTCATCATCAGGCAGCAGGCCCGCACCACGGCCCCATCCAGTGACTCTGAGTCTCAGGTAAGCAATGAACCCCATAACCACACTGCCCTTCCCTGGGATGCCCCCCTAGAATTTGGTAGCGAGGTCGCTCTAGACCCGTCCCTGCAGGTTTACAAAGACCGAATAAACAAGAACCAGGCAGGCTTAGAAGGAGAGAGATATGGTTGGGATCAAGGGTTATTATACCGGTATACAGAGAAGGTAGTAGCCGTGTCTATTCCCATACCCATAAAGCAGTTAATTGTGCCTCGAAAGTATAGACAGGAGTTACTGCGCATAGCGCACGACATACCCTTATCCGGTCATTTAGGTATCAGCCGAACTAAACATCGGCTGATGCAGTACTTCTTCTGGCCAGGTATCTCCAAGGATATTAGGCAATACTGTAACACCTGTGATACCTGCCAGAGGGTAGGGAAGAGGGGAGACCGCTACAAAGCCAAACTCCATTCCCTGCCCATAATAGAAGAGCCCTTTAGTAGAGTAGCGGTGGACATAATCGGACCCCTGAAAAAACCCAGTCCCTCTGGCAAGAAGTACATCTTGACCGTAGTGGACTACGCCACCAGATACCCTGAGGCGGTGGCTCTAACGAATGTACATGCAGAGACCGTAGCGGATGCCTTTATGCAAATTTTCTCCCGCATGGGATTTCCACGGGAGATTATTTTGGATAGGGGTACCCAATTCACTGCAGAGGTCGCCCACCAGCTCTGGAAGGTCTGTGTGGTAAAATCTATCCTTAACTCACCCTACCACCCTCAGTCCAATGGTCTCTGTGAACGGTTTAATGGAACACTTGGGCAGATGATCCGGACGTTCATAGACACGCAGAAGGACTGGGAGAGGTTTTTACCCCACTTGCTGTTCGCCTATAGGGAAGTTCCCCAAGAATCCACTGGGTTTTCTCCCTTTGAATTATTGTTCGGAAGGAGGGTGAGGGGCCCTCTAGATTTAATCAGAGAGCACTGGGAGGGGGGAGTGACCACTAATGGTACCCCTGTTGTACCCTATGTGCTGGAGTTCCGGGAACGCTTAGAGGCTTTGACCCAGACCGTACGTACCAACCTCCAAGCGGCCCAGCAAAGACAACGCAGATGGTATGATAGGGGGGCCAGGGACCGCAGCTTTCAGGTTGGGCAGAAGGTGCTAATCCTACGACCCGTCCCTAATGACAAGCTGCAGGCCTCCTGGCAGGGCCCATTCAAGGTGGTAGAGCAAATCTGCGATACCACCTATGTAATTGGCCCGTGCGCTGAAGCAGGGGGCAGACGCATGCTCCATGTGAACATGCTGAAGCCTTACCACGAGCGCACAGAGGAGGTGACTGCGATTTGTGCCTCTGCCGCAGAGGATTTTGATAATTTGCCCCTTCCAGACCTACTAGAGAAAGAAGGCCAAAATGAGGATCGGGAAGCACTACAGCTAGGGGAGCGCTTAAGTCCCCAGGAGCGGGCCCAGGCCCAAAGCGTAATTGGGGAAAAAGGGGCCACCTTTTCTAACCTCCCTGGGTATATCCCGTTAGCCATCCACCGTGTAGAAACCCCAGGGCAGACACCCCTCCGTCAACCCCCTTACCGCATCCCCGAGTCTGTAAAAGAGAATATGCATAAGGAGATCAAGGACATGTTACAATTGGGGGTTATAGAACCTTCTGATAGCCCATGGGCCTCCCCAGTAGTTCGGGTGCCGAAGCGCGATGGAACTACCCGCTTCTGCGTAGACTATCGAAGGCTCAATGATAAGACAGTCTCTGATGCCTGGCCGTGGTGTGGGCCCTCAAGAAGCTGCAGCCCTATTTGTACGGACAACCATTGTCGCTACTCACAGATCACAACCCGTTGGTATGGCTGAACCGGGTGTCAGGAGACAATGCCAGGCTGCTGCGCTGGAGTTTGGCGCTGCAGCCTTTTTGACTTTACCATCCACTACCGCCTGGGAAAGCTAAATGGCAACGCTGACGGGTTATCCAGACAAACTGAACTTGAAAAGTGATCTGTGAGTACTCCTCCGGACATCCCCAAGCCGATCCGTTGGGATCAGACTGTGTATGCCGGCTTGGTTCTGGGGAGCATTGTGGCAAACCTAGCCACTTACAGAATGTCCTTGTATATATCTTGCTATTACTGCATTGCTATTCCTATCTGTGGCCAAACCAGCCACTTAAAGTGTAACCCCCCTGAATGTAATATGATGTAAAGTGTATTCCTGTGTACTGCTTGGTATCTCCTAAGGCAGGAGATGGCTATCTGTAACCCAACCCCCTCCTGCCTGGGAGTAAGGGAAGTGTATTGTGTGGAATGCAGACCCCCCTGCGGAGGTCTGTGTTTAAAGGAAACTGTAATCATTAAAGAGTTTTGACTCAGCCTGGTGAGATGCCAGTGTTTTAACCTCCAAGCTATGTGTCGTCTAGTTCTTAGGAGAAAAGGATTGTAACTACCCTATCTGCATTTTACCTGCTTCATCCTGTCTACCAGCGGAGATACCGTGGATAATACCACTACTCCGCTACATGGAACATTTCGTCGAATGGTTCACGGAATACTGTCGTTTTTGTGGCGAAATTGGTCCCTCAGGAATGAATGGCGAAATGTTCAAAACTAGAGTGGGAGCTGACAAAAGCTGAAAAATCAGAACATGGTTTCTAAACTGCCACCACTCCCTCATTTTCGAGCCCACCTACACAAATCTTATAGCAAAACGTTCAGCTATCCCTGCTGCCACTAAACATGTCCACGGCTAAGCCATAGTCCTGATAATTTTCACAATATGACCATTTGTTTGCAGCTCACGCCGTCCATTGACATTCATTGAAACTCCACTCTAGCCAGCTCAAACTTGAATGGCAATTTCTAAACTGCGACTGTGCCTTTATTTATCTTTTTTGAATTCTTTATTTTTGTTGTGCAAGATATACATAGCAATGACATACGCCACAACAGCGTGTCTGAGAATATACTTAGGTTGAACAGTGGCATGAGGAATCGCACAGTTTTATATAATTATAACAATCATCAGCTTGGCAAAGCGGTGAAGTCATTAGATTAAAGTGGAAAGGTCATCGCTTAACAGTGCTAGGTTAGCTATGCTAAAATATTTGGAAACTGTACATTTTAATTATTGTGTTGAAACTTGCTAGTCACAATTTTTAGTATATAATGAAAAGAAAACACGATAAACATGTGTCACTAAACAACAATGAGACAACAGGCTAAGCTTTAAGTACTCTGACTGACAGCATAGGAATGAGTAGCCAAGGTGAGTATCCAATACGTAAGCAGGGTTGCAGTTATTGCCTGCAGATCATTCAGTATTCTGCAACGAGCATCTTGGTGTGCTCGAGGTGACAGGTTATCAACAGATGCCACAACAGCGCCATTTCAGGATTCACCAGCATTAAACAGTGGCATGATAATTCTCACAATTTTTATATTTTTCGAGTTTAACTAAACAGTTATTTCATCAGAGTGAGATTTAGATAAAATAAAATAAGGATGCTCGGTGCCTAACACCGCTAGATCAGCTGTGCTAGTATAGGTAGACTGAGTTAGCATGTTTTGTAGTGTAGCGATAGCTGGTTACAAAGCAATGCACAGATACCTTGTGTTGTGAGTGTTTAGGCTAGGAGGCATTAGAAACACAGGCTAGTAACACATTAACGGTACCTAAACATTCTGAGTGCTGTGTGTGACAGTTAGAAGGCAATTATAGCACAGGTTAAAGTGTGTATAAAGCTGCTGTGCTTTACTGTTGGATAGGTGCTAGAATATCTGGGATCTGTAAGCTCCTGCTGACGTTTTTCCCAAATGCAAGAGAGAGAAGAAGAAGAAGAGCAAAAAAAAAAAAAAGGGGGAAAAAGACAGTTGTGTGCCTTATAAGTATTAAAGGCTGGAGAAGTAGATTCATTGATTAGAGAACAAACAGTGGCTGTGTGCGTAATACTGCAGGTGAACAAACCTAAGCATGTCAATCAGAGCAACAAGGTCCCTTAGGGTCCTCCAGGCAAGAGTCCTGCTCCAAAGGCTTGCAAACATAATAATAAGAAGGAGATGAGAGATGAAGAGTCCTCAGGGTCCTGGTTATTGATATCATCAGCTGATGCTTTGCGGGGTATTGGTGGCGCCCCGGCGTGGTACTCTATTTCTCGGGAATGTTCGATGTAGGCAGGTTGTGGTGTTGCTGAGCTTGGAGGATGCGCCCTTCGGCTCCATTTATGTGGTAACCGAGGCGTAGGTGACCGGTGTGGAGCTCCGCGGTCTGAATGGGGCACTGTTTGCTGGATCCCAGCTGTGGGTCGGGGAGGTGGGGGCACGGGGTCCTGCTTGGGAGAGTGAATCCTGTGACAGACAAAGGGTTCGTAGAAGTGCCACTGCGTCTTTTATGCTGTAGATTTGGTGTGTTGTTTCGCCGTGTTGTACCAGGACCTTGCGTGCGGACCGCCAGCGATACGGTATGTTGTTGCGCTGGAGTGTGAAGGTGAGAGGCCGAAGTGACCTGCGCCACGCCAGAGTTCCACTGGACAGGTCGGCGTAGAAGTTTAATTTTGCGTTCTCAAACTGTATGGGGGCTTTACCCCGGAAGGCGCTGAGGACCGTCAATTTGTCTGGCCCATTTTTAAAGGTAAGTATGGTGTCCCTTGTGGCCTTGTCTGGGGCCCCAGTGGGTTTTGGAATCCGGAAGAGGTCTGTGGGTGTGATGGCTTTGGCATGGTCTGGGGGCAGTATGGTGGTTAGCAGGCGCTTGATCGTGTGCGGTAAGTCAGCCTTCGGCAACCCTTCTGGAATCCCCCTGACCTTTATATTGAGTCTCTGTCTTGTGTCTTCCTGGGTCGCGAAGCGCCGTTCATACAGCATATTTTGGTTGCGCAGGTCCTGCATGTCTTTCTGCAGTGAGGCGATAGTGCGCTCCTGTTCTTGGGAGGAGTCCTCTAGTACTGTAATTCGGTCTGTCAGGCCTTGCAGCTCTCTCCTTAGTGCGGTGACATCAGCGAGGATGTTTTTTTGCAGGTCCGCTTGCAGGGTCTTTAACACCCCGGTGGTTACCAGGTCGCGTCTGGATCCTTCCTTGGTTTGCTGGGTTTTGCCCTTGGCTTTGGGTCTGGGTCTAGGAGGCATTCATCTTCGGCTCCCCCTGAGCAGTCATCTGAGAAATCCGAGCAGCCTGCGTGGAGCGCCGCCATATTGGATCCGCTCGGGCCGCATGCCTGCCGCCACATTTTCCCTATTGTGAGTCCTGGGGCTGGTTTGTCCGGTGTCTGTTTCTTGTGCTTGCATCCTATTAGTGTTTAAGGGGTCCCTGCTTTCGGTCAGTGGTTATTGGGGGTAGTATCTGCCGTTGATAAGTTTATTTTCTCAGTTTTTTCTCAGAGCTCCTGAGTTTTGCGTCCGCTTGCCTCTGCTGTTAGGCTCCGCTGTATCCTTTATTTTTAATACTTCAGAGACATACTATGCATCACAATGTAGGTCTGGGTCTTGTGATTCTCACAATATAAAGCTCTTCGCTGTCGGATTTATAGATTTTAAGATACGACCGTTTGAAGATGGCAACCGCCAAAATACTCTGACTTGTGCCAGGCTGGAGCAGCAAGTGATGTCATAGACAGTGCCTTTTGTACACCTACTTCACCTGTGAAGCACTTTAGGCAACAACGTTGCAATTAAATGTAAATACAAAAAAGAGAAGTCCTGCGCTCACTCCCATCAGTACTGGGCCGGCAGCAATGACTACAGTACACATCAGCCCCAATACATAGTAAAAACCAAAGAAAATAAAAAGTTACCTGCGCTCTCTCCTTAATCCCTATGTATATTTAGACAAATGGAGGTCATTTAGTTGCTCCAATGGCCATTGGAGGGAATGCCCACCTGCCAACGTTAAGGCAGACCCCCTAAGCGGGTCCTAACAGTGACCCTTCAGCCTGCTTCATTGAGCTTCTGGCAAAGATATCTCTAATGAGACAGTTGCAATTAAATGTGCTATATAAATGATAACAGTTACTCCGCCCACTCCAGTTATAGACTACTGGTGGGGGCAAGAACACCACACAATTTCCCCAGAAATTGTAGCTTTTCTAGTTTAATTATACATTTCTGGGAGTGTTACTGCTGTGGAGCTCTAATAGACACTCAGACACACCAACAATATGGAGCTCCTAGAAAAGAGGAACATGTGCCCAGGATATACTTGAAAACAATAAAAATCTTAATGTATCATTCCTGGTAAAATATTTTATAAATACATTTTGGATAGAAAAGTGGAAAAAAGGATCTGACCCCAATTTAGGGAATATTCCTACTAAGTAGGGGCACTTGGGAGGTATGGTGAAAGTTATACTTAATATTTTCATTATTTTGGCAAATGAAATATTGTATATTTTGCATTACAAGGCAGTGAATATATGTAATAGATTTGCACTGACTCACAGTAGTTTTTACTGTCATCTGAAACAGACCATGTAAATGTTTTGGACTTTCCTTGCCTATCTCCCTCTATCTGTTAGGTAGCGATGGAACAATCTGGAATGTGAAAATCAAAAGCAGTATGAAAGGAGCTATTTATGTTTGTGGATGTGAGGTTATAAAAATATCAACTAAGCTCTTCATGGTATATTCAGACTAGAAAGTCACAGAGATGAAAGTTAAAATGGGACCACAAAATCATGGAAAAGTAACTGCTCTTTAAAGATAGCTGACCATATTATTGCAGGAATAGGAAAAATGTGTGGAAACTATGAATCTCCGACGGATATCAGCAACATTAACCACTGCCTTGGATCAGACATCTGGAAGCCGGCCAGATGTCTAATGGCTACAGGCCACTCTTTGTCTATAGACAGCAGAGAATATTTGTTCAGGTTATGCAATCCTTTAGCAAGCAATATTAGCAAGAATGCCTGCCTATGTAAATCAGAGTGTTATAATGCTGTATATGCTTATTTATGTTACAAATCATTATTTGTCGCCACTTTAAGTAATTTATAGTGACATTAAAAAAGACATTGTTCCAATCTCATGCATTAGAAAGGAAAGCTTTGATTTCCATTATCACTTTTAAACCAGTTACAAAATTCCTTCGACTTACGTGTCTGCAAATTCCTAACAGATAAAAAATATAATTTCAACGTCACTGGTTATATTTCAAAGGTGTAACCAGAGGAGTAGGAAACATTGTCCAGATAAGGAAAATGCCATAGCCAGAACATCAGCCAGTATTCAATTCCCCCAATGAGTAACTGCTGACATGATGGGTTTTACTCACTAAATTGGAAATTGTGGAGATTTAAAAAGGCAACTACAGATTTTAGGCCTTCCATAAATTTTCATAGCACAGGAGAAACATTGATAACTAAACGTTTCAGTGTTCCAAATGAGAAACGCCAAGTAAACTTGCATGAAACATTTAACATATGTAATACTTTTTCAAACATCATTGGGTTTCTGCAAGACACCCTACTAACTGCATAAGAAAAAAACAACAAGGACCCCCAAAACCAGAAAGGACTCAAGCGACTATCACTTGTGTGTTTATCTGATTATGCTGACATTTAAATTAAATACATTTCCAATGTAGTCATTGTGAGGTTTCATAAACTATCTTTAGTAAAAAATAAAAAAATGACTGTGCAACCAGAATTGACACATTTTATTGTTTTTTTTCTAAATTCATAAAAAAATCTATTTTATTTTTTGTAAGACATTAAATCTTTGCCAAGATAGGTCTTATAATAAATAGAGTGGTGAATGATTACCATACATATTATAATTATTAGTACTGTATAATCATAGTGGATAACATCACAGTAGTACATGACCTTCATTTCCCTTTAAATCTTTGGATAATTCATCTGCTTTCCTCTGGGCATTTTTTCCCATATGGTGATCTGCTGCATTTTCAGGATTCCTCAGCCTGTCCTGACAATTCTTGCAGAGTGCACAAGAATTTCTTTTCTTAGTAATGGGGAATGAACTTTGGAACATTAACACAGAGAATTCATTTAGCCTGTACTTTTTTCTTTACACTGGTTAATGTTTTGCCACTACCAATATTTCAGTTACATTTTAGAATTATGCATGGAGGAATTTTTTTTTCGTCCTTAGGAATTCAGACATAAAAAAAATGAGTTTCAGCCGAACTGAATTTTGTATATTAGTAGAAACCAGATTAGCGAGCTACCTTCTTAGCAGCTGAAATATCAAAATAAAAACAAACACTTTTACAAATATATTTTTTCAGTTGTTTAGTAAATAGCTCCCTAATTTTGTAGAAATATGCAAATAATGGCATATTATTATTGTTAGCATTTATATAGCGCCAACATATTCCACAGTGCTGTAAAATGATAGAATGGGGATATCTGACAACAAGTAATTAACATGCAGAATATAACAGAGACAAGAGGTAAGGAATGCCCTATTCAAACAAGCTTACTACAATCTATGAAAGACCCATGGCTATAATGATGAGTGAGGCCTCATAACTCTCCATGGGGTATGGTATCTAGAGTACATATATAGTTATGAAAATAAAAGGTCTCATTCATGCTGGTTTTATAGAAAACATATATAGATAGATATAAAAATGTTTGTGCACCTACATTTGTGTTTTTTTACTGTTTGTGGGGAGTTACAATATCAGAGTTCCTTGTAGGTTGCTGCACTTATACCGTTGCCTCAGAGTCGACATTTTATGGTGACACTTATTTTTATAACTATTTGCACCATTCTAATTTGTTTGTTTTTGTATATTTAGATAGCTAGACATTTACTGAATCCAGAACAATATATAAAAAAATAATGCTTATTATGTTTTTCGTAACTAGACATGTGCGATTCGTTTCATTCCGAATGTACATTCGTACAAATTTTATGCCATTCTGACATTCGAATGCTTATGAATGTCCGAAGTCCCGAAGTTCTGAAGTGACGAAGTTTGATAGTTCAGAAATGCCGAAGCTCCGAAGTGATTCGGATTTCTGAAAAATGGCAAAACAAGAGAGAGGGAGGGGAATTTATGTGAATGATGACCGGAATTTTGACCAATAGACTAATTCCTTTTGTGCAATGACGTCATATTCTGTACGCGTCACATCGTGGCTTTCAGCGGACCCTGGCATGGGTTTGTCCCATGCGGTCTCGTGCAGTCTCTACTGCGCATGACTGCATTGGACAAATATCCTTAACAAATTATAATATAGGATAGATAAAGCAGACATGTGGAATCTGTTTCGTTCCGAATGTACATTTGTACACATTTCATGCCATTCGGATGCTTACGAATGTCCGAAGTTCCGAAGCCCCGAAGTTCCAAAGTGAAAGCCATTGGTCTGAATTGCCGAAGCAGACACATTTTTTTACTTACCCGAATTTCCAAACCGAACCAAATTTTTTGCCCATGCACATCCCTATTCGTAACCCATCTGGTTAGAACACTGGTAGCATTATGGTCTTAGAACTGGGATATCCAGATTCAAATCCCAGTCAAACTGCCTTGCTAGTAAGTGAAGTTGGGTAAGACTCCTCAATATACATATATCTACCTACATCAAATCCTCATAGATTGTCAGCTTGTTTGAACACAGCCTTCTTCAACTCTAAAATACCTCCATTCCATAACTGTAATCACTGTGGAATATGTTGGTGCTTTATAAAATCTAACAATATGTAAATATTCTGTCCTTTACACTGTCACATTGATTAAAATATTTTATGTTTCTCTATCCTTTCTCTTACACAGCAACATCAATTCACCATGCATGATGGTTGTTACTGTTTAAGCATAGAACAAAGAATAATTTTTTTTCTCTTCTAACCAAAGTTTAATCAGCAAACGCAAAAGACGCCCAAAGTTTAACCAGCAAACGCAAAAGACGCATCTAGGAAACAGAAAACATCTATTAAGATGTTGAGGTTTACAGATCCATCGTGTACCTTTAAAGTAACACTATAGAGTTAAAAACACCATCTGGTCCCCCCTTACCACTCTAAATATAGTAAAATATTTTATTCCAGTCTGCTGCTGCTGCCTGGCTGACATTATCAGAAGATGTTGTTCTGAGCCAATCACAATGCTTTCACATAGGAAAGCATTGTACTGGCTGAGACTGTCAAGGAGGCAGATCAGGGGCAGAGTCAGCACAAGCCAAACATAGTCCTGCCAATAAGCATCAATGCATCTCTATGAGGTAAGTTCAGTGTCTTCAGACAGAGGGGGGAGACACTGAATGTCAGTGTTGAACAGTGTGAGGCACTGCCCCAGGAAGTACCTCTAGTAGCCATCCGAGGATTGTCCAGTAGAGGTATCTCTAGGCTGTAGTGGGATTCAAAAATTTTAGTAACCAGTTCCGACTTTTCATGTCTCCAACTCCACAGGACTGGCTTAAGACAATGTGCTGCCTGGGTCCAAGACACCACCCCCTTCCCCGTCATGCACGCATGCACACACACACAGACACACAAGCACATCGACTCACAAATATCTATTCTGGGGGGCAAATGCATAAACGTTCTATATCTTGCCAATGAGCAGAATATACAAAAATTAGGTATACCATGCAATGAGTAATAAATACATATACTTGATATATCACGCCAATGAAAAGTAAATGCATATATAATTATATAATTGTCTACTACTAATTGTCCATAATACTGTAGCGAAAATTCACCTGATAGTATTAGTGAATTAATGCTAGGAACAATAGAGGAATGAGGTGCGGAGAGGTCCATGATCAAACTTTTTTTATAACCCAATGCCGATTGGGTTTGTTCTAAAATTGGGATATGGGGGTTGTTTGACGGAACCTATCATGAACCCGCAATTGAGTTCCACTGTGAGTAGTGTGCCTGTGATGTCGGAGTCTAAGGTGGCTGATTGGAGGTTTCTACATTCTAAAGTGCCCCCTGGGAGTGCCACTAGCCCAGTGTGGAATCCTGCCGTGAACCCTGTGGTGAGGAAATTGACCAAGTGTGGGGAGGGGTGGCTGGAGAGATAGTAGGTGAGGTTGCTAATATTAATTTTGGTGAGTCATTACTTAGGGAATAGCCGGTTGGGGCACATGGTCTTCGCATGTGCCCTGAAGCAAAGGGAGCAAACATGCAACAACCGATATGCGCTGAAGCTACAACTTCCAGAGTTTAAATTGTTGCATATCTGTGCCTTGACTAGGAAGATGATGGGCCTGCATCGTCTTTCTAGTCAAGGCACAGATATGCAACAATTTAAACTCTGGAGGTTGTATCTTCAGCGCATATCGGTTTGTCCTTGAGTACCATGTCTCATTTGTTGGGAGTGGACTCTGCTTGGCTGGTAGAGGGCAGGCTAAGCTTGGTCGGACACAGATTGGTAGAATGTGCGGTTGACGCACAAATGGCACAAGACAGAGGCTTGAGGCTAGCGAAGTGTCAAGTTGGCTCCAGTCTGAGCGTAAGTTAAATTGAATCAGTGCTGCCGTCGCCTTAGCTGACAATGATCTATTATAATCATAGAAGGAGTAGCCTCTGTACTTGTTGCCTAGACCTACCAATTTGTGGAGATATAGGTCCAGCTCCTCTCTGCGTTGGGGGGAGACTGAACAAATAATGTCCTTGTACAGGCCGAATTCTTTCACAAAGTCGGGAATGGACAGCTTCTTATTGAGCCTGGGGTCCCTGGCCTTGAGTACTACAGACACGTCCCCAAAGCAGTAAGCCTTGTTCTCAACCAAATCTTGGGACACTATAAGAAGGGAGACTAGGTTTACATCTTTCCAATCTAGTATGTCTTTCTTGATGGACTGGGGTACTAAGTGGGCGGGCATGAGTATGTGTGAGGCCGTTGGTGTCGGGTTAGAATTTGTGCTGTTACCCGGGTTGGGGATGTCTGTGGAAGTGTGGAAGGGTTAGCTGCCAGGGTGATAATGGCAACTTGGTTCTCTAGTTTTTCCAGTCTCACATTGATGAGGTTAACGGATGACAGTAGTGCTGACATGGTAGCCTGGATTCCTGATGTGTTTCCGTCATTTCCCTGTGTGCTAGTTCCCAGTTGCGGGGTGTCAGGGTTAGCATTCAATAAGCGATATAATTCCGCTTTACGAGCCGTGGCTGGATATGGTACGCCTCTTCTCCTAAGTTCATCAGCGATCTTGGGCTTGCCATCTCTATGTTCTCGACTAGGGTGCCTGGTCTGGCTGGGCTGGAGATTCTGGCAGGGGTGCTAGGTAGGGAGATATCCTCGGCTATGTCAGAAGCGTGTGACATTCTGTAACATAAATATACACATGAGTTAGGTGTAATGATTCTTTAAGGAGAAGAGTATTATCTGACGTTTGTAGAGGGTGAGATCCCTACATTATGTTAAGAGGGATGGAGGTGATCGTTTGGTGACAAGTGATCGTTTTTTGGGATTTACCCGTGATGGAGGTGGGCGGAACAGTATCCGCCTGTGCGGACAGAATAAGCAGAGTGTCATGAAACCTAGTTTATTTAACTATATTAATGATACGATGTGAGGAGGCCGTTGCCTCAGTGAAGTGTCTGGATGGACCTATTCAAGGGGCAGACTTTGATCTGTTATTAACTGGTCTCACCATGGTGGCCCTAATAACTGTTGGTCTGTCAGGTACGTGGTCTGACTGGGGGTGTGTGCTAGAGGAAATAATGGAAAAAGGAAAGAAAAATACTTACTTGTGGCCGGCAAGGTTTTGCCTGTTCTGGCCTAAAGGTTGCTTATGACAGTCTTGGCCGGAATGGTATGGCAATCAAAGATAACTGGGATGGGGCTTTGGAGACCTAGAATTAGGTAAAGTCAAAGTCATGTGCTGGTACAGGTACATGTGAGAAAATCAGCATGGGGAATGTATTACCTTGTTGTAGTGGAGCCGATGTTCGTGGACTATGGGGTACGACAGGAGGCCAAGGTAATGATGATGGTGGTGAGTATTGAAAACAAAATAATTTATTTTATTTTTTTGCAGCCCTTACTTACTTGATCTTTACTAGGGGGAGATATTCAACGAAAGTAGCAAGCCTAGATTCGGTAGTGCCTAGCTAACATAAATATGATGAATAGAATGAACGAGTTTGTATGACATTGTATGGTAATGATCCCTGTGTTACTGCCTTGCAGATGTGTGTTCCCTTAAATGTGACAAAATCCCCCCTTTCCTTTGTATTACTGCCTCTCAGGTGTGTGCCATCCCCCCCCCCCACCCCATGATACCACGGCAGTACCTCTGCATATGAGTGGTGATAGAGTGAGAGGTAAGTAGAAAGAGACACCGGTGTGACTGGCATTTACCCAGGGGGGAATGTATCGTGGTGGTCAGCGTGTGCCTAAACCACTCCCCCCCGACACGTGATTGGTGGACTGTGAAAACCCGGAAGAACCTATGTGCCGGGTAAGAGGTGACTTGCCACGTGGGGGGAGCGGTACTCATGTGGCACGGTAGTACTCGTGGTCCGGGTGCGCCGCCGTGAGCATAGGCGGGAAGCGACTGCAGGACCTGAATGCGGCTGGCTGAAACACCGTCGGGTATGAGTGCCCTCCGAACAAATCCCCTAGTAAACGTATATGTGATTTTTTTGGGTAATATTAAATCTGGTCATAATTATGCACTAGTATAGTTATACACCTGAAGCATTTTATGAAGGTACTTGGTTTAAGCTTTGTCTTTTTGTATATATGGTTAGATTGCACTATTAAATCTAATAATATTGGTTAATATCACTGCCACGCACTTACATTGTAATTGTCACTTTACACACTGTATCCATTTCTTATGGGTATTACATATACCATCTATTTAGCACAATGCTTATTTTTGCACTTATGTAATTTTCTCAGCACAGGCCACTTTAAATCATAGTATATATTGATACTCTTTCTTTTGTAAAGGTATTTCTAATTTTTGAACATTTTGGCATGTAAATGCCATCTTCTGATATTGTTCATTGCATTTATTAGCAATTCTACAAGTCACTGTTATTTCATCATAAGCACACTTATTCACATCGATATAAACAGTAAAAAAAAAATTTAGTTTATGACATTATTCACTTCATTACATCATTAACTCTTTTTAACAATATAGCACCTTAATATTTTAAATTTAAGAAGGTGGTTCAACTACAGTGTACTTTCAAGCCCTATGATATACATTATCAGGTGTTCTCAATTAATATATATGCTGCAACATTTTGGGCAACTATTTATGTATGTACCAGATTATGTATGTATTTATTATTAAAGGACCACTCTAGGCACCCAGACCACTTCAGCTTAATGAAGTGGTCTGGGTGCCAGGTCCTTCTAGGGTTAACCCATTTTTTCATAAACATAGCAGTTTCAGAGAAACTGCTATATTTATGAATGGGTTAAGCCTTCCCCTATTTCCTCTAGTGGCTGTCTCATTGACAGCTACTAGAGGCGCTTGCGTGCTTCTCACTGTGATTTTCACAGTGAGAGCACGCAAGCGTCCATAGGAAAGCATTGTAAATGCTTTCCTATGCGACGGGCTGAATGCGCGCGCAGCTCTTGCCGCGCGTGCGCATTCAGCCGGCGGGGCGGATCGGAGGCGGAGAGGAGGCAGAGAGCTCTCCGCCCAGCGCTGGAAAAAGGTACGTTTTACCCCTTTCCCCCTTCCAGAGCCGGGCGGGAGGGGGTCCCTGAGGGTGGGGGCCCCCTCAGGGCACTATAGTGCCAGGAAAACGAGTATGTTTTCCTGGCACTATAGTGGTCCTTTAATTAATCCTTTTATTTATTCATGTGTTTTTTTTTGTCCGGCCATTGGATGGGCCCGGCTGGTTCCGGGTCCTTTGAATGCATTGTAGAGCGTGTTTTACTGTCTCTATGGAGACGTTTACTAGGGGATTTGTTTATTCGGCTGACGTCATTACGGCGTCCGACGTGCGTGCCAACGTCGGGTGGGTGGACGCGCCTTCAGTGAGCGGGCCTTTCACCCGTCATCTGCCGCTCAGTTTAGCATTGCCTGGTAACTAAGGCAACATTTCCTGTATTACAATTATCCCCTTTGATTGCATAGGTACTGTTTGTACTGTGCGCACTGTGTTCGATAGGGTGGGCGCAGGCATCAGCTGTGGTGAGTCTTTCAATTTTCTTTTATGATATATAAGCAATTGCCAGTATATGTATTGTAGTATTTTTGTTTTTCTGATCATGAGGAAAGCCCAGATTGGGGCTGAAACGTTGATCATTTTAATGGATTTATAATAAAACATTTAGAATTTTAAGAAGTCCGAGGAGTGCAGCCATCAACATTGTGGTTTCTATAGCATGCTTGTCAGCTGGCTTATGCACCAGGCAATACCTAAGGAATACGTCAGTGCAAGGACAAATTTAGTTTTTTACATATATGTATATATATTGTTATCAAAATACACTTAAAATAAAATTATATATATCTATATATATTTAAATATATAAAAATAAATAAAAAATATTTTATATAGATATAATTACATAAATATACACATAGGATTTAAATTCTATGTGTATATTTATGTAATTGTTTAACATAACTAATTAATTTTATTAATTATAATTTGAGGGACCAGTCTGACAACCAAGGCAGCAAGTCCAGAGAATTTAATTTGCAAGTCCTATGTTTTTCCCTGTTAACTTTCCAAAACACCATAAAACCTGGACATGGGGGAGTACTTTTGTACTTGGGAGACTACGCTAATCCCAAATATGAGTGTTATAAAACCGTAAAGCTTATCACAACGATGATATCACCAGTAAAAGTGTAGTTTTTGTCTACAAAATGCAATAAACAAATATGAACGCTAACTTTTGTCAGCTTTTGTGACTAAGTGGCTACTAAAAAAGACTGGACAAAACCCATTTTGAATACCGTGGATTGTCTACTTTTTCATTTGGTATGCCATCATGGGGTTAATTTTCATTCCTGGGCTACCATATGGTCTCAAAGGTAACATAGGCCCAGCAAACCAATCTGGCAAATTTCAATAGAAAAGGGGAAAACCCTATATTTAACCCCTGTAAGTTTCCAAAAACATATAAAACCTGTACATGGGGGGTACTGTGGTACTTGTGAGACATTGCTGAATACAAATATGTGCACTTTAGTTCAGTAAAATCTAACAGTATTATGACATTCACAGTTAAAATGTCATGCAGAATATATAAATTAGGGATACAAAATTAAAGCCCAAAGTGTGGGTGCACCTAATATGAAAGAGGTGAATTATGGTTGAACAACAGATGGTGCAAATTCAAGGTTTTGTTTACGTTTTGTTTTAAACACAACTTGTTCAATTGGCTCTGTCTTTAATTAATGGGTTAAGATTTTGAAATGGTTAAACTTTTAAAATCATTTTTTTCAACATATTGCAATATTAAAACATATATCATATATAAAAATATATCAAAGTATAATAAAATTAAAATATTGTTCATATTATTTAAGCATTTTAAATAGTTATCCAAAAATGTTAACTCTATTGGAAAGCTTATCCAACATTATTAAATTAAGACCTAGGCTGTTTTATGTCAGTAGTTGGTTAAGCATTTATACTCAGCCATTCTATCTGTAATTGGGTGTGGCAGACCGCCAGGCACCCCGACTAGGTACCTCCAAAATGTGACAGACTGCCTGTAATTGCGAGCACCATTAGCACCGCACTGGAACACCATAGCCACAGCAGACCCTTAGCTGCCGCAGCATGGATGGGGCCTCGCCATCCTCCACTCACCCTGGATCCAAGTCAGGGATCCAGCTTCCAGTGGGTAGACCTCTCCTACTCCAGAGAGTATAGCAGGATAGCTCTTACAAGAGCTAGTGATTATAATCCCAGGGACTATAAGGAGTATAGCAATCCCCAGAGTGAATATAGCTGTTTCCTCCACACATAAGATGAGACTCTATGTTGAGGGTGAAGAGGAACTGTTTAATGGCAGCCACAAGTCCCACAGCTGGTCTTATTTGCAACTCCCCATGCAAGGGGTTTCCGGATACATACTCCAGGGGCATTCCCCTTTTGGACCTGAGAGGGGACTGTGACAAAGTACACACTGTAATTACATTGGCTCTCAGGTCCAAGGCACTCCCACACAAAACAGGATAATCCCTTCCCTGTACCTGAGAGATAATTGAGTCAAGAACTGTACTAGCCTCAATTATCTCCAGGCACAGAAAACATATATTTAACAACATCACAAAAATACCCCCAAAACACATGGAAATCCCACAAAAGTCACATCCCCTGATAGCCCCGATCTGGGGGACCAACATATCCAAAAATCACCCAGATCGGTTCAGGGGCTTTTGATTTCCATGGAAGTCATAATTTTAAACAACCGTGCACATAGTCCTATGCCCAAAACATTTCCAAGGAATCAGGGTTAATGGTCGATCTCTCTTTCTGGAGTACAAAAGTACATAAATCACCTGAATGGAGCCTTTTAAAGTGCATTGGGCAAGGTAAAATTGCAAGGCCCATAGTCCTGATTCAGGAGGCTGGCAAGCAGGCTCCTCCTGTGGCGAGGTTCAGTTTGCCACACTGGGAATTTGATCCAATCTTTAAATGCACTTTAAGAATATTGCCTCAAAGTATTTGTCAGGCACATATTAGCTGATCTTTAAGAATTTCAACAATGTCATATTATAAAGGATCTTAATATGTTTGGCTTGAAGTAGAGACGAGACGGGGAGATATAACAGAAACATTTAAAGGAACACTATATGGTCAATAAAACAAACATGTATATGTAAAACCATCTAGTCACCATGCCCTTCCCCCCGGGCACCCTAAATATAGCAAAATCCTACCTTTATTTCAGTCTTTTGGTGCTGGCTCTGCCACTGATATACATACTTGGCTGACAATCATCAGAAGTAGTGTTCTGAGCGAATCACAATGATTCCCATAGGAGATTATCAAGGAGGCAGATAAGGGGCAGAGCCAGCACAAGCCAAACACAGTCCTTGCCAATCAGCATCTTCTTATAGAGATGCATTGAATCAATGCATCTTTATCAGCAAAGTTCAGTGTCTCCATGCAGAGGGTGGAGACATTGAATGGCAGTGATGCACACTGTGCAGCACTTCCCCAGGAATCACCTCTAGTAACTATCTGAGGAGTGGCCACTGCAGGTATTCCTAGGCTGTGATGTAAACATTTCATTTTCTCTAGAAAGTGTTTACTGGAAAAAGCCTGAAGGGAACAATTATACTCACCAGAACAAATACAATAAGCTGTAGTTGTTCTGGTGACTATAGTGCCCCTTGAAATACATAAAAGGAATAATACAGTGAAAAAAGAGCGTATACTTAAATGAAGAAAAACTACTGCAACAAGAGGACATTTTCTTAAATTAGAGGCTTGAAGGTTTAAAAATAATATCAGGAAATATTACTTTAATGAGATTGTAGTGGATGCATGGAATAGCCTTCCAGCTGAAGTGGTAGAGGTTAACACAGTCAGGGAGTTTACACATGTGTAGGATAGGCATAAGGCTATCCTAGATATAAGATAAGGACAGAGACTAATGAAAGTATTTAGAAAATTGTGCAGACTACATGGGCCAAATGGTTCTTATCTGTTGTCACATTCTATGTTTCTATAAGTTTATCCCCTTAACTGCTAATCATGTGTGAATGCCAATACCAATGCAATTAAAATTATGTTAGAGATGAACTCTGCTACATTTCTTTGCACTCAGCTCCAGTGCTGGTCCTCTCATGACACAGAAAAAGATTTCTCTGCTAGAACTTTGATTAGTCCTACGACCTTGTAAAACTGTATATGACATTACCAGAGCCACACAGTACAATGGTAGCATATTGTCTCACTGTGTGCAAAGCTGTAAAGCTTATTACCAGCATTAGGGCAATCTCTAGAGCAGGTATTCCCAATTAATTTTTCCAGTGGAACCCTTGGACATAGTGTATCAACATCGTGGAACACATACACACAGGCATTTGTGTGGGCCGTGGCACACTGAAACGCGGCAAGGGCCATCTTGGCTTGGGCCCCGTGCACAAGGTTGGTTTTTTTTGGGGGGGGGGGAGTTTAACCCCTGCATTGTCATTCCGTGTATAAAACAATTTCCAATTTTAGACTAAAAAAATTTAGAAAAAAATATACTCTTATACATGGAAAAATACTGTTGCTGTTGATGCAACAGAAAAATACTTTTGCTGTTGATGCAACAGAAGGCCAAAAAAAACACAGTTTGAAGCTCTTTCCAATTTTGCAACAAACTTCTAAACGCAGAATGGCAGTCAGATCTCTCTTCACCACACATATTAAAAATGATGTCCCAGAATATTATGTTTTTGCAAGTATTCATTATCAGTATTGAATCTTTGAACATCATTCATAAAGGGTACTGAATCAGTCAAACTAAAATCATCTCTTCCAAGCTTCATGACAAGAATTGCATCAATTAATCAAGTGGAGGAAATTACCACAATCAATCATTTAATGGTAACAGGTCTATCAAAGATCAAAAAAGTGCTAAAATTACTGTTATTGAAAACATTTTACAGTAAGTAAAGGAAATCACTAATTCTCCCCATACACCACGATACTATTAAAGGATCACTATAGTGTCAGGAAAACAAACTCATTTTTCTGACACTATATAACCCTTAGGTCCCACCCTCCCTCAGGGCCCCCCTCCCTTGGCGTTAAAACCCCTTTAGTTACTTACTTTAAGCCAGCACCGGGCTCCCTCAGTGCTAGTGACCTCTCCTCCCAATCCGACTTCAGCTGCCGAGTGGAGCAGAATGCGCATGCGCGGCAAGAGCCGTGCATGCATTCAAACAGTCCATAGGAAAGCATTTCTCAATGCTTTCCTACGGATTTTCTGCACGCTGAATGCGATTTTCGCATCAAGCGTTGCAGAAGCGCCTCTAGCGGCTGTCAGGAAGACAGCCACTAGTGGCTGGATTAACCCTGCAATGTAAACATAGCAGTTTCTCTGAAACTGCTTTGTTTACAGCTAAAGGGTTAAAACCTGGGGGACCTGGCACCCAGACCACTTCATTGAGCTGAAGTGGTCTGGGTGATGATAGTGTCCCTTTAACTATGTTGCATATTACTATTCTGATATTTTTTTGTATACACAAGGGAGCTTTACTGTTTTTAGTGCTTATAACTAAACTTTTTTTTAAAACCACCTAGAATGTTTATACATACAATATAAGGTGGAGTCTGTTCTTATTATAACAGGTAATCAGTAATTCTAAAAGCAAAAAGAAATAAAACACATAATAGTGCAATATTGTCTATAAAATATAGAAAGTATGGTGAGATAGGAGGAATATCACTCGCAAATAAAGAGCCTCTAGATAGGGCTACATTTTCCAGTATTGTGGGATATAAGGTTCCCACTGCCTTCTTTATATAGCTGGTAGCCAAGTATGCTTCTCAGGGACAGGTATGTGGTTCCAAAGTGCTTTATTGTAAAGTTCACAATAGTAGTAAAACAAAGATAAAAAATATATAAAAGTACAAGACCTTACAAAATTGAAGGTGAATGATGGGTTGAGTCTCTGGTGCAAAACTCGTTTCGCCTCATTCAGAGGCTTCATCAGTTGCTGTAGGATGTGTAAAGATTGTCCTTTTTAAACCATCCATAATGAGAGCTCATTTAGAACTGGTGGTCCTGGCATCCGGGAGTCACTTCCGTTTTCGGGTAGTTGCGTTCCCTCAGTGGAACGCAAACGTCATCATTATGCGTATGTTCGGGCGGGACTTCCGCCTTGCGTTCTACCAGTGGAACGCATAGATCGCGATTGTTTTTCTTCATCAATAGAGCACATCCTTTCTATATTTTATAGACAATATTGTATTATTATGTGTTTTATTTCTTTTTGCTTTTAGAATTACTGATTACCTGTTATAATAAGAAGAGACTCCACCTTATATTGTATGTATTTGTATTTGTTGTGAGGTGTAAGGGATACTCACTAAGGTGTTTTGAGGACTTTTTATTGTATTTCATTGTGTGTCACACTGTAATACTATTATATTGCATTCCACCTGGAATGTTTGTTTATAATTAACTTTCAAAAAAGACACATTTGATTCCTTTCCTCCTATCTTGTGTTTACATAGGTTTAATATATGTTGCACCGGTCAACCACAACATTAAAACCACCTGCCTGATATTGTGCCCAATATTGTGTAGGTCCCCCTCGTGCTGCCAGAACAATTCTGATGTGTCAAGGCATGGACTCCACAAGACCTCTGAACGTGTCCTGTGGTATCTGACACCAATACATTAGCAGCAGATACTTTAAGTCCAGCAAGTTGCGAGGTTGAGCCTTTATGGATTGTTTTTCTTATTCCAGCACATCTCACAGATGCTCAAGTGGATTGCGATCTGGGAAATTTATAGGCCATAACAACTCCTTGATCTCTGTGATTTTCCTCAAACCATACCTGAACAATGTTTGCTAAAAGAGTCTACTGACATCAGGGAACACCTTTGCCATATAGGGTTGTGCATGGTCTGCAGCAAACTCTAGGTAGGTAGTACGTGTCAAAGTAACATTCACATGAATGCCAGGACCCAAGGGTTCCCAGCAGAACATTGTGGAAAATGTTGGTGCTATATGGATTATAATAATAATATGAACACATAAAATACACCTATATCATATTTTAAGAAGTATATGCCTGTGTTTTCATTTAACTTTTTTGTTTTTTGTTTTTTAAGGTTTATATTATTTTTCAGTTTTGTAATCCGAATAATATATAAATATTAAATGCACAGCTGTTCATTAGTCAGTAAAAAGATATATGACTAATAAACAGTAAGCTACATTTTTGAAATATGACTAATATCTAGCCTATTATATTTTTCTGCTTGCTTTAGGTTTCCTATAGCAACAGGGCCAGATTAAGAGCCCAGTGGGCCTAGTGCTGACAATTATGATGGGGCCTAATTACAGAATCTTATCGACCAAAAACACTAAAACAGTCATACCTCTCAAGCGTCATGTATATGATGGATTTTGTTTTGGAGGGAAACTCAAAGGATGCAGCTATAAGAAAACACATACTCTATGCTAATCTCTTTATCTAATTTATGCTTTCATCTTTCAAGTAAATCCATACCCCCTAACAGCAGTGTCCAGTGAAGCAGGAAGTCAATGGGCGGGGTAAAAGGGTGGGTCACTGATGCGAATCACGTGACCAGAACTGCCAAAAGGGGCAAACATGCCCAAAAAGGGGGCATGTCTGTCCAAAGAATTGGAAGTCCAGCCTGACATCAGTGTCCCTATGTATCACAGTGTCAGTGTCCCCATGTCGCCCCTGTCCCCTAGTCTCCCAGTGTATGTGTTAACATTTCTCCCAGTGTCCCCATGTCTCAGTGTGTCCTGTGTCACTAGGATGGGGACACAGTGAGACATGGGGACACTGAGAGACCCGGGGACACTGAGACACTTGGGGACACAGAGACACTTGGGGACACTGGGAGACATGGGGGCACTGAGACACTTGGGGACACTGGGAGACATGGGGGCACTTGTGGATACAGACATGGGAACACTGGGAGACATGGAGACACTGGGAGATATGGGGACACTGAAATATTTGGGGACACTGGGAGAAATGGGGTCACAGACACTAGGGACATAGAGACATGGGGTCACAGGCATTTGGGGAAACTAAGACACTAGGGACACTGAGAAACATGGAAACACAGACACTTGGAGACTAGGGGACACTGGGAGACACGGGGACACTGAGACATGGGGGCACTTGTGGACATAGACATGGGGACACTGAGACATTTGGGGACACTGGGAGACATGGGGACACTAGGGACACAGAGACATGGAGACACAGACACTGGGAGACATGGGGAAACTGAGACACTAGGGACACTGGCTGGGAGACATGGGGACACTGGGAGACATGGAGACACTGTGTCCCTAGTGTCTTCATGTCCCAATGTGTCTCCTTATGTCTCACAGCATCCCCATGTGTCTCAGCATCCCCATGTCTCACAGTGTCCCCTAGTGTCTCAGTGTCCCCATGTTTCCCAGTGTCCCCAAGTGTCTGTGTCCCCACATCTCCCAGTGTCCCCTAGTGTCTCAGTGTCCCACATGTGTCCCCTAGTGTCTCAGTGTCCCCATGTCTCCCTGCTGCCTTTCCCCCCATCCTTCACATACCTGAGCTGTATGTCTGTCTCTGCAGGCTGGGAGCTGCTGTCTGGACTCTCAGTGCTGTGTAGCTGCTCCCCTGCGGATCAGTGAGTAGAGAGATGCAGGGAGATGCTGTAACTTCCTATCCCGGCCTCTCTCCATACACATTGACCTCTACTGGCCGGTGCTGGTATTGCAGAGTAATCCCCGTTTATACTGAGGAAAATATTTGCATTTGTATTGCCGGTATTACTGCGATACCGTCACGGCCAGACAGCCTCAAATACCAGCTGTGCCTTAAAATACCAGTCAGGTGGCAAACCTAAGAGTAGTGTGTAAAAAAAAATAAAAACATTTAATGGGCCTATTTCATGGGCCTGGGCCTGGGCCTGGAGCTGCAGCTCCATCAGCCCCTATGTTAATCCGGCCCTGTATAACAGTAAGAAAATCCATGCTGTGTAATGCCCATAGTATTTCACATTAGTGGAATTGAATTAGAAAACAGTAAACTTATGCACAGCGATAAAATTTGGTTGGTCAAAGAGGAAGGCAATTACCTAGAGCACCTGCCTTGCAAACACTTCTCAAAGATCTGTAATATAGCTCAGGGATAGGCAACCTTTGGAACTCTAGATGTTTTGGACTACATTCCCCATAATCCTCTTCCACCCATAATGCTGGCAAAGCATCATGGGAGATGTCGGCCAAAACATCTGGAGTGCCAAAGGTTGCCTATGCCTGATATAGCTCATTGATAGGTCTGTGATTAGACAGCCACAGAAAGTCTGTGCTGGGAAAGAAGGGGAGGACTTGCTGTAACTGTAGATACTAGATTTTCAGATATTGCAAACCAATATTTTATATACCACCAAAGAAAACATGCAAAGCGAATGGCATCCGTATTTTCTTTGTTGGAATATCTACTAAGTTTTATTTTTTTTTATTTTTTTTTTAACGAAGTGTTCTTTTAAATCACCAACACCTCTAGAAAAATCCCAGGTCCAGATTTATTCTCCTTACTATAAAAACGTTCTGAAAATCTTAGTTATTCATTTTGTTAAGATGTTCAAATCTCTATAACTATTTGTGACTGTAAACTGTAGTCCGTGCACCCCCTTAGTTTACTTAGATTCTGCCCCTCTGTGTATTCTCCAGGGTCTCTGTAGAAAAGACTAACTAATTTCTAACTCTCACTAAGTCTATGTGAAATATAGTATTTCCGTCCATTATCAATGCTCCATGTTAAAGTTGTTCTACGACCTTGATATTGAATAATGTATTTATAAATTCATGTTATTAACAATTACTTTTCATTTTATAATTGAGATACTGCTATGATGAGATTCCTTCGCTCATGTTTGTTTCCATGATAAATATAACTGGAAAATTGTTCCCTGGCTTCAAAACAAAATACCTTTTGTGTTCTTGGGTTTTTCCCAGCTGCTAATGCTTGCTCTGCATCTTTTGGAAGATTACATGTTGTCAGCAAACTTTTAAAATAGTGTTTAATACCATGTATGTATGACGTTGCTCTTGTCTACCTGAAATGAAAACATGTTTATGTCGTCTAATAAAAAAAAGGACACAATCATTCAATGCATTTATTTTACGTTAGTAAATTATTTTGCAATAATGGGGGAGATTTATCATAGTGTTGCTAATACTTTTGCGTCTAATTTACTGCAGATTTTTTATTAAATCTATTGACTTTTTTGAGCCCTAACCATCATTTTTTAATATACACCATTTTGTTTTAACACGGATTGATCTTTTACAATTTGGAAAAAAAGCAACTTTTCAAGTCAACTAAAAATGTTTTTTAAAGCGGCATTGTTACCCCTACCCCCATGAAAAATTACTATTGAATGAGTAATGAATAAATGAAATACATATTTTGATTGGGTTGGAATTTCACTGAACGTAGTCCCTACTTTGTCTATGTACAGTTGTGGAACTAAAATAGAGAGGGCCCTGTTGCAAGAATTTATTGAGGGCCTCGCTATTGTAAGGATAAAAAAGAATTTAGATCACCACCTGTCATATAACTCCCACAATTCTTTTTCTGTATCTACAATTTGCCCATTGTTGCATGGTTGTATTTAGCACTGAGCAGTGTTTGTATGTTTGAATGTAGGCATGCTTTTGACCCCGGTGAAAGTCACCCTCCTGAAACAGGAGGGTGTCTTAAACATTTTGTGTATGTGTGTGTCTGTCTGTGTGTATGTGTGTGTCTGTGTCTCTGTATGTGTCTGTGTGTGTGTGTGTGTGTGTGTGTGTGTGTCTGTATGTGTGTGTGTGTCTGTCTCAGGTACAGACTCAGATACAGACAAGTAAAAACATAGACACACACACTAACACATGGAAGTACATAGAAACAAACATTAACACATACAAATGCACACAGTGACACACATGCAGATACACAATGAAACTCATAAAAATTCTGACGCACATATAGGTACACAGAGGCACACATACAGACACACACACACACAGACACACAGATAGCTGCAGTAACACACATACACACAGATACACATACAGACACACATATAGATACACAGGCACAGATAAATACACATACAGGCAAAATGTACACATTTTAAGGCCACCCTCCAGTTGCCTACCTTTTGGGTGCAGTAGAGTGGCTTCCCTGGGGTCCAGTCAGTTGGCATTCTTCTGCTATCTGATTGAAATATTTAGATAGATTTCAGCAAAGTTCTATAAGAGTGTGATTTCTACTGAAATTGTTACTTTTATAAACTATCCAAAAAATTACAAACAACATACACATAAAGCATTTCAGCAAGTGTTTTTTTTTTAACTTTGTCTCTGTATTTCTCTTCTGCCTGATGGTCATAGACTCAGGGCAGCTCCTAAGTGTTAATCCTGGTGGAATTGGCTGTGTCTATGGAGGATCTCATGGTGGATGACCCGGACATCCTGCCTGGTATTGTCACTACCGGCCAGACTGGAAGAGAAGGCCACAGAGATCCAGGGAGCGCGGATCTGTGCCGACTATCGCAGCGTCCTCACTGCACCACTGGATCCGGAACTCTACGTTGTATGTGTGCTGACTTCATCCAGCACATGACTTTGCACCACACCACTACTTTTTCTCACCAGACCAGGGAAAAGATGCAAGGAAGGCATTGACCACCTGGTCCTTCTACCACTTTATGTAAGGGACATAGAAAGTCCTGCCACAGTTGGTCCACTGAAAACCTGCTGCATTCTGGCGAGGACCTCATCAAACGATGCCGAGCCGTGGGATCAACTGTAAGCCTCATGTACCATCATAAGTGCCTCTCTGGAAACTTCTCAGCACCTCTATCTCTGTTGAGTCTTCTCTCCACAGTTTGCAGTCCAGCATGAAAACCAATAGAACCCTCAGTTTTTCATTCCATTCAGATCAGTGGTGCTACCTTCAACTTAGTTCCTGAAGCCTACTGCCTTGTGAGCATTTTGGGAGTTTCAAAAACATGAAAGAGAAAAGGGACAAGGAGTTTCTAGAGTAGCAGATAGTTATAAATGGGATTAACCTATTATGTGAGAGTTAAAACATAACTTTTAATAAATATAATAAATAAAATCTGTGACGGAACGCCGTCACTGAGTGCCATATCCGCATGTGCCCACTGCTTATTCATGTGTTTCCCCTTTGTTTCCCTGTGTGTTTCATGTACTATGCTCTGTTTCCCATTCGGAAAAGGGGACCACCTCTGTACCACATTTGAATGTTCACACCAATCAATTAGAACGTTCACACCTATAATATACATGCAAAATCGCAAGGTAAGTAACTACTGAGTGCTCCCCTGGGTGGCCGCCATTTCATATAGACAAACGCCAAACAGGGGGAGCATTCGTATCCCGAAAGAAGATGCTTCCCTTGCGGGGTCTTCGCACCAGAACTCCATGAACAGGTCCCTGAGGTTGGTGGGGACACTTTTGGGGTACTGACTTTTCTGTTAGCCCTATCTACTCCTAAAAGAGCCTAATCACTGTTCGGGCTAGTGACTGCCCAAAGAGCGCTCTCTCTGGTGCTACCTACATGGAGATATCCACCCTAGAGAGAGACGCGAACCCAGCAGAGAATCCCGGGAACTGTGAGTTGGCCTCACAGCAACAGAGTCCAGCTGGCCATCTGGAAGTCCGTGCCGGCCAATAGGAGAAGGGCCGCCATTCAAACTGGTTTCGAGCCATTTCTCCTGATTGGCCGCCGAAACACCTCCACGCCCAGAGCGCTGATTGGCACAATTTGGTCCCCGCTACTTGCAGGGATCCTAGTTGGGACCCGTGGCTATCCAGGGATGTATATTTTATATGTGTACTCCTTTTGCTTCCCAGGGTGTGGAGCCCCCTATGTTTCCCCTATGTATGTAATGTGTCCTTTTGTCTGGTATCTCCCAGAGCGGGAGATGGTTATCTGTAAACCATCCCCCTCCATCCTGAGACAGAGGAATTTGTACTGAATAGTATGGAGACCCCCTGCGGGGTTCTGTGTATAAATTAAGCTGGACCAATAAAGCATTGAATGTGTTGTACCTCCAGAACTATGTGTCGTCCAGTTACTGGGGGGAGGGAAGGGCAGGTTAATCACTGTTCCAGCTCATAGAAGATACAGCGGGGAAAGTTCTTGTAAGGACTAAGAACCACCCAGGGCTTTGTGTCGTCCAGCCCCTGGGAGCGCATAGAGCTAGAGGTGCTAAAGGTGAGATCATGTAAGGGACAGCTAAGAGAGGGCTTGGATGATAGAGAGAGCTGAAGCATTTTACAGAGACATGTACTGTGTGGGTATCTGTATTGCAGCTCTGTGTAATCCATTACTTTGAACCTGGCTGTGTGGGGTAGTTATGAGTATCTCGCTATTTTGCCCAGCTCTGTGTATTATTTATCTGCATTTTACTCAGCTCCACCGGTTGTATGGGAACTCTGTAGTTTACTCAGCTCTTTGTATTGTAGAGGTTTATTTGTGTTGTGTCCAGCTCTGTGTATTTTTTTTGTCTCTGTTTGTGGTATGGTTATCTCAGTACTGTACTCAGCTCTGCATTTTATAGATATCTTTATGTTCTGCCAAGTTTGTTTTATTGCATGAGCATCTCTGTATTATGCTCAACTCTATATACAATGCCTTGCAAAAGTATTCACCCCCCTTGTAATTTTTAGTGTTTTGTTGCCTTACAACCTGGAATTAACATGGATTGTTTGAGGATTTGCATCATTTAATTTACAGAACATGCCCACAACTTTGAAGATTTTTTTTATTTTTTTATTGTGAAGCAAACAACAAATAGGACTAAATAACAGAAAAAGTAAATGTGCATAACTATTCACCCCTCTAAAGTCAGTACTTTGTAGAGCAACCTTTTGTGGCAATCACAGCTCCAAGTCACTTTCGATAAGTCTCTACGAGCTTGCCACAACTTACCACTGGGATTTTTGCCCATTCCTCCATGCAAAAATGCTCCAGCTCCTTCAAGTTTGATGGTTTGCGCTTGTGAACAGCAATCTTTAAGTCTGACCACAGATTTTCTATTGATTTGAGGTCTGAGCTTTGACTAGGCCATTCCAACACATTTACATGTTTCTCCTTAAACCACTCAAGTGTTGCTTTAGCAGTGTGTTTGGGGTCATTATCCTGCTGGAAGGTGAACCTCCGTCCTAGCCTCAAATCACGCACAGAGTGGTACTGGTTTTGCTCAAGAATATCCCTGTATTTAGCACCATCTTTCCCTCAACTCTGACCAGTTTCCCAGTCCCCACATCATGATGCTGCCACCACCATGTTTCACAGTGGGGATGGTGTTCTTTGGGTGATGTGATGTGTTGGGTTTGCGCCAGACATAGCATTTTCTTTGATTTCAGAAAAGCTCAATTTTAGTCTCATCAGACCAGAGCACATTATTCCATACATTTTGGGAGTCTCCCACATGCCTTTTCGCCATTTTGTTTTTTGCTGAAAGTAATGGCTTTCTTCTGGCCACTCTGCCATAAAGCCCAACTCTATGGAGCGTACGGCTTATTGTCATCCTATGTACAGATACTCCAGTCTCTGCTGTGGAACTCTGCAGCTCCTCCATGGTTACCTTAGGTCTCTGTGCTGCCTCTCTGATTAATGCCCTCCTTGCCCGGTCCGTGAGTTTTGGTGGGCGGCCGTCTCTTGGCAGGTTTGCTGTTGTGCCATGTTCTTTCCATTTGGTTATGATAGATTCGATGGTGCTCCTGGGGATCATCAAAGATTTGGATATTTTTTTTATAACCTAACCCTGACTTGTACTTCTCAACAACATTGTCCCTTACTTGTTTGGAGAGTTCGTTGGTCTTCATGGCAGTGTTTGGTTAGTGGTGCCTCTTGCTTAGGTGTTGGACCCTCGGGGGCCTTTCAAAAAAGATGTGAATATGTAATGACAGATCATGTGACGCTTAGATTGCACACAGGTGGACATCATTTTACTAATTATGTGACTTCTGAAGGTAATTGGTTGCACCAGAGCTTTTTATGGGCTTCATAACAAAGAGGGTGAATACATACGCACATGCCACTTTTCTGTTTTCTATTTCTAAAAAATAGTTTTATGTATATATTTTTCTCATTTCACTTCACCAACTTAGACTATTGTGTTCTGATCCATCACATAAAATTCAGATTAATAAAACATTGAACTTAAGGCTGTAATGTAACAAAATAGGTAAAAAGTCAAGGGGGGTGAATACTTTTGCAAGGCACTGTAAATGTATGAAGATCTCTGTATTGTACTGTACTGTAAATGTATTGTATAGGAAAGACTAAAATTCTGGGGCAGGTCTCCTGCGCCCCACCATTCAAAAACTTCACCAGCTGATATTGAGTATACATCCATAGCAGGGGACTATAGCTTATTGTTGTAAAGATATAAAAAAAAGATGTCTACGTTCATAATCTGTACAAAAATTAAACAATAGTCAATTATGATATTACACATTTTTACAATCGTGTAGGCATTCTTTGCTAACAAATACGGTATTGTATAATAAAAATGGTTTGTAAATTGTAAAGCTCAAGGTTTTTTCCCTGTATTATGCAGAAAAAACACTCCTCTCTAGTGTTCCTATTTTAGAGGAACAGTCCTAATTTTGGTCCCAAATCTCTCTGTCTCTCCTCTTTTCCATCCTCCATGTCCCTCTTTTCTAGGAGCTCCATATTGTTGGCGTGTGTCTGAGTGTATAACAGAGCTCCACAGCAATAATGCTCACAGTAATGTGTCTTTAAACTACAATTAATGTGTTTAGTAACCACTCTGTGTAATTAAGATACATTGTTCTTGTTTTAAATTACTTTTTAGTTGCATAAATTATTATTAGTAAATTACCTAAATTTCTCAGAACAGTCCCACTCCTGGCCACAACAAAACCCTAAAATTAAATTGTCAGTCTTTGTCAATTTGAAATGTTAGGAGGTATGGCGAAAGTAAAGAATAACGTCAACACCACCAAAACAAAAATGCAAACTTGTTTAACCCCTTAAGGACCAAACTTCTGGAATAAAAAGGAATCATGACTTGTCACACATGTCATGTGTCCTTAAGGGGTTAAACATTACAGAGATAGTAGCATCTTACTACATGACTACTACAGTAAACGCCATATTAGTACCAATATGCAGGGGTGGCTGGGGAAGTTTTAGAATGGCTACTCTTCTACCCAAGATATTTGACTCTGACTATAGACATTATGGCTCTGCCCACTTAACCCCATGGTCTTAACCCCTGACCCAGGGCCGGATTGGCCCACCGGCATACCGGGAAATTTCCCGGTGGGCCGCGGCACCTGGAGGCTGCGCATATAGGTGCCACCAGGTGGCCGGTCCGGTGGCACACTCAGAGGGGGCCGGCCGCGTTCCAGGCTGGAGCCGCCGGGCTGGGTGGCAGCTTCGCCGGTCCGGCGGCACTCCTGTCACTGATGATGCTGAGGGCTGAGGGAGGAGGAGCATGTCTGTCTACCATGCTCCCTCGCGGTTCCCACAATCCCCAGCACAGTATGATGTATCAGTATACTGTGCTGGGGATTGTGGGAACCGCGAGGGAGCATGGTAGACAGACATGCTCCTCCTCCCTCAGCATCATCAGTAACAGCAGTGCCGCCGGCCCGGTGAAGCTGCCACCCGGCCCGGCGGCTCCAGCCTGGAACACGGCCGCCCCCCCGACTTCTCTAGGTAAATGAGTGGGGGGGATAAAACAGAGAGGAGGAATAGAGAGATGGTGGAGGGATGAGAAAGAGACAGAGGGGAAGAGAGATGTGGAGGAGGGAGAGACACAGGGAAAGAGAGAGGGGGAAGAGAGAGACAAAGAGGGAGAAATGAGAGAGACACACAAGGGGAGGGGGAGAAAGACGCAGAGGGGGAAGAGAGAGACATGGAAGGAGAGGGGAGACATTGACACAGAGGAGCAGTGAGGGGGAGAAAGAAACATACAGAGTGACTGGGGGGAGACAAAAAGGCACACAGAGGGGCTGGAGATAAAAAGAGACACACATAGGGGCTGTATATATTACTGGTGGATGGGGGGGCAATGGGGCAATTCCCCCCCCACAAGGCTTTCCCCTGCCAGCCGATCTCCCTCCCCGTTCCGCAGGCACCGTGCGGTCAGCCGGCAGGGGATGGAGGAAGAGAGGACCCGGGAGCTCAACCTGCAGCTCCCCTGGGTCCTTCTTTCCCGAGCACAGAGCGTTGCCGCAGTTACCAAGGCAACGCTCGAGCTCTCACAAGGGTGAACTCTAGCCCTGGAGCTACAGGCTAGAGTTCACTCTCCCCACTGAGACCACCAGGGATTCCTGGTGGTCGCAGTAGTGAGAGTGAACTCTAGCCCCAATACTCACACTGACCCCACACACACACACCATACACATTCACAACCTGCCCCCCCATACACACATTACCCCCCACACGCTACACATTCCCACACTTCACCCCCCCCCCACACCCACACACTGAACCTTTCACACACAGTGCACCCCTCACACATTGCACCACTGCTCCTATACCCTACTACAGCCCCATATCCCAGCAGACTCCAGGTAAGTTGTCAAACTGTTCTTAAATGGTTTGACTACTTACTCTGGGAGGGGCTCCCAGCACTCCTGGCACCATAACCACTACAGAGGAGTAGTGGTTATTGTGCATGGAATATTTCTTAATCTATATATAATATATATAATCTACAAGTGCCCCTCCCGGGATCAGGCTCTGGATCCACCACTGGTCTATGACATGTATATTAATGTGTGTATTAGTTATATATATATATATATATATATATATATAGAGAGAGAGAGAGAGAGAGAGAGAGAGAATTATGCCTATTATATTTACACATATATTAATGTACATTTATATATGCATAATACACAGAGAAATGTCATTAATATGTACCATATGTAATGAGCAGATATTGGCCCAGTCTTGTTGCTAGGTGCATACTCCAGCACAATAACATATTTAAAGTGAAGAGCGCACCCACAGGACTTCAAAATAAAAATTTTTTACAGTTGTGCCCTACATACATTCACCATTTCAGTCCCATTACCAAGCTTTCCTTAATATGTCAAGGTAGTTGGACTGAAACATTGATTACATGCAAAGGCACTTCTGCTTAAAATAAATATTTACTTTTTTTTATTTTGAAGCCTATGAGTGCGCCTTTTACGTTGGAGTAATTTTTAATTTTAAGTTATCTGTTCTAACTCTGTATCTGCACACTATGCTGGCGCGACGCATTATGGGGCTGGTAGATATTTTTTTTCCAGGGCTGCTTTTAATTCCCAGTCCGGCCCTGCCCTGACCTAATGCTTAATCATGCCCTAATGAACACTATAAACTTGTAGAACCATATATTAGGGCACAAGATCATTTTAAAGAAGCCTGACTCTACTTCCTGGTACTGTTACTCACTGAGAATCCTAGAAGACACGACCATATGTAGGCCTGTCTTTTAGGGCATCTAGGATCTGAAGGCCAAAGATAAAGGCAAATAGTGACATTAGAAATGTTGTTAGAGCTGACTTTGTTTTAAAATTTTATGTCTAGAAACCGGTGTTTTTCTAATAATACCTCAAAATGTTGACATGATTAGTTCCTTAGCCTCTCAGCGGCATCTCCACAACATAGTTACATAGTTACATAGTTACATAGCTGAAAAGAGACTTGCGTCCATCAAGTTCAGCCTACCTCACATTTGTTTTTTGATGTTGATCCAAAAGAAGGCAAAAAAACCCAGTTTGAAGCACAATTTTGCAACAAACTAGGAAAAAAATTCCTTCTTGACCCCAGAATGGCAGTCAGATTTATCCTTGGATCAAGCAGTTATTACCCTACATTGAAAGATTATATCCTTGAATATTCTGTTCTTGCAAGTATGCATCTAGTAGCCGTTTGAACATCTGTATGGACTCTGATAAAACCACTTCCTCAGGCAGAGAATTCCACATTCTGATTGTTCTTACAGTAAAAAAACCTTTCCTTTGCCTTAGACGAAATCTTCTTTCTTCCAGTCTAAACTCATGGCCTCGTGTCCTATGTAAAGTCCGGTTTGTGAATAGATTTCCACACAATGGTTTGTATTGGCCACGAATATATTTGTATAATGTTATCATATCCCCTCTCAGGCGACGTTTTTCTAAACTAAATAGGTTTAAATTTGTTAACCTTTCTTCATAGCCGATATGTTCCATTCCTTTTATTAATTTTGTAGCCCGCCTCTGCACTTTTTCTAGTGCCATAATATCCTTCTTTAGAACAGGTGCCCAAAATTGCACAGCATATTCAATATGGGGTCTTACCAGTGATTTATAAAGAGGCAAAATTATATTCTTGTCCCGAGAATGAATGCCCTTTTTCATGCATGACAATACCTTACTGGCCTTGGCCACTGCTGATTGACATTGCACATTGTTGCATAGTTTGTTGTCTATAACAATTCCCAAGTCCTTTTCATGTGTTGTTATCCCTAATTCGCTTCCATTAAGGGTATACGTTGCTTGTGTATTCTTTACGCCGAAGTGCATAACTTTGCATTTTTCAACATTAAATTTCATCTGCCATTTGAGTGCCCAGTCCCCCAGTCTATCTAAGTCCCTCTGCAGCAAAGTAATATCTTGCTCACTTTGTATTGTTTTACAAAGTTTTGTGTCATCTGCAAACACTGAAACATGACTTTCAATGCGGTCTTCAAGATCATTTATAAACATGTTAAATAGAAGGGGTCCCAGAACAGACCCCTGAGGGACAACATGGTTTCTGATACATGCTTAATCGGTAGTCTCTACTATGCCAGTAGATATTTTTTTTTATTGGAAGCAAAACTGGGGGGAGCCACCTTACTGCTCCCAGGGACCAGCCTTCATTGCCAGTATGTGAGTCTATTACCTTTAAAATGAAACATGAACCTTCACATTTGTGATAGAGGTAACCGTTATACTAATATACATGCTGCCCCTTTAATGTCTCTCTATGTAAATGGTATATTAACCGATTGATTTTTGTTCAGACTTATGCACTCATATCTTTTCATATAATGAACCCAAGATTTTGATATTATTTGTTTTATTATTCCACACCTATGTAATGTGAAGAGCTTCACACGCAGCTGCCATATTTAGAGCAGACATTATCTACGCTAAAGCTAAAAATTAAAAAAAAAATTTAGGAGGTTAGGAGGACACTATATTTAACTCTCAGTAACGGCTTACCATGAGTAAAATGGCAGCTATTATACTGAGTTCAGGACTTGTGAACACAGCATGACTTGTACAAATTCCTTTCCTTACTTCCTATGCATTTAAGTCTCCTGTCATTTCTCACTGTGCTTTGTCTTTGAGTCAGTAGAAGGTTATCATTGTATATGCAGCTAAAACTTAATGGGAACATCCAAATTTCAAAGGAGAGCTGGCCTGTCAAATGTATATCAGCCGTAAAGAAAACATTCAGCATGTACTGTGTCAGATAAAGCCTTGTCAGACATAGAGTGCATGCTAATTTTTAACATTATGTTCCTAGCCTTTTCCTAGTAATCTATAAACTTGATTCTTGCCATTCATGTTCTAAAGGGAGTTCGTCTCTTAGAAATGTGACTAAACTTCCGAATTACTGCTGTTTCATCACTGTAACTTTCCACCCTTTTTGTGTAAGTTTACAGAAAAATAAATGTGCTGTGAGATTACAATTTCTTTTTTACAGAAATGTAAACGTGTGAAATAAAGTAAATAATGTTTCCATTTTTTAATTTATATCATTGAATTTAATAATGCAGAAAAAAAATGTCATCCTCTCATTAATAGCCTCTGATGAAGTGGACGATAGCGCCACAACATGCGTAAGGCAGAACCTTCCAACACGTTTACAGGAGCAGGTGATTGGACACACGTACACACCCTGTGTCGAACATCGTTGGATTGAGATTACACACGGTAGCAAGGCAGGAATACAGCAGAGGTCTCCCTTCACTTAATTGAGCACAGGAAGTGGAAACCCTCCATTTTGCAGTCAGAGCTGCGGGAACTCTCAGCCATTGCAGCTCACTACCCTCCTTGGGCTGGCAACGGTAGGACAGTGAGTACCTGGTCCAGCTGGGGACATTGTTCCCCTATCGATTCACTTTCTCTGGATACTTTGTTATGAACTGTAGCAATATCAGTGTCACTGTTTAGAGCACAGTGAACTTTCATTTGCAACTTTTATTTGCAATAGTGATGCAAATATTACTCCTTCTGTAAGATATTGTGAAGCAACTATGTGCTTCTGGTTTAGATACTTATTTATTGTGACTAGGATTTTATATATTCACATCATTTGTTGCTGCTAATTTTATGTATGTTTGTTTTTAAGATTATCCAATAAATGTACACTGTTATTTAGCCATGTTAGACTTGTTTTATTTGCATTGACCACACTCTGTCATTTGCCCTTTTTTTTCTCCCAGGATATTTGCTCCTGGTAAGACGCATGATTTTTATCTTGTGACTATATTCTAAAAGAAATTTGTTTGTGCTTTCGGCTAGACAGTTCAGATTTTGGGGTGCTGTCCCGCCGACCCTCTTTAGTTGCCTGGTATCCCACATCTAGGGGCACAAGGGAACTGTCCTTGGTCATCACAGCACGAGCGCATCATTAGAAGCACTCTCACTGGGCAGCTGGGACTAGAACCATGCAAGGAGTGCTTCAGCATGGTCCTGATAGCTGAGGGCAGAGCAGGCTGTCGGTGGTGGGGCCGCTCCTTTTTCAGGCTTATATTCCACCTTTCAGGTGGTCACAACCATTGTGAACATCACTACTGATCACATCACTAGTGACAACCCGTCAGGCCTCCACCCACACATTCCTACTTCCCGGATTCATAAGTTAGAAGGTATGATTTAATATGATGTACTACATAGTATTTTGCATAATAAAAAGTACATTTTGATTTGTTGTGTTTACCTTGTACAGCCCTGTTCTAATTAATACTAATTAATCATGTGTGTCCTCAGTCAGACCGTTTTCTAGGAAGAACAAGGACTACTACCTAACAATATACATATCAGGTTGTTTACTAAAGTGAGAATTCAAAGTGGATTTTGACTTTAACACCAGAGTAGCCAAACTGAAATCATAACTAACTTTAATAATTTCTCCAGTTAGGCTAGTTTGACCTTAAATTTGAAATTCACTTTGAATTCTATTTAAATATTACCACAGTTATATATTACTATTATAGTACTGCTTTAATATACACTTAAAATATATTTTTGGATGATAGTCATTGTATTCCCCCCATTTTTTTGGTTAAAATTATTTTCTCTTTTGTATTGTTATTGAAAAATATATTAATAAAAGCTATTTGAAAGAATTCTATTTTACTGTTAACGTTAAATAATCATATTAGTGTTAATTTTGATAAAACCCTTTTGAGCAAAAGACATCTTCTCCTAGGGCAAGAATGTGGAAGTTGGACCCATTTCTGAGCTTCAGCAAAGCTGTTTGATAACTTTCAGAGTTTACCTTGACACTATGTTTCTGTTTTCTTGCTTCATCAGGTAGATGTTAACCATCACTATTAAAGCTAATTATCATATGTCTTTGAGATTTTATTGTCTTTATTTCATTTTTATTGACTATTTTGAGAATTTATACCCTGTTTTACAATCTGCATAGCAAATTACTATTAGATTTTCTAAGCCTATAGCACTTATATACCCTGTTGTGTATGTGTTATGTGGCTGGTGTCCTCAGTATCATTTTGAAAAAGTACCATCTGGAAAGTGTCTCTTTGGCACCCATCTATATTTTAATCAGTTCATGCAATGTGCACATAATCTGTACAAGATAAATATAACCTAAAAATTAACTTCAAGAATGATTTGCTACACAAGACAAAAAAATACAATAAGCAGAACTAACAGTAAACCACAAAATTCCTAACCGTATATGAGGGTGGGTTACCTCAGCAGTCTACACAGAAAAGAGTTAACGAAAATCACACAATATGACAAATAAAATGTAGCAAATTATATCTGAGACTCAACAGTTCTCAAAGTGATCATCCAACACTCCCAGAAAAAAATTCAGATTAATAAAAATGTGAAATATATAAAATAGGAACTAACAGAACAAAATGACCCCCACCATTAGACATGTTTCCCAATTATATGAGAAAATATAATTTTTCCTTAACTTAACTCAAAAAGGGTATATGATAAAAAGTCAAGATAGTCCTCAAAGTTCAAATATGGATGTCAAAATCTTGATAGTAATATTCAAAACATTGTAACTCCAATTTGACAAACTGGAGTCTGTGGAAAAAAAACTTTCAAAACCTTCTGCAGAAGTCAGGCATAAGAGTATCACGATTCTCACTGCGACATCCCGACGGCCAGAGGAGGTCACCCCAGAAGTGCCCGGTGATGAACTTGAACCAGGGTACTTTGCAGTCCTGGGGCTGCTATTTTGCCTCTGAGCCACCATATCAGCTCGAGAGATAGCCAGAAGTCTATCTTGCCTTGTACCCAGCACTGGGGGCTGGACGTTATTCTGTGGCTGCTCCAATGATCTCAGCACACCTGTGGCTGATCACCAATTAGCCAGGTATAAGACACTGCCTCTGCCTGAGGGCAGTGTCAGTTCATTGACTCTGGTTCCCTTGTTTTGTTCCTGTCTTGCCATATCAGCGTTCCAGTATTTCCTGTCTGATTCTGGCTTCTGACCTTGGCTTTCCTCCTGGACTACTCTGATCTCTGGCTTCCCCTGACTTTGGCTTTCCTTGACTACGCTTCTGCTAATCCCTGCTGTACTGCTACTTGGAGCACTATTCCTGGAAAGCCCACGTGCACAGACTCACAGATCAGGTGGCGTCTTACCTGGTCACCCTGGTCTGTGTCTACTTTGCAATGGTGAGCGTATAACTCTGCGAGCCGGACTCCTCAGCAGGTAAGAACCTGACATTGTCTTTTTGCAGTTGGTGACACGCATTCCACTATTAAGGAGTTTTCTGTTGGTACATTCTGGTGAGACAGAGGAGAGGCTGGCACTCTACTGGACTTCCATTCAGGGCTGGCGCCACCATTAAGTGAACTAGGCGTTCCTGGTGGGCTCCCCCGTCTTGGGCCGCAGCGCTGGGCGAGCGGCTCTAGAGCCACCCCCCTCACCGCCGGGCTGCTCCTCCAGGCGCCCAAAGATGGGGGTGCCCAGAGGAGCCCTGTCACAGTATGGCAGAGCAGGTACCTTCTTACCTTGATGACAGGTGCCTGCTCTGCGATCAAATGCCGGTGTCCGGATTAGAATGCAGACGGGAGGGAGGCTGTTCTTGCGGTCTCTCACTCCTCCCTTGCGTGCCCTCTATGATGCTGGGAGCTGGAATATGTCATCATTCCGGCCCCCGGCATACTAAACCGCGGGCGGGAGGAGTGAGGAGCTGCTCCACACTGGACCCGAGGGAGGTGAGTGTTTGTCAGTCGGTGAGTGTCTGCCCGTGTGTGTGTGTGTGTGTGTGTGTGTTTGTCTGTCAGTGAGTGTCTGTGTGGGTGTGTGTGTGTGTGTGTGTGTGTCTGTGAGTATATGTCTGTCAGTAAGTGTGTGTGTCTGTCAGTGAGTATGTCTGTCAGTGAATGTGTGTGTCTCTGTCATTGAGTGTCTGTCAGTGTGTGTGTGTGTGTGTGTGTGTCAGTGACTGAATGTCTGTCAGTGAGTTTCTGTATGTGTGTGTCAGTGACAGAGTTTATGTCTGTCAGTAAGTGTGTGTGTGTGTGTGTGTGTCAGTGAGTGAGTGAGTGACATGAAGGGGTGGCAAAATGGATCTTTGCCTAGGGTGCCAGAAATCCTTGCACCGGCCCTGCTTCCATTGACGAAGATTAGAGTTGTGGATTGCTGTAGCTATTATAAAGATGTGATTTCCCTATCATGCCTGATCTCTGCAGGAGTTAGTATGTGTTTTTAATGTTTACTTAATAAAGTGCTCTATTTACAAAGAGCACAAATTTTTTCTGGTTTATTTCCACAGACACCAGTTTGTAAAATTGGAGTTATGATTGATGGAACATTATTATAAAGATTTGACATCTATGTCTATAACAGTACTTTGCAAGGAAAGAATTAGCAACAGATCCCAAATATGTGTTTGATATTAGAAACAGTAAACATGCCACGCACCACAACCAGCCTTCACTGACTACAAGTTCATCATACACGGTGCATTTATATGCTCTGGCCTCCAGGATGCTTGAGTTACTAGAACTTGTTATTTATCATGCTTACACTCTAGAGCCAAGCCGCAGCCAACTCTGAACAGCAGGATTGTGAAAACATCAAAACATTATCAAATTAAAATTTGGCAACAAGAACACTCCTATAAATACCCTGAAATGTGGCTACACCATCAATTCTCATTGAGACTTCATATTGATTAACTATTGTCTACATTTCAGAGACAAATTTTGATTAACTAATTTGTTTGGCTAGATAACGTGCTAATTCTTGTCCTTGACAATAGGAATGTACTATATGTATTGGTATGTTATGTCATCTCAATCAATAAATGTAACACTCTATATAGTTTATTATATTGCTATACTCGGCAGTGTGATTACAGTACCAATCATTGTAATATGTTAAAAGAACTAAACTGACTAACACTTAAAGGAACACTGTATGCACCCAGACCACTTCAGCTAATTGAAGTTGTGTGGGTGCTGTGTTCCTTTTTCACTTAGTGCTGCAATGTAAAACATTGTAGTTACAGAGAAGTGCAATGTTTACATTGCAGCTCTAAGTCTGCCCTCTGTGGCTGTCTAACAGACAGTCACTAGAGGGCTTCCGGAATCCAAACGGACTTTTGGTCTGTTATCTGACACTGGACGACCTCACGGACCTCCAGCGTCAGATTTTCCCTATAGGAAAGCATTGATTAATGCCATTGCCATGCATGCGCATTAGGTCTCCCCACTGGCTGATATCGGCGGGGGAGGAGCGTGGGTGGAGGAGGGCACTCCAGGTGCCAAGTCAATGGCGCTACTATCACCAATACCTCCCAGGCTCGCTGCCTAGGGGTTCTTTTTGATTCTGATCTCTCTTTTACTCCCCATGTCCAATCGATGGCCAAATCCTGTTGCTTCCAACTCAAGAACATAGCGCGCATCCACCCATATCTAACGCCGGACGCGGCTAAGGTACTGGTTCATGCTGTTTTTCTCTCTCGCCTTGACTATTGCAATCCCCTTCTCATCGGTCTTACATGTTCCCAACTTGCACCGCTGCAATCTATAATGAATGCGGCTGCGAGGCTTATTTTCCTGTCCGGTCGCACCTCCCACGCCTCCACGCTCTGGCTTCCAGTTAGATATAGGGCCCAATTCAAAATTCTGGTGCTTGCTTACAAATCCCTACATAATGCTGCTCCAACATACCTATCCTCCCTCATACACAAGTATGTCCCGTCGAGACCCCTGTGCTCAGCCCAAGACCTACGCCTATCCTCTGTCCGTAATCCCACCTCTGATGCTCGCCTTCAAGACTTCTCCAGGGCTGCATCTATTCTGTGGAACTCCCTTCCCTCCTCAATCAGACCTTCACCCAGCCTCCACTCCTTCAAAAAAATCTTTGAAAACTTACTTCTTCATTAAAGCGTATTAATTAACCTGTCAGCAGGTTTCTCATCCCCCACCCCATGACTCAGTTCCTGCAACTGTCAAAAATGACCTACCAAGCACTCAATAAACTCTTCTGTAACAAACTATTTAATTCCCCTACTTTAACCCTTTGTGTCACTATACCCCACTCCCTCTAGAATGTAAGCTCATCAAGCAGGGTCCTCAACCCCCTCTGTGTCACGTATTCATCCGCTTATAGAAATGTGGTTAATGACATTTACTGTCAACACAGGAAAAGTTGTGCCGAGCAGCAACCTAATCCACAGAAGGGTTAATGCTGAGCAATAATTGTGCAAATGAAACCTGGTGTCATGTATTCATCCGCTTAGAGAAAAGTGATTAATGACATTTACTGTCCACACAGGAAAAGTTGTGCCGAGCAGCAACCTAATCCACAGAAGGGTTAATGCTGAGCAGCAATTATGCAAATGAAACCTGGTAACTGACTTTGGGGTCAAAGGCCGGTTACAGCCTATCAGAACTAAAGGAGGGGTATTTAGGCCCAGTTCTCAGCCTGCTCAGTGCCCTGTCGTGGTTTCCCTTGTGGTTGTCCGAGAGCGCGTTCCTGTTTATAGTTTTCTACCTGGTTTTTGACTTTGGCTTTGTTTATTGACTTCTCTATATTCTGGTATCCTGACTCCTGGCTTTCCTCATCGCTGTGTCCCTTTCTGTGTTCCCTGACCTCGGCTAGTATTTTTGACTATTCTTTGTACGTTAAATCCGGCCATTCTAAGGACCGGTAATACGTTACTTATTTGTCATCCGTGCTGTACAGTTCTACGTGCTGGATCAAACAGTAATCCTGACACTCTGTTCCTGTACGTCAGTGGTCTGATCTCAATTATGCGTCTGTTAGTCCACCCATTGTACAGCGCTACGGAATTTGTTGGCGCTATATAAATAATAAGATAATAATAATAGTGCCAGGCACTATAGGATCCCTTTAAATCTAGATATTTGCTTTGCTTATCTTGCCTGGTTCATAACCACTTATGCAGTAAGCTCTTCCAGCACCAAAGCACCATTCTCAAGGTCCACTCTCCACAGACCCTATAACCTACCATCTTCTTCCAGCACCTTTTATTCCATTACCTGTTCCAACAAGAAAATAGGCAGTAACATCTTAATTCCATTCAACAAAACATCAGATGCTGGAATTAGCCACACATCTCCCGGCTCGGGAGAATTTTTGTTCTCAAACATTTTGCCTATGTTTGAGAACAAAATTGGGATCACCTATTTTAGATAATCCCAATTAACCTACTATGAGCCTTCTTTAAATGATCCTCTATAATCACATATGTGTGGAGGAGGTAGAGTCTTCTCCTGAGGCATGACATTCTCTGCCTGCAGAGAGCTAGAAAAGGCTTAGCCCTGCCCAATGTATGTAAATATTTCCAGGTTGCTATATTGCAGAGGATCTTGAATGGTATGTTTCAGTCTCCACAAACCTTCAGCTCAAATAACATCAGGCATCTTCTCAAACACGCCTCCCTTCCTTGATTTGGAATGTGTCCTGTGTTGTCCCTGGTGATAGCCCACACAGATTAGGAGAACTACAAAAATCATCCCAACGCCAGGACTATTGTTGCCTATGACGTACAATAACTTTCTGGTCGGAGAGTTGTCATCTATATCATATGGTCGGACATCCCACTCATCAGTTATGGGCCCATTATCTCTGATTAGCTATTTTGCTCCTCTTCTTGATAGTCACTGTTTCCTCTGCTCTTATATGTAACAAACTATTTTACATGCCTGTCTTAAAGGAACACTCCAAGCACCATAACCATTACAGCTTACTGTAGTGGTTATGGGGCCAGGAGTGCCATGGCAACCTCCCAATGTAAGTTGTCACACCGTTTTTAAACAGTTTGACATTTTAGCTGGCATCCACGAGACTCAGCTACTCATCTTTACTTTTGTTGACTGAAAGCGAACAACTGATGCACAAAAATGGTTTGTCAATGGGGGGCATCAGGGCACTCCTGGCACCATAACAGAATACTGCAGAGGTTATGGTGCTTAGAGTGTTCCTTTATTGATAATGTTCTGCAGTGATCCCATCATAACATCCGCTGCAATGTTGTCTGATAGTAGCAGTCCAAATACTTTTTTTCTTTTATGGGAGGGTATCCTAGAACTGCAAGCAGAGCAGGACTGGTCTATCATGAAACCAGCAGATTTACCGCTAAGCCCTTTTAGGCTGGGTTCTGCTTGTCACAAATGGAACCTACAGACATTAAAGAAAAATAAAATATAGATTTTTACTCAGTAAAGTGTTGGCTACTTTCCTTTTTTATGTTGATTTCCTGGGAGTCAAGTGGTTATGAATTGCTCTGCAAGTAGTTAAGAGCCTTCCCTACACTAATGGGATACCCCCACCTTTCCTTGAGCAGCTTCTGATCACTCTTTGCAGTGCAATATGGTCCCAGGAACTGCTTACGGCAGTGGTCGGGACACAAAAAGCTCATGATAGTCCCAACAATAGTGAGAGGACCAGCCTTGCACAATTTGTAGCTGATGTCAGTTCTCCAACTGCCAATGGAGCACCTGCATCATTCCGCAGTCAACCCACTTCCTTGATCTAGCACACAGCAGGGAGAGAAATCTGGCAGTGAATGGGAGCAGTACTTGGGGGTCATTCACTGCAGTGGGCAGACTATAGGACTATATGTTTATATCTCCGCAGGTTATGCAACTGGTAAACCATGTATTTCTGAATTTGACACTGGAATAGTTACAATTGTGTTTTTTTGTGTTTTCATTTGTAAGTGTTTAATTTGTAGTCATGATAGTAACACCTATTCTTATCACTCCTCCATGTACTTTGAAATGGAGTTATATTTAGTTATTAGAAATCACTGCAAAGTGTAATTTACTTTCCTAGACAAGTAGATAACCGGACCCACCCATAATACAATATTACCCTCCACTTTAACTCATACAACTCCTAGTTACTACGATTGTACATCAGCATCAAATTTTACATATTGCTTATTGTTAACTGTTTGGACAAAGAAAATTCTTCTTTTGAATACTGATATGAGGAAAAAATCCCTGTGCCTAGTCTGGGTCACAGTATATAGTTGTTGAAAGTTTTTTTTTTTTTTATTATTATTTGGAGAAAAGAAAACACAATTTTATTTTATAAAGGGTGGTTGGTTCAGCGCTTGGTGTTTCAATAGAATAGTACAGGATATGTATGAATGTAGGCGGCAACCTAAAATGAGATGTTCCCTCGCAGTACGTCAAAAGAAGAGGAGAATCAAAAATATATATATCTTTCTAGTTACGTCTACATCCAGTTATACAGTAAGCACTATTTTGTGTTACTCTCCATTTTTCCCGAGGATTTTTTCCACGTGCGCAAGCCTATACCCCATCAGTGGGGGATTTATACCACTGAATGTGAAGTAAACCTGAGCTAGTCCTAGCTCTTAAATAGGTGAGTGGGATACCTTATTACCTTGAATCCACACATACGAATTTTAAGTTACCGACTACACTATTGGAATCTCCCTCTGTTCTATTTTACATATCGTCATTTGGAACAAGAAATTCCTGACCACTTCTTCGTTTGGACCATTATCTCCTTCACAATTCCTCGAGTGATTTTTATTGTTTTAAGCTTATCCAAGGACTTATTTATGTTCTTTTATAATATTGTATATGGAAGTATTTTATTATACAATTGTATATGTAAGTACTTTTTGTGTTGCTCTTTTATAGCTTCTTATACCATTATCCTTTTTACTTCTTGTTCATTTTTTTTCACATTAGTTTGATTATAATTTGTAATAATTCTTGGCGCGACCTAATATTTTTTATCTTTACAATTTTATTTTAGTTTAATTTTCTAAGTCCATTTAGCCCGTTGTGTTCTGTGCAAGTTTGCAAATACTGAGGAGTGTTTCTTAACGTCAAACACAATAATGTTACAGCAATAACAATAACATCAGTCATTAGCCCATTTTGCAACACAAACACTTATGTTGTGTTAACTTATGCAATACATGTTCATTCATATACCTTGCCTGATTTATTTTAATAAGAAATATGAACCCACCATCATCAAGGTCATGTACTACTCTCAAGCTTTAAATTGAGAGTGTGTAGGAGAAGGTGACCTGACCCCAATACACCATCAGCAGTTGTGTCATGGCCTCTGAAATACAAAACACCTGATTATTGGCCATGTGGTTTGGTGACACCTCTGCCATAACCACAACCACCACCACCACTAGAGTTGCTGCCACCACCACTATTAGTAGTATTCAGCCTCAAGATTGTGGCATTAGCAGCATGTCTATTATGTCCGATTTAACTCCAAGAGGGCAATTGTTTTTTTCCTATCATTTTCATGTTGCAAAACTTGTGATGGTATACGTGGGTGGTATAATCCCCACCTAGGATTCTTGGGCACAGATAAAAGGTGCTTGAAATAAAAACCAGGTCCAGGAATAAAATAAATAAAAAATAGAAAATAATAGGAATATGGCAGGAAGAAAAAAATGTATATTAGCCACTTCCACTGGCACCACAGCCCCTTCTACCAGGGCTAGTTCAAGAGTTATACCTTCTGCGCGCCCCCCCAAAAAGCAACCAAAGGAAAGTGCAGAAGAGTCTACTATGTGGGGGTAATCAGAGAAGTCCTTTAGTGAAGTCAGTGGAGTACCAAAGTAAGTCCCCATTGTCTGGTGCTGGTAGTGGTAGTGGCGGTGATGAGAATTCTGTTTCTAGCACCACTGCAGACAGCACTTTTAACTCTGGCCCAGAAGCTACTTGACTATGAGTATGATAAGCCAGAGGAATTATAAGAGGAGAATGTAGAAAAAAGGCAGTAACCCAGTATTTTCTCTAAGAGCTGCTGCATAATGCAAACCTGCACCCGCAGTCACATAGGCTACTGAAAGGCCACTATCAATACTTCTTTCAATGGGTTGTTTGTGCGATTCAACATTATCCACTGGAATAGTGGTTCACTTACAGTATATACTCGAGTATAAGTCTAGTTTTTCAGCACATTTTTTGTGCTTAAAAACCCCCACTCGACTTATACTCGAGTCACTGTCTGTATTATGGCAACTTAGAGAGCCACGGCCGTCAGAGCCATGGCAACGATCCGCGCGGCAACCAGACCGCGAGACTTACAGTGGAGCTGACCGGAACGGAGGAGAAGGGAGCTGACAGGAGCTGCAGGAAAGGTAAGTAAATGCTTCCTGCCGGCCCCCCCACTTCACAGCCCATGCCACTGGACCACCAGGGATTAAGATAGCCCTCCTCCCTGACCAGTTAACAAGCAGGGAGGGGGGACAAAATAAAATTAAAATAATAATAATATTAAAATAAAAAAATTAAAATAATAAAAATGCCCTCCCCCCACCCAGTTCACACACACTACACAAACACACACTCTGCATTATATACACAGTGTGTGTATATAATGCAGACTGTGTGTATATATAATGCAGAGTGTGTTTGTATGAGTGTGTGTGTATATAATTATAAAAATCACAGAATTTCATAGCCCCAAGTTTTACCCTTGACTTATCCACGAGGCATAGCATATTTCACAATTGTTGGTCACAAAACTGCACTCGACTTATACATGAGATCGACTTATACACGAGTATATACGGTAGTGACTTTAAGAATCGCAATACAGATACCCCTTACGGCCCAGTCGTAAAACTAATTGGTCGGTAAGTGAGGATGCGTGCAGGTCATGTTCAGGGAACATAGCCAAGCACAGAAGAGCAGGGAATCCCTCAAATCAGCAGATTCTCTGCTCTGGAGCATTTTTCTATGTTCGGGAAAATTTCCCCGAACATAGTTTAGAGGGATTCCCTGCTCTAGTGCGCTTCTCAAGCACTGAAAGGCAACATTTGGGGTGAATCCAGTCGAGAATGCTTTAACCCCTTCAGATAGGAAAGCTTTAGGGACCTCCGGACACCATCACAACTTCATGTTGATTAAGTTGTTATGGTGCCCACAATGTTCCTTTAATGTCAAACGACTTGCAGTGACAAATGATGGTTGCTGTTTTCCTATGTTTCAGTTTTGTAATGTCTGGAAGAAAGAAATCGGGATGTTAGTAAGGAATAACTACCAAACTTCAATAAAACACAATCTTTTTACCTAACGTACAAGTATATTATTTCTTTATTTTATGTTATAAATGTTGATGACTTAGTACATTACAGGTATATCTTGAAGATTTCTGCTCATCCTTGAAGCCTGAAGGGCCATTTCATACTATTGACTTCTCATTTTCAATTATGTTTTATTGGCTGATTATTACAGTCGCTCTGGAACTATAGATTGAGTCTAAAAATGAAATAGTGTTTTGGGAATCAAATAAAACCTAATGAATAAAATAACATCAAACAATATTTTCTCTTTTCATCTTCCTAGCACAGCCTCAGCCATTTAATCACATTGCATACAAAGAAAAATAAATGCCCCAGAGACTTAATGTTGGCTGCTATTAGAAAGGCAAATAGGTCCATATATCTCATTTTATTTACACAATTTATACACAATTTTGCAAACTTTCTATCTTTGTCAAAAAGAGAAATACTTTGTATTTAATTAGGAAAGAAAAAATACAGGGTTTTGTCTATAATTTTTTTAGAGTTTCTTAAATTGCTAATGGTTTTTAATATAGTTGTATGTATATCTCAAAAGCAGTTGTAGCATTTTATGGACTATCATAAATTATTCTGTGTATGTCTACTTATTGACATAGCCAGACTTACTTATAGTCTGTGGCATATAAATGCACTCACTATAGAATACAGTTTGCATTAAGTCTTCATTCTATAAAATTATAAGGAGGATCTTGGGGATATACTGACCCAAGAGGTCGCTGATCTCCAATCATATAAATTATGCCGAGCAGTAAGGAGGGAAATAGGGGTACAATTCAATATTAAAGTGGTGGTGTCAGATTTTTACTTGTGGCATAATTAAAAAGAATTTAAAGAAAAAGTGAACAAATCAGATAATGATTAATACAATCGAAATATTTCATTGTAAAACAACATATAATAAAATAAAAATTAAAGAACAAAAACCAACAACTAGAGAAATACCCAAGAGAGACTGAGTGCCTTTATCTGATATAATAAACTCTTAGCCAACAACAAACCATAAGAAGACCGAAGTATGTTTACATGCCCAGTGGTGCAAATCCTTTTAGACTGAGAGTTAGCCTTGAATGTAGTCTTGGAAAGACTCTCTGCTTTTCTCCATCTTGAGGCCCAACCATGAGCTAGACAATCGGGTTAAGTAGAATCTATCTATGGGATTATCCATCTCAAAGAAATTGAATATGAACCCAAGGAATTAAAAAATTAACACAGATTGAATTAAGTATGAACCTGAATGCTCTTGCAACACAAATAAAAAAGGTCATAAAATGAATAATGTTGACCTCCTGTACAGCTGATTCCTGGGAATACACCATCATGTTTTGTCCAAATCAACTTGATTATATTGAGTATTGTAATGGATATTAAAATCAGTCTACATGTTTTAACCCTTTTTAAAATAATGTTTGTGTAAATGCAGGTTTTTGTTATACTTTTACTTAAATAATGGTTAACTCTTCCTAATTGAAAAATATGAATATTAAAGGGACACTATAGGCACCAGACCACTTCAACTTATTGAAGTGTTCTGGGTGCATATTCAAAGGTACCTTAACCCTTTTTAATAAAGTGCAATAATTAACTTTGTGAGTTAACTCCACCTCTAGTGGCTGCCTACCAGACACTACCAGACTTCCGGGTCGTTAGGCGAATGTTGGTCACCCAACTGACCGTGGATGTCCTCATGAGGACATCCAACACCACTTGAAACCCTATAGGAAAGCATTTTATAATGTTATAGTACTAATGCAAGTGTGTCCATTGCCGATGGGGGAGGAGCAAAGGCAGAGCGCAAGCTAGCGCAGAGGGACATCTGCACTGGAGTCAGGTAAGTGACAGAAGCTATAGTGCCAGGAAAACAACTTTCCCTTTAATTGTCTGTTTCTGCTGTATAACTTGGTAGCTGAGTTCAGTTGGAGGTCACTTGACAATAAAGATACATAAAGTAGATAGTTATGGGAAATTAGAGGAGAGCTTTAAAGGTAACTGTCACTTTCAATGATTTTTTAATGCTATGTTTACTATTCACTATGATTAATAACAAATTTAGAAGAATTCAACACTCTTTATCCTGCATCTGGGTACCTCCATCTTGATTCCCTATTAATCATTCTTATCATTGTCAGTACATTGCACCGGACAATCAACATAAACAAGTTATGCAGGGAAGAGGATAAATTATACAATGTTCCTCCTTCTCATCTGTAGGGATGTGCATGGGCAAAAAAAATTGGTTCGGTTTGGAAATTCGGGTAAGCAAAAAAAATTGAGTCTGCTTCGGCAATTCGGACCAATGACGTTCGATTCAGCACTTCCGAACCACCGAACTTCGAATGTCGAAATGGCATCAAATTCGTACAAATAGACATTTGGAACAAAACAAATTGCATATGTCTACCAGTGATTTATATACTATCCCACTCTATGTACCTTCATTGGCCAAGTGTCAGTGACAAAATCACAATTTTTTGGCTCTGACATCAGTCTCAAAAATGTACTAATTTCATTGGACAGGGAATAGTGAAAACAGATTGGGCAAGCATTACATTGCATTAAAGGAATTAGCTCATTGGTCAAGATTCCTGTCATCATTCACAGAATTTTCCCTCCCTCTCTCTTGTTTTGCCACTTTTCAGAAATCCAAACCACTTCGGCACTTCAGAGCTTCGGCACTTCGGACATTTGTAAGCATCTGAATGTCCTAATGGCATGAAATTCATACGAATGCACATTCGTAACGAAACAAATTGCACATGTCTACTCATCTGCAGTGTTTGCCAAGGCGGTGCCTGAACTGAATTGAATTGTGATGTTATTGGTTAAATATTTAAAAATACATTTTAGCATCATATAAATAAAAATGGTTAGCACACACTATAGGTGATTGTACCTATTCCCCTTAATACATTTTAAAGCATAACTGAATGACATGTTTTGTATATTTTGTGAGAAGCAGGTGAAAATATGCTCAAAAGCTGTTTTAGATTAAAATGGATGTTAATCTAGAAACTTGTTCAGAGTCTCTTTGATTGTTGTATAGTTAGAGCATTCAGACTCAGGAAGATCATATTTGTCCCTGAGGTCCTGCAAATACCCTTCAAGTCACCTTATTACCAACGGTTTTTTACAATATCAACCATGGGAGGGATGAAAGAGTAAAAGGAGCACTATAGTGTTGTGAATTCAAATGTGTATTCCTAATGATATTGTGCTCTATTTATTGTTTAGGTGACTGCCGGGGTTAAAAAGGTGAGTTTAGCGTTCTGCTCTGCCTCTTTGGCTGAGATAATCAAGATCGATAAACTCAGCCAATCCAAAGCTTTGAGAAGCTAGTGTATGCCAATCATATGGTTTCACTGAGATTATCTGACTGAAATAGTGGAGTTTTCCTTCACTATTTCCTCAGAAGTGCCTCTAATGGCCAGAAGAGGCATGATATCTTGGCCACTAGAAGTAAGATAACCCGGCACCTATTCATTGAGATAAAATGGTCTTGATGTCTACAAAGTCCCTTTGACCCCTTAGTGACCATGGACGTACAGGGTACGTCAGCCAAAAAACTGTCGTTAACGACCACTGACGTACCCTGTACGTCCGCAGCGAAAATGAGCGCTGGAAGCAAAGGTGTTCGCTTCCAGTCGCTCTAAGGGTATTACACAATGCCCCGATATTGAGGCATCGTGTAATACTCTCCCACATTGCCAGATACCCGAGTGATCGCTCCCCACGGAGCACAAACTTCCAGGTAGCCACATGTGGCGCTCGGCAGTGTAGAGCAGAGCATCACAAGCCTTCAGGCAGGCTTCCGATGCTCTGCCTGTACTGAGTGGCTTGAGAGGTCAAGGCACGCAGTAATAGTTTTGAAAAAATAATTTTAAAAAAAATTACATTAAAAAATGAGCCCTCTACCATCCCTCCCTCTCCCTCCCTATGTACTTACTGATCACTGCCATTCCTCCGCCGGCGATCGGTCTTCTTCTGAGGGGGACTGACTGGGCTGAGCCCAGACAGTCCCCCATCTGCACTGTAGGACCCCTAGGGGCCATGTGACCACTCAAATACATATACAATATAAATGTAAAAAATTTTTTTTTATAAAAAATGAATAATAATGCTAACTTTGGCCAGCGTTTGTGACTAAGTGGCTACTACAAAAGACTCTACCTACCTCATTTTTAAATACCCTGGGTTGTCTACATTTGAAAATGGTATGCCAGGATGGGGTTATTTCACATTCTTGGGCTACCATATCATCTCAAAATGCAAACACAGACCCAGCAAACCAGTCTGGCAAACTGAATTGGGCGAGCTCTATATTGACCCTGTAACTTTCAAAAACACCATAAACCTGTACATGGGGGGTATTGTTATACTCTGGAGAATTCGCCAGTGTTTGTGGATAAGTGACTACTAAAACAGACTGGACATACCCCATTTTGAATACCCTGGGTTGTCTACTTTTACAAATGGTATGCCATGATGGGGTTAATTTTCATTCCTGGGCTGCTATATGGTCTCAAAGACAACGTGGGCCCAGCAAACCAATCTGGCAAATTTCAATGGGCAAACATGGAAAAGGTGAAAGCCCTACATTTGACCCCTGCAAGTTTGCAAAAAAACACATATTGGGGTATTCTTTGTCAGCAACACATAAAAGGAGCTGCATGGCTGAGAATCCATGCCTAAAGTACAATGTGTGTGAAAAATAACAAGATAATAAGGTTGACAAAGACTGGTGGTAGAATTAGTGCATGGAAAGTGTTAAAATAACGCCATTTGAAATACCCTATATGGTTTGATGGTGGTAAATTACATTGGCTGGCTTCAAAAATGTCCCAAATAGGGCATGGCTGCATGATGACTAGCTGCGAAAATTCCAAGTTGGAAAACTGGAATACCCACCCTCCAAATGAGGTCTTTTAGACCCTCAAAGAACCCATCACACCTATACATGGGAGGGTATCACTGTACTCAGGAGATGTTGCTGAACACATACTGGGGTGTTCTTTGGCAGTAACCCTTAATGTTCTCCGTACATGTATTCTTAAATTGCTATGTGTGTCAAAAAAATCACCAATTATAATCTTTTTTTACAATTTGGCATAGATTGGTGGTAAAATGGTTGCATGAAAAGTCGAAATACCCCAAATTTAATACCTTAGGTTGTCTTCTTTTAAAAAATGTATACATGCAAAGGGTTATTCAGGTATTCCTGACAGATATCAGTGTTACAATGTAACTTGCGTTAATTAAAAAAAAAAAAAATGGTTTGGAAATAGCAAAGTGCTACTTGTACTTTATTGCCCTATAACTTTCCAAAAAAAAAAAACTAAGAACATGTTAACACTGGGTATTTCTAAACTTTTAGAAACTATTTAGCATGGGTGTTTTTTGGCAGTTGTAGATGCGTAACAGATTTTGGTGGTCAAAATTAGAAAAAGTGTTTTTTTTTTTTGTTGTTTTTTTACTATTTATAATCATATTTTATAACAAAAAATTATAGTAAATTATATGATATGATGAAAATAATGGTAGAAAGACCATTTAATGGCAAGGCAAACTGTATGTAATATGTGTAGGTACAGTAAATGAGTAAGAGGAAAATTACAGCTAAACACAAACACTGCAGAAATGTAAAATCAGCCCTGCTACCAAATGGTTAGAAAATTGAAAAGTGGACTGGTCGCTAAGGGGTTAAAGCAGGACACTAGTCCTTCCTAACAATACACAAAACATGCAGTTGGAACCCCTATTCCATTGTAATAAAAATGCCAACTGTGCTACTCTACAGGAAATCGTTAGGTTTGGTACCCCAGGCTCTGCAGAATCTTTAATCTATGCTTGATGTACCTTGCAAAGCTAGCCTTTCTTTTTTCCAAATTAACTGAAAAATTTGTTCTTGGAGTTGATCAGAACCAGTGGAATAGGGAGAATCCTATATAAATATAAAATTTAGAACCTCACCTTTCCCTATCTGAATAAATCCTTAATATTTAGTGACTGGATTTTGTCAATATTTGTGTTGACCACTGTAATAGGGATCATCCTAAATATATATGACATTTTTGTGTGGATAGACAGACTACACAGTAAAGATATATAATATGAAATCCAGTGTTTTAACCACTTATCTAATTGCTCAATTGTCCAATCATGGAGTGGTAGCTGACTCTGTAACTTGTGTTTATTTCCATTATAAGTCACTCTCATCAATGAGAGCAGGTGCATTGTTCTCTATGCATCATATCCATTGCAATTATGCAAAGTTGGTATGGTACTTAAAGTGACCCTTTAAATCAAAGACTTTCGATGTTGAATCAGTCACTATTAAGTGTATGTCATTGTATGAATATGTTTGCATTAATTAAAAAAGTTAAATAGAAATAATCTAGTAGTGTTAATATTCTTCAATATTAAATGGAAAAAATCATGTTTTATTATATTGTTTTCATGATAAATGTCTTTTACAGTTTGCATTTACATTCCTGTCCATTGTCTCCTGTTTTGTTATTGTTTATTGTCTGTCTTTCTTTAAGTGCCTTTTATATAAACCATTTATTTCCGCATCAGTAATATATAAATAATAATATTAAAGGGACACCGTAGGCACTGTATCTGCTTCATCTCAATAACTGGTTATAGTGTATGGAGACCCCTGGTGCCATCACTTCTTTCAGCATTAAACAGTTTTTAATGTTGTAATGTTTTAATGCTAAACAAGAGACCACGGCAGTCCATCCCCTCTGTGCTGCTTTGGCTAATAAGGAAGTATTACCCTGAGCAGCAATGGGCAGCTGTGATTGGCTGAGAGTGTCAGCTGACTGCTTTTAACCTGTCAGAGCTCCAACTGACGGTATGAATGGGTATGACAACAAGGAAGTGTGTAATCTCTGCCTTAGCTACACATACAGAAGGGGCCGGACTGTGGGTGGCCAGGGACTCTTATTTTGTGGCATACTGCACAAACATGGTGCAACACTGAATGGAGGGACAGTGCCAGGGCACTTCAGGCACTACAACCAATTCAAAGAGACAAAGTGGTTATAGTGACTACAGTGTCCCTTTAACAGACAACATAAAAACAATGAAGGTGTAAGGGAGGTAGGGTAAAAAGTCGATAGCTGTAGTGAGGGGGGTGGAGCGGGAGGAGGAATGAAAATTAAAATGAAAAGTGAGAGCAGGAGGTTTGGGAAAGACAAGGTAGAATTAATCCTAATTAAAAGCCATGCTCCCACAGAGTCAGCAAAGTCAATGGTGAATGCTTGAGGTAATCAAAGGTTACTTCTTGATTAAATAGAATAGTCCGCAATCATTCCTTGCTGGTTCACTTTAGATTGTGACATTTTTAAGGGACCTATTTGCATTTCCATTGACACTTGAAGAAAGGGGAAAATACAATCTTCAAAACAGTCTGCTCCATTACATGGTCTGTTAAGCATTTTCAAGTTGGTTGGCTTCAGTGTTGTAACTGTGAAGTGTTTGTAGCTATGGCTGCATAACCAGGCACACATTTACACACTTACAGAGCTCATAGCGAGACACAATTGGCATTGCTCCAGCGGACCTTTTAACTTCATTTAACGATAACAAATCTACACATAGAATATGGCCACAACTTTATTAAGTTCTGCAAATATATTTCTAATGCTTTAATAATGCATCAGCCAAGGTGAAATATTGTGTCAACATATAATTACACACATTTTCATTTTCTCAGCATTTGTCCCCAATATTAATCCCGTTTAGGCTGTTGAAGTCTCATACACTGCTATGATAAAAAGAAATATCGTAAAAAAAAGGTGCAAGAGGGTATGAAGAATTTACTTGCAGTGGTAATAACCATGACATAGGAGGGTAAGCAAGAAATATGAATATATACATGTAGGTTTCTGAGGGGAAGTAAAGAGAATTATAGGCTTTTCAGATGTATTAGGTAAATAAAGGAAATGGACATGGAAAAGGAGGGAAATTTTGCATGGAAAAATATATTTACTTTTAAGCACCTAAATCAAAGTTGAAAAGGCAGCTGCATGGCTGAGTCATGTTAGACTTATATGGTTATTTACTAAAGTGAAAATTGTTGAATTCAAAGAACCTTTCAAATTTAAAGGAACACTATAGTCACCTAAATTACTTTAGCTAAATAAAGCAGTTTTACTGTATAGATAATTCCCCTGCAATTTCACTGCTCAATTCAATGCCATTAACCCCTTAACACCGTTACGGCGTTCTATGCCATCCCGCATTAAAAGGGTTTGAAAGCCGTTGCGGCGGCATGAGCCCCTGGAGGTCCGGCATACTTACCTCCGCCGCGATCCTCTTCTGGAGGGCTCTCCCCCGGCAAATGAGGACCCTGCGGCTTTCTGCCCCTGGAGGTCCGGTGGACTTAACTCCGCCGCGATCCTCTTCTGGAGGGCTGCCTGACAGCCCAGGCAGCCCTCCCCCGGCAAATGAGGCCCCCGGGGGCCATGTGATCGCTCTCAAAGAGCGATCACATGGCTCCCTATAGCTGGCTGTGGATCTGCCAGCAGGGGGACTGTCTGAAATGTCAGACAGTCCCCCTGCTGGTGGGAAAGTAAAAAAAAAAGAATTAAACATGTGTAAAATTAAAATAAATGTATTTTTATATATATAATATATGTATATCTATTATATATATAATAGATATACATATTATATATATGTAACGTCATACAAAGTGTATTTTAATATTAATATAAGTACATATATTAGTATTAAAATACACTTAGAATGACGTTACATATATATATATATATATATATATAATATGTATATAGATAGATATATACACATATATTATATATATAGGTATAATTACAATAATAAATAAATCAAATAAATAAATAAAATATTGAAACAAAATTTTATATAAATTATATATTCATATGTAATTTCATTCTAACTGTATTTTTTTATTAATATATATATATATATTGGTAACAAAATACACTTAGAATGACATTCTATATATATATCTATCGATATATAAAATACAAATAACCGCAAATATATATATATATATATATAATTACATTAGTATACACGTAGAATTTAAATACCTATAAATGCATATATATTAAAATTCTACGTGTATATTTAACCCCTTAAGGATGAAGCCAAATGTACACGTTGTGAACAAAACAAAATGTAAACAAAACCTGGCATTTGCGCTACATGTCTGTCCAACCATAATTCACCTCTTTCATAGTAAATGCACCCACCCTTATATATAATTTTATTCAGGGGAAAAAGGGCTCTCATTTAATATCAAATATTTAGCTATGAAACATAATTTAATATGAAAAATATGGGAGAAAATAAGATTTTTTTTTTTAATTGTTTTAGTTCTACATGACATTTTAACTGTCAGTGTCATAATACTGTTTGCTTTTACTGCAATAAAATACACATATTTGTATTCAGCAAACTCTCACGTGTAAGACAGTACCCCCTATGTACAGGTTTTATGGCGTTTTGGGAAGTTACAGGGTCAAATATAACACGTTACATTTGAAATTGAAATTCGCCAGATTGGTTACGTTGCCTTTGAGACTGTATAGTAGCTCAGGAATGAAATTTACACCCATAATGGCATACCATTTGCAATAGTAGACAACCCAAGGTATTGCAAATGGGGTATGTCCAGTCTTTTTTAGTAGCTATTTGGTCACAAACACTAGCCAAAGTTAGCGTTAGTATTTGTTTGTGTGAAAAATGCAAAAAATGCCAATTTTGGCCAGTGTTTGTGACTAAGTGGCTACTAAAAAAGACTGGACATACCCTGTTTGCAATACCTTGGGTTGTCTACTGTTGCAAATGGTATGCCATCATAGGGGTAATTTTCATTCTTGGGCTACCATAGGGTCTCAAAGGCAACGTACCCAATCTGGCGAATTTTAATGTGAAAAAATGAAACACAAGCCTTATATTTGACGCTGTAACTTTTGAAAACACCATAAAACCTGTACATGAGGGGTACTGTTGTACTCGGGAGACTTCGCTGAACACAAATATTTGTGTTTCAAAACAGTAAAAAGTATCGCAGCAATAATATCGTGCGTGTAAGTGCTGTTTGTGCGTGAAAAATGCAAAAACTTCACTTTTACTGGCGATATCATCGTTGTAATACATTTTACTGTTTTGAAACACTAATATTTGTGTACAGCGAAGTCTCCCGAGTAGAACAGTACCCCCCATGTACAGGTTTTATGGTGTCTTGGAAAGTTATAGGGTTAAATATAGTGGTAGCAAATTAAATTCCCTTTACTTTCGGCAAAAAAAACAGAGGGCGTTTAGAGCCGCTTAAAATAGGACGTAATAGTACGCCCTCCGGCGTTAAGCGGTTAAGTAATCTTTTAACATAATTATGTGATTTGATTAATTAAAATTTGATTGACATGTCTGACAACACAGGGAGAAAGTGCAGAGGATTTAATTCGCAAGCACTATATTTGACCCTTTAACTCTCCAAGACACCATAAAACCTGTACATAGGAGGTACTGTTTTACTCGGGAGACTTCGCTGAAATCAAATATTAGTGTTTCAAAATGATAAGTGTATTACAATGATGATATTTTAGTAAAATTCATTTTTACAAACGAGCGGCACTTTATGGACTGCTCTTAGTGACGTAACCATGTTTTTACTGTTTTAAAACACTAATATTTGGTAAGTCTCCGACAACATTTGTACAGGTTGGCGTGTTTGAAGATTGAGTGCATAAGGGCACGTTTGTTTTGATTTGCCAGTTAGCATGGCTGATAAAATTGCCCCATGATAGCATACCAAATTTTAAAACTCTATTAAGGAACTTACATGACATGTGTGACATGTCATGATTCCCTTTTATTCCAGAAGTTTGGTCCTTAAGGGATTAATGGGGGGTACTGTTGTACTTGTGAGACATCGCTGATTACAAATATGTGCATTTTTTTGCAGTGAAACCTAACACTATTATGACATTAACAGCTAAAATGTCAGACAGAAATAAAAAATTTTTTTTTTTTTACATCTTATTTTCTCACATTTTTTTAAATTTTATTCATAATAAATTACGTTCCATATATGAATAGTTTCTCCTGAACAAAATGATATATAATAAGTGTGGGTGCACTTAATGTGACAGCGGTAAATTGCGGTTGAACAGACATATAGCGCGAATTCCAGTTTTTGTTTACGTTTTGTTCTGATCAGAACGTGTACTATTGACTCCGTCCTGAAGGGGTTAAGGAGTCAAATCACTTTTTTTCTGTTTATGCAGCCCTAGTCACACCTTCCATGGCTATGATTGACAGAGCCTGCATGAAAAAAAAAAACTGGTTTCACTTTCAAACAGATGTAATTTACCTTAAATAATTGTATTTCAATCTCTAAATTGAACTTTAATCACATACAGAAGGCTCTTGCAGGGTCTAGCAAGCTATTAACATAGCAGGGGATAAGAAAATCTTAATTAAACAGAACTTGCGATAAAGAAAGCCTAAATAGGGCACTCTTTACAGGAAGTGTTTATGGAAGGCTGTGCAAGTCACATGCAGGGAGGTGTGACTAGGGTTCATAAACAAAGGGATTTAACTCCTAAATGGCAGAGGATTGACCAGTGAGGCTGCAGGGGCATGTTCTATACACCAAAACTGCTTCATTAAGCTAAAGTTGTTCAGGTGACTATAGTGTCCCTTTAAGGATAAAGTAGCTGAACTGGAAAATCTTGATGTCAACTATGCTTCCAGATTGACTACTTTGGCCTTCTCACTTTACTAAATAACGCTGTGATTGTTATTTATATGGAGATGTTATGTAAGAGCTCTGACAATTCTTTAACACTTATTGTAAAAAAAATAAGCAAACACCTCATTATTCTTATTTTAAATTTTTATTATTAAATGTCACAGTTAGGATCTTAGATTTTACAATGTTTGTGAGAGCAAGCACTCCATTTACCTTATTTGTTTAGTTTAAAAGATATGAATCAAAGGAAACATTTCCTCTTTTTTTCTGGGAAAGGAGGTTTTCTGCTCAATCTCCCAAAAATTGCAAGTAATTTTCTCTTGTTTGACTGCTTAACTCCTGATATGATTTATTATACTATGTGGGAACATAGTATTACCAATAATAAGGGTTATTTTTTCTGTCTGCACTCAGAGTTCAAAAATTGGGAGGTATGTAATCCGGCCGGGGTGGGAGTCTGATCCGCATAGTAAATGCGCCTTTCAGTCTCACATTAAGCTATCCAGGCTGACTGACAGTCAATCTGGCCAGCCCCAAACATACAGTTGCAAGAAAAAGTATGTGAACCCTTTGGAATGATATGGATTTCTGCACAAATTGGTCATAAAATGTGATCTGATCATCATCTAAGTCACAACAATAGACAATCACAGTCTGCTTAAACTAATAACACACAAAGAATGAAATGTTGCCATGTTTTTATTGAACACACCATGTAAACATTCACAGTGCAGGTGGAAAAAGTATGTGAACCCCTAGACTAATGACATCTCCAAGAGCTAATTGGAGTGAGATGTCAGCCAACTGGAGTCCAATCAATGAGATGATATTGGAGGTGTTGGTTACAGCTGCCCTGCCCTATAAAAAACACACCAGTTCTGGGTTTGCTATTCACAAGAAGCATTGCTAGATGTGAATGATGCCTCGCACAAAAGAGCTCTCAGAAGACCTACGATTAAGAATTGTTGACTTGCATAAAGCTGGAAAGGGTTATAAAAGTATCTCCAAAAGCCTTGCTGTTCATTAGTCCATGGTAAGACAAATTGTCTATAAAAGGAGAATTCCCAAGTTTATCAAGACATTTTGCAGGAGAACTTAAGGCCATCTGTCTACCAGCTGAAGCTCAACAGAAGATGGGTGTTGCAACAGGACAATGACATAAAGCATAGAAGTAAATCAACAACAGAATGGCTTAAACAGAAGAAAATACACCTTCTGAAGTGGAGTCCTGACCTCAACCCAATTGAGATGCTGTGGTATGACCTCAAGAAAGCGATTCATACCAGACATCCCAAGAATAATGCTGAACTGAAACAGTTCTGTAAAGCAGAATGGTCAAGAATTACTCCTGACCGTTGTGCACGTCTGATCTGCAACTACAGGAAACGTTTGGTTGAAGTTATTGCTGCCAAAGGAGGTTCAACCAGTTATTAAATCCAAGGGTTCACATACTTTTACCACCTGCACTGTGAATGTTTACATGGTGTGTTCAATAAAAACATGGCAACATTTCATTCTTTGTGTGTTATTAGTTTAAGCAGACTGTGATTGTCTATTGTTGTGACTTAGATGATGATCAGATCACATTTTATGACCAATTTGTGCAGAAATCCATATCATTCCAAAGGGTTCACATACTTTTTCTTGCAACTGTAGAGGATCATACAGCAAAGCGCTGCTGAAGCACACTCTGCATTGTCCTAGTGCCTGTCCATAGCACGTCTAATGTTGCACTTCAGTGTCCCTGGATGCATGACACCAGGGAACAAAATTAGGACAACATAACATGACATTGTGCTATCTGTGCCCCCCCCCACATGCTCACCAAAATAGGCCACATCTATTATGTCATGCAGTGTGTGTTGTAAATGCAGTGTCTGTGTTTGTGTAGTGGATACAGTGTGTTTAGTGGAAGCAGTGACCTTGCTTGTGTAGTGGAAGCAGTGTGTAGTGGATGCACTGTGTTTATTGGAAGCAGTGACCTTGTTTGTGTAGTGGATGCAGTGTATGTAGTGTGTATGTAGTGCATGTAGTGTGTGCTGGTGGTGCTTAATAAGTTAAATGTGAGGGATGAGCAGTTTTTAAAAAATGTATAATTATATTTATCCCACCCTCCCCCCGGCCTCTTAACTGTAAGCAGGGAGGGGAGATACTAGATTCACTGGTGGTCGAGTGGCACAGCAGATTGTATTGTAAAGTGGGGCCTGGAGAACTGCATATGCTCAAGCCCCTTACAGCGGATTTGTTAAAGTGTACAGGGGCAGCAAAATGCTGCCCCTTTCAAAGTGCTGCGTGGGCCTATGTCCCAACTGTAACCGATACAAGCGCTGGCCCTGGTTGAGAGGCCTCGCTTATAATGTTAGTCATAGTATTGACTTTTTTTTTTTTAAATGATTAAATAATGTAATCAGTTCTAAAAATGTCCCAGACCATGTGCATGATGCTGTCTGTGTGACAATTGGCTAAGATTTCCCATGGAATCAATTAAAGTGAAACTCTGTCGGTATGCAACTGATAAAGCGTTTATGTAACCAATGCAGGACACATGGACATCCCTGTTGACTATTACTAAACACTTTACGTTGTGATGTCAATGCCTTTTAAACTCCAATATGGATCTCTGCTTTCCATGTACTACTCTTAGAGTTGCCTTCAGTCCCCATCAAGGTTACGAGATATAAATAGGAAAAGAAGACCTCCTTAATCTTGTAAGACTTACTCCAGTCTGCAATGTTCAAGACTAATAGGTTAATCAGATGTTCTCTGCTTCGCAAACTAATCTCATCAGTCATGCCATGTTTGATGTTATTAACTAACGTTTATTATTAGATTCGATGTGGATTAGTAACTACATGTGCTGTGAGTGGTCACATGGTCTATTAAGGAAAGCAACATTGAAAACTAATATATATTAATATGTTTGCAAATATTTAAAAGCGGATGTAACCTGTTTCATTACATTAACATATTGAAAAAAATGTTTATCTCTTTATGAGGTCAAAATATATATTCTTCTGTTTCAATTTAAACTTGCCAGTAGCATACTAAAGTGGAGGCCAGGGGGGCAATATGAATACATTCCCTTACTCTGCACTTGTTCACTGTGTCATTGTTGGGTAGATCGCACCAGAGAATAATACTCTGCATGTTCCTCTTCTTGGTCTGTAATTAGAGTCAGTGAGTGATGGGAGTAGGGATATAATATTCAGTCGTATCCCCACCTTTCCAGACGCTCACTGCATGCTGCTCGGAATTTGATGGTTGAAAGTTATGAACTTTGCAGAGCATCATCCTCTGCTGCAGTCCCACTCAGCCACTCTATAATATTGGTTGATGGGGGGGTTGTTAAGGGACACACTTATCACACGTATCTGTCCCTCCATTCAGGGCTAAACCATTTTGATACGTTTACCACTAACAGGGTAACAGGTTATTTACTAAAGTGAGAATTCAAAGTGAAGTTCAAATTTAAGGCCAGTGTAGCTGAACTGATAGAATAAGCTGACTTAGAAAATTCTTCCAATTCAGCTATTTTTTTTTTTTTTTGACAATCTTTATTTATCAGTTTTTTTCAACAGATAATGTAACATTAGTCAGTCTGGTAACGAACAATTTTGCGCAGACAAGATTTAACTCTCGCTACCTGATAGACCCGTCCTTGGGTTTCTTCTGTTATACCCTCGAGCTATCGTGGCTAATGCCTGCAGTTATATTGCGCTTGTACGTAGCTAGGTCGGAATCCCGGGTCCTTGCGGCGATTGCCGCCTCGGGCTCCAACTGATTTAGACTGCGATTCTATCTGTCTGTGTCTGGTACTCTGTCCCTGGGGTACTTCCCTAGCGTTTATCGTAGCGGTCTATGGTTGTCCCTTAGGTACACTGCGCTACTTGGGGTGCCAAACTAACAATTGGACCCGTTTATCCGGTTTACCCGGTTTCCCGGTTCGGGTCTGTCGTCATATGTTGTACCTTCCCCTCTGCGAACTGCGGTGCTAAGTGACGTGCTGGTCGTATGGGAGGTTACCTGTGCATCTCTGATACGTGGGGAGCTTCTGTTCTACTTAGTAGCCATCGGCCAGCTGCAGGTGCAGTGTTCGGGGTTATTTGCGTGTGCTTTGGGGTCTTACTGTTTACCGGGAGTCGAGTGATCCCGTGTCACAAACCTGTCTGTGCGTCCGGCTGATTAAAGGTGTCCGTCCTGGATTACTCCAGGTCCCGGTGGTGTGTGTAGTTTGCCAATTCAGCTATTTTAACCATACATTTAAAAATCACTTTGAACTCACCTTTAATTCTCACTTTAGTAAATAACCCTGTGTGTAATGGTTCCTGCTAAGGCCGATATTAAACACTTTCTTCTAGTTATACCAATTCATAACACTACTGGGTGCTGTGATAGCGAAAGTGGTCAGCTGACACTATTAGCCAATCACAGCTGCCCATTACTGCTTAGACAAGCAATACACAGGGAATGGGCTGCTGGAGACCCTTGTTTAGCAATAGAACATTAAATGTGGATTAACATTTAATATAAGGATGGCGCTAGGGTACTGCAGACACTATAACATTTTAATGGGTTGAAGCAGCTACAGTGCCTATAGCGTCCCCATAACATTTGATGTAATTTACATCTTGTTTAATTTTATATCCTCTTTGTAAAATTGGAAAGCACTGCGGAATTTGTGTGGTTGTATTAATTCTAATAATAACTACAAATAGTCTTTTCACACAAACACATATGTGTTACCGGGTACATTCCTTGAGAATATTCCTGTATGTGTTAAAATAGTTGAGACGTGTAGGAACCACATCTACTCTTTATTTTATTTTCTGCATTTTATACCAGTTATAAAATATTATACGTATTTGAAATATTTAAAAAGTTGGTTAAGTTCTCCAATTCAGGTATTTTGACTTAAAATTTGAAATTCCCTTGTCAATTCCCTTGTCAATAGTAAATAAGTCCCTAACCTTCAGCTTGTGCTTAAGAATAATGAATGACAACTTAGGTACAACATGGGAAACAAAAATAAAATTTTAACCAGATTAAAAATTATTTTCACCTTTTAGGCCATAATAGATGAAAGGAAAACATAGCTGATAGCCAAATCAACTGTTTTAGTCTAAAATGTGAAATTCAATTAGAATCTATGACTATTTAGACTTTATTGATTAAACCTATTGCTATGAACAAGCAGTGGCATCAATGTCAGAACCCAGTATTAAAATAAAAGTTAAAAATTGCATTTTAAATTATCTTAAATTAAGCTATTAGACCGCATTAATTATACTGCATTACCACTGTGACATCACACGTGAATTCATATTTCATTAGAATTTGGTAATTTTCTGAAAGTGACATTGATTTCATTGATTGTAATGACATTGTTAAGATCAAATTAATTCTTACATTCAGTTAATGTTTATTACAGTTGGAAACCCAATATTAATATTACTGTGTGGCATGAATTTTATGTGCTGATTTATGTTTTTGCATTTATTTCTTTAATACTGACCTCATTTATTACTGGATTCTGTAAAAATAGTGTCTGACCTCCTTTTTATTTACCTCAGCTGACACTGTGTTCACTTGCTAAACATTCGCCTCAAATCTTGGATCTGATGCAAAGCCAATCATACCATTCCGTGCTTCGCTTTGCATGCTGTTCATTTGCTCGGCAATGTGAGTTGATCATCACGTTTTTATTCCCACGGTGCTCATATACTCATCAGTCTCCTTCAGCAATATAGTTCTAAAAATAATAGTACATCTCACCATTGTGAACTAGCTGCTGCATAAGAAAGGTTTAAAGAAAAATCTGGATTACAACTGCAGAAATCTGATAATCCCCTTATACCAGTTCACGTCAATTACCCAGAGAGAAAATTCCATTCATTCACTTTGTCAGTTATTGTAGAATAATAACCATGAGAACCAACAGATGAATTGAAAATAAACAATAGCATTTATTCAGAATGCCAACATTTTGTCTAAAGGAATATTACAGAGCTTTGCATTAGTTGACTTTAGAAAATCTGCACCTTTGCACTTTTTTATTTTAGGATAACTTCAAAACGGCTTCATTAACATTATTATTATATTAGAACAAGGAAAAGTATCGGTGCAGCGCTTATGTAGATAGGAAAAGATATGGAATAAAATTAAGATTACATTTCTGGGTCTATACCTTTAATTTCAATGTTCTCTTTTTGTATTACAGACCTTTCTGTTTGTACCTTTAAACAAAACATAAAAAATACAAATACAAATTTTTTTTCAAGTTGAAGAAGCCCTTTGGCGAAACGCGTACTGGAGGAAAGAAGTGAGCATAGAGACTTTCTATTTTGGACTTTAGCCGGATAAGTGTTACATTTTATATATTTTTTTGTTATACTATAATTTTTATAGAGTTAATAAAATACTTTTTATATACACTTACGGCATTTTTCTGGCTTATTGAAAGGAGTGTGGTCCTTAACCACATACACGAAGTGAAGTGAGCCTAATTTCTGGCTCTGGGTTTGTGAGTAAAATTTCACTGTACTTAATTATTGCTTAAAATCCAGACAATATTACACTATATGCACCCTTCTATGCCTATCTAGGATTGGACCACTGGATAAAAAAGAAGGGAAAGGGTCGCCTTAATGGACCCAAAAGCGCAAGAATCTGAGCTAAATTTGTTAGCTCAGAAAAGTGTAGGTTGCCATTTGGCATTTGTTCAAAATCCTTTTTTTTTTTTTTTTTTTTTTGTATTATACAGATTACACTATGTCGTGTGTTTTGTTTAAAGGTACACACAGAAAGGTCAATAATACAAAAAGAGAACATTGAAATTAAAGGTATAGACCCAGAAATTTAATCTTAATTTTATTCCATATCTTTTCCTATCTACATAAGCGCTGCACCAATACTTTTCCTTGTTCTATTTCTCTTTACAAAAGATATTACGGTGATTTAGCAACTACTTAAATCTGGTGTATACAATTCTTATATCAAAAAAGCACGTATTACTCAAATAGCGCTAATACTTTTCTTCTTTTATCTACATTATTATTGTATTATTTATTATTTTTTTCTGTATAGCACCTGGCTTTTAAAGAACACTTATTGCATTGTGCATTTCAATCTTGGAAAAAATAAATAAATAAATAATATATATATATTGAGCATTCGACAGAGTGTCTACACTACACAATCCTATATAAATACTGCCTGGTGCTAACCCACAAATATAAACACATTACAAAAACACGATAGCACTCCAGGTACTTTGAAATATATGTAGATACAATTTAGCATTTATTGCTTGGTTAAAACAGTCAACATTTCAGTTTCCAATCGAAATGTTCATCAGGACCTTGGAGTGTTATCATATTTTGTAATCTATATAAGATTAATATTAGGTTTAATAATATAATTCATATAATTTTATAAGACAATTTTTACATATATATATATATGAATTTATATATAAATTGATTTTCTCACTCCCTCCTGGGTGGTATGTTTATTCCTCATTCTCGGATCCTCTACCAGAGGCCTGGGAGTTTGAGGGTTCTGGCAGTATCTTAGCTGTACCTAAAACTGCACTCTTCTGGACAGCGATTTCAGATGTCCCACCTGGAATCTGTTGAAGCCACTCCCCCAACTTGGGAGTCACAGCCCCGAGTGCTCCTATCACAACTGGGACTACTGCCTTTACTTTCCACATCCTTTCTAGTTACATATATATATATATATATATATATATATATATATATATATAATCAGTATCGTATAAGAGTCAATTCAAGGTACTAATCCACACCTATACAGCACTGGCCAATTCTCGGTCTCCCTTCTTGGTCTCTCCGCTCTGCCTAAGACCTTCTCCTGTCTGCTGCTCGCCATACGGCCAACTCACGCTTGCAGGATTTCTTGCAGGCGGCTCCTTTCCTTTGGAATAGCCTGTCTACGACCATCATGCTCTCCCCTAGTCTTTAATCGTTTAAAAAGTGCCTCAAAACCCATCTCTTTAGGAAAGTTTAGGGCCTCCCAAAGTAAACTCTACCCCACATACCTGTCCCTTGCTCTCTCCTAAAGGGCAGCACTTTACTCTCTCCTCCAGCTCTGCTTCACTCCACCTTGTTTGATTGCTACCTCCTCTCCTGTTGGGTTTATATATATATATTTATTAGATAGGTACATGGACAGACAGACAGATATATCCAGAACCACTTCACTGATCTAAAGTTGTGTTTGGTGCTTAGAGTGTCCTTTTCAATTTTCGGTCTAAATAGCTAAGTTGGAAAATCTCTACAAGCTATTTTTTTATTTTAGCTATTTGGGCGTAAAACCTTCGAATTTACTTGACTTCGAATTTCTGACAATTTACACTTTCATGTTTAACTTTTTGTGTTTTTATTAAAGGAAACTCTAATGCTGCATTACTTGACTTGCTGAAAGGTTTTTAATGGTTTGTTTAAATCCCACTTAGACCCGTAACATAGCATAAAAATAGGAAGAACATAGCAACACACATATCTGTAATTTTTGTATTGCTATATTTCTGCATCTATATAAATTGTGTTATTCATAGCTTAAACAATGGCCTATCATTTAAATATGTTTAGCAGACGGACAGAAAGGATTAGTATTTATTTTACAATATATTTATACTGCTCTTTTCTTTCCACAACGTATTGTAACAAGTAGATTACTTAATCCCTGTCTGTGAAAAGGGCTGCTATTAATGCTTCATAAAGTGGTATCTGGCAGAGAGACTGTAAAAAACATGTTAGAATCCTGTTCATTTAATCTTCCTGTCAATGTTATCAACACATATAACTAGCATATAATGCTTGAAAACAAGACAAATAAAAATGACACATATTAAAGGCCAAAGATTAAAAACTGGGTGTAACAGCTACTGGGTATCTGATCTCTGTAGAAGTTATTAAGTCCAACAAGGAGGTCCAAAAAGGTGTAATACTTATGGTATTATTATGAGGTGCAATGAAGGGAAAGGATTAATTTCAGATGTCAACAACTGATGTTTTAGAAGGTACATTTCTGTTAACAAATTCCAGGTCTCATCCTCAATGTAAATAGCTGAAACCATCACAGTTTTCTGTAGGGATGCAAAGTTTTATTAACTGTCTGACTTTTCTTCTAAAATGAAAAATGATATTCAGAAGATCTTGAGTTGTGGTTAGAACTAAGGGTTTATTAGTCTGGAGCATTGGTTCCTAAAGCAAACCGCACCCTCAACTGTTAAAACTTTATAAACTGGAACAGAAATAATATTGAGCTGAAATGAACCATTGGGTAAAATATGGTTCTGGCAACCATTAAAGGACCACTATAGGCACCTAGACCACTTCAGCTTAATGAAGTGGTCTGGGTGCCAGGTCCATCTAGGGTTAACCCTACCTGCTGTAAACATAGCAGTTTCACAGAAACTGCTATGTTTACATATGGGTTAATCCAGCCTCTATTGGCTGTCTCATTGACAGCCGCTAGAGGCGCTTCTCACTGTGATTTTCACAGTGAGAAGACGCCAGCGTCCATAGGAAAGCATTGATGATGGAAGAAGAGGGAGGAGAGCCCAGCGTCGAGGGAGCACGGCGCTGGAAAAAAGGTAAGGGATTAACCCCTTCCTCCCCCCTCAGCGCCACGGGAGTGGGACCCTGAGGGTGGGGGCACCCTCAGGGCACTATAGTGCCAAGATAACGAGTATGTTTTCCTGGCACTACAGTGGTCCTTTAATTTGCATTGATCATTTCTTATTGAGTTACCAAGCAACCTATCATGGAATAATGTGTCATAATAGAAAATGTGTATTTCTCGTTAGGCGAATAACAATGTGCAACTTCTGAAGACATTTAATTGCACTTCAGTTTTTTTAGGGGTTTTATAGCAACAGATGTAATTACTTGAATGCAACCAACAAGTTTCTGTTTTGTGCTAAATTTACTTCACAATATATAACCTGTTAGTGTTAGCTACGCTGTGTAAATCAAAGGGTACTAAAGAAGTAAAATTCAATTTAATTCCTGGTACAAACACAAAACGGTAGAAAAATATCCAAGGGAGATGAATATGTATGTAAGGCAATCAAGGTGATTTACTAAAGTGAGAATTCAAAGTGAATTTCAAATTTAAGGCCAAAGTCCTTGAATTAAAAGCATTACGGATATAATAGCTGAATTAAAAGCAGAGCTGACTTAGATACTTTTCCAGCTGAGCTATATTGACTTCAAAATTGGAAACTCACTTTAAATTCCCTCTTTAGTGAATAACCCTGGCTTTTTTGGATCACGGAGTTCATAGCATTTTATATGTAAGTTCTCTGTTTTGTCTTTGAATTCATATGTTGGCGTATTGTCAATCAACTGAAAGTGGTTTATGTACACATTATTTTCACACCTACTTACATTTTTATACATCAGAGCATGTGTCTGACACCCCAATTTCTAAGTAAATATTACCATAAATAAATTACTTTACCCCTTAACGCCGTTACGGCATTCTATGCCGTCCAGCATTAAAAGGGCTTTAAAGCCATTGCAGCGGCATAGAAAGCCGTAATGGCTTTCTGCCCTTGGAGGTCCGGTGGACTTAACTCTGCCGCGATCCTCTTCTGGAGGGCTGCCTGACAGCCCAGGCAGCCCTCCCCCGGGGGCAATGTGATCGCTCTCAAAGAGCGATCACATGGCCCCCTATAGCTGGCTGTGGATCTGCCAGCAGGGGGACTGTTTGAGCTCTCAGACAGTCCCCCTGTTGGTGAAAAAAAAAAAAAAAAATTAGACATGTGTAAAATTAAATTAGAAATGTGTATATATATATATATATATATAACATCACAAAGTGTATATATATATATATATATATATATATATATATATATATATATATATATATATATATATATAACATCATACAAAGTGTATTTAATATTAATATAAGTACATATATTAGTATTAAAATACACTTAGAATGACGTTACATATATATAATATGTATGAATGTGTATATATATATATATATATATATATATATATATATATATAGATAGATAGATAGATAGATAGATAGATAGATAGATAGATAGATAGATAGATAGATAGATAGATAGATATAGAGATAGATAGATAGATAGATATAGAGATAGATAGATATAGATAGATAGAGAGAGATAGATAGAGATAGAGATAGATAGATAGAGAGAGATAGATAGAGAGAGATAGAGAGAGATAGAGAGAGATAGAGAGAGATAGAGAGAGATAGAGAGAGATAGAGAGAGAGAGATAGAGAGAGAGAGATAGAGAGAGAGAGATAGAGAGATAGAGAGAGAGAGATAGAGAGATAGATAGAGAGATAGATAGAGAGATAGATAGAGAGATAGATACATATATTATATATATATATATATAAATATATATATATGTGTATGTATAATTACAATAATAAATAAATAAAATACTGAAACAAAATTTTATATAAATTATATATTCATATGTAATTTCATTCTAACTATATTTTGTTACTAATATATATATATATATATTGGTAACAAAATACACTTAGAATGACATTCTATATATATCTATCTATATATAAAATACAAATAACCGCAAATATATATATAAATACATATAATTACATAAAAGATTACATTAGTATACACGTAGAATTTAAATACCTATAAATGTATATATATTAAAATTCTACATGTATATTTAAGTAATCTTTTAACATAATTATGTGATTTGATTAATTAAAATTTGATTGACATGCCTGACATCACAGGGAGAAAGTGCAGAGAATTTAATTTGCAAGCACTATATTTGACCCTGTAACTCTCCAAGACACCATAAAACCTGTACATAGGAGGTACTGTTTTACTCGGGAGACTTCGCTGAGCTCAATTATTAGTGTTTCAAACTGGTAAATTGTATTACAACGATGATATTTTAAGTAAAAGTGACATTTTTTTAGCATTTTTTTTTACAAACAAACGACACTTTTATGGACTATATTATTGTTGTAATATGTTTTACTGTTTTAAAACACTAATATTTGTGTTTAGTGAAGTCTCCCGAGAATAACAGTACCCCCCATGTACAGGTTTTATGGTGTTTTGGAAAGTTAGAGAGTCACATATAAGGCTTGCATTTCATTTTTTTGACATTGAAATTTGCCAGATTGGTTATGTTGCCTTTGAGAGCGTATGGTAGCCCAGGAATGAGAATTACCCCCATGATGGCATACCATTTGCAAAAGTAGACAACCCAAGGTATTGCAAGTGGGGTATGTCCAGTCTTTCTTAGTAGCCACTTAGTCACAAACACTGGCCAAATATTAGTTTTTTGCTTTTTTCACACAAAAACAAATATGAACGCCACCTTTGGCCAGTGTTTGTGACTAAGTGGCTACTAAAAAAGACTAAACATACCCCACTTTCAATACCTGGGTTGTCTACTTTTTCAAATGGTATGCCATTATGGGGGTAATTCTCATTCCTGGGCTACCACACCATCTCAAAGGTAACATTACTAAACTTTCCAAAACACCATAAAACCTGTTAATGAGGGGTACTGTTGTACTCGTGAGACATCGCTGATTACAAATATGTGCATTTTTTGGGCAGTAAAACCTAACAGTATTATGACATTCACAGCTAAAATGTCAGACGGAAATACAAATTTAAAAAAAAATCTTATTTTCTCAAATTTTTTTTACATTTTATTCATAATAAATTAAGTTTCAAAAATGAATAGTTAATGAAAAATTAAAGCCCTGTTTCTCCTGAACAAAATGATATATAATAAGTGTGGGTGCACTTAATGTGACAGCGGTGAATTACGGTTGGTCAGACATATAGCGCAAATTCCAGTTTTTGTTTACATTTGTTTTGATCAGAACGTGTACTATTGATTCCTAAATAAAGTTCAGTTGTTTAAAATTTGCAGGTTATTCACTAATGTGAGAATTCACAGTGAATTTCAAATTTTATCCCAATAGCTGAGCATGAAAAATGATCTAAATCAGCTACCTTGAACTCTGACTTGAGTAAATAATCCTGTTAGACAATTTTTCGATAATGGGAATATTGAAGAAATATAATCCTTTAAAGAACCTTTGAAGATATAGTTGTGAAACAACACTTTTTTTTTTTCCAATTTTTAAGTTTAGTACGCACCTACAATAAATTATTTCTTTCAACAAGCTAATATCATGACGCTTAGATTACAGAAAGTTACCTAACTGGAATTATTCCATGTTAGGAAACTGGACAATACAAAATGTACTTAACTAGCATCCTTGCAGCCATAATGTATCCACCAATACACATAGGTGATTTTATTATTTGCAACCTAAAAAAAATTCTAAATCATTGTATGAAAAAGCTAATATCCTAAAGAATAAAATATATATACTTTAATCTCTTTAATAACATATTTTATAGATTCCACAAATACCTATCCCCAATAAAAAGTCACAAAAGAACACACATGCTGTTGTATACTGGCTTTGGTTAATAGACACTTGGCATTAACTATGCAAGAAATATTTTGTTTCCTGGCTTAAACGCCCAATAAAATTGCAAAATATAATCATTTCGATAATAAATTATACTTGAGCTTGGCTTGGCTTCATATCAATTTAACTTTTGTCCAACAGAGCTAGGTCATTCTTTTATTAACTATTAAGACCAAGATCAAGCTTTAGACAAAATAAAAAATAAACAGTAATTAAAATAAGCATTAACAGACCGCTGGACTTTTCAGCAAATCAGCGACCCAGGAATGGCTCCATATTCTTTTTCTAAGAAACAAGTCATTCATTAGCAATCATCTGATTTTACCCAGCGAGCAACCTGTGCATTTAAATTGAGTTGTAATCATTACTGTGTAACGCTTGGCTCTCAGCTGTCACCCAGATCTCCTCCCCTTTTTTATTATGTTGAGAGACTGCTTGGCACCAAACTCTGTTCCTTGGAAAAATTGTCGCCTTTGAACCCTCTTTCCTATCAGAGCTGATCTAGGAAATGAGCCATGTTTCATTTATAAGAAGCAAGTAAATAACTGTAGATTATGCTAACATAGTGTTCCTTAGTACTTATTATTATTACTGGTATTTATAAAGTGCCAACAGATTCCGCAGCGCTGTACAATTAGTGGAGGACGTAATATATAGACAGACAAAAGGTAGAGAGGGCCCTGCCCATAAGCTATCTAGCCATTTAAGGTCTTTTATACAAAGTGCTTAGTATTAGATAGCCCGTGAGCTTACAATCTAAAGGGTACTGTGGGGATTTGAGACAAGAGGAAGCAGTGGAAATTTGGAAGTGATGGCTAAAAAACTAAACAGAGAGTTGCAGCTATTAGTAAAATATAGAGAGAATGACGAGGTAATTGAGTGAGAATTTTAGCCAGCTGGAGGAGCATGCTATAAAGTCAGGGGGAACCTGGGTGGGTTGTGCCGAGTAGAATTGAAGAGGCTTGTTTGCAGATGGTATGGGGATCTGGGCCTTAAATTTACAGCGTTTAATTGAAGAGGCTTGTTTGCCGATGGTAGTAATGATTACTAATGACTTAGTAATGACAGGAGGCGAATATTTTGCTAAACCCTTTACTTGTTACTGTACTCCTATAGCAGCATAGATCAATCAAAAACAATAACCAATCAAAACAGATAAATTGTAATATAAGTATAAGTACATCCTCTTAAATTGGTGTGAAAACAAGTGTATGTAATAAAACAGAGTAACATAAATGACAACAACTGACAATATCCGTGAAAAAGTAGAAAACCAGTTGTAGAACCAGGATTGAAGAGAACTTGTTAAATCATTCTTCAACCAGACGATAATGAAAATCACACTGAAACAAAAGAGAAATGTGTGAAAGGTCTCTGTATTCACTAAAGGAAAGCATAGTAGTTTCAAATCAAAATAATAAGCAAACTATTAATTAAAACTAGTAGTAACAGGGACGGGGCCTGACCTCAATGGTGGGTAGTCGCACTTCACATGAGCTCCTCACTCGTAGGGTATTTATAACTATATATCTGCCCATTATTGCACCCTGCACAACTCTACTAGAGCCTCTTGTGTTCCGAAACTGGACCGGAATACTGGGACTCAGCTAACTGCCGTCCAGCTTGCCGTTTACCGGCATACTTGTCTCAACACAGTGCGGCCTGGTGTACATAAAGAGCGGGGGAGGCAGCCTATCTCCCGATCTGGAGTGTCCAGAGCCCCTGTGGTGTCCCATTAGTGCCTCTGGTATTACCATGGTCCACACCTCGGAGGCCTTCTCACTTACCTCAACCTGTGGCTCCGGTATGCCTCCTTGAAGCAGGACTGTGCTCTACTTTTGCAGGGCATAGGAAGAATGGGGGTTTTCGGACTAAGCTGGGAGCACAGCCTTTCAGTCTTCACTATCTCTGGCTGCCTACAAAGATGCTTTTTTTTGCCTACAGATCTTAATTGTTTAGCCTAGACCTTCTGGGGGAGTCACCTTGTTATATCTTTTAATGTCTTACTCATAATTATCCTTTAACAAAAGAAAAGTGCAGCATTCCTTCTGTATTTAGGGGGGGGGGGGGCATAATTATAATGACATCCATGCTTGGCCCCTTTTTGACAGTGTCATAAAGGGGAGGGGCATAGTCATTATCACATAAAGCCAGGGTGAATAGCGTTTTCACAACTATGGTGTCAAGAATACATGTATGTATGTATGTGTGTGTGTATCTGTGTAGGTATAGGTTTGTATCTGTGTGTGTGCCAGTGTCTGTGTCTGAAGGTTTATGTTTGTATCTGTGTGTATGTGTCAGTGTGTTATTGTGTTTCCATATCCCCCTGTTAATTTATCGTCAATAGGTTTAATTAATATATTACAGTAATTGGTACACACATTTCAATATGAATGGGGACAGTAGAACAGATGATACAATAATATATATGCTTAAGATAGGAAGTCTGTATCCCAAGGAGTTTATAATCATGTTACTTTAAAAAAAGTAGGAGATAGAGAACTACAACAGTCAATATGGACACTGTTAACAGGTTCTTAACCTAGAAAGAAACTGATTGCAATTTAGAAAAAATGAGGAGATTTTCCCCCTTTTGAGGAACAAATAAAAACTGCTTCATGTTTTTGAGTCAATAACAACAACTGAATTGTATAAATAATAAATAGACTTAATTTGACTGTCATTAACCTTTTTTTCAACATGACTATATTCCTAGGTTATATAGGATCACTACTTATTCTTCCGGGTGGTTCATATCCATGTAAACCGTCATCCAATCAGAACCCTACCAATGTCTTCTCTATTTCCACAAAACCGGTCCATCGATACTCAAATGGTTTTAAGAAACTGTCAGTTTTCTTAATTTGAGACAAAGCTAAGAGTTTATCCACTTTAATGGATCTTGAGCATTCATGGGAAATTCTGTAAGGGCGACTTATAGGAGCACAGCAAAGAGAGATCCTATTAATGACAATTATGAACGTGACTGATTTATCGCACAGGAACTTCAAACATTTTTTAATAGAGATATCAATGTATTTTGAAACCATTCCAAGGGCAAGAAAAACTCCTGACGCACTTATAGTTCAATGAGTCATTGTTGGCTTCTCTCTCCATATTATGTGTTTGAGTGGTTTATGTCAGAATGTGAAGGGAAACTGGTGTCATTCTTTTGAAAATATTTAAGCGATTGCATATAGTTTAAACAATGCATAATCGATTGGGTTGTCTAGTTTGGGTCTCTGACTCTAAGGACCATGCGTACAGGCAGAGCAGCAGCAATCCTTGAGCAAGCTGATAAATCCAGAACCATTTCCATGCAACATGATGACATGTTACCAATGACGACTTCAAGTTTAATGCTATTCTCCAGATTACACCAGTTCTGATTTGATAAAAATGGCCCAAAGTTACTTTTTCACTGTTTTACCTAACCAGGTTAATAGTTCAAAGGAGCAGGAAGCATGATCTGCCCACCAGACTAACAAAAGACTCTTTTTACATTGCTACTTATGACTGAGATCTGAAATAACCTAGCTCATAACATTCCTGGCCACTGTAGAGGGCAGACAGCCAATATCCTACGGAGAACAAATTGTATCAAAATATATCTCTAGGGAAAATTAGTATGTGAAATATGGAATATTAAATGTAGGAAGCAGAATAGTTATTTTTAATTGTAATATTATAAATAGAGGGTATGACAACAAGGAAAAACACAATTTGCCAAATGTTAAACTTGGCAATTCTTGACTGTACGCTCAACCAAATGCAAAATAAAGAATTCAAATAAATAAATATATACAGGGATGTATCAGTTTAGTTGTACATTATGAGTCAGAAAGGTACTTTTACAGATCAACTTGGCATATTTTAAGGTGCCCAAAGGCATATGTTCATAAAGATTGGATCCCTGAGCCACACATTTGTCATATATGTACACAAGGTGGAAAGTAGACAAATTGGGTCTATGAATGATATTGTAGGACCTTCCACGGATTTTCTTGTGTATGTGCATACAAGTGAAAGCTGATGGGAAAAATGGATATCTTATGAAATATATCTTATAATGTATTTTGATTGCAATGGATTTTCAATTATATTTTAACACAGTCTGTGCTTAAAAAAAAAATAAAAAAAAATAACTCTATATATTTCCTTGCTATGTCAACTGTATAACACAGTATAGACACCCTGCACTCACACACTGTGTCTGTCAGTGAGTGTGTGTGTGTGTGTGTGTGTGTGTGTGTGTGTGTGTGTGTGTGTGTCAGTGAGTATGTGTGAGTACTGGTACTTTAATTCTAAAACTAAAAGGCATGTCCATTGCCACAAAAAGCCTAGTGAAATATACTGATACATTTCATAAAACATCTGGTGTGTCATATAAGTATATATTTATTATCTGCATAATTTAAATGCCCATGATGTTTGGCTTTAGTCTTCTCTCTCTGTAAATTTAAAGGAACAATATAGAGTCAGGAATAAACATGTTTTGGTGATGACAAAACACACCCTCTCTTCCCCGCCCCCTTCTTAGTGGGCCTCTGTGATTAAAAAATGCCCGGGCTAAATTTTGTTTCCAAGTCCAGCCCTGATTTGGTTGTCTATAAATGGCAACCTAGCAACCTGGCCGGAACTGTGATGCCCTGATGACAAATGTATTTTCAAAGGGAAATCATGCCAGAAAGAAACTCGTTAAACTCCTTGGACAATGAACTGGACTACTATGTGCTGGGGAACGGCTTTTGTGGGTGGATGGAGGATCTGTATATACTGTATAAACATACTGGTAAATGGTGACTGTGTTAAGAGTGCATGTTACATTGAGACAGGGTCTTGTGATTTGAATCACCTGTATACTTTATGTTCCTCAATAAATGGAACATTTAAATGGTACATTACCAGCACAGCTCCCTTAAGTGCCCTATAATGATGACATGAGCCAGAATGTGCTATCAGGCAGTGCAAATATGGATCAGATGGATATATATCAGAGATCCCTCGCTGCTGCTCAGAGCAGATCTCACTGGACCCAGGGAGAGGATTCACTCCAGCTCTCCTAAAAGTAGGGAGACTGGTAGACTTTAAAAAAAAAAAATCTTATTACAAAACATTTTTTGAATGCGTATGTGTGTGAGAAAATGTGCATGTATGTCAGATTGTGTCTGTGTTTTTTTGTGTGTTTTGGAGCGTGATGGTGTGCATGTTCCCTCACAATACTACCCCTATCCCCCCACACTAAAGCTCCTCTCCTCCACAATACAGCTCTTACCCACCCCCTGATATTAATGCACCTTTATTATTTTTTTATTTATTTCTGTTTAACATGCACTATTTTACAGCTCTTATCCTTCCTCCACATTTCCTATCCCCTCACACCACATTCCCTGCCCCCCAACAATGCTGACCACACCCTTCATAAATGTTGCACTGTATTTTCTGGGAAAGGAGTAAATATGTGTGTGTATGTGTGTGTGTATATATATATATATATATATATATATATATATATATATATATATATATATATATATATATATATATATATATATATATATATATATAATATTATGTGTCTATTTATCTATTTGACCTGGTTTTCATTAATATTTTTAATGCTTTTGATGAAATCTACTGGGTAATTCGCTAAAGTCAGAATTTAAAGTGAATTCAAAGTGAATTTCAAATTTAAGCTTAAAGTAGCCAAACTGGAGAAATTAGTGTTTAGTTCAACTACTCTGACTTTAACTTTGACTTCTCAGTGAATAACCCTGCTAAAGTATTTCTAGCTTAAGGAATGTACCTCCCTGGACTGACAAGGAAGGAAGGACCTGACTGATGCGTGAAGTTAAGAAGTTGGGACCTAAATAGATACAATGTTGCTAGTTGAGAGAGGGGATAAAAAATGGGGAGGGGACTCATCAGGAAAGTGTAGGGATCCTAGCTTTCCTGGCTGGCTGGCAAAAATAAAATAAAATAAAATAAAAAAAAAATAAGACAAGAAAAAGGGTTAAAGACGCTCCCAGAATCTGAGCCTCTCTGCTATTACCTCTCTCTGTGGTCCGCTGGTATCAGTGAGTAGGATGGAGACATAGTGGCTAGTTAAGGGATAGGTTGCCATTGTGGTGGAGGAAGTCCTGTACAGTTGAAGAAGATGCCAAAACGGCTTGGGGAATCGCAGCCTGCTGAGATGTAGAGCTGTCTGTTGGGGAAGCATCCCAATAGCTGACAGGGTGTTATGTTTGCCGGCATTTGGTGTTTTGAGTTAACTAAAGCTGTGGCTTACCCAACAATACAGGTCTTGTGTGTTATTGGGCAACGGGATGGGGTTTTGGTCAGCAGTCAGGGAGAGCTTAGCATAAGATAGGGATTTTCCTTTCATAAAATTAGTAATGTCTCTGAAAGTGTGTAATAAAGTGATGACCCTATTGACAGAAAACCAATTCATTTTCACTTTGCAGTAACCTTAGTCAAGTTTCTTTATTTAGCAGTTCAGTTAATGATAAAATTAGACTGAAATCATGGAAAAGGCAGCAAAGATCACATAGGTAGTACTATATATAAGTTAACATATGCTACTGCTATAGATTTACGTGTGAATGATCTGTTTGCACCACATACCTCTTATCTCATGTTACCAATAGCCTCTCCCAGTGCAAGCATACACCATGTCAGCTACCTTTTCAATGTAATCAATAAAGTTATAAATGTTTCTTATAAATAGCAGTACAAAGTTCGGGAAAATTAGTTTGAGTCAACACCATAAATGCTCGTCACTTGTATAATAAAGCTTACATGCAACAAATAAGAAGTCATTTTTAGAATATATCCCTTTTTATAGATTTATTTCTGTCTGTATATATTATCATCCCAGGTTACCCAGAGCTTCTGTGGGCATATGTCTCTAACTAACTATGACTCCTTTTCAGTCTTTTAGGCACTTGGCCTTATGTCATACACCAGTGATCTATTTTTAGAGAAAAGAATCACACAATGTTGTATACACAGATGTCTATTTTTCCTCATAGTTCTGATCTGTAAAGCTCCCAGCCATGCTCACAGAGACTAAAGGTAACCAAACTGCACATATCTAAAATTCAATGATTTGATGTGGGATATTAAACAAAACGGTTCTTTAATCTCCTACATCAAATGAATAAATCTTAGATATATTCATTTGAACTGTTTCTTTACTCAATTTTTCTCTCCCCATGCATTTTCTCATTTTTCTACCTCCCCATTTGTCCCCACCACAATTTGTATTACTTGTTATAACCCCACCACAACAAATGCCCAGATACATCTCACCACACATGAGTACACTACTCACCAAATTCAAAGTCTGGCCCTATGGATGGATTTTTTTTTTTTTTAAATATATATATATTTTTTATTATATTTCATAGAAAAATACAAATTTATATTGAAACATATACAACATTTGACAAACATATATAGTGCGAGATGTGTGCAATACAATACAATCAAAACAAAACATATTAGTCAGTTATTTAATATACTGAAGGTTTTGTGTGTTACGCATGGGGTGGGTCAGCCTCTGTTCTGTCATGAATGAGATTTAATCTTTTCTGTTTTTAATTGAGCGAGTTCGTACTTAACCAATTGACTAACTAAATTAATCAAATCCATTAAATTAATTAAATCAATCAGTCAAGCAATGCCCAGGTATTAGTTAGAGTTATTGTGTCTTAGCCCATTCTTGTTTAATTTATTTAAACAAATAAATTATATAAGGAGATGTTATCAGCTATTATGTAAAGGCCCGTTTCCATATGTATTTGATAATTGATTTGATTAATAGTTTCTAACAAAAGTGTAGTTACTGGTAATTTCTAGTTTCTAGCAATTACTAATTTTGCAGCCATAAAAATGTGATTTAATAATATTTTTTATTGAGGGCTACACCTAGGTAAATCCAAATGGAAAAGGAACAGACCCGTGCATAGCGATACACCTTGATCAAAAACCTTCAAAAGAATATTGGGAATACCATTCTTAATTTCTTGTAATCTTTCGCATTCCCACCACATATGATAGATTGTACCACTACCATTAAAATATCTCCAGCAGGAAGTTGAAAATTTCCTTTGGAATTTATGGATCTTACTTGGGGTAAGATACCATCTGTGGATGATTTTAAAATATTTATTTTGAAGATTTAAGTTATGAACATATCTTTTCAACTGTACATAAGCCTCCTCCCAGATATTCAATGGACAAACTTTATCTATATCTCTTTACTATTTCTCAATAGAAGGTGTTTTTTTTGAATTATCAAAAAATCAAGTAAATTCCCAGGATAAGAGTCAAAATTATCTTCTTACACGTATATTCTTTGCAGTTAAAATATGCATAGCAAGGGCCTGGAAAAGTTAATTTCCTCTACCATGGCAAGAAATTATGGACCAAATAGACTATCAGTATAAAATGGAACATAACTTGTTTCTAGTGCTAGAATTTGGATGTCCTATGCAAAATTGTGTCTACCCAGGACAACCATTAGAACTAATTTACTATAGTTCTCCCGGTTTACGTTTGGCCTCATGTCGAGTCTCAATACCTGTACTATTTAGTTTTTTTCCCTACCTTGTTATTATTGTAATATTAGTCTTGGGCATAATCGAGATAGACAGAGAAAATGGGAAGAATATAGACATATGACAAAGTAAGCTGGAGTGTTTCCATGCTATATAATATTGTAATATTCTCTGTACAATTTAATATATCCTAAACTCTAAATGTTATGTTGTAGATGAGAATGTATCTATATATATTATTATGAAAAACTATAAGGTTATAGATTCTGCCTGGTTGTATATTAAGTTTGTAAAAAAATAAAATAAAATTAAAATAATTAAAATAACTATTTAAAAAAAAAAAAATCAATTCTTAATTACGAGATTTTAGAAATTAGTTTATTTTTATGTTGTATATTAAAAAAAATATCTAAATTGGGATTTTCTTCAATCCCTATACAATTAATAAAGTGCGTGATCCACATATACTTATATGCTTCAGAATAAGGAATCCCGTAAACTATTTTTAAGTTGTCAAAAGTTAGAAAGGTACCTAATGGGGTAATTTGATTTAGCTTCAAAATGCCACGTTCTTCTCATGTTTTTAAACTCAGATCCTGAATATAAAATTGGAAAATACAAATAGGAGCAGATAGCATAAGTTTATTTGAGATTCCAATATTCCTTTTACATTTGTTTAAGCTCTTAAAGGACCACTCTAGGCACCCAGACCACTTCAGCTTAATGAAGTGGTCTGGGTGCCAGGTCCAGCTAGGGTTAACCCATTGTTTTATAAACATAGCAGTTTCAGAGAAACTGCTATGTTTAGCAATGGGTTAAGCCTTCCCCCAAAGCCTCTAGCGGCTGTCTCATTGACAGCCGCTAGAGGTGCTTGCGTGCTTCTCACTGTGATTTTCACAGTGAGAGCACGCCAGCGTCCATAGGAAAGTATTGATAATGCTTTCCTATGCGACCGGCTGAATGCGCGCGCAGCTCTTGCCGCGCGTGCGCATTCAGCCGACGGGGCGGATTGGAGGCGGAGAGGAGGAGGAGAGCTCCCCACCCAGCGCTGGAAAAAGGTAAGTTTTACCCCTTTCCAGAGCCGGGCGGGAGGGGGTCCCTGAGGGTGGGGGCACCCTCAGGGCACTATAGTGCCAGGAAAATGAGTGTTTTCCTGGCACTATAGTGGTCCTTTAATTACGTTGTTAACTATTTTATTAGAGGTCTTAATCTCTTTATAGTGAACCTCGTTGATAAACTATGGATGGATTCTTAACAATACCAGTAAATATTTTTGTACTTCCCCAGCTTTGAAGGTAAATGTAACCAACTATTGTATGCTTTACATACTTGGCAGATACAACTCATGCCATCTTGCTCCTTGTTGCTGCTTTTGGCCAAATCTCTATGGATCTTCAAACAAAAATCTCCTGTGTGACGACAATGATCCCCTGGTCATGAATTTTGATGAAACCACTAGAGGAGGCATGCTGAATTTCACATTTGTGCCTCAAAGGCCCCCTTGATACATTGGGGTCTGAATCACAGCTCTCCCATTTCAAATTAACTTGTCAAGGCTTAAAACCTTCTGCTAGATCTGAGAAGGCATGTTGAATTTGGCTTGCCAAACTAACTATTGATGAGGTTATGTCTTACCTTCTTTCAGTTACATTCTTCAGCTTTGACAGGTTGCTTCCAATAAGTGGCAAGATTTCTGACAGTACATTCCGTTGTGATTAATCCTCTACCACTACCTTCTGTGCAGAGGCGTAACACTAACTAGAAACTACAGGGCCCCCGGCGCAAAAATTGCCCCACCCCCCCATACTTCTCACATATAGACACAAATGCAGACAAACAGATACACATGCAGACACAAACACATACATGCACCTACATACAGACATACACAAAACATACATACAGACACACACACATACAGATACAGATACACATACAGACATACATACATACATACATACACACACACAGGCACACACACATACAGACACACACATACACAAACACACACATACATACATACAAACAAACAAACAAACACACACATACGTACATATATATACACACATACAGACAGACACAAACATACATGCAGACACATAAATATAAGCACACATACATACAAACACACATACAGAGACATACATACACCCTCCTGTTTCTTACCTTTCAGGTGCAGGAGGGTGACTTTCCCTGGGGTCCAGTGGCTGGCTCCAGCTAATGGGAGTCAGAGTTCCCACTCTGACTCCCTCCTCTCCTTCCTCCTCACTTGCGGCTTTCTATGAAAGCTGTGAGGAGTGACCAGGGCAGTCACTTCCTCCCAGCTCTGACATTATCACACGGGGCCTAGTCGCGATGTTAAAGCACTGCTGCACTGAAAATTCATTGCCATTGGGTGACACTAACAGCATGGCCTCCCAATGGGCCCCTTCAATGTGGACCTGGTGGTTGTACTACGCAGGCCGGGGTTGCATTACATGTCCATAGGGCAACCCGGTCGCAGGGTACTGCAGGGCTCGGTCGCAGCTGCAACCCCGGTAGTTCCGCCACTGCCTCTGTGTATCTCCTAACCCCTGTTGTATACAATTTAACTTCCTCTTACCTAATTCTGTTTCTTTACACTCCTTACCTTTTGTGTGTTTCTTAACTCCTCTTAACCATTGTGTATGGGTCTCCTGACACCCTGCTTTAGTGTCTAACCCCCTCACTCTGTTGTGTGTCTATTATGTTATCCCAACTTTTATTGTTTTATTTAGTTTTTTGTTAATTATATGCTCAGCATGTGATATTTATTTGACTTTCACTTTTTTGCGAAAACAAGAGCAGTGCTTTACACTGTTCTCCAATGGAGAACTAAAAGTGTGAATTTTACTGGGTATCTCTCCATCCATATTTATTCAACCCATAGTCCATGGAGTGGAAAAAGAGAAGAGGTCCCTTGCTTGGTCTCTACTAGTTCATTCGGGATTCAGAGGACCCAACGTTTTTTATTTTGCTTCTGTTTATTGCATGCTTAGTATAAATAACATATTTTACTTTGCTTTTCAGTGGGAAAGGAGAAAGTCCTGCAATGTGCTTCTCTAGGCTGCTGCCCTGAAAGAGTTCATTTAACCAAGAGTGCTCGCCTAGTGAGTCCTTATGCTGTTTGTAGCTACAAGAGTTAAGTTGTCTGTGGCTGTATTTACATTAAAAAGAGCTTCACTCCAGATTAGAATAATGTTATAGGAGTCCTGAAATGCATATAGCAGGTTGGATATTGTACCATGGAACATTAAAAAATGTCCACTGATAATGGAAGTAGAAATCTGTCTTGCTACAAAACATTCCTTAAAGGAACACTATAGGGTCAGTAACACAAACCTGTATTCCTGTAAGCAAGTAACTTTTTTTTCTTTGGATTTTATTGTATGTATTGGGGCTAATGTGTACTATGGTCCTTGCTGCTACCCAAAAGTAGTGGGAGTCTGAGCGCAGGACTTATTTTTGTGTCTTTGTAATGTAAACATTGCATTTTCTCTGAAAAAAACTGAAAGGAATGATTCTACTCACCAGAGCAAATACTATAAGCTGGAGTTGTTTTGGTGACTATAGTGTCCCTTTAAAGAGCCAATAAATGTCCAGGTATGATTGATCAGGTTTGCATTAGAAGGCATTGTTCGGGCATTCATAAAAGTATTCTTGATTTTTCAAGAGTGTAAATTGAGGCATTATCATCATGGGACATGGTTACATCACAAGGGAAAGTTGCTAGCAACATAGGATAAAAGTAAACCTATCATTGGGTTCATTGCTCCCCCAGCATCATGGTTTACCTTGCATTTTTTGTCTGTTAAACAATGATGCAGAACAATCAATGAACCCAATGATTTCCACACAATGGCTCCCACACCCTTTGCAATGACTCATATATAACATATGACCATAGATATTGTATGGTGAAAAAAGTCTTTGTTTATTTCCATACAAAACATATCAAATCTGTGGGCAAACACTATGGAATATTTTTTCAAGTTCCCGCCTTGCAATAAACAATCACACTGCATGTTCACCTTTATTTTATATCTAATTTGAAAATAATTTATTCTTTTCATTTTACCTTTAAATATAAGTTTCCATCTATGAAGGTGACTCTGTGAGCCAATCCACTGTATCAGTAATGTTGTTTTTTTACTAAAGTGAGAATTCGAAATGAATTTCAAATTTAAAGTCAGAGTAGTTGAACTAAAAGCATAGCTGACTTAGAGCGGCTTTACACTTTACACAATATTTTGACCCTAAATTTAAAATTCACTTTGAATTTGCTTTATTGAATAACCTTGTTAATGCACCTAAATATTCTTCATAATCTGTGACATTGATTACAACTGCTAGTTTTTGCATTAACTTTTTATATGCACGTACATACTAAACATAAACTACAAAAAAATGTGAATCAAACAAAAAAAAAAATGTAAACAAATTAAAACAAACACTTTAAAATATGTCCAGCAAGTTAAAATCTACTCTTTTCTTTGGAAAAACAGATGAGGCAAACAGTGATTATGTCTGAGTCACTGCTTTTGTAATTACATCTCGCAACAAGAATAATCAAATAAAATCATGTTGAATGAAGTCACTAATGCAAAAAATCAAGGAAGGAAGCAAAACAGTCTCCCGGAACACTTCCTTAATGGGGAAAAGTTATAAATACAGAGCCAAAGCGGGCATGTTTTATCAAGAGGCCATCGTGTGGTTCTACATGTGGATATATTCCAACTAGTAATTAGCAGTGATATGTATCTTGGAAAATAAATGGTAAATTAAATATTCTAGTTGATATAATGCATGCGTTCCTTGTTACAGAATTGGGAGTAACCGAAGCTAATGAAATATTAATTTGTGTATATTGACAGATTTAATAGGTTATAGCAGTAAATATGTAAAATGACTTGTTATTAAGAATGACGTAGATCAGGTATTTGGTTATTATTAAGATAGTAGGTTAGATCAAGCAGATTTGATATCAGAATGTGTGCAGTAGCTTGCAATGAGGATACATGTAAAGAAACAGCTAAATCAATACATTATTAGAAAAGAACTACAGTTGGACAGAACCTTTACAAAACAAAGGGGCTGTTTCCCCCATTTTAAAAAGTGATGAAAGCAAAGGTATTAATACAGTACATAAATGCATAGAAGTAAAATCCATAAAATATTTTATGATATATTTAAGGACGCGGGGACCAAGTAGTTTCAAAAACTCTTTGCTTCAAACTCACAAGAAAAAACCCTGATAATTATAATTATTCACTAAGGAGGAGTTCTCTTGATGACAAAACAAAATATTGAGTAGATCTAGAGATGTAAAATTTTCAGGCCATGCTATCTTTCTTTTGAGAAGGTTATTCACTAAAGTGAATTTCAAATTTAAGGCCAAAGTAGCCAAACTGGTAGCGTAGCTGATAATTATTTTCTAATTTGATCATTTTTACCTTAAATTTGAAATTCACTTTGATTCAGCATTGCATCTATGTACAAAACAGAAAATAACAATACAGAAAATCCTCACTTACCGACCGGTTTCCATTACTACGACCCGGTTGTAGAACAAATTGGTCGGTAAGTGAGGAGTTAAGGGATCCCTGCTCTGATGCGTTCGTCTATGTTTGGGGAAACTTCCACGAACATAGACGAACGCACCAGAGCAGGGAACCCTTCTTATCTATGTTCGGACATAGATTTGAGGGATTCCCTGCTCTGGTGCACTTTTCTATGTTCGTAGAAGTTTCCCCGAACATGCGCACCAGAGCAGGGAATCCTCACGACGGTTTGCACTTAAGCCTGGTCCAGTAGCGTACTAACTGGGAGGCAGGGGGGGGGCGGTCTGCCCCAGGTGCCACTCTCTAGGTGGGTGCCCGGGGAAGACTGTGTCGGGTCATGCTCGATATGCCGCCGGGTGAGATGCCCCTCCTGCGCCCATCGCAGACACCGGTCTGCAGCTCCATAGTGTGCAGAGCTGCAGACTATGTGTCTCGCGAGATCTGATCAATCAGAGCCTTGCCGCGGGTTACCACGGCAACGCTCTGACGGTGTGTCGTGAGATTCATGGTCTGCAGCTCTGCGGAGCTGCAAACTGGACCACCGGACCACCAGGGAGCCCACCGGACCACCAGGGAATTAAGGTATTTAGTCCATCCCCTCCTCTCCCCATCACCCCCCCTCCACCCTCTCTCACACCAAATATAGGATTCGCCCCGGGTGCCAAATGCTCCAGGTACGCCCCTGGCCTGATAAGTGCGAGCCGTCGTAAAAACAGGTAGGTCGCTAAATGAGGACCACCTGTTTACCATTTTTTAAAGGTCAATGGAGAAACAAGGACAGCTTTTGGTGCTGCCTTAATGGAGGAGCCATTGTGTGTTGCTTTTGGGCTAATGTCCCTAGTAGTTTTGGAACCTAGTAACACTGTATTTACCTTTAACTGTAATGTCATTATCTGTAATTTACTCCATATAGTGTTCACATGATGCTACATGATTATCTCTTTTGTATACCTGATATATAACTTTCTGTAAACTATGTTTATGGAGTATAGGTAGATGCAAAATTATATCATTGAAGTATTATGTGATACATTTTTATTGTAATAACTGATGTTAGGAGAGAGAATAAATCTGAGTTAGTGTTAACATTAGGATAAAGGTTAGGTTAGGGTTAAGGTTAGTGTTAGTGTTTGGGTAGGCTAGCATTAATGCTAGTGTAGAGTAAGGGTTAATGCTGGGTTAGGGTTAATGCTGTTTCAGGGGTAGGCATAGTGTAGGATTAGCAGTAATGTTAAGGTAGGTGTATGGTTAGAGTTAGTGTAACCATAGGGTTATGGGTAGGGTTGGTATAGTATTGGGGGGTTTGATATAGGGTTAGCATTAACTATCAAAAATGTATTCAGATGCCAAACGTATCAGTCATTTATCAGGACTGATACATTAATCTATTTTGAGCTGGATGTGTAAAAAATATTACACAAAAATGTGAAAAATTCGCCTTTTTTCATTTTTTTTCAAAATCTTTAACATGTTACACATAACACATACTTAATGTTGTTAGGTATACATATAGGATATTAAAAGAAAACCCTTTCTGTCCTTAAAATGCAATATATGTATGCGTGCACTGCAAAAGAAACCCATAAATTAAGGTTGAACACATTGCACAAACTCTAGGTTTTGTTTTGGTTCAAATTTGGACAATTGCCTCTGTCCTTAAAGGGTTACTGCATCGTAGAAAAAAACTGTTATAATTTATATTGTGATCATTGGTATTTCATACGCATGCATGTCCCTAAAATTGCATGAGAAACTGTTTACTAATGTATGTTTACTATACATGTAGAAACACGTAGAACTCATGAAATACTTAGCTTGCGATGAGATGTATGCAGTCTTTACCAAATGCTCTGTAGTAACTATAGATGACTGTCACACAGCTGTTGACTGTACTCTATTTAGGGATTAGACTCCATTATAAAAATTCTTTGCACCCTTGTCACTGCACATTTAATTTGTTCTTTTGTTAAACTTTATATGTTATGCTTCTTTTGCATTCTGGTTTGTTTGCTTGCTTTAATATAAAAATAAGGCTTGTATTTTCTGATTGGGCAGACTTGGAACTGTGTTGAAAGATATAGGAGGAACCTTCAAATCATTTGATTGTTTTGTAGAAAAAAACACCTCAGCTGTAGTGGTTTTGGATCAATGAGACTGTCCCTGCAGTGCCTAAATTGTAAACACTACATTTTATTTAAAAAAAAAAAAGTAGGGTTCACACAAAATAAAGGCACATTAATGGTGACTCCAAATCTCAGAAATAAATATAGCAGTGTCAGTGTCTGCAATAAAATAAATAACATATATTCACCTCTTAAGTTCAGTGGTGGAACTAGATAAGTGGGATACCAGAAAACAAAATGGGACATGGCTGGCGAGTGTGTAAAGTGGGCTGTTTGTCATGTAGTGTGTGCATGAAAAGTAGTATGATTGTTGTTTACTATGTCTATCTAGATACTACAACATGTGTGCACATATATAGGGATGTATAGATTGTGTATGTATTGTTAGGGGCTGTAGTGTGTGTATTGTATAGTGTGTGTAGAATGTGTGCATATTTATATAAAAGCTGAGCATAGTGTGTGAGCATAGGGGATGTATTGGGGTGTACTGCGCATTTGTAAAAGGTGTAGTGTGTGTATGGGGTATATCGTGTGCGTGTGTGTGTTTGTGTGTGTGTGTGTAGGAGTAAAGGGGAATACTGTGTGTGAGGGGGTGTATAGTGTAGGAAATTAGATAGCGGCTTTATTAATTTAATTATTATTGCTATTTAAAAAAACAAAAAACATTAATTCCTCCTTTCTTGTTCTTACATTGCAGGCATGGAAGGGGGAGGTGGGGGGGCTTTCAGATCGTTGATGGTCCAGTGGACTGCATATCTGGTCTGCAACTCCACTTGGTGCTGACCATGCGCATCTTTCTTGGATCTTCAGCAGTTACACTTAAGGCAACTCTACACTGTAAGTGCAGGAGTTCGCGAGATAGAGGTGAAGGTGCAAGCTGGAGTGCATAGGCTTCCTGGCTCCCCTCTCCCTGGGCATTACAGCCATTCCCCACCCCCAACATTAAAGTTTGCCGCATGTGGGAGAGAGATCTTTCATCGACCCATTAAACGACAGAGAGCACTATCTATGCTGATGCTGCTCTGCAGAGGCTGGCTAGGAAGAGATTTGATTTCTCCTGTCAGTCTTGGCCCATGATGGCCAGTGCTCCTCAGACCCGACTGATAGGTACCCTAATGGGGCCTCAGGCTTTGCATGAAGTCACTGAAAGCTCCCCATAAAGATGTATTGAGCTATGAGGAAATGTCGACTGGCGCAGTATTGGATTGGCCGAGCCATGGGAAGAGCGGCAGCAGTGATGAGACTGGTGTGACATGGATGAAAAATGATTTATTTGAAGAGACACTGTACTCTTTGACTCATTGAAGTGGCTATAGTGTCTTGAGTCCCTTGGCGCTGTTTTTCCATCAGCATTTAGCCAAATTCAATGTTTTAATTCTCCTTGGGCTAATGAGGAAGCATTAACCTAAGTAGCAATAAGCAGCTGTGATTGGTCAAGAGTTTCAGCTAAGCGCCTTAAGTCTATCACAGACAATCATTGCCAGTATGAATGGTTATGAGAGGAAGGATGTGTTTAATCGCTGCCTTGGCCATACTTCCAGTAATAGTTGGACTGTGGATGACCAGGGCCAAGTATTATAGGGTTATTCACTTAAGTGAAGATTGTCAGGAATTCAAAGTGAATTCAAAGTGAACTTCCAAAATAGCTGAATCTGAAACATTCTCCAAATCAGCTATGCTTCCAGTTTGGCTATTTTGAAAGATACAATTTTAGATTATATATACATATATTTTTTTTTTTTATATATTTTTTTTAGCAGATTCGAAGCAAACAGCTATCATAACTTTCAAATTATCTAAAATTGCCACGGTCACGGTATTAATAAGTGATGAATTCAGGTAAGAAACTAATGGGTTTATTCACTAAACTCTGAACTGTACCAGACTGAAATCCAAACTGCAAATTCTAGACAAAAATAGTCGAGCTATGATGCCACTGAGCTGTAAACATTTTTCCAGACCATCTATTTTTGCATAAATTTGGCAATTGAGATTTACGTTTTAGTGAATACTCATGCAGCAGTTGCTTTACCACCACCATTTCTATTCCTTGCTTTGCCATGATTAATCTCACTAAGTGTGTTTTCATTTAAACAGAAGCATTACATGTTACTTGTATGGGTGTATGTTTATTTATTAAACATTTAAATACTTGTTAACTAGCAAGAGATACTAGGTACAGAAATAAACTGAAATTATTAAACATGTCAAAGTTAAGGATATCTTTGGAAGAAATGTCCTGCAACAAGAGTTCCTTATATTCTAAAATTAAAAAAATATATACATGTACAGTAACTTCACATACATGTTTCCAGAGATCCATTAATTTGGATGTGATTTGCATTATTTCTTCATAACATATGCCTTATCACTTATTGCATAATTAAAATTAATCCAGTATTATGAAATAACTTGTTCTTAGAGTTGAGAAAGTCATTTTCCACCCATGCCAGCAAATTGTGTTACTATCAGGTTAAAGTTTCCTGGCCGTGGAAACTTAGGAAACATATTGGTCTCATTCATTAATCATTTACTTCCATTTTCATTCAAAAATCTAATATTTAAAGTAGCACTGTCCCCACTAGAGGACTTTGCAAAATTTGCAGAGACCCCCGACAGTGACATCGTCGCTGGTAGTCCAGAGGCCGAGGTGGCTTCTGCAAATGTGTAAATTCACCAGGCTTCTCATTGTAAGCATCTGGTGTTCCATCAGAGGCGTAACTAGGGTCTCTAGCACCCTTGGCGAGGAGCTGTATTGGCGCTCGCCCCCCCTCAATCATGAAAAAGTTAAAACTCACAGGACTTGTCCCAGCATGGAGATTGTACTCACAGAACCTGCCTCAGCACCTAGGACTTACCTCAACACTGAGATTGCACTCACATGACTTATCCCAGCACACAGAACATTCCCTGGCATGTAGATTGCACTCACAGGACTTACCCCAGCTCTTAGAAATTACCCTGGCACAGAGACTGCATTCACAGGACTTGCCATTGCACCCAAGACTTACAACAGCACTGAGATTGCACACACAGGACTTGCACTCACAGGCCTTGCCTCAGCACGGAGATCACAGTCACAGGACTTGCACAAGCACTGAGGTTGCACTCACAGACTCACAGGACTTGCCCCAGCACCCTGGACTTACCCCAGCATTTAGACAACACTCACAGGTTGTGAGTGTTGTCCCTAGCATTCAGGACTTGACCCAGCACCAAGGACTCACCCCAGCATTTACATTGCACTCACAGGTCATCCCCTTGCACCCAAGAGTTACCCTAGCTCAGAGACTGCACTCACAGGACTTTTCCAGGACTTCTAACCGCTTCCTGCATGCATCGGATGGAAGAGATGCTGGATATGAGATTTACGGTAGCAACAAAGGCAACTTTACATTGCCCACGAGAGTACGCTCTCATACTCTAACGGCTGAATCAGCCTCACGCTACATCCCACAGTGCCCACAGGGTACTCCATGCAGGGTCGGACTGGCCCACCGGGATACCAGGATATTTCCTGGTGGGCCGCGGCATCTGGGGGCTGCAAAGGTAGATGCCACCGGGTGGCCGGTCTGGTGGCACACTCTTGGGGGGCCGGCTGCGTTCCACGCTGGAGCCGCCAGGCCGGGTGGCAGCCTCGCCAGTCCGGCGGCACTCCTGTCTCTAAGGCTGAGGACTGAAGGAGGAGAGAGCATGTCTCTCTATCATGCTCTCTCTCGGTTACCACAATTCCCAGCACAGTATGCTATGCTGAGAATTGTGGGAACAGCAAGGGAGCATGATAGACATGCTCCTCCTTTAGTCCCCAGCGGCCATTTTAGGGTATGGCCATTTTAACTTGAGCCTTAGTTACCTGTGAATTGTGCAGGTTGGCAGGGCTCTTCTTTTCTTCTTTTTCAAGTGCAGCATGGCTTCCCTGGAGTAGATTTTGTCGGGTGTGCGGTCGGTGGTGAAGGAGAAGGGTATGGCGTGGCTGCAGGAGCACTCCCAAGCACGTCTGATCCCCCCATGCGGTGCCGGACCGGAGCCAGAGAGAAGAGCAAGACCGCCCCAGCGGCTCAGTCTGGGAGCAGGCCCAGCAGCACAACGGAGGAGGAGTTTGGCGGGAGGCAATCCACAGATGCAGGAGATGGCGGCCGGAAAGCGAGGAGGAGCGGGTCGTCGGATGGTTGCGGGCGGGCAGGTGACTAAGACAACCGGTGCCAGATTGGAGAAGGAGGAGAGGACAGCAGCAGCAAGGTCCAGGAGCAACCCAAGGCGTCCCAGTGAGTCGCCCCCTGGGGGCAGCACTGAGGGGCAGGGGGGAGAGAGAAGTGCAGGCAGCAGCAAGACTGCGGTCTCACACGACAGGGAAGGGGACCAGGACAGCAGGGCACAGCAGGAGGCAGCTGGCGTTAGACACAGGACAGAAGGTGCTGAAGATGAGAGGGAACAGAGGAGTATGGCCAGGGTCGTAGGAGGAATTAGAGAAGGGAACAGCGCCAGGTTTGCTGGGGACATGAGAGAAGGGAGGAGCGGCAGTCGGGAGTGGAATGAAGGCAGGCAATCGGGAGAGAAGGCAGGGAGGAAGACGGGAGGCAGGTGACTGGCCGGGAGGAAGGAGGCTTTCGGGACAGCGGTGAGCGGGAGGCCGTCAGGGGTCACTCCCAGGAACATCGGGATAGGAGGAGCGCCAGCAGAAGGGAATACAGGGGAACCCAGCATGGAGGGGCGAACTGGCAAGGCAGCAGGAAGGAATCCGAAGGCAGTGTGAGGTAAGGGGACAGGAGCCCAGCAGGGAGCCGGAGCAGTAGGAGAAGGTCCAATTCCAAGGACAGGTGCTGAAGGCATCGGCGCAGTGAGTCAGGGTCATCAGAGAGGAGCTACGCTGCTCATAGGAGGAGAGGAAGCGAGCGGGATGAACGAACAATGCATGGGTGCGGAAGTTGGGATGACAGGTCAGAGCGCAGGGATTAAGGGCGGGTGAGGCTGCAGTCGAACAGACCACCCAGGCTGTATTCTCCTTGCAGGTCAATGAGTAGGACACCCACGAGATCAAAACATGAACAGGCGGGCAGGAGTCGGCGTCCCCTGGTTACTTCTGAGCCGGTCGAGGCGGAAGAAAGGATGGCGCCCCCGCAGCCAGCAGCGGCCGGGGGCCTAAGCGGTGAGTCACCAACTGCACCACACTCGGGGAGTCTACTTGGGTGTTTAAGATCGCTATTAGAATCATGGTCAGGGGACGGGGGGTCGCCACCACAGTTCGAGAGAGTATGGGCTGCGGAAGGCGGTTGGGAGGCGGGGGTTAGGCCCGCAGTGGCGGCGGCGACCAAGGTGGGTGAGGGTGCCACAGAACCGGGTCTAGGAACGACGGAAGGTGCAGGTGAGCATGTAGATCGATGAGGAGAAGTATCGGATGCAGCGCGGCAAAACGTGCACGTGTCTTTCGCGGGACAGCTGGGGTGTCACTTAAAGGCGGAGGTTAAGGATAAAATATGGAAAAGGGACTTTGTGGAAATATTTTCACTGCTTCCCCTGGAAGAGTTTTTAGACTTGAAAGAGGAGGATAAGAAGGATGCAAAGAAAGAGGAAGAGGAAAAAAGGCGGAGGTATCGGAAGATACTCAAGACTTTTGGGAACTGGTTGAGGGCCTTTTGTATCTTAGCGAGTGTAATCGGGGAAAAGTACCCAGATCGTTGTTCGCAGCTCTTTTGTTATCTAGACGGGATAGGGGACGCCTATCGGACCTACAGGGGACTAGCATGGTGGAAATATGACGAACAATTTCGTCAACGGTTAGCAGCAAACCTGTCAATGCGGTGGGACCAGATGGACCTGCCGCTGTGGATGAGGCTGATGATGGCACAAAAGAGTGCCCCCTTTCTTGGAGCGGCCGGCGCGGGCTCGAGCGGGACCGTGTCGGCAGGTCAGAAGAAGGGTTTCTGCTGGCTCTATAATGAGGGCCAATGCAAATGAGGTGCGTCATGCAGATTCAAGCATGAGTGCTCCGGTTGCGGGGGTAATCTCAAGATGCTTTAAGAAAGGTAAGCCGAACGTGGGAGAGGGGGCCACCGGCGCAACAGCCACTGCAACTGTGGCAAACCTAGCCACTTTTAATAATCTGGACTATGTATATAAAAAGGCTGTATCCTGTGTGTTATTATATGCTGTATTGAATTCGTATGCTAGCTGCCGTAAGCTGCTAGCATTCATGTGTTTCGTTTCACAAACAGCACCATTGCGGGCTGTTCGTGAACCGAATGAGCTACCCCCTAATAGCCCACACAGAGAGGGACGTGTGGCGCTCGTTAACCGATTGCAACAATGTTAATTAGAGGCTTTCCTGGGTGGCCGTCGTTCGGCTACCGACCACGTGGCGGTCGGCCATCTTGGATCCTTTGTCTCCCCAGCGGTGTTTGGTCGTCGAGCGTGTGGAACTAAAAACGGCTACTCGACGGTGCGAACACCGCTGGACTTCCAGGCCGTTCGGGAGCTCCAGTCTTTCGCTATTAGGGTTCCCCATCGGTGTTCGGTACTTTGGGGCGAACTCAATGGCAAAGTGTGTTTCGTGCAGCGTTCGGTTGTTTTAGCTGAGATCTGAGCGGTATTTCACAAACTATGCACTCAGACCACAGCTATCTACCGAACGTCCATTCGTTTAAATCTGCCAAGTATTCGAAAAGTTATATATTTTAATGTAAATTGTCGGTTCTGCTGCACGGAGGGATAATCCACTTAACGGTATATTCCAGTGGGAGTATCCCTCTCGTGCAGCAGTGCCTGATGGGAGAAAAGGTCTGAATGTTAAGTCCCCCATGTAGTCCCCTACTGTATTACCCCTACTATGTCAGTATGGAAACCCCTTGCATGGGGACTTGCATAAATACTGGATGCTGTGAATAAAAACCTCAGTTGACTCCCAGAACTGTGTTTTGTCGGGTTACTGGGGGATTTGGGATATTGCCTTACTTTTCAGCGCTTGACTGTGGATTACCTTCTTTACCAGCGGAGTTTGTGGGATTAAATATTGCCGCTCCGCTACAGCAACTGCGGCTGGGGGTGTCACCGGTGAAGGTAGGTGCGATGCTGCCTTGGTTAAAACTAACCAATCATCGCCGTCGATGGTGGATAGGCACTTGTCAGCGTTAGCATTCCTGTTCAAGTTCAATGGCTGGGATGATGTGACGAAGCATTTTATAGTGAGGCAAGCGGTACGGGGATTCAAGAAGGGTAAGAAGAGATATGAGAAGGCCAGTTTTGTTCACGGTATTGCAAGGGTTGATAGGCAAGCTACCTGAGATATGTTTTCCACGTTCGAAGTGGCGTTGTTTTCGGCAGCGTTTTCATGGGCCTTTTTTGGGGCGTTTCGGATAGGGGGATTGGGGATAGGGGAATTGGTTAGTGCCAACAAGAAAGGGGTTGGCGGGCTCAGGTTGGAAGATGTGACAGTTGGTGGGGACAGGGTAAAGATATGACTGGTTCGCTCAAAGACGGATGTCTTCGGGAAAGGTTCCATGGTCACGTTGTTTGAATTACCGGGGTCTGGGTTGTGTCCAGTGGCGAGTGGGGCCGGGTTGACCGTAGGTGAAAGGATGTTTCTTTATACATGCTGACGGAACAGCGCTGTTGCGCTTCCAATTTGTGCGGGTTTTCCGTTTGGGCTTACAGAAGTTAGGACTGGAGCCTATGCAGTTCGGAACACATTCATTCTGTATAGGTGCAGCGACTGAAGCGGCACGCTTGGGCTTAGGAGATGAGCGGATTAAACGGATCGGGAGATGGGAATCTCTAAGGTTCCGCTCGTATGTGCGGCCGGATAGACTTGTGTGAGGAGGTGGACAATGTGGGGAGAGTTTGGGGGAGTATATGCTGCTTTTTCGCTGTTGTGTTTTCTTTTAGGTTGGACGGTGTGGATAATTGGCCATTCGTATATCTATTGAGCACAGAAGAGGGCCGCAGTTCGAAGAAACGGAACACAGCTGGGCTTTCCTGTGGAACGGGTGGCGTTATCCTGGTTTGGTTATCGGGGGTTTGATTGACAGCACATTAGTATAGCGATGTTTCAAAAGGTTGCGAAGGAGGCTTTACCAAATGTGGTAGTAGTTCATGGGGGGGGGGAAACGACTTAGATTTGGTCCCCCAACGTAAACTGGTTAAACGAATGAAGCAGGGTGTGGATCGACTGCGGGGGATGATCCCGGGCGTAAAAGTGGTATGGTCGGAGATGGTGCCTCGATTGTGCTGGAGACATGCCAGGGATTCGGCTGCAGTTGCTCGATGTCGGGGTAAGGTGAACAAGACCATGGCGGTGTTTGTTCGTAGGTTAGGAGGGGTATTGATGCGCCATCGGGAATTGGAGGAAAAGTTACCCGGGTACTTTCGAGCAGATGGGGTGTACCTGTCGGATGTAGGTTGTGACCTTTTTAACTTGGGTTTGCAGGAAGGTACAGCGCAAGCCCTGTTTTTGTGTGGTGGGGGTCGCACATGTCCTTAAGGGGTCAAGGCAAGTGCTGTGGCGGAAAATGTCTTGGTTAAACAGGAAGTTTGGTGGCTTAGGAAATTGGTAGGCCAAGGTCTAGGCTGGAGTAGGCCGGAGTAAAAAAGGGTGGAGGTAGGTTCGAGCCCATCGGTGGCTACAAACCAAGGGGTGTAGGGGTGTCTGGGTACACCCCTGCAGTTAGACAAATGGAGGTGGGGCCTCTTGGTAGGCCGTGAGTTACATGTTATGTATTATTAGTTATGTTAATGTTTGGTAGTGTCATTGTCGGGGGTATGGTACAGGAGAGAGCGGAACGAAAGGAGTACTGTTGACATTGACCCTAAATTGTTAATTTATATATTTATATTAATTAATAAAGCTGTGGACTTTATACTCCAACAGAACTTATTAGTGTCTGAGTGTTATTAAAGTTAAAGGTTGGCACATGCCGAATAACGACTGTGCAATAATGTCATGTATCTTTGCTGTTTATCTGACTCCTGGTTCTTGAGCCTCTGCTCGTCCTTCGTTTTGCCTGTTTGCTGCCTGTCCTGACTACTGGTTCTGTTCCTGACTACTCTTTTGGATATTCATTGCCTGTACCTCGTTCCTGGATGCACTGGTTATTATCAGCCCCAGTGCACTGTTTCACTGCCTTGGGAATTTCTGCCTTGAGTCCCCTTGGCTGAGGTAAAATTGTAAAGGGTGCTTTAAACTCTGCGTGTTGACTCCCACTCAAGGTAAGATCCTTACAGGGAGAAAGACACAGAGTGGAAGAGAGACACAGAGGGAGAAAGGAGACACACAAGGGGAGGGGGAGAAAGAGAGGCAGAGGGGCAAAAGAGAGACTGGGAAGGAGAGGGAAGACATAGACACAGAGGAGCAGTGAGGGGGAGAAAGAAACATACAGAGGGACTGGGGGGAGACAAAAAGGCACACAGAGGGGCTATATATATTAGGTG